>CM037467.1:8147272-9347272 GCA_021014325.1 Plazaster borealis
CAACAACACAGCCAGTCATTATAGTTCCTCAACATCATATGGAAATTGACGTAATGGGAGAGCCAATCACAGCCAGCCGTTTGTCAAAGAAGCTTTTTTGGACTATCCGTCACATTTAGCGGCAGTACTACATGTGGAACCAAGTAGTAGCAAGTCCTCGATTATTATCCCAGCCTATCGAAGCGTAGCACCCGTCCATCTTCCCATGTCTTCCCCGGGGGGCTGCTTTGCCCGGAGCTGCTAAATATATTTCAGGACAAGTGTTGTTTTCATGGACAGCGTTTTGAGTGATGCTGGGCTAATTTGAGGTACTATTTCGATATTAAGGTGAGTGACATTCTGTTTTTGACGATAGCTGGGCCTTAATACTACGAAGGAAATTTGTCTTGCGGCCTGAGACATTACCAGAATACTATTTGGTGGGGATAAGAAGACATGTTCCAAACCTCTCATGTGTTTTTGGATTTATTCGACGAGTAGGGTGAGTTAAGACTATACTCTGTACATTTAACCGAAGGGTAATTCATCCCAATAGTCGGAGGTTCTGTATATTGCCTCGTCAACACTCTCGTCTACTGGCATTGGTACGGGCGTTTAGCAGAGGGGTTCGGTAGTTCGACCCCCACAGACCCCCGTCCAAACGCCCGTGCTATAGGCCTATAATTATTATGCTCCCTTCGTGATTTCTTGTTCTTTGTCTTCTACTTCTATTTGTTTTCGATTGCAATGACAATGATTCCTCATTAACTTCCATGTACTTCTTATTTTATTATTTGTTTGTTATTTATCTTTTATCAGGGTAAGCCGTTTACAAAGCATATAATGGTCTCCTACGGGGCCCTGAAATTAACACAAACAAAAAGACAAAGTAACATATGGAATCCAAAGAGCAAATAGACAATACCAATTAAAAAAGCAACCCCCCCAAAAAAAGCCCAAACCCTAAAACTAACTCTTAACCCTAACCCTATTTATAATCCCACCCCTAATTCTAGCCCAAACCCTATCCCAAATTCTAAAACAAACTCTTAACCCTAACCCTATTTATAATCCCACCCCTAAATCTAGCCCAAACCCTATCCCTAATTCTAACACAAACTCTTAACCCTAACCCTATTATAATCCCACCCCTAATTCTAGCCCAAACCCTATCCTTAATTCTAAAACTAACTCTTAACCCTACCCCTAATTCTAACCCATCCCTAACTCTAGCCCAAACCCTATCCCTCATTTTAAAACTAACTCTTAACCCTTACCCTAATTCTAACCCATCCCTAACTCTAGCCAAAACCCTGCCCCTACTTCTAACGCAATCCGTAAAATAGCCCAAACCCTAACCCTAATTCTGGGTCAATTCCAAAAGTGGCTAGTTTTGAGAGAGAGGGAGAACTAATATATAAAATAGAAATAAATCAAGCAGAAATAAATGCTATTTGGTTTTTGTGTCGCTGAAGTTGGACTCACCTTCGAGATAATTGTTTTTATTTTGAAGACAGCACACTTTGGAACTCATTCGGGTGTTTACCAGATCGCTCTTTCTTCCAGTTTTAAGTATCAATGAATTAGCCGAACTTCATCGTGTAATTACTGAATCTAACGGCGAGCCAGTACCGGCATTTCTTTAGAAATAGCAAAGACTGTTTAACCTTTTATTCAATACATAAGTGGGATTTAGAATTTCTACATTTCCTTCGATCGATATGCACTGAGTGGATGTTATGGTCTTGTAAGATATCTCCTTACACAAGTAGTATCGATCCAGGAACATATCATGCGTACCCTGATATATTAATTAATTTAAATCCAAATTTGAAATCTCGAATTACTCACACACACATATCCGTACAATAGCAACAGTGTATCATTGAAGAAGAAAAAGTAAACAAGGAAGAAGAACAAAAGTGTTTTATTATGTGGTAAAGATTGATTCCTTTAGGTAATTTTAATGTAATACATTTAAGTTAATAACTTTATCTCGAAACTATCAAAATTCGTCTCAAACAAAAAGAGCAATCACAGAACAACAACAACAACAATATTTTGCTAATGTGTTTATCAAAATGTAAAGCAATTTGTTAATTTAACAGAACAACAACATCACAAAAACTCACCCACTTCAATATCGCACCACTCACAACTTAGGATACCAGTGAAGGCCTCTCAAATTACCCCAAAACATTAAAATGCGACTGTTTAGATCGGAAAGAAAATTCTCACATTATTATTTTCATAAGAAAATCTGAACAGATGAGTTATTAGAGATTTGTTGAATGTGTGTACACAACATTACGGATCGGGTTTGTGGGGTCCTGCTTGTGTTTTTATATAATATTCCCTTTTCTACAGAATTCCTCTTGGTGTTGAAAAGAAAAGTTGAATAAAAAAAAACTAGACAATAGGTTTGTGTCCTTAGGACGAACACAATGCTGTTCCGGTTTTTTTCTGATTATAAGATTCAGACCCTGAAACTGACCTTAAATTTGAGGCAATTAGGCCACCACCCTAAACCTAACACAGACCCTCAATTTGACTCTAACTGTGCCAAAGCCAAAACCCTAACCATAAAGCTGAAGTGCAGCCATGTTTTTAAATAACATATTATTTGGACTGGAAGGAAAGGTTAATGTGGGGTCATCTTTTTGAATAACATGTCAAATGTGTCCTAAGCTACACCAGACAGCACAAAGATTATGAATTTATGACTCAGAAAATGTGGTTCAGAAAATACGTTTTTCTTTAAATTGAACTTTCTGTTTGGACCGGTAGGAAAGGTCAAAGTGGGCTCATACTTTTGAATATAATGTTAAATACTACCTATGTTGGAAGAGCTAAAAGTAGCGTATACATGGTGTAAAAGACCCCACAAGGGCCTGTGCGTATAAGACCAGTAGTGTGTGAGATGTACATGTTAAATGTTAATTGTTCCAGAGGCGGGGCAATGCTAGGGAAGGGAGCTACCTCCCTAACGCGACTAAAAGCAAGTCAGGGAACAAAGAGCGTGCTAGTCGATGACCGTAGACCTGGCCTGACACTCCCTTTCTGCGGGTGGGAGGTGCTAGACCATGGAGTGCATGGAATGTCAAGATGATGGTTATTAAGTGGATTTTAAGAATTATTTAACCAATTAAATTTAGTATTGGACGTGAGAGATACGAGGAGACTACCATTCCTGTCAACATTCTCGCAGCAGCTTTTTGGGACAAATTACAAGTGATGCAGTGCATTATGATAAAGCCCAGCCAGGCCAGGCCAAAATAGTATGTACCTAAGTAAAAATCAATTTGAATATTGTTAATATTTCCAGAGCTAGCTTGTTAAGTTTATTTTACTTTCATAAATTGACTAATTGTACTTTCCCCAAAATAAGATTTGATTTTTATAATCTTAAACAACTTTAAACTAAAGTATATATACCAAAACAAAACAAAAAACAGAATCGTGCACACGCACACTCAGTGGTTGGGGCCAACATGGTCCCGGAAGTTCAAATACGCGCGAGACCTGATGCACAGTCTACACCTACACCATAATGCATCTGAGACTACTTTTGGAAGTGGTGGACAGGTCGCTCAGTACATCAGCTCATTGGGTCGTGGCACCACTTTCTTGACGATGGCGGTTTATATTAATTGCATTGACTATCATTAAGTCACCAATTGCGGGCCTTCTTTGTAGGGCGCGAAAAACTGGGGAATCTATACATGCTTTGACCGTGTGGAAATTGAAGATTCTTAAACGGGGCTTGAATTTCAGTTGGGATGAATGCTTCTGTTGGTTTGATGAGACAACATCACATTTCATGGTGTAATAACCTAGACAGGACCAGTACTATATTTGTCCATGAGAGGGCCCGATGATGGACGAATTAACCCCATCAGACTTGACACAGTCACTTTCCTCTCAGACGCCTTTCTTTTAAAGAAAGGCGTCTGTGTGTCAGCAAGATACAAAAAGGCACGCCTAACTTAAGATATTCCGCAATCAAAAGTAAGGCACTCATTGTTATGTTTTCTTCTTCTTCACTATCTCTTTATTAAGCAGCGGGTACCGCAAATACATTAATAGATGATAATTTTACATTGGGAATAAGCCTCTATCCTCTAACACACACTGAAGTATTGTTTAGTACAAACAGCAAGCAACCGAAACACAACTTGCAGAATAATGTTTGGTCATAGTTCCCGGCTGTCTATAGGGGCTCAATAGTCAATTTTAGTTGTGAGATGCACTCGTTTTCCAATAGAAAGAGTCATCATGAAAGTATAATGTGGGGAGCAGGGGGGGGGGGGGTTGCAAAGCTATAGCCTCACGTTAACATGTCGGAGTGCCATCAGGTACTTTTTAAGTGTCTGTAAAATATAATTTTATTTAATAGTCTTTCAGAGCGAATTTTTAAACATGACGTCATCGGACAGCAAAAACAAATGGGTCTATACATTCTAAAGAGGAATTTCTGCGCCAGTCATGAGCTCAAATTCAATGCTGTTTCAGAAATGAACTAAATTTTCTCTGTACAACATACAATACTATTTGAAATGTGACGCCATCGAACGTTTTGAGATTTTGACAAGAGTTGCACCCGAAGGGTATCAAACACAGTGGCATTTTACACCATTTTAACGTGAGGTTTGAGACTCTAACTTTAACTTTAATTTTCCCGACTTTCATGAGGACTGTATCTATTGGAAAATGAGTGCATTGCAAAACTGAAAATGAACTAGGAGCCCCTATCCACAAGACAGCCGGGAACTATGGTCAAACACTATTCTGCAAGTTGTGTTTCGGTTGCTTGCTGTTTAGAGCCCATCTTTAATTAAGGAGAGGTTTCGGCAAATATTGGGTTGAGATGTTTGAAATAATAGCCCTGGGCTGATATTTACAGCTGTGATCCACCATTGATTCCAACAAGAGGTCTAGCCCTTTTATCTGTAATGAATATTATGATTAAAAAGATTTTGCATTATACAGTGTCAATGCAACTCCTCAGTGAAAGCAAACACCCTATACATATACGTGTATAAGTGTCAATCATTAAATACACGATGCAATCAATTATCCTCAAGATGTTATTCTTCAGGTGTTGTTTTTGTCTTTGAAGTTTTCTCCTCGACTTTCTCCACTTCGGATCATCGTTTTGTTCTCCATTGTAGTCATTTTATAAAATTATACAAAAAGTAGCCACTTTTTTTTATCCACAGGCCGTTGCTTATTTCGATTGCCAAACTTGAAATAAACAACGGAGTGCAGACAAATCTCCTAACGAAACACATTAATCCTTTTTGATGTTTTTACTAAATTAATGTGACCACCGAATTAGATGATATTTTCACAAATCGTTTTTATGTTGTGTTTATCAAAAACTGGAGCTTAGTAATTAATATCTTCTTCAAAAATTTTGTTTTCTTTCTATGTTCAATACTAATAAAATAAATAACGGTGGAAAATTGTGCTGACTACTCAGTAAGTAATTTGATTTTGAACGTAAACGAGGCTAGCCCCATTCTGACACGGGGGTTCCACAATAGACCTATTTGGTAATCCATAAGACGCACTCTTCATTCACAAAAGAAAGTAGGCTACTCGTGATTTTTAGTTATACTATTTCTTCACAAACGACTTTTGTATTTATCGATAATCGTTGAAGTGTATATTTAAAAGCACTAAATAAATGACTAAATATCATGGAACCCAAGTCCTATAAAGTATTCAAAGCAATGGAAGTTTTGTTTTTTAATTGTGTTAACATGTCTTTCTTTAGCAACGTTCTCGTTTGATTTTGAAACGAAATTAATTCGAGGACATTCTTGTTGGGACTACCCGAATCAGCGAAGTGGCATCATCACTGATCAACGGGTAGACACGCACAAACTGGGAAAGACGGTGTTACAATTTGTTTCAGAGTTAAATTCGTAAGAAGACAATTTACTGTGATGGTGGGAGTTTTTTTCCAACCAAACCGCAGAAACATAGCAAAATTAAAAAAACAAAAAACAAAAAATAAAACAAAAACCACCGCCTGGCGCAACAACTCCGTGTTCAACAAATGCAATATATTCCGACAATTTACAATGGTTGCAGATTATAATAATTTTCGTCTCAGGAGACGAATTTTTGTTTTTAGCATGTACATGTACAACGTATTTACCAGTACTGGTATTTACGCGACTTACCTGAAAACATCGACTACGTGTAGGAACAGTGTGTGGTCCTATGCCTTTTGCAGGAGACAGTGGCAGCCATCGAACTTTGTTGTGATTCGGTTTTCAATAATTATTAAAATAAACGAAACTAATTCATTACAATACAATCAATTAAAAAAACAAACAATAATAAAACCAAATACAACGGAAGGACTTGCACTGGTATGAGCGAAAATATTATTTAAATTAATTTATTATTAGTTTTCGATACATGAGGTTTATAATTTTAAGGTATAATCTACTAGTAAATAACACATGTCAATTAATGGGAGGAGTTTTAAAGATGGCATCAGTCTTTTGCAATATAATCTTTTAATATAAGTGCGTTTGTTTGAACTTACACAAGAGTACAGCTTTTGGTCTTATTTCGGGGACAGAGTACTTTAATATTGGCATGATACACCTAATGGACTCAAGGGATTGAAATTCTCTTTTCCCTTTGATTGAAAAACAATTCAAAATTGAAATCCACAACTTGACGTTTTTGACCCGTCAAAACAGCAGACCCTAAAAAAAGGTTTGAGGAAACAACATGAATAAAGCGACGTAAATCAACAAATTTACTTCACAGCAGCTCGGTCCATTACGCCATCAGTTTGCTAGGATATTCGAAAACTCTTGAATGGGTGACAATGGAGAAATAATTCAATCTTAAATTATTGCAAATATTGGTTTCCCCAGCGTGTTACTTTAGCTGCGTTTGAAATATACACTGACGAAAATTACCTTGTCATCCAAACTAAAAGATGGACCGTCGTTATAACCTAATACATTTTTCCGATATAGCGACGTTATTTCAATCTCTATAGAACATATACGTGTTAATAACTTTCACTCTGGACTGAAAGTTCATATGGCCGTTTGCCCTTTTGACACTCGAGTGAAGTACGACAAGTCAATTAGCAGTAGGGCCTACACTCAGCGCGTATACAACATGTTCCATCGAGTCGTTTCAACGGGCAAACAATTTTCGAGGCAGTCCGCCATTTTCTAGAGTCAACACAGTGGCGTGTGAATTCTGTTACGCGAGACGATGAAGTGATTTACACAAGCAAGAATAAATGGTGTTTTCCTGGTGCTTTGTGTTGACTATGGGCTCCTTGCAAAGCGGAGCAAACAGTAAACACGCGATGCTAGGACAAAACTGCGATTTCCAGACACAATACACGAGCTCTGATTCGCTCCATTTACAGTAGTGTCACTCTTGGAAACAACGCCAAGCTAGCCCATAGGCCTACTATTTTGCACAGAAACAGATTAGTGAAGGCCCTGGAAAAGGTGAAGGTGCTTTATTGTTTTAGAGATTCGCGGCTGCAAATAAAGACAAATTCGTTCAACCCTCGTCGTACCTTTATTTTGCCATCGCGGTATTTTCCTCCGCATTTACCTCTTAGGACTCAGGTTCGAATCCCTCTTCAAACCAGAGCCTCGCGTATGGACCACGTGATTTTGTTGATTTTCTTTCGGGGGGGTTTCTATGGTGGCTTTAAAAGCACATTAAACATATATATTTACGTAAATATCTACGTAAATGTTCACGATTTGTGCCCCAAATTGCAAACATTTACGAAAATGTTTACGGGGAATATTCGCGATTTGAGCACAAATCGTGCACGTAAATATTGTTCGTATTATACATTCACGACACGGCGGCAATCGTGAATATTTAAATAAATATACGTAAATAAATAATGTTTGATGTCCCTTTAAAGCCACCATAGTTCTCCCACATCCCAATTTGCATTGTATTTATTTAAATGGTTGCTTTCGGCGTACAGAAAACAGTAGTAAAGCACCTTTGAAAAAATGCAATCAAAATACAAGGTGTTGACCACAACAGGGAAGCAATAGGCATGAACTGAATAAATAAATAAAGCACGTCTATCGAATCTTTTGTGGTATGCTTGTCGATAAACAGTTTCTATGGCTGCTAAATATTTTGCTAGTTTATTTAATAGTATATTTTTTATTTACATACTGGCAAAATCAAGGCGTTCAAGTTAATAGCATCGGCATACCCTTCACAGAACCAATTCACTAGCCGTTACAATAACAAGTATTAACTAACACTGGCTATGGAAAACCATTACCATTATAATTATAGACCTCCGCATTGACGTCACACGCAGGTTCAGTCTGCACATTGTCTGTCAATTTTTGTTTTAGTCAAAAGTGCAGGTAAAAGATATAGTGAGAGTCTTACAACACACGCGTCGCCTGCAACGCATACTTAATAGTGGGGCAGATAAGGCAAACAAAGTTTTGGGGCATTGTGCTTTTGATGATACAAGCATGGAATTCGGGAAGATATCACGAGAAATATATATGGCTAATAGGGCCATCGCAGATCGCTAATTCTGACACGGCCTAAAACACAGTAAAAATCTGACTCGCAAAATGGCGTAACCAAGATTTATCGTCGGTGATGACGTCAAGTGTGTTGGGTCAATACAGCCTACGAGAACTTGTTCGACGTCTCTGAAAGGCAGGGTATCTTTTTGGTATTTTTCAAAGACCAGTATCCACACTTGGTGTATCCCAACATTTGCATAAAATAATAAACCTGTGAAACGTTTGGCTCAATTGGTCATCAAAGTTGCAAGAAAATAATGAAAGAAAAACACAATTGTTGAATAGAATTGTGTGCCTTGAGATGCCTGATGAGAAAGGCTTCACGCCTGAAGCCTTTCCCAGATTCAAATGTTTGGGTGAAAATTTTATCCCTTTACTTCAAATGGGGTTGTTTCTAAAACAATGTTTTATAATATCAACAGCAGTTCAGTGCCCTTTACCAAGTAATTTTGTACGGTCATTAACTTGTGATGGAGTAATTACCAAAAGTACACCCTGCCTTTAAAACAGTTGCTACACAATGATAGTTATTAACTTCAACGAGTCGCCGTTCTTAGCACATTGTACAATACCTCAGTGCTGTCCTGGACTGTATTTAAAAGCAATGACTATCTTGGGAACGGAGCCGTAGCTGCTTTATTACAAAAACAAGTACGTATATTTACACCAGAAAGATTACACTCCAAATGTCAATTATTGAACATAGGTGAAACTTAACAAACGAGACAAATATTAATAGAAAACCCGAACAAAATAGTATACAATTATTGACTGCTTCGGGTGCTACCGGTATTCTTGAAATTACAACCCCCGAGGTAATCCTCGGCGCGTTCTATTTTCCCGAGGCGAAGCCGAGGGAAGATAGACCGCTCCGGGGATCACCGAGGGAGTCGTATAGCTTTAACCACAGCAAGAGTAAAAACAGTCAATATTTGTTTTATAACACCCGATAAATTATTGTGCTAGACATCAAGGTACCAATAAGCTGATGTTACTATGGGTAACATTGATTGTTATGGGATAGTACAATGGTTGCTGTGGGATAGTACACTGGTTGCTATGGGTATAGAACATTGTTTGCTGCATGTATAGCGAGTCGCGTTCGCGCGGTTAAGTACAAATAAGACATATGTGACGCGGTCTAAACCATCAAAAGGCATAATCTTTGTAAGGGGTGTTATAATATTGACTATTCGCTGGTTACAATAACACAAATTGTCTTTGATTCAACATTACCGCCAATGATTAACCAATAATATTGACTATATCAACTAATAAATCACATTATTGACTATTATAGGTAGAGTTATTGATTTTATGTACATTTAATAGTAGATAATTACAGTGGGTGCGACCGTACAAAGATGCTCTTTTTATGTTGTTTAGTAACTTTAGTGTGAAGTATTGCGAACACGTTATTGATCAAGCTAAATGCAATTTCAGACTGGCACAACTTTAGGTGGGACGACGCAAACCCGGGCTTAAAGATTGACGAGATAAAACCCTGATAGCCATGATCAAGTTTCGGCGGGAAACCACGAACCGGTCCGAAGTGCATTTATATTATCGTCTGCTTGTATGCATGCACCCGTAATATAGCATATACCGTAAGACTCCTTATTACAGGGCATGGAAATACGGACATCGGAGTGGCGTAGTTTAATGGTCCTGGCAAGATCGGGTGTTCCTTAAACTGATATTCCTCCCCAAGACACACGACTGTCCCTCTCTGTATTTGTAGATAACATTGATTAAAAGGGTGTCTTGGAAATGGACAGACATCAAAGTACCAATCCAACCATACCTCCATGGATCGTGCGAATGGTATGTGGTCGTTAGTGGCGTGCTTGGTCCTCCTCAACCAACATGTAGGCCAGACTGGTTACATACAGTAATGGATAACCATTTTCTCACAGGCTCGGAATATTTTTATGGATTCCGGGGGGGGGGCAACTTTACGAATCGTAGCCTGGTTGTGAAAAGATTTGTGTTTAGTGCACTTCCACAGCTTTCGAAGCATACAGTCGTTTGGAATTAACAACTTTAAACTTCAAGCCGGTCACGGTCACCTTCTGATTGGAAAGAGAGTACAGCACTTTTACCTGGGTCAGAATTAACCCGGAGATCGAGAAGGTAGGCCAGGTAGTCTTGATTGGCGACGTTCGTTTTGTGAACGTAGTTGCGCATATCGCAACACGAATTACTGGAGAGGAGTATATGTATCACACAAACATCTGTTGTGATCCAGATTCGTAGACTTGCCCAGTCCCTCCGAGCCAGTCGATGCTGCGCCCTCTACAGGTGACTAATAAAAAACTAGCGTCACCAATCAAGACTAGTGGCAGAACTACAACCCGGGTCGCGTATTTTTTTTAAACCGCAGCGAGGGGTTTTGTACTGTAACACTGTCAATTCCGTCTTGAGATAAGAGACTACGTCTAACCCTAAACCCTAACCCTAACCCTCACCCTAACCCTAATCCTCACCCTAACCCTAACACTAATCCTAACCCTAACCCTTACCCTAAACCTAACCCTTTATAGGCATAAATGTTTGTAGTCTCATCTCAAGACAGGAATTGGCAGTATTACATTACAAAACCCCTCGCTGCGGTGTAAACAAAAATAATGCACCCGGGTCCTTTGGGGCCTGACCCGTTTCCGGGTAAGGCTGACCCGAAAAGATGAGATTTTAACTCGAATTTTGCGTCACTTTGACCAATTTCTGGGTCATTTATAATGACACATAAATCTAAGTCAAAGGCACTTTACTGACTCATGTTCCGAGTCATGTTGACCCTCTGGACCATTCTCAGTCCGGATCAGACTCGATTATGGAAATTGACAATGGGAACCATGTCTCTCATAACAATGTATCCCATAATCAAAAAGCAAAACAATAAAACAAAAACAAAAACAAATCAAAACACGTGTGTGAAATAAGTCAATAATTATTATAGCCTTATTATCATGTGTGGTGAGACGCCTCTCCTCTCTGGGGCTACAGACCCCCCCCCCTTAAACCACTACCGTTGTTGACTTCAAGAGCCTCGTCGTTCTCACGCCATTATTGCCTTCAAGAAATGCTCATGGGTAGACCTGAAGAGAGACCCTCGGAGCACTTAGGACTGGATCAGCACCTGCTAAGGAGCCTACCTCAACCCTTTCAAGATTGTGTCAAGTGTTGGAAAGGGACATCCGGGCCGGGCTAGTTTATGCATGGATTCCAGGCTAAGCTCTGGCTAATTATACAGTTAGGATTACGGTATATTTTATTTTGGAGGCGAGGTGCGAGATTTCTCCCGAACTAACACCGGGATACAGTGCAGTAGATGCATTATGTATTATGGTTTGATGCCTCTTGCTCTCCTTTGGGAAATTCTAGCTCTAATGAGGGGAATTATTTATGGCAAGATATTAAAAAGCCTTGTCATCACGATTCGAGAGGATGTCGACAATAATAATAATAATCGCAGTGATATTTTGATGATGGAAGCGAGTACAGTTATAGAGAAAGAAACCATTTCCTATAGGATGTGGAAGACAGTTGATGGAATGTTGATAAAGTTTTCCCTCCATATCATTCACCAGGAGAATTAATGGGATGGATGAAGATGTTGATAATGGGGATGTGGATGACGTTGATGATGACGATTATGTAACAGTGATATAGGCCTTGTGGTGACGATGACTGAAATATGCTGATGAAAAAATTGACGACACAAAACATCAATCGTGATGATAATGATGCCATTTCTACTGCTACTGCTGTTGCTACCTATTGGTGCTGTCCCTGCTGCTATCAGTATACTGTTGTAACCGGTATACTGCCGTAAACCTATGCTGCCGTTACTAGTATTGCTGCTGCTGCTGCTGCTGCTCCTATAGTACTGATCTGTTTCCGCTGCTATACCTCTATAACTGCTCCTGCTGCTACCACTGCACTTTTGACACTAGTGCTGCTGCTGCTGCTAATGCTGCTGCTGCTGCACTACTCCCATACTGTTACTGTTGATGTTGCTGTTGTTTCTACTGCTACTGCATGATGCTACCTCAGCTGCTCCTTTTTGCTACAACTGTACTGTAGTCTGGTGCTGCTGCAACATGTGCTGCCGCTACTTGTACTGCTAGAAGTTGCTTTTGCTGCAACTGCTACTGCTGCAGTGTTTGCTGTTGCTGGTGCCATAGTCTGGTGATGCAGAAGATTATAATGATCACTCTGAAAACAACCGGGTCAGAATTGACCCAGGTTCAGGGTGCCACGGGCCTGACTCATCACTGGATCAGTATTACCCGAAATCTGCGTCAAAATGACCCTGAAATGGGTCAAACTGATGCCAAATTCGAGTTAAAATATCACTTTTTTTTAAACCAGTGTCCGGGTCAGCCTGACCCAAAATGTGTCAGTTTCCCAGGGACACAGAATCCGGGTCAATTCTGACCCTGGAGGTTTTAGAGTGTAATGATGATGAGTACTATAGAGATGACGGTGACGATGAACATAATGAAGACGGGGATTGGAATGAAAGTGGTGATGGAGATATGATGATGATGATGATGATGATTATGGGATGGGGTGGGTAGAGGATGACGTTGATGACAGAGATAATGAGGACGGGATGGGAATGATTGTGGTGATAGGGGGGGGGGTGCAGGGTGACGGTGTTGATAATAATGAAGACTTCAAGGCGAATTGAAACGTATGAAACGCCTGAAATAAAATACAAATCCGAATTAAATACTTTAAGCCCTCGGTTTTTGGCGCAAATCAAGCTAAGAACTTTTGTCCCGCGGACATTCGATAATCCCAAATAACGGTAACTACGAACTTTAATTTAACGGTCTTCTAAAAAGCAAGTACGTTTTGGCACGGTGCTAAGGGTGTAGAGGCTTGAGAATCTTTCCCTAAGGTACGGGTTATTAAGAAGTCTGTGTGTTGCATCAAGTGGACCTCTGAGTCCCACTGGAGATCTTGAAAATGGAATAACGTCGGTTGCTTAAAGGTGTACTCTTCCATCACTCTGTCAGGGAGACTATTATATAGAGAGGGGAGGGTGGGGTGAAGAAATCAAAAATTACAATGGCAATATTCTTTATTGATTTTTTTCTTCTTCTTCAAATAATTAATTAATTAATTTTTTGTCTTTTTATGAGTAAGTTTGTTTCCCCTCCATTTATCCTGTAGAACGTACCCTGTATGCCATTTGATTTGATTAAAACTAATCAGTTTTCGAGAGACTAACATTATTGTGGAAAGCATAAGGCCACCACATAGTCTAAAAACAGAAGAAATTTGGACTGAAGGTGAACAATTCATAATTCATATTTTCAAGGGGTGTCTAATTCTAATTTACATTAAGTAGGACAATTTATGCCAAAAAAGAAAGCTTCTTATATTTTGAGCAGATAAAATGACTCAACAGAAGTAGGAAAGGGGATGTGAGGGGGAGGGGAGGGGGAAAGAGAGAAGGGGAGAGGGGTGGGTTGAAGGTGTACAAAATGACAGAGAAAAAGGAGACGCATATTTCCTGCGTAATTTGCACTTTCCCAATAGTCTTTGTTTTTGAAGAATTCCCGTTGAATTCTGTGAAAAGCCCTGGGGGCTAAATATTGTTAACTCCATCTAGAAGCACGCATTGTAAACTATATGAAATGTTTGGATCCAGAAAGTCTGACTGCTGAGACATGACCCTGTCATCTTCCCCTTCATAATGGCTAATAATTCCGTTGAATCCTATTTGTGTGAGTCAACCTACTCGGGATTTTCATTTCGTCACCTCTCGACCTAATTGTACGAAATGTCCTCCTTTTGAGGTCACATAAAAAACAATTTGTTGATCGTCCCCGCCCGACGGTTTTTTTTCAATGATCTTTTTTTCAGTCAAATTTGGCTCCTAGATTTCTCAGCTGTTATTTTTTCAAAATCTATAGGTTGGAAAAAAACTTGAAGAAAGGATATATTCATGTTGGCAAAAACAAGAACAGTTCAAATATTTACTTAGGCTACACTGCGTTTTAGTTATTTGAAAATGCTTACGGAAAATGTCATTTAGGTATTATGGGTTTAACAAAACAATTAAAAACATCAAAATCACACAAACCCTTCTGTTTTCAACAGTGATTGTGATGATTTCTTTATTCTTTATTTAATAATTTGCCATGTAAAAAACAAAACGAAAAACAACATTGCCCTCCCACCCCCACTTCCCCCAAAAAGGACGATCAACAAGTTATTTTGTATGTGGCCTTGTGGAGAGTTTAAAATTTAGCTCGGAAACAAGTCTACAAAGTATTTCATTTTAATGGGTCTGTGGTCACGCACTGAGCTGTTTACGGCGACAGAATGCATCAGTTTCCAGTCTTCGACATATACTTCAAGAGAACACGGCAAATCGCTTGCATTAAAACTATAAGCCGATATCTTTCTTTCTCTTCATAATCGGGGCTGGGGCTGGGGAAATAGTCGTAGAGGGGTGTCTGACTTTGATTTAGCACCTCGACTAATGCCGACGTCCGAATAAGTTATGTTCTCCCATGCCGGGATTTGGAGAGACCCGGTCCTTAGGGAAGTTACATTAATTTTTGAAGAGTTAATGTATTCACAATCTCTACTTTTCAGTAAAGATACCTTACAATGAACCTGTACAAAAATGGATTGCGTTTTGTCAAGGATGTTCTTTACATCTTGTTTTAATCTGGCTTCGAATTATTTCGAATGTGACAATCAAATGAAACGTTTGTTTTATAGATACTCTAAGGCTATTTTGTTGACTTGCAAAACATTCCAGATAGTGAGGTAAACATTTTTCTGCGGGAAGCAAATCTAGAAATGACTTCATTTGAATGAGTTTGTGGTAAAGTACGGAGTTGTTGACAGCGACAGAATGTATCAAATCGAGTCTTGAACATTGCATCGGGGAAATGGTACATGAATTACTTAAAGGCACCTGGCAGTGGTATTTTGTCAAAATAAAGCTTTTGTCGTTAATATATACATTTTGATGAGTGGAATGTGAATAAACAATTAACTAAGGTTAAACAAATTGTGTTTTTATTTTAATTAAACATTTAAAAATAGGCCCCCGTTTACATGGCGCTGTTCGTGACGTCAATCGAGGCGCGGGATATAGACCTTTCTTTTGTTGATAAACAAACCGCGTTGGTTGGCATAGACGGCCGAATGTTAACAAAACATTCAATCGTGTTAACAGATGTTGTGTCCAAATTCAACATTTCTGTAATTTTTCAATCAACCAAAAATACATACCATGATTAGTTGCTTTGTTTCTAACAAATTCAACACTATTTTTGAATATTTGTGTAACATTATTACAAACTGTGGCTATCTGCTTATGCTTTGCATTTATGGCTTTCCATAGTTTTCTAACCTCGGTTGGCAAAAACTCGGGCTGTGACGTTGCAAAAGAAAGGTCTATTTGAAGAGAAAATGTGTAGTCTGGCCCTGTACATTACGTCTGGGTACATGATCAGTAAGATGCGTTTTCGTATTCGGACCTCACCCAATGCAATCCTAGGAGAGTGTACAGTCGACGTTTATACGAGGTTTTCACCGGTCCCGAACTGTCCCATGCGCGTTTCTATGTCTTAAAAAACGGAAGATACGAGCACGGTCATAACGAGAACACGGATAATACGAGGTATTGGAGCGGCCCCGTGATGACAAATCGGATCGGCGTGCCGCGGCGCGGCATACAGCTCAAGTCGATCCGAACACCAGAAACATGTTCGCTGCAGCGCTGAAAACGATGTCGGACCGGACCACTTTGCCCTCGTTAGCCTGACTTTCGATGCCCGTAACTGCCTATATTTGGGATCTGCAGGAAACAAATGCTAACTGACCCCATCTTTAGTCGTTTTGCTGCATCCAGCAGCAATATACCTGGTCGGCATTGCCGGGAAAATGCACGAAAAATCCCTTTTTTTGGATAACCAAACGAAACGTACAAGCTCACTACTTGCACGTAAATGCAGGCAAGTTCGAGGGGGGTCGATGTTTGATCGCGGCGAAGTCTGCCTCGATTGACGTCACAAAAAGGGATGGGCGGAGTCACCTTCAAGCAACTTTATCATTTTGTTAACATATAAATC
The DNA here is from genome assembly GCA_021014325.1 of Plazaster borealis. Lineage (NCBI taxonomy): Eukaryota > Metazoa > Echinodermata > Asteroidea > Forcipulatida > Labidiasteridae > Plazaster > Plazaster borealis. Next base: position 8,163,933 of record CM037467.1, read on the forward strand.
GTGACAAACAATTACTCAAAAAATTGTTTTATTGTCATATAGTATATACATATACTCTTCTGTAAAAACAAAACAAAAACAAAACCTATTTCCAGGTGACTTTAACATTTCATTGAGCTTTTGATTAAAAATTAGCTATTTTGATTCCAAGAAATATAACAAACCACAAGGGAAACTGACTGTGTACATTTTAAATAATGTTGGGTTAAACCTAGACAAAACAGAAATAAACAAATACTAGTGCGGGATCTGCGACCCGGATTAAACGTGCTGGCGCTCTACTACAGTAGGGAGTGATATCTAGCCCTATAATGTCTTTCTATTTTATCAACATCTTTGTTTTGGGGTGCCAGTCAGAAGCCATTCAACCTGTAACGGCCGTGTACCCGGGGATCACAACCAAGTTTACGATACAACCGGGAAGCGGCAGCAAAGGGTTTACGAAGGGGATGCGACTTTTTGTTTAAAATACCAAGTTACTAACCAGAAGAAACTTACCCAGTCAGTTTCCCTTTTGGTTTATTACTTGATAAAAACAACGATCCTAGGATTAGCACGACGTGCAAAATAACACTAACACAAGATATATTGTCATTTAGGTATTTAAATTTGTCTTGTTTCTTATTGAAAGATAATTGTTGTCAGAATCTGGGCTTATAACTATACTGCAAATACAAAACCCAATATCATTGCAAGTGTTTAAAGATTGTGATGCCCACGTCAAAAATCAAGCATTTCTCGTCATTATGACATTAACATTTCTTGTCATTATTTACATTTCTCGTCATCATTTCATGCCCAAATAAAACACCAGCCATGAATTCAACGCGACTGTCTAAAACATCATTATTAGATTGAGAAATTACCTATAAACCTGACCTGGGCCCAGTTATAGAGCTGCTTAAGCAGAAAATATTGCTTAACATTTTTATGCTTAGCAGAAATGAGCAGAATACCAGTCACAAATTGTACACGTGACATGGTAGTTTGGCTAGTCAGTGTTCTCCAACTTTGAAAATTAAAGGTTGGTGCTTGGTGTGGTGAAAACTGCGAGGGGGGTACGTACAATGCGAGCGCGAAGCGCGAAGCCCCTACGGCGTGGGGTCCGGGGCCCGCTCAAGGGCCCCAAGAAAATTTTTGATCCTAGATGCTCTGTGGTGCATTCTAAGGTGAATCCTGGCCACTTTCCTCAGACTTTTTTGACGAAATATTTTTACAGTTTTTAAGAACACAAAGTAAAATACTGGTTTTCTAAACACTTACTTGAAATAAAAACCAATTTAATTTAATTTATTGGTTTGTACCAATTTATCTTAGGCACCCACTAGAGGAAACGTACGTGTCCGGTAGCCCGACCGCATTTCTTTTTCTTACCTTGTAATTCCGTGTTGCTAGTGTGCTCAAAAAAGAAAAAAAGAAAAAAGAAAGCGTGGCGGTGCGCCAAGTCTTTCCTATAGGTTGGAGAACACTGCTAGTAACCTTAGTCTGGTAAGCATAATTTTGTTGTGCTTAGCTACTTTTGTGCTTAAGCAACTCTATGAAATTGGGCCTTGGTGTTTTTGTAAGCTCTACTCTCATCCATTTGAAGAGGACATAAAAATTATAGACAACGCTCTTTTTTTAGGAAGTGCCTGGTTCTTTTATGGAGCTTCAAAAAGAAAGGTGACCTTATAATTGTGACCGTTGCAGCAGCGGTCAACACAGTGCACTTTGTGTTCTAGACCTGAAGATTCATTGGCCATTCCTCTGACCGTGCTCTGAATACTCGATACTTGGGAGGGATATTGTCCCAGGAGACATTTGAAAGTTTTGTTTTGTGTTTAATTTGTGCATTTTTTATCAGAGATTTTTTTTTTGTGGAGGGACAGTTGAATTGGGTATTGTACAATTTCTCCCTTTACCTACGTATCCTGGGGTGTGTTTTCTTAATTGTGTACCGATTTTCAAAGTTATACAAAAAGTAAACTTAAGTCTTAAAATGATTATTTTATTTTATTTCCCCCGACTAACACAACAATAATTTAACAACAATAACCAGTACAAACTGTTACGAAATAAATTATGTTATTCCGTATAAAAAACACCCTATTTTTCACAATAAGTACAAGTTGAACAGGGGCTGTCAAGGGTGCACATTAGTATAACAACTGCCATCAAAAGATGTGTACAACAAGACCCCTGCCAACGATAAAAATATAATTGTATAATTATTTAAAAATCACACAACAGTAAAACATAAAAACAAAAGAAATTCCAAGATCCGACAGAAACAAAATGCCCTTCAAAACAAACCAAGGAGGCAGGGAAACAGAAAATGTTTCAAAATCTCCTTGCTCTTATTTCAACTCTTTCCAAATAAAACAATTTTTTTTTGCCTAAACCTACAAAATCCCCACAAAGGCACCCATCATATTCCAAGAAAGCTTGTCAACCTCATTTTGAAGACTGGTTGTAATTAAAATGATGTGTTTATTGAAAAGATTTAGGAATAAGTGCACTCTTCCCAAACCTTAGAGCATTTGACATGTACATGTTCTCATCGCAATGATCTTACCCTAGAAAAAAACACAGTAATTTGAAACTTCAATGGATCCACAATTATGAACGAATACCGTTCACCTGCTTTGACGTTGACAGTTGAACTTTTTTTGTTTGTCTTTTCCAGTTTGCCTTTTGTTCGCAACGCTATACGTCCTTTGAGTTGTTTTCTGTGCCATACTTGGTCGACTTACACTTCAATCATTCAATTTTAATGAAATGTTGACTAAAGATTACAGAATCCGAACATCGGTCTTAAAGAGATCAATGTGAACGTTATTACATTACCACATGGCTTCCCGTGGGATCTGCCGCGTTTTCTAGGGGTTTCTCGCGTGGTTTGAGCGAGTTCGAGACTCTGACAAACCGAAAATCCGCAATGCTATCATTGCTTACTCAGCACAATCATCGCACAACCGATTGTTCGGTTTCCTGTTTGCCCAAACATTGGACTGAAAGTCATTAATTGCATTTAAAGGAAAGGAGTTCCAAATTAATGCAGATTGCGTACAAGATTAAAATGAGACCAAACTTATCTAGCTTAAACAAAATAGTAGGCCTACAAGTAGTCTTCCGATCGACTAATTAGTGAAAATAGCTTCAGTCTTTTTTATTTTATTTTGTTAATTTTTTGTTTGTGAGATATCTCTTAACATCACAAGGCCGGACGGCTGCTTCAAGGTGAAGGCTACACTCAAACTATTTTGGGCTGTCGACCCTAATCAACTGTCATGCATGCTTCATATAAACCGTATAACACAATTGTTTTGTTTTGTATACTTCTAATGGAAATCGCCTGTGAGGAAAATGGCATTTCGATTATGGCAAGAGATGGACATTATACACTTTTATCAAACTGGGTTTCAAAATAAACTGTAAAAGGACAAATTGCACCACAGCAGAGCAACGCAAACAAGTACACGGTCTTGAAAATTACTGCTCTAAGGTAATTAGCGCCCTCCAGTGGCGATGCATGCGATGGCCATTCTTTACAGAGTTCCAGTATTACACAATTATTTCATTCTGGCGAGTGCTTGCTAACTTAAATGTTGACTTTACATTTTAAGAAATGTTGAATTTTAATTTTTATTCTAAAAAGGTATAATTTTATAGAATATACATAGGTTTTCCTGGCCAATTTCACCAAATTTTTATTCAATTTAACGCATGGCTCAATCAATTTAAATCGACATTGAAAGATCACTCAGAGAGTCATTCAACAATAATAAAGAGTCATTCAATTTCATTATCCAAGCATTATATAGTCTCTTAGCTTAATTCGTCCATGTAGACGATGCAATCATATTAAAAGTATTGTTCAAATTAAAAGTATTGTAATATAAATTCCATTTCGTCAGTATCAATTGCAAGGGTTGCATTTGCATTAATTTTCATTCATGGGTAAACATAATTGCAGTATTTCAAGCATGTTCAACTATTCCTATAGAAGGCTGAGGTTGTCTTACTGCAAAGAAGTACATGGCGTTACCCGTAGATGCAAACCATTCTTTCTTATCTAACTTTTCAGAAGGATAAGATGGCGGCCCGTAGCTCTCCAAACCATTGGATAAATGACATAGGAAAAATGAGCCCAGTGGTTTGACTATAAGAGTCAAATGGTAAATACAAAAATTATGAGCTACCTTTGATGCCAAAATCTTCACTTAAACTAAGAACAACTCGAATAAGTCCAACTAATGATATGAGCGAAAAACAACAACTTAACACATTCATGCCAGCTGTAAGAGCTAGGCAGTGAACGATTTTTCAATTTTCTTTGTTTACAAATTAAAACTACATTTTTAATACTTTGATTTTGTGCACAATCGTGTGCTTGTTTCAAGGGGGGAGGATGGTCACGCCCCCGCTTAAATGTATTTTTTTAAAGTCATGCTGGATGTATCCTTATCTAAACCCTGTACTCAACAACATAATTAATTGCTCACCCAAATTCCACCCGAGTAATATGCCTGTGATTTTTTTTAAAGGACTCGGGAAAGTACTACAGGAGAGAGAGTATACAGTGCTTTACACACATCGGTGTACAGGTAAAAACCAAATATAATATTCTATGCATTTAGATTGCATTTCAACAATTCAACAATCAATCAACCATTAATCTTTCATTCAAATTTCTGACTAATCATTAGATGATTGATTGATTGGTACCCTGACTCAGAGGAGGGCTACAAATTGAAGAGATACCCAAACCCTCTAACCCACCCAGCAATACAAGGGGAACCCTTTTACTTTACTCGCAGTTCATGTTCGTTTACCTCTTTAACTTTAAAGGAACGTTACAGAACCGGTAATTAAAATTTTCTTTAAGATCACAGATGTACATAAAACTTACACGGTCTAATGATGATGATAGAAGAAAACATCCCTAGAAATATTTCTGTCTGAAATGCCATATTTGATGAGAAATAAATAAAACTAATTTCCGATTGGAGTTTATCGCTCATGAGCGTTTTATTCATGCATTGTATAACACATGCAAATGTGTAATCTATTTTTCACTATTTTCTCGTGACCCATATTGCCGATCGATCTCAAACTTCTACAGGTTTGTCAGTTTATGTATATGGTGGATTATATAAAGTGCTTAACTGTTTTGTTAGCGAAAAACCAATTCTGTAATGTTCCTTTAAGAAACACGATGTATAACTTACATCAACAAGGATTATGCAAATATTACTATTTTCTTCAATATAATCCACAACGTTGAAACGTTCGGTATAAGTAGGTCCCAAGTTAACAGCATTGCACATCAAACGCAACAGTAAAGTAAGACCGGATATAGCTGAATGCTCATTTGGCGACCAGATCATTTGTTTTAAATCTCAGGTGTGATTTATTACCATGTTTATTGGAGAATGTTTTAAATCCTTCACGTCACCAATGACGCACGCGGATGAAATTACGATAGCCTAATCGTGTGGCCGTTCAACCATCAGTGGAGACACTGTTGTGGTAATACAGTTGAATTGATAATGGCACGAAAATGGAACATTGAAATGCGTTCTTAAAGGCACCAGGCACGTTTGGTAATTACTCAAAATATATATTAGCATAAAAACTTACTTGGTTACGAGCAACGGAGAGCTGTTGGTAGTATAAAACATTGTAGGAAACGACTCCCTCTGAAGTAACGTAGTTTTTGAGCAAGAGGTAATTTCTCACTGAAATATTTTAATCTAAAAAAAAAGGCTTCAGGCCTGAAGCCTTTTTCAGGCATCTGAAAGCACACCAATTTGTGCAACAAAGGTGTTTTTTCTTTCATTATTTTCTTGCAACTTCGATGACCAATTGAGCCCAAATTGTTACAGGTTTGTTATTTTATGCATATGTTGGGATACACCAAGGGAGAATACTGTGGTCTTTGACAATTAACAAACGTGTCCAGTGCCTTTAAACCTCGCCTATTAATTAAGTTGTTTTGGTAATAAAACATTGCCTTGCAAGGGACCATCGAAAGTAAAATGAGCATATGCACAGTGCAAGTTATGCGGGTGTTTTGAACTGTGGGACCAAAATGGTCCCAACCATTTTAGAGTCTTAAGTGTGCTCGATTCTGTTTCTTCAAATACTTTAGTTTAGCGCAGTTAATGGCTTTAACAAATTATACCATACAGTTGGAAAAGTAAAAAATGAACCATGTAATTATATGAAAGTAAATTATGCGCATGTCCAAATCGGTTGTTGAACACAGTGGTTAAACTGGTTGGTCTTATCCGAAGTGAGTATAATGGATATCTGCAGATTACTTTTATCTGCCTCTTCATTTTGTCATTTAACCTTCGGCTTCAAAGGGTTTATCTACCATCACATCTAAAGATTAATCAAAACTGATAATAATACACATTATTGACTTAATAATAAAGGAAATAACTGTAGCATTAGTTTATTGTTAAAATGGTAACCGATTTGAGGGGTAAATGGAATTGTAAACCTTCAGTACACCATGCTACTATAATTTAGTTGGCTTCATTCGGTCGAGAATCGACCATTGGTAGTTGCTGTTCAGTGTCGCTTGTGGATGATGAGCCCACAATACGAGAATTATAGTTTTGGGCCGCAATTAATGACTTGGACAGCTTGTGATGTTGTGCCTTTCGTCTGGCTCTCTTCTGGTTGGCCTAGTCCAGGAGATTCCCACCCCCTTCCCGCTATACTTTAAATTACTATAAATAACAAACATGAAATTGAGTTATAATCTTGATACTTGATGCCAGTAGGAATTTATTTTGATAGATCGTTATTTAAACTTCGACAAACGAGTTATAGCGTTCCCAAATTAAATTCTTTGTTCATTTTACCATATCGAGGTTATCCAATAGACGTGCACAAAGTCACCGAAAGATAATAAACCGTTGTTTTCTTGCTTCTAAAAATACGTGACCACCAATTTAAAGTGATGTGTAGCTTGTGTGTAATGAAAACTAGACAAATGGATGAAACGATTTCACCCTTTCCCGAAAACCTGTCTTATACCTTGAAAACTCCTGACCAAAACAAAACAAAATAAAACAAAATAAAACTCGCAACAAAACAAAGAAAATAGTAAAACAAACAAAAAATCGACCATTAGCCTAGATCTTCAAATATTACATACAAATAAAGAGCTGACATACAATACTGACTGAATATCGCCCCGATATTCATTAACCTTAATTGCTTACGATGGGGCCGACAACACGGCTGGACATGTCACCCCCGGCATCTAATACACGCAACTGGAGGGAGAGAGATAGGGGGGGGGGGAAATCAAAAATCACCGCCAAAGAAAACCCAAAAATACTCACCAATATCAGAGAACCCTGCTCATATCATACTGTGCAATGACAATTAACCCTGCGGTATTGAACCGGTTTGTCTTAATCCGCGCTACATTTTGTTGCTCACGTTCTGGGGTTACCCTAAACAATGAACGCTGACGAGAGATTTCCGGACGCTTGTTTTTTTGGACACTTCTTATTAAACAAAATAAGAAGCAATTGGGGGCTATATGTCTAAATCAAGTCAACATTCGTCGAGCATACCAATTACAAGTCGATGACGTATCTGAGGTGAATTCTGTTCTCTCGACATTGTTCTTTTATTTTATTTTATAAAACTCACTCTACAAGCTTTGCTAGAACGGCGTAATTTAATACAGCGCACGGACAGGGCATTAAGATGAGTTTGAATTTGGCAAAAATCTACCGATGCGATTTAGAGGAGTGTTTTAAAGAAGCTTTGTGGTGGAGTCTAAAATAGCTTCCTTGCATCTTTTTACAGTTTGTATTATGGAAGGAGATCTACAGCATGTTTCTCAGCACCGTGGACGTCTGAAATCTACTTCAAAATATTACATCCACACGCTTCGCATCTAGGGTTCCTTTAGAATATCAACTGATCAGGGGCCGGTCTACATTCATGTATTAATGCTAATCACTTTTTATTACGGATGACATCCAAGTAACACAACAGTGTTGGTGGGATCACATTGCAATGTCAATGGGTTTCAAGATTCGAGAAATAACACAAGACTAGTATACGGGGTGCTCCGTTCGCTGCATCTTTGCTTTCGATCATTCCAAAAGTATACTGTCTCGGTTTAGATCAGTTTTTATCACACTCAATCAATTAAAATTGACAACATATTACGGTATTACAGATAAACATTGTACATTAAAGGCAATATTATAGGATTGGTTGAGCAGACAGTGTCCATGTTTTATAGTGCGTGATGAACTAACAAGCCTGTGGAATTTTAGGCCTAGCTCTTGAGTCAGGAGTGTAAAAACCGTGCACAATTTACAGCATGTAAACACAGTGCTCTTAAATTTTGTTGTCAGAACCGAAATATATATATTTTTAAAATAGGTTTCCTACATTTTGTTTTCGAAAATGACTTCATTTCAGAGGGAAATATTTCACAGAAAAAATTATTCAAGATGAACTTCACAATCAGTATAAGCTTTCAGACTAAAAGTAAACAATGGTGTTTTTGTATCCTTACCAAGCCTGTATACAAACTTTAAGTGGTTTTTCCCACTAAATATCAGTTTGTGGAGAAGAGATCCCAAGAGTTGTGCACATATTTTGTGTACAATTTGTGTACCAATGCCTCTAACCCTCTAGGGAAGAGTTCGGTTATCTCCCCAGGGAGTCAGCTTGTGTACTGCGGACGCAGTAAGAGTGACTGTTGTGTGAAGTGGACTTTTATTAGGCTTGCAGCTGTTTGACAACATTTATAAAATTACCCAGGTATAATTATTTTATACATTTTTCTATTTTTTTTTTTGCGTTTTGCTAATTACACGTCTTTTAATAATCTACACAATCTAAGAAATACATTAAAACAAAAATAACAACACAATTAGAAGTAGTGTTTTATAAGTTGATCCTTTGAAAGGATGTTAAGCGAAATGAAATATGACTTTGTCGAAGGATGGGGGTAACAAAACAAATTGCGAAAGTTATGCACCAATGAGTGTTTTGCTGAGACAGCTGCACGTGCTTCCCTCTAGGGTTAAATTATAAAACACTTAAGGGACATTGGTTAGGAATACACATTAATGGACACGGGACAAACATTGACAACCCCTCAAAAAACTGATCCTTGCAAAGGCAATACTTATAATAATAATACTGAGTTCATAGCGCTTTATCACACCGATGGACGTATCAAAGCGCTTATTTTTCCTGCAATGTATGCAGAGTTACGTTTATGAAGTATGAGACCTATTCCTTTACATAGCACACGTAATGGTTTACAAGGTGCTGTGGCGCAGTATGCTGCCGATCAAACCTATCTTTCTTTACGATAGTTGCACTGGGTTCTTTTTCGTGCATCACACAACACACGGCTTTACGTCCCATCCGAAGGACGCAACAATTGTTTTTTTTAATGTCTTGCTTAATGACACAAGTGTCACGACCGGGATTCGAACCCACACTCTGCTGATCAGAAACACCAGAGCTTCAGTCCGGTGTTCTTATCCGCTCGGCCACGACACGCCATACTTATGAATAATGTAAATAGGCATAACATGAAGAAAATGGACAAAACCTCTGGTGAAAATACAGAAGTCCTTATAGGTCTCGGTAAAATGTTTGAAGAGGAAGAGGGATTAGTTTGGGGAAATCCCTCACGGAAAACCCTGCTCAACGTAAATAATTTGTACGGGAAAACTGTATTTGAAAATACTATAGCCTGTAGGGGCTGATGAAGCGAGGAAGAAAGATGTATGTGTGGGAAAGAATAAAAGAAGAGTTAAATAAATGGAGAGAGTGAAAAACAGAACTGATTTATCATTGAGGAAACGGTAGTGTCACAAGACTGTAACATTCTCGGTTGCTACACCTCATACATATTCATGATATAGCGAGCTGAATTATCACTGGTCCATTTACCATCGAGTGCCAGATACTGGTTTTGCTGTTAATACCGAGCGCCAGCATTCACGCACAGAGTATAATACGCATGCCTAGTAGACGGTCGCACAAGCAACAGTCTACTACGAATCCGAATAAGGAAATGACTGACAACTTTCGACTTTGCCTTCTCCTTTTCCCACAGATATCACCGCACTCTGTGTGTCCCATTCACTAATTAATTATTTTTCACTCTCTTCCCACCTTATATTTTTGTCTTTCGTTGATGATACGTGACGGGTGTTCCACCAACTAAAAGGATATGTGTGAGTAAAACATTGTTAAACCATATAAATTTTTGGTTTTTACCCATACACCGATGTGTGTTAGCACTGTATGCTCAGTACTTTCCCGAGTCCTGTGAACAAATATCACAGGCTTATTACTCGGGTGGGATTCGAACCCACGACCCTTGCAATTCTAGAGCAGTGTCTTACCAACTAGACTACCGAGATTGCCCGGTAGCTAGAGGCAGTTCGAATCCTATGTTTTGGCAGCGGGTACCGCAACGATTATAATAGATGTTAAATTTGCATCGGGGATAAAGAATATAAATTTTTTGGGGGGTTTTTACCCATACACCGATGTGTGTTAGCACTGTATACTCAGTACTTTCCCGAGTCCTGTGAAAAAAAAAAAATATCACGGGCTTATTACTCGGGTGGGATTCGAACCCACGACCCTTGCAATTCTAGAGCAGTGTCTTACCAACTAGACTACCGAGATTGCCCGGTAGCTAGAGGCAGTTCGAATCCTATGTTTTGGCAGCGGGTACCGCAACGATTATAATAGATGTTAAATTTGCATCGGGGATAAAGAATATAAATTTTTGGTTTTTACCCATACACCGATGTGTGTTAGCACTGTATACTCAGTACTTTCCCGAGTCCTGTGAAAAAAAAAAAAAAATATCACGGGCTTATTACTCGGTTGGGATTCGAACCCACGACCCTTGCAATTCTAGAGCAGTGTCTTACCAACTAGACTACCGAGATTGCCCGGTAGCTAGAGGCAGTTCGAATCCTATGTTTTGGCAGCGGGTACCGCAACGATTATAATAGATGTTAAGTTTGCATCGGGGATAAAGAATATAAATTTTTGGTTTTTACCCATACACCGATGTGTGTTAGCACTGTATACTCAGTACTTTCCCGAGTCCTGTGAAAAAATATCACAGGCTTATTACTCGGGTGGGATTCGAACCCACGACCCTTGCAATTCTAGAGCAGTGCCTTACCAACTAGACTGAATTGCCCGGTAGCTAGAGGCAGTTCGAATCCTATGTTTTGGCAGCGGGTACCGCAACGATTATAATAGATGTTAAATTTGCATCGGGGATAAAGAATATAAATTTTTGGTTTTTACCCATACACCGATGTGTGTTAGCACTGTATACTCTTTCCCGACTCCTGTGAAAAAATACCACAGGCTTATTACTCGGGTGGGATTCGAACCCACGACCGGTAGTCTAGTTGGTAAGACACTGCTCTAGAATTGCAAGGGTCGTGGGTTCGAATCCCACCCGAGTAATAAGCCTGTGATATTTTTTCACAGGACTCGGGAAAGTACTGAGTATACATCGGTGTATGGGTAAAAACCAAAAATTTATATTCTTTATCCCCGATGCAAATTTAACATCTATTATAATCGTTGCGGTACCCGCTGCCAAAACATAGGATTCGAACTGCCTCTAGCTACCGGGCAATCTCGGTAGTCTAGTTGGTAAGACACTGCTCTAGAATTGCAAGGGTCGTGGGTTCGAATTGTTAAACCAATACACTTTATTTCAGGTGGACAGTCGATATTATTTCCCCTCGGTATTGAAAGTTGACAAATTACCATGTAGCAATTATCCCTCGGTATTGAAAGTTGACAAATTACCATGTAGCAATTATCGACGGTCCATACAAAACCATGTCATCTTACAACTCCAATTTCCCCATCCCAAGGAACATTTTTTTAGAGAATTCATAACGCTCATCAAACCCTTCTCACGGAAACATAAAAAAGCAACGATTGACAAAACTGTCCCTGGTGTTGATGTCTGCATGCTCCAGTTAAATAATAGTGTGTGTACTGTACAGCTACATGTAGGAATACGTTTGGCGTCGCTCGGTGTTTCATTGTACAATGCAAACCCAAATATTGGAAACATTTAATATTTTAAAATGTCCTAACTCCTGAACCACACATTGGATATTTACAGGTCATACATCATCTGAAAGGTCTTATTAAACAAAGCACGCGCTACACAATATTTGACCCCGTTTGACCTTGAATTTTGGTTCAAACCGGAAGTTGAAATTTATTAGTTTAAAAAAATCATAACTTCTGAACAACACCTTTGATTTTTACAATCTATACATCATTGGGAAAGAAAGAACGATTTACATAATGTGACCCAATTGACCTTTACTTCCGGTTCAAACCGGAAGATGAAGATTAATATTTAAAAAAATTATCTATACGTCATCAGAAAGGGCCCAAAAGACTTAAGAAACGCTACACACTGTGACCTCATTTGATTTTGACTTCCGGCTCAAACCGAAAGTTGAATGTTAATGTTTCAAAAAACTAATCTTCTAAACTACACAATGGATTTTTACAATCTGTACATTATTGGGAAAATATGTAAGTACATAAGAAACAATACACATAATGTGATGTAATGTATATGTAACCAAACCGAGGCAGGAATATCAATGCAGAGACGACCATCAATAATAGCTGGTAACAGTGATTACCTGTGACCTTTTGAAATTGAATTATTTAAAAGTTCATATCTCACTAACCCAAAAAGTTTGAGACTAGATCCCGAACACCTCGTGTTTGTTATCTACAAACACTGTATGTCTAGTTCTTCTTCTTCTTCTTCTTCCGTGACAACTCTTCTCTGTAGCATAACTCGAGATTAAAACTAAATTTAACCTTGAAACTCATCAGACAGTTGAACCTTAATATGAAAATTGCACAGCTTTCATGACGTCATGATGACGTCATCAGGTGTCGAATTACAAGGTTTCTAAAGTTGAAAAATTACCATTTTCTATTCGCTGTGTTTTTGAATTTGGAAGCTATGATGTTCATATTTGAGCATCGGACAGATCAAGACTGAGGCAACATTTGAAAAGCGCAAAAATCCAAAATCGTGTGATTTCTTTTTACTTCTGGTCGTACCGGAAGGTCAAGGTTTGCCTTTGTTTTTTCCCTTAAAACAAAAACCTTTTTGGGGGCATAAATCAAGATTGAAATTGATTTGAACGAAACTCATCAAACATTTTGAACCTCAACATCAAGACGAAACAGACTTGGCGCTGTCATGATGACGTCATCATCAACATTAAATCAAAATTTGATATTTGAAAAAATCATAACTCATGAACAACAAGTTGGATTTTTACAATAAAATACAACATCGGAAAGGTTTTTGACAGTTCAGCAAACGCTACACAGAAAATGACCTCGTTTGACCTTGACTTCCGGTTCAAGTCGGAAGTTGTAAATTTCAGAATTTCATATAGCAAAAACTTTATATTTTTACCTCCAACTTTTTTTTAATCAGGTTTACAAGATGAGTTAGCCTGTTAAAACTTTTGTTCAAAACCGGACGTTAAAGCGCACGTGTTTCTTGACCAACGTTGACAACGCACTTTGCTTGACATGTACTGTACCTGTACATGCACATTGCACGTGTAGTTTATTTTACATGTGTATGTATAGTCTTGATTCAAACCGGAAGTTGAAATTTGTTACATAAATGAATCATAATTTCTAAACAAAACTTTTAAAATCTATACACCATTGGGAAAGTATGTAACGATCTAAGAAACAGTTCACCACAATTGACCTTTACTTCCGGTTCAAACTGCTCAACCACACATTGGATTTTTATCATCTATACGCCAACAGAAAGGGCTACAAAGACTTAACAAACGCTACACACTGTGACCTTATTTAATTTTGTCTTCCGGTTCAAACCGGAAGTTTAAAGTTAATGTTTCAAAAAATCGTAACTTTTGAACAAAACAGTATAATTTTATAATGGTTTGTCTTTTTTTCACTTTTTTCCTACTCTACACATCATCAGCAAGTTGTCAAAGGACTCACCAAGTGCTACACAAAGTGTGACCCAAAGTGACCTTGACTTCCGGTTCAAACCGGAAATTTATGTTTATTATTTGAAAAAATCATAATTCCTAAACCAAACATTATATGTTTAGAATCTTTAAATCATCGTAATTGTCTTCACTAAAACTAAACAAACGCTAAACAGTGTGACCCCATTTGACCTTGACTTCCGGTTCAAACCGGAAGTTGAAGTTTTATATTAGAATCAATTTAACTCCTGAACCAAACATTGGTTTGATAAGGTAAAATGTCCTCACTAATTCATTCAGTCAAAATTTGATGACATCACTCACGAACCGTTACCTTTTTTTTGTAGTTGACAAAAACTGAATATCCAATTATTAATAGTTATATTTGTTTAAGTTTCATTCATCACCTTAAAGCATAACAGTCGATGGACTTTGTCCAAGTGTCAGCCAGTCCAGATGTGTGTGTCGACTACACACCTGTGGCCTATTTCACAAAGAGATAAGATTCTTCTTCAAGATGAGTTGTCAGTATTACCTCAGTGATTTGTATTGTGACATCCCACTCTGCTTAGCATATAAGAGCAAGTTGTAGTTAAGATCAATCTTAGCATTTTGTGAAATCGAGCCCTGGACTGATATATCTAAACGTACTTGGTTGTTTTCAATCTGAAAACTGACTGATTGAGCAGATCATCAAGGCATTAGTCATCCTATAGGTGAAACATTCCTCTCAAATACTTTCAACATCAAGAAACTGATCATCCCAGAAATCACCATTGTTTGTTTCATTTGCTGCAATTGAATTATGCGTGATTTCACTAACACTATGACCAAAAGTTTGTACAGGGGCACATAATTATAATCTCTCAAAATGTTCCTGTTTGGAATTGGTTCTTATCATTTCCAAGAGATGTCCATGCACAAAAAACACCTACAGTGTTTTGTAATTAGTGATTAGTGATTAGACCAAAAATAAATAAATACGCATCTTGAAATACAACCGGCGGAACATACGTTCCGCCATTTTGTGGGCATTTGGTTCCACACAAATAATAGCGGACCGCGTTCTGTCATGAAATTACCAAAAACACCACAATTTCAAGGGATATTGATGCGAATCATTATATTTCTACTTTTAAACTATCTTGAAAAACCATATCATTTAACAAAAACCGCCCTTTATAGCCCAAAACGCCCAATCCAAAGGTAAGGGGGATTTTTCCACGAAGCACACACAACACTTTGTTAACACAAAAGGACTGTGCCTTCCAGAAACAAATATATCTAGCCAAACTGCCATGTCATATTGTACTATTTCTGCTCAATCTCTGGCTCATTTTTGCTGTGCAGGAATTTTTTCGGCAACATTTTCAGCTTAAAGCTCCATGAAATTTAGCTTTTAGATTTTTCCAAATTTTTCGGACCAGGGGTTATTGAAACTCAATCTTGGTCTGCAGAGAGGGGCATGAGCTTCACAAAATTGCACTTGTTTAGGCTCTTATTTTGATGTTTTAATTTTGGGCATAAACTGTGGCAAAGACGACTCCAGCCTTGTAGCAAAGCAATCAGTGGATGCTTTCGACTATTCTGGCCAATTTGGGGATTCCCTGGATTTGTTAACTCAGAAAAATAAAGTTATCCACTATAAAAATTAGTCGTTTACGAATCTCCGAACAAATGCTTACCTTGTAGTGTTGGTCCTTTACTAAAGGCACGTCACCGGTTTAAGGATCAGGAATAAATTAATTAATAAATTAGTTGATATTCCCAAGTTTTCAAAAAAACACACCATTAGAAAAATAATAACAATATTAATAAAAGTAAATAAATATATAAAAAAAGAATGGAAAAGGAAAAAGCAGAAAATACACATTTCTTCTAATTCAGGGATTAAGTTTAAGAAAGAGATAGACTGAGAGTGAGGGGCTCGTCGAGGGTTATTTTTGAAAGTTATTTTGTGTGCACTCAAAACAAGTAATTTTGATTCAATTATATTGTCTTGAAGACCTTTTTGGTAGTATTTCAGATAAAGGGATATATCTTGAGGATTTGTACTGTGTGAATTTGTGTAATAAGTAAGATAATTCAAGTGTTCCCCGATAATGACTAATTCTGTACTTTGTCTGTCAGTAATTTGTTTTTTAACAAGTCAATTTTCCATTTATATCATCGTCATGCGTCATCCTTTCTCTGTACTACACGTTAACTCTTACCTCAGACAATAAACCAGCCAATTGTCCTCGTCGTTCATTCCACTCAGCTAATACGTATATGTCATCGAGCAGTCTTAACTCACCGTGAGATGTGTGCCCAGAGAACAAAAATCACTCTCCCGATAGCATGTTAAAAACAACCGATGACCTTTGACACATCATTTGCATATTAATGACGCGTAGCTGAGGATTGAAACGCGTTCCTGTGCGAGGTTCCGCGTATTCGCGGGAGCTTGATCCCGTACAATGTTCAGAGGAGTTCATTACCATTAACGGTAGTGGACATCCATCCTTCTTGCCGAAGTCTTATCTTATGCTCGTTGTTTACAATGATACGCTTGGGGCTAGGGGCGGCCCACTAGTCTCGTGAACTTAATCGTGATTCGTTTTGTGATACATACTGTCACCTGGCCATCAATGGATTGCCCCAAACATGTTCTTCTTCTTTTCTCGGAAGGTGATGGGCCGTTATTTTGCCACATGGATTTGACTTCTGATTTCACCCTGAAGTAGTCAGTTCGGATTTCGTGCACGTAGTGTGGATATACGGGGTTTAAGTTTCTGACATAACGGCAAAGCTCACATGTGGCAGCGGGTATTTTACGGGCTTCGATTGCGTTCGATCTACATTCTCAAGAGTCGGTTGTCTTAGCTTGCACTGTTGGGTGACGGTAAGGTAAGTTTCCACTCTGGACATTGAAATAAATGAGGCTTTTATTGAAGTACTTCCCTAGTATAATGCCTGGCTGACCACGGTGTAGTGTTCATACATCGATAGGGAGACGGTGCTCATCTGGAAAGTATTTTAGTGAACGTCCGTGCTAACATTCCGTTAGGAATGTACGATTGAGATAATTGATGTTGGGTGAAGAGGGGAGGATAGTGCTGGTCGGGGGGGGGAGACAATGCAAATGTTACCTACTCATGATAATTTTCGGTGAATAAATATGACTTCTTTTGAAACATAAAATCTTTGAGTAGTGGTGGTGCGCTGAGGCTGAGTTTATGTAATACGTTGCCGGCAATCATTCTAAAAGTAAAACCGAACGTCTTGGTTAAATATTTCCCGAAGAAAACCCCAATGTGTGTCTGTAGTATCATTATTATTCAAACGAGTAATGTGTTTAACCCGCACAGGGTCGAAGGTTTGAAAACAAAAAAAAACAAAATACCAATTGTTGATAGTTTGACCAGAGTTAAGCCAACATTGGGAGTTATGTTGGCTCAGTGGTTTAATAGTCCTCGCCTTTTGTTTTATTTATTTTAAATATTCTGACATAAGTACATCATTAAAAGTCGTCCCGGTCAAGACAAAAGTTAAAAAAACCCTTTCATCATAGATGTGTCAGACCCAATATAACTTCTACTGCCAAGATATAGACATATATAGAGATCGGTTCGATCCCCGGACCGAAGTCTTGCATGTGGATTCGTTTTGCAGTCCTTACCTTACTGCGTGGATTTTCCCTTGGGTTTTTTTCCTCACGCGACTAAAACTGAATTTTCGTCATTGTCTTCATTACAAAAACAGTTGGTGTGATGTTTCCATTAGATTGCTAATGAAGATTCAGATTCAGATTCAGAATACACCAGTGGTATGTAAATTATGCAAATTGCATTTCGGTTTTTACAATGTGTGGCAAACAGTTGTTTAAAGTCACCACGTATAAGGCAGATGTCACACGGGGAATTTACAGGCAACCAGTTCATGCAGTTCCAGGCAATCTCCATGAAGAAAATGCATCCACATTGGGGATCGTAAGACACTGCTTGAAAAAATTACTCATGTGCTACCAAAGAGATCATGTAGCATGAACTGCAGTTGGTTGCCTCCAAGTTGCCTTTAAAGGTTGCCTCATGTGACAACGCCCTTTCGCTCCAAACCAAATGCTCATCTGCTGCAATTCGGATGTGGTAAAAATTAATGTGACAGGGTATGTGCGTGCAGTAAAAGACGTGGGGGACACTGACATATCGATACACTCGCTCCCTCATTAGAGTGAAATGATGGGAGCCACAAGCTCGAAAATGTTTACAACAACTTGGTGTACTGTTGCATAAAATATCACATTAGAGAAATGACCTAATTCAAAATTAACATAGTCCTGATACTAGGGGAATTTATGTAACAACATCCTACAACTCCATACAAAGTTATTTATTTCACATAAAATTTCAGTTTTTCTAATGGTCAACGAGTTTACCAGCGTCCAAAGTGAGCCACAGGTAGTCAACACTTAAATTGATTCCAATTACGAATTACGTTTCAATGTATGGCTTATTGCTCCAGCAAGATATCACATTCGAGAAGTTCATGTCAGCAACGATCCTGCTGGCAGAACCAAAGCATTCAGAGAACCCAGATTTAAAATTGGGTAATAGTTGATGATTATTCGTTGGAGTACGGTTTGCTTCTGGCTTTTCGTTTATGGTAACAGCTGCTGTCACATAATGCACTACGGGTATATACCGTAGTCCACAAAGGTAGAAGAAAACGTTTACCTACTGTTCTGAATTATTCGTTGTGGAAAATAAGTATTGGGTTGGCGTAGTGGTATTTTTCCTCGCCTTCTACCTCTTAGTCTGCGGTTCGAATCCCTCCGGGGATACTATGTGGATTGGGGTTTCAGTCCCTACCTGATTGCGTGGGTTTTATGCAGAATAATTCCTTACTCATCTAAAACTGAGACTTCATTTCTTGTCTTCTTTCCATTGGTCCTAGGCCAGTATAGTGATTAAGTTTGCTTTTCAGAGTGTCCTTGGCTTCACAACCAGAATTAAAGACACTGGACACCTTTGGTAATTGTCAAAGACCAGTCTTCTCACTTGGTGTGTCTCAACATTATGCACAAAATAACAAACCTGTGAAAATTTGAACTCAATCGGTCATCGAAGTTGCGAGATAAATCATGGAAGAAAAAACACCCTTGTCACACGAAGTTGTGTGCTTTCAGATGCTTGATTTCGAGACCTCACGCGTGAGGTCTCGAAATGATTTTAAATATTTTACTGAGAAATTACTTTTTTTCTCAAAAATGACGTTACTTCAGAGGGAGCCCTTTCTCACAATGTTTTATACTATCAACAGCTCTCCATTGATCGTTACCAAGTAAGTTTTGATGCTAACAATTATTTTGAGTAATTACCAATAGTGTCCAGTGCCTTTAATAAATGGAAAAAAACATAGTAATAAAACAATATAATATTATCACCGGATGCACGAAGATATGTCTACTCTCACACTTCATATTTACAGATCCATATTTATATTATGGTAACCACAATGCGTCGTTAAATGTTGTATTTTATTTTGTTTTGTTTTACAGTAACATACATAAAGTAAGTACTTTAGTAAAAATGTTCAATCTTTCCAGATTTCTGAATCGTATTATTATCTTTTTCTGTTGCGCAGAAGCTGTACGACTTCCATTTATTCAAGATGAAAACTGTGAAGTTCAAAAACCAAAGAAACATTCGTAAAATATGATATGCATTTTTTTAATTAGTCAGTTTATTTAGGTGTTTTAAATATCTTTTTTTTATGCGGAGTGGAGTCACACAACTCCAGTTATTTCAATCTCAAATTAACAAATTGACTTTAGTAGGAGCAGCTAGTCGCAGGTAAAATAACCTAATTAATCTATAAGCTTAATTAATTAGACACATATGCCATTTGTTATTTGTTATACTGTTTACATATAATACGTTTTATTTAACTGTAATTTTTTTTTCAATCCAACTGTTTACTTATTTATTTATTTGTTTAAATGTATGTATTAATGTCAATATTTTGTTTATTTTCTTTTGTGCAAATATAAATTGTATGCAAATTTTTTCTTCTTTTAAATTACGATCTGGTATTAACAACAAATAATGCAATTTTTATTTTATTTTATTTAAAAAAAATTTTTTTTGGGGAGGGCGGAAATAGGAATGTATTGCGGAAACGTGTGAATGCAAGATGGAGGTTAAATCGTGTTGATTGAACGGATAGTTAAAGCTTTCAAAAGGGGCCGGAAATCCCAGCGTGCGAAATTCCAAGCTTAAGTGATTTCATTCTGTGGTAAAATGTTAGGCGGAAAATCTGTAATTCGCACGGCACGACGAGGTGGACGTTTTGTCAATTTCAAGAACGGTCTGTGAACGTTCACGCTATAGATATTTCGTTCATCATGCTATGTTTTACTGCAAACTTTCCCTCGGTTGAAAATTAGGAAATTTTCCTATTTTTGAAGGTCATATTGGTTGTTATATTTTAACGAGATACCATGGTCCCGTAGGTAAGAGCGAAAAGCAGACCCTCGGTACTTAACCGGGCAATTTGAACAGTTATAATGACGATGTTTTGTAAGCCTCATGCCCCGGAGACATAATCTGACTTGCACTCAAACTGCTACAACAGTTTACAGTTTTATAAAGACCCAAATGACAAGTATTGTTAAAGCATTTACATACAATTTCAAAATTTTTGGTTTTAATACTTTGAGAGATAAATGATCTACTTTATGGTGACGGCACAACAGCTTTTAAAACCCTGCAGTGAGGGCCGCCAGACATATTATTTTATGTTCATTGTTTTAATCACGGACCCAATCACTGGTCAGCTCATATGCCATGATATCCTAAGCTGGACTATGCCATACGTGCAAGAGGGGGTGTCAATCTACACGGACAGTGATTTGGTGTGGAGGGGCAGGACAAGAGTCTGCTACCAATAAACAACATCAGTATGTCAATTGTCAATAATAGATAAAACCACTTTTTAAGCAAACAGATAGGCTTAAGTTGACCCATTCAATACCTAGACATGTAAACAACACACTTAGAAAGCAACGAATCGTTGAGAACATGCAGAACAAACCCTCTTAACCTGTGGACAAAGCTTGTCAGCATGTGCTGACTACGTACCTTGTTGGAGGCGTTGCAACCAAACAGGTCCTTCGAGATGCAGGCAGGCTGAAAAAGAGGTCACAATATTCAACTATAAAGCCGGTATCAATGGGGAAGAGTTGTTCTTTGTACCATTTTTTTTTTGTGTGGCTTCAGAGGGTTTTAAGTCCATTCGTGTTGGGCTTTGGGGCTCATTTGGGAACTTGTCTTGTTTGGGTTTTTAAATGTTTGTTCCTCCTGTTTTAATGGTGTTTTGGGTGCTGTTTTTGCAAGGTTTTGGATTTGCTTTTGTTTTAATGTTTACCGTTGTGTGATTTTATAGCGTCTGAGTGCAATCTCCTTTTTATAATTATATAATTATATTTTTATCGTTGGCAGGGGTCTGGTTGTACACCTCTTAAGATGACAGTTTTTATACTGTTGTATAACCTTGACAGCCCCTGTCCAACTTTTAATCATTGTGTATATGTCTAAAGATTTAAAATAAATAAAAATAAATAAATAAATAATTACGTCGTATTTAAAAATGCTGCTCAAGACGTCCATTAACTTGTTGGAGTGCATATAAATGCACCAGCTCCGGACCAGGGTACAATTTTAGGGGGAGGGGTGCAAGGGGGTTACTGTTTATCCTATAGGGTGGAACTTCTGGCCAATAACAACTGTAGTTTCCGACTTGCATTGTCCTTAATAAACAGGTCTTGTTATACTGTTGTTGTTTTTTTAATCAGATAATCTGACGTGAATGTTTTAAAGATGTAAATTGGGAACTTTTGAGAAGTCCCATCAGTCCCATCAGTCTGTGATATATTGTTTGACTTGTAAGAAATTAACTCACGCTGGTTATGCACAGCTGAATGAGGTAAGAGGCCAAATTCTTTTTGTATCCCAACCCCAAATTTGCAAAGGCATCGTGTAGGCCTATTCGTGTTCTGATTTTTGAAAGATATTGTCAGGGGGGGGGGGTGGGGTGGAGTGGAGTATCGATCACGGTGTACATTTAAGTGTGTTACTATTCAAATCTATGCCATATATTTCATAATAATCCATTTGCGAGTTTGATTTGAATAACGTCTGTTACAGCGACTTGCTTAGTCACAAGTTGCTGCTTAAATTTGAATTTCTCAGACTATAGAGACAGTTGCTATACGTCAAATGGTTCGGGCAAGCTTTTGTATAGCAACCTCTAGTTGAGCAAACCATGGTACTATGCCACACATATTCATTCGAAATTGTGTTTAGATGTTCGCCGTCTCTTACGAACTACGCAAAAAGCTTACCCCGAATCATGTGACATAGCAACTGTCTCACTAGTCTGAGGAAACCTACACTTGGTACTCGATTATAGGGTGCACCACACTAAATAAACTCCCATAGCAATCAATGCTAAAAGCTAAATATTCAAAAATGCTCCAACACTAATTAAAGTCTAGTCTCTCAGCCTCTTGAAAACCAGTCAAACAATTATATTTTGTTATTGTCCAAAAAGGAAATTTGTGGTGCTCGCTAATCAGTGACAATAACATATTTCATGGCAGTAATAATAGCGCACAATAACAGTAATACATATACAAATACGTCCAACATTATACAATATACATGAAACATTAACATCAATTAATAGAAAAAAACCACAATAATTAATTAATTGATTAATTAATTTAATTTCATACGAATATTATTGTTACTGTTTCTAAGAGTATTTACATGTAGTAAGTATCTTTATAAGCTACAGGTTTGCTTGACTGTACAGGCGGATTGACAGGGGAACGTATGAGTTAAGAAACCGTTGTGTGCGACAATTTAATGAGCGCAATCGCTTACCGGAACGCATGAGGGTATAACATTTGTAGAGAGGGTGATTTTCGTTTCTCAAAATTCCATCAACCTGCTTCAGAATTCTTGCGACACACAATTCGTCTAGAACCCTGGTTTCCCCTGTCAACTTCCCAGCTTGCTTAACAATCCTTTGATGAAATCGCATTTTCTACAACTGCCATACCACGCCACACAACTGAATAATAAGACACTTTCGATGACTGATTGATAGAAAAGATGAAGGATGTTTCTGTTAACATGGAACTGGTTCATTTTTCGCAGAAAGTACATTCTTTGCTGTGCTTTTGAGAGAGTAGTTTTGCACTGTTCATCCCATAACAGTTTATTGTCGATAACTGTCCCGAGGTATTTAAATGTCTTCACCACTTCAATGCATTCATGTATCAATTGTACGGGTACCATCGGGTCTCGTTTGGAGGTGCGAAAATCAAAGATCATTTCCTTTGTTTTAGATGTATTCAACACTAAATAATTTTGATCACACCATGATTCAAATTTGCTTATTTAATTTCGATAATTCTGTTCATCGTTATTAGTTATCAAACCAATGATAGCCGTATCGTCAGCGTATTTAACGACTTTTACATTGTTGCTAGAAGCCTTGCAGTCGTTCGTGTATGCTATGAACAAAGGTGCTGAAAGCACACAGCCCTGTGGCGACTCCGTGTTTACGATGAGTTTTTCAGACAGTACATTATGTAATTTTACTTGCTGTTCTCTGTTTGACAAAAAATCATGTAGCCAAAGAATGAGTGAAGGTTTCACATTCATCTGAATTAATTTATGGACCAACACATGAGACTGGATCGTGTTAAATGCAGATGAAAAATCGACATAAGTCGTTCTTACGTAACAGCCAGTCTTGTCCAGATGTTGAGCTATAATATGGACTAATGTTAGTACAGCATCATTAACAGACTTCTTGGGCTGATACGCATATTGTAGGGGGTCAATCTCTAACAGTAATTGTGGCAGTAAGTTTTGAGAGATAATCCTTTCAAAACTCTTCATAACCAAAGAGTCAGTGAAATCGGTCGAAAATCATTTAAGTCCGATGCTTGAGGTGTTTTGGCTGCTGGTACTATAATGGATGACTTCCAACATCTAGGCACAAAACTTTGGTTGAGTGACTCTTGAAAAAGAGTTGTGAAAGGTTTAGCTAATTGCCACGCACATGTCTTAACATTTTGCCACTAATTATATATTATCTGGACCCATTGATTTCCTCGGAATACTTCGTTTGAAATATTTTACAACATCCTCTACTTTACAAATAGTAGGATTATCGTTAACACTTTTCAGCTCATTACACAATTGATTATTGTCTTCCTCAAAGCTTTTGTTGTCAAAACGAGCATAGAACTGATTCAACTCATTTGCTTTATCATATGCAGTACATAGAGGAATAGTCTGGCAGAGATCTCAATCTCGTTGTCCGAAACATGTTTTCTGACAAATAAACTTCAGATTTCTTTTCATTTTTTTGGCAAGTCAGCCGTTTGGAATTTTTGCTAATTACCCCAGAAAAAAACACATCAAAACCGATTTGCTGCCAGTTTTTGTTAAGCACCTATTTGCACTTCCCAAGCAAAATAGGACAAACTTTGAAGCTTAAATGTATCAAGTCTCCTCCAAAGTTGAAGCACAGAACCCCCAGGTTGTGGTAATTTGTCATAATTTCACAATCTATCAGTTGCATGGCCCCCAAAACGTTGTTATTCAAACGATTCTGAGGGCCTACAAATTATGATAATTATAATGTTTGCCTAAAAAAATAAAATAAAGTGTGGTGCACCCATGGGGTATGGTGGTACCCCCTCTATTGTGTCCTCTCGTGCTTGAAATTTCAGGAATTTTTTTAGGACTTTTAGGGGGGGGGGTACTTCTGTACCAGAGGAAATTAGTGTGTTTAAGTAGGTGAACATTGTTTTTTCATTTTTTCAGTTTTTCATTTTTTTTTGTTTTGAGGGGGGGGGGGGGCATCCTCTGCCCCCAGATCGGACATGCTTTAGAAATGAAATTTAAGTGGTAAGTTTTGACTAAGCAAGACATTGTCACAGATATTATTCAAATCGTACTCGCAAATGGCTTATTGAGACAGGGCTTCGAAAAGTCAATCAAAGTAAACAAAGCGGAAGTCTTATGTATGATTCATCCACACTGGTGATTTTCCGCACATGAAACTAATATACAATTTAAAAGACAACGCAGAGTTTACATCATGAACTCCATGCACCCATCGTGACGGTTGGCGACAGCTATGTTGAGTACCAGACCCACAGGTCAATCTCGAGAAGGCTTTACCCATCGACTGCTTTAATGTAAATGACAAAGGTGTACAACATTGCTTTATCGTGATCAAGGGGGCGGGACAGAGGGGGACGGCGTTACCGGCTAGCGTTCTCTCTTGATGGAGTGGTTTGGGGGCTCGTGATGCCAATGTCTGATCGATGTCAACCACAATTTGAAGTCCAACTACTAGAGGGAATTCGAGAGTCAAACTAATCCAAGGGATGGCGTCGTTGAGGACTTAAGCTCGGAGAGTACACTTGTGGGCATGCAACCTGTCCTAATTATCGGCGTAACATCGGAAATAAAAAATTAGAAAAACTCCAAGGGGAATTAGCGAGATTGTTTTGATTATTATTATTTTTTTACGAAGAAACTAGGACTTCACAGACCAAAATTCACCTGCTGTTTGCCATGGTCAACATTGGTACAAAAACTTCTGCCCGGATGCAACACATGGATATGGTGCATACTAGACAATACAGCGATTAATTAAACAGTATGCAATTGTGTCTTTTGTTTTATTAATTTATTTTGTTTTACATTAATTGTTCAAACTAGTTTGTGCCTATAATACAGTCAAGTGTTTGTTTGAAGAAGTGAGCTAGTGAAGAACATCATTATTGCATCGGAAAGGACAATGTGATAAGGTTTTGAAAACCGATGTTTTTGGGGAGCATTGGGCTCAGTGTGAAAAAATAAACAAACAAAACAACACCAACAAAAAACCAGACAAACTAAACAAATCCGTACCTCCCCGAATGCGATTTCAAAACCACAAACACGTTCTATAGAACATAAGAAAAGCATTGTATTTAATAAAAAGGGTACGTTTCCCGTTAGTGCGTTGATTCAAATCTCGAAGATCTGTCAACGTATAAAAATATGACGTTTAAATGAAGTTTAAGTAGAAAGTTGATCCCGGGACGGGTGAGGGGGGACGGGGGGGGGGGCTGTCTTGGCAAAAAAATGTATCTAAAAAAATCCCCTTTTGAGATAAACATTTATACAGATTCAATAATAAATGGTCAACTTGTTCTTTACAAAAATGAGATATACATGTATAAATTACACATTAAACGTTCTCCTTCTTGTATAGCTGTTTTTTTGGTAATAAGCATTTTTTTAAAGTTACTCCGTTCTGACAGCAAAATGTGGCTTGAGGGTTTTGATGTTTTCTAGGCAAAAGGGTGTATGTGGTGTGTTTAGTCATTTCATAATGTGTGTATTATTGGGGTAATTATTTTGTGCCTGTTTGCCAAAATGGTGTATCTGAAGTTACTGAGTATCATTTTCATTGAGACATTTTGTAGTGTTAAATGCCTTGTGGGAATTCAAATGACCGCTATATCCGGTAACTATCTTGTATTTTGTGTTTTCAGCCCAAACTTTTAAAGTCAATTACTATTATATAGGCCTATATTATCTTCTTATTTTGTTCATTTATTTGTTCATTTTATTATTATTTGTTTTTTATCAATGGACCTCCTATTAAAGATGCTATTTTTAATTTTTCGCGAAAAAGAATACTATAGAACCGTCAGCCAGGCCTCTTCATTTCACAATAGGACCCGGAAGCGGACGAAAATATCGGTTTGTTAAATAAAAATATAACTGGAAGATGACATCCTCCTTTCGGGATGTCGCCATGCCGAGATAAGAAGACGACATCCTACTTTCAGGATGTCGACATCCTACTTTCAGGATGTCGACATCCTACTTTCAGGATGTCGACATCCTACTTTCAGGATGTCGACATCCTACTTTCAGGATGTCGACATCCTACTTTCAGGATGTCGACATCCTACTTTCAGGATGTCGACATCCTACTTTCAGGATGTCGACATCCTACTTTCAGGATGTCGACATCCTACTTTCAGGATGTCGACATCCTAAAAAAAAAACATTATGGGAAGACAACATCCTACTTTCAAGAAGTCGTCATCCCGAAATAAATTATTCCATGAAATTGTAATCTTACGTTTATAGTTTCATCATCTTACGATAATTATCTTAAGAACCCATTATGTCGGATAGCACTTCAAGAGCGCTGTACTTTGCAACCAATTATTTCAAAACCCATTGGATAGAAATTTGAGAGGATTCGAATGATTCCATAATATATTTAATCACCCTGGTGTATCAATTACATAAAATAACAGTGATTAGGCAACCCTTCATTGGGTGGTTTGAGGCTGTTATAATGCAACGTTTCCCGTAGTTTGACAGTACATTACTCTCGTAACCACCGGTAATAATATTCCCTAGTTGTGAGTTTCTACAGGGATTGACTGCAGATAGAGTACGTGATAAACATAATGTACCGGGGTTTTGAAAGTGAGGGCAAGTACGTGTCTTCACTGCACGTACCATTGTGCTCTGGGTCACTTTGTATCCAGTGTGGCGTGCACCCGACTACCCCATCAACTCTCTGAAGATTTGATATGCCGTAAGCACCTACCATAAGTCTCGCGTCTCGGTTGACGATTCTAAACACATGGATGGCTGATTCTTGGTCGAGAATGATTAACGACATATAATTAGAATAATACAAACACGGTTTATGCCGTTGTCCGAGGTATCCTAATTTCAGGTTCAATGGGGGAGTTTTATGGACATATGCTGTCGGAAATATGCGCATGCTCACGTCGGATATCCGCTGTCACCTAGCGTCACAAAGTTGCATTTATTCCCAAAAGAAATAGTATAATTAATGTACATTTTCGTATAGCGTATTTGTAACTGCAGAGTAATTACGTCGTAATTATTACTTTATGATTATGATTATGTCATAATCAACTCAAGAGCAAAATATGAAATCAATACGCTTCAATTTGTTTCAATCATTTTGGTAGTTTCCCTCATAATCCTGCATATGATTTTCGCTCGGTCACCAGCGCCTCATTAACAGGTGCTCATGCCTATTGGACCATTTCCCCGACCTAATGACCCCCGGTCACCTGTCCCATTTTTGCGAAAGATTCGACCCTATCAATAATAATGCAGCTCTCATGTGTAAATCCAATGGAAATAATTATTGTTCATTCTTTGTATCGTACTAACAACTAGGGCTCGATTTCAAACTTGTTTCTACTGGGTGTAAAAAGGGTCGTTTACATTATCCATGGAGCCTCCATGCACTATCACATCGTTTGTGTACATTTTCCCACTACATCCTGAGCAAGAATTTGTACAAGCTGATCATTCAATCCCAGCGGTCTTGGATGAGCCCGGTGGAGCCGAGCAAATATATGATTGTATATTTTGTAAACTAATTTTTACCCTATTTCTTCTATGATTTAAAGTTAAGCTTGTGCATGCTTTAATTTGTCGCGACAAGCCCAACCTGGGCTTCACGATACACAGCTTACATGACTGCTTCCTATTAGTTGAACCACACCAGACGACAATGTTCGCGTTTGTAGTTGCAGCTAATTGGAAAAAAGTACGCTCATAACATGCTAACATGCTTTTAAAATTATTTTGGGCTTGGGTAATGTAAACTATGATCACGCGCTTCTTAAGTTCAATTCAGTGTCATTCCATGACCGCAGAAAAGATCGTTGCGTCTGCTTTGCAACAAAACTGGAATATTCCGACCTGTTCTTGTATTTGTTAAAAGAAGCAAAGTTTTTCAAAGTATTTTAAGGATTCTCATCACAGACGACTATATCTTTGTTGTTGTCTATATGGTAATGATGGCAATGATGTTCTGTTTTTCGCATGTCACAGCATCGTTGGATTTGATAAGGTCACCTTTTCTTAAATTACCTCTCTTCCAATATTGATTATCACAATAATTTCCATACAAACTCGTTCCAAAAGCTGGGGATACTCCAATAAGTTGATTATCGAGGTCAACCTGTTACCTCCCGGTACATCTTCCTGGACAGTAAATCAGCCCACGGATCCTTCCCCGTCCACCCATCGTATCCTACCTGTGGCACTCACCTACCTTACTCTCCAAAAACAACGACGTGGGCAAAACCAAATACCGGGGATAGTCAAATGATTTTAGAATGCTTTTAGAATCGACATCTGGATTTATTCAAACAAACGAAACGGAACTAGCTTCCTCCTCGAATGGCTCTTGGTTGTTTGGAGGGAAAAAGTTGATGTGTTGAACTCTGCTGGGACACAATGACAGCAAGGGGGACTTAATGTGTTTATCGTTGGATAGCTTGGGGCTGGTGCCATATTTCACGTCATTAAGTGGAACAAATCGAAGCGCTGGATGATTCGACCATTGCTTTACGTAACCCGATGCCGGGACATGGGCGTAAATCTTCAAGTTCTCGGTGTGAAAAATACTTCAGTTATTTGCGCATTTTATGGTTGATTTTACTGCAAGACATTGCATCGATTTCTCACAACTCAGAAGTCAAATTTCTATTCAACGTGGTGGAAATAAATGCTCAAACAAGTCACTGATCTCAATTTGCAAAATGGTTTGGCAGTAACACGGGTTTCCACATGAATTAATTTTAATCTACACTGCTTGATTCTTAAAACAGAGCAATGCATTTGTTTTATGAATTGTTTTGTTTTAAAGTAACCTTTCCCCAAATTGTACTTTCCCCCAAATCGACCTTCACGCCCTGCATGTTCACACATGCTGTTGCATACACTCTGTGAACGTAAAAACTGTAAAAACACTGTGTGGCGTATGTGAGTCCACACAATATTTCAAGTCCCTTATTTGTTATAACATGTTGACATGCATAATGACAAAAACAGCAAACTACAACAACAACAACAACAACAACAACAATAAATAAATAAATAAATAAATAAATAAATAAACGATTAATTAAATATATAAACAGTTAACTAAATAGATAAACAATTAAACACATAAAACCAATACTTCCTAATAGGTTTATATGTAAAACTTTCATCAGGCAATCTCGGTGGTCTAGTGGGAAGACACCTGCTCTAGAATGACAAAGGTCGTTGGTTTTAATCCCACCTGAGTAATATGCCTACGGTTGTTGCTGTTGTTGTTATTTTTTCTCTTTTATCACAGGACTCGGAAAAGTAGTGGGTGTACAGCGCTGTGTATGAGTCAAACGATACATTGCTTCCCTTACCAAACGTGTAGTAACTTTCCTGCCATGCATGTACTTGCCCTGGGTTGCACGAGGACACTTTTTATGTAATCGGGTTACATCGTCTGTAACTCTAGCTAAACTAAATTAAGGATAGAATAGATAACTTCACATTATACTTCGGAAGCAGTAGTAAACTACATCAATACATGTTGGCTTTAAGTTTTGGGAAAACAAAATAAATAAAGAAAACAATAAAACAAATCATTATATATTATATCAAACTGTATGCTGATAGCATCCGTACATCTCCAAAGATGATGGAGTTCGAGTAGTACAATGGTGATCACTGTGCTGTACAACATTTCCTCGAGTGGCTGTAGAGTCCCACTCTGGAATGGTAGTCCCGACCACAAAGACTGCAGGTGAATAAGGAGGGGGCTCGGCTGCTGCTGCCATCGCCTTTCTCCCGGATCTCCTGCCGGCTAACTGGGCATGTTAAAATAGTAGTAATTGACATCGTAAAGATCTAATCAGTCGCATTAAATACAGAAAAACACATCATCAAGCACCACTCAATAGTGTACATTAAAGCTAGGGGTACATAATGGCTTCTTCTCACCCATAGGCTACACTCTCGCTTTGCTGACATGTTGAACAAAGAGCCATTCCAACAGCTTTATTCCACGTACTGCATCTCTTTGGAAATCCTCGCCTTGTGCATGTTTCCCTCCATCCTATACAATCTAGACTGTTTTAAGAGGAATTTCAATTCATACCTTCAGCTCCCCTGAGTTATTTTCATCTTTTTTTCTTCTTGTAGCCCTTTACCAAGAGTGGCTTTTAGCCTTGTTTGGGGCAAACTTGCATTATCAAACAAAAATAATAATCAGAGCATCTTTCTCCATTCTCTTCTATTTGTTGCTAGCCGTCTCAGATAACTAATAAACACAAGTATTACATGAATACTAACTATATAAATTCATACTGTCGGAAAATTCATTAACATTTCGACCTGCACCCACTTGTTATTTTTACAACTCAAGTTAAAATGGGCTTTAGGTTATTGGTCCTATAATGACTGGTAATTGATTGGTTTTTGACCTGAATCTTCAGCTAATCTGAGGAGTTAACCTATCAATCAGTGTCACAAGGTTTTAATGAAATTGCGATCACCAATTTGGTGAAAGACGGACCTCTGTAACACTAGCACGGTCCGGATTCATGTAGATTAATTATTACCTCGCCATGGAACGCATAGTAGTGGTCATGTACTGAAGTTGCCACATTCATCTAGGATAAACAAGTAAAATACAACAAAACTATCAACGAGCATCACAGGAG
Organism: Plazaster borealis; assembly: GCA_021014325.1. Taxonomy (NCBI): domain Eukaryota; kingdom Metazoa; phylum Echinodermata; class Asteroidea; order Forcipulatida; family Labidiasteridae; genus Plazaster; species Plazaster borealis. Next base: position 8,195,613 of record CM037467.1, read on the forward strand.
AGTAAAATCATTGGGTTTGGGAGAGTAAACTAAAGGGACACGTTGCCTCTGGATTGAGTGCTTTGGGCTACAAAAACGTTTAATTGTTATGGAATCAATATTTCGTGAACATAAACGGTCTGCCATTTTGTAGAACCAATTTTTTTACTTAAAAAAAATGACAGACCACACAATTTCGAGGGGATATTTATGTAAATCATTATTCTACTTTTGAAACAATCCGAGGCAACGTTTCCCTTTAATACTCTGTAGTTTCCAAACCCAACAGGTATGCGAAAATTTCATCAATGTCGGCGGTCATGTGTTAGTGAAAACAACTTGTATATACTTTGCTTTTGGTGTTTAATTAAATAGTAACAATGTTTCGTTCTAAAAGGAAGTGTTGCTTCAAATGTTGTGAATGTACAAAAATGGTAAACTGTGAATATTAACGAAAGCTACGTTTATTGAGCGACGTATTTGTTAGTTACAGAGTCTCCTTGCTTGTTTACTATATAATCGTCAGTTAGTAAACAAGAAAAGCAATAATAAAACAATTAAGTGCTTACAGGAACTGCTTAACACCCATTAGGCCTAGGTGAGCTGTTAAAAGCTTTTGCACACTGCTTTCTGAGTCGTTGGACCTGTATCCTTAATGAAGGCAATGTGCCGTTCATCGTGAAATTTTGTTTATTTCGCCAGTTTCTCGAAAGTGCAATGACCTGGGGGAGCCAAAGTCCTTGATGTCCTAACTGGACCATTGGGGGAGGCGGGGTCCGGTTTCAGAGTTGTTTTTAGTGTTATTTAGGGCGGAACAATGTTTGTGCAATCGTATTTAGTGCAATATCCTATGTCAAATACAGACCTAACCATCAGATATAATCCTCTGATAAGTGGATCCATCTGTTCCTGTCATTAATTAAAACATAAATAGTTAAACAACGAGAAATAAGGCTCAAATCATCTTAGACAATAGCTGGGAATGTGAAGCAGCCATTGGAGGCCTAGATGTAACAATTATTGGGAAATGCACAGAAAACATTGTTAATCTTGGAAGGTATGGAGGTAAATTGGAACCTTAGACCGTTGGGATAAAGACTGGGGCTGACACGCCTACAAGGGTAACAAGTGAAGTGTACCGAAATGTCCACAGAGCATGTCCACATCAAGCTGTGCATGTGATGCGCATGTATGCCCAACGGGTTGGGGTTCTGACATTTGGGTACATAAAAGCTACATTCACATACGCAGATGAGACAGGTCAACCTTTTTTGTTGTCGATATCTTATGTTCTGTTTGCCGTGGATAATTAACAACAATGACATAAACACAGTACATAGGCCCCTATACATTATCCAAGACAATCTCACAGGGGCAAATTGGATAGATGGAAAATGTTTCGCCTGAGACTCATCGGCTGTTTCGTGCCTTGTAGAGGAGGCTTAATTATATCGTGTAAATTTAGGACTGGAAATAAATTAGGTAACAGCATGTCCTCGTGGATCGTCTTACTCGTTGTTATAAAAACACTTTGATTTAGCGCAGCACTCTGTACTTGAAACTTTTAGGGCAATCTGTTCTTGTAGGTATTTTAACCCTGCAGTGAGAACTGCTGTCAGCACATGCTTACATTATTGGAAAATCTCCATTGTTTTAACCACGTTGTACACACTGGTTAGCTCAAACAATGTCATGATATCCCTAGACTGGTCCTTAGACAGGCACTGGTCTTACAGGCCAAATGATTTCATTGGATACAATGATTTCATTTGATACAATGATTTAATTGGATACAATGATTTCATTGGATAAACGTGTAGTGACGTAAGCTTTCCATTATGTGTTACGATTGGTCCGAGATGATGAGTTTGTCAGCTTGCACTTCCGATCGTCTGCATGCTGCGTGTGCATAATGGTTGTACATGCATGTAATGTTCTTTTATTCACTACGTAATGGGTGTACATGTACGTGTGAATTGACTGCGAATCTCCGTGCGAAATGGATGAGAGGTCAAAGGTACATCTGGCAGGCTGGAAGGCCGGTGTCACGGTCTCAACTGTCCGGGTGACGTAGCCGGGCATTTCAGCACGCTGTAAAGTCGTGGTCTCCCGTACACGTATATTTTTTGGATTGGCAACAAATGAACCTCTCCTGAACCTCTGTCGACCCTTCTGCATATGTCCCGCTGTTTAAATGGTGAATGATACTCTTCATATTCTCACAAAATTCTCTAAATTCAGCTCATGGACGCCGCCATGACAGCTACCGGTACCTCTCCACCGTAGAGTAGTACATGTATGTGGCAACACGACTCAGTACGGCACTAAAATGGACTACTTTCGCTTGCTGTGCGCAGACATGGCATGAGGTAATGCTACCGTATTTGGTCACCCAGAGCACACCGGATAGCTGAGACCGTGACACCGATATCTGGCGTTGTTCACGAGCCTCAAGGTATGACGTCAGATGTTCAGGCTATGATATTGCAAACTTGATAATGCCACACGTCCTAGAGGGAGTGTTAATCAAGAGGGGTCAGTGATTGAATTAGGAGGGGGCTTGATCAATTAAACAGACAAGTACGCTTAAATGAACCCAGGCAATACCTTGGCTCGATTTCACAAAGAACTATAGGATTGTTCTTAACTGTAATCCACTCTAAATTGCTAAGCAAAGTGTGGTGTCACAATACAAATCATTATGAAAATTTTGAAAATTCACGAAGAGATATGATTGATCTTAACTACAAATCACTCTTAATTGCTATGCAAAGTGTGATGTCAAAATACAAATCACAAAGTGGAAATGCTGACAACTCATCTTAAGATGAATCTTAGTACTTTGTGAAATCGGCCCCCTGGATATGTAAGAAACAAACTTAAAAAGAAAATCGTTGAAAAAAATGGCAAAAGAAACCCGACAAAAAAGCTTGTCAGCATGTGCTGACAACGTACCACGGGGGCATTGCAACATAACAGTCCCTCGCTGGAGGCATTGATCAAACATGTTGGGTTTCATTTACACTACACATTGAATGTTAGTGTCATCCTAGTGAAATCACAAAGTCACTCAATAGGTTGAATAACTATAACAGTTAAAGGGTATATACCGGTATCTTTGGTTTTTGGAATCGTTTGATTGTTTTAATCCTATATAAATGTAGATATACAATGAAACTCACATGTGGAAATTTCTTTTCAAAAGATGGTCGCGTTTTTGAGATATCGCCAAAAATCCGGAGCGGTTACGTCCACGCAGGAAGACAAATCCGTAATTGGAATACACAATCTGAGAAACGTTACTAACTGACAGTAACGTTTCACAGATTCAAATTTGGGGGGATAAAAACTGATATATTTTCCAAACCACATTACTTCGGTGTGAAAATGATTCTCAAAATGCTTTATACTATCGAAATCTACTGTAAATGTAGGTTTTTATTGCCATTAATTTTAAGAGTGACTACCAAACGTATACCTTTCCTTTAAAGCCTATAACTTTAACTGTATATCTATCTTCAGCTGTCTTCAAAAAGTACTATTTTTATTCGCAAGCAAGTTTTTAACTACAATATAATCTCTGGCTGTCTGGAAGTCATAATTTCTCCGAAGTACTTCCATGTGTGTCTCAAATATTAGCCAAGCCATGGAGGCTCTTAGGTTTCAACTTGTAAAAATGTATTTACAGTAAAGGTAAAATGGAAATTGCAAACGCTCACTTGATTAAATCCAGTCACGCACAGTTACTATTAATGACAATTTAATGTCTAAACATAATTTGTCTTACAGTGAAAGTAGTAAAACAATGTTATAAATAAGTAACTATGGTTTATCGAATAACGTAGGCTATACCACTTTCAATCTGACATTCAGATACCTTGAAGGCAATGTACACAATTGTAATTTATTGGAAAAACGATTTTTAGTTTCAGTCTTAAACATCGAATACTCATTCTAAAAATTACACTGGTGCCACGATCTTTGTAAGAAATAATTCTGTCTGAAATGCAGCCAAGAAACCAGGGTAACATTTAGGGGGCACAAGGGGGTTGCAATTTTTTCTTTCGGGGGGGGGGGGGAGGGGTTGAACAAGTCCCTTTGCAGTGCTCTTCTAATGTCATTTACTATTGTTTTACAAGATAATCTGGCGTGTAGGTAAACAAACCAAATACATTTTCGACGTGTAAAAAAAATGTTTTGCTTGGGCAACAAAGTTTTAAAAAACATTATAATTACCACTTAGAAGCTCATACAATGTAACATTTTATTCCTGTAATTTGTAATCGCAAAAGTGCAGATTTCAAATCGGGGCACTCGTTGGGGGGGGGGGGGGGTTACCCGGACATCAATGCAGGGGTGGGGGCACATGCCCCCATGCACCCTAGTTACGCCACTGCTGAAATGCTGTCAAATGCTGAAATACTGTATGATATACTTCTACTTCAATGTACTGACAAGAAATGAGCCGTTTTCGGATAAAGGCAAGGCAAAAATTTAAGATTGTTTTACATTTATTAAATCGTTGCGGTGCCCGCTGCTAAAACATCGTATTCGAACTGCCTTTAGCCACCGGGCTAGCTCGGCGGTTTAGTGGTAAGACATCTCTAGCAATGCATAGGTCGTGGGTTCGAATCCCACCCGAGTGATTTGCCTGTGGATTTGTTAACAGAACTTTTTTTCACAGTGCTTAATACACATCGGTTAAGGGTAAAAACAAAATACAATGTTTTACAGGTTGGTTGTATGTGGTCCATGGGTGCTAGAGGTTGATAATGAAATAGATATTCAAAAAAATAAAACGACTTACTTTTCCTTTACTTCAACGATTTGGAAAATGAAATTAATATGAAAACATGAATATGTGATATTGGACTACACTACCAAGCATCCCCACTGAGGTATCTACACATCACTCACAATGGATTCCGTTGTGACTTTAGATAACGTACAAAATGGGAATATCTCCCACAGCGCGTTACATCGACATCGCAAGTTGTTTATTTACACTTCTGTGTCACAAAGAATGAAAATGATTTAATTAATTTTCCATATGTTTGTTATTACGGGTGGATGTATTGTTGTAAATTGTATTGCATTTTCCTTCCTGCTGAAGGACGCAGCCTCGGGGTTATAACCAGTCGATGATTAATTAATAGTAGATGCTATCGTTAGGTCTCTCTTCCCTTCAATTATCTTTTGTCGTGTGCGTGTGAGGACGTAACGAAAAGTTATCGGAGAAAGGGCGTAAGCAATTGAAGGGACACGTTGCCTTGGATTGGGCGATTCGGGCTATACAAGGCGTTTGAAAGAGTTTGTTATGAAATGAATATGGTTGGGCAGATGTTTCTTAAGTAAAACAGAATGATCCACACAATATTATGCCTCGTGTGGTTTTCCTTTTACTTCGTGAACTAACACGGTCCGCCATGTTGTAGAACCAAATATTTCACTCAACAAAATGGCGGACCGTGTCATTTCACGAAGTAAAAGGAAAACCACACGATGCATAATTGTGTGGATCATTATATTCTACTTTTAAAACTTCTTTCAAACCTTATTCATTTCATAGCAAAGGATTTGTTTTGCCCAAAAGCGCCCAATCCAAGGCAACGTGTCCCTTTATTGTGCAAAATTATGTTTCAAGAAAACTGAGTGTGAAAGTTTGATCAGATTTATGCCATTCATTATAGTTATCATAGGAAGGTTAATATCTGCATGGGGAAGGAAAACATCTCTTTGGGGGTAATTATAGCAAGGACAAGTAACAGTGATGTCACATTTTCTTTTTCTGAGTCATTTTATTGCTTACGGCCTTTTGTTACCTGAACAAGTTTGTTGTGTACCTAGAATAAGGGCGGAGCCGTACACCTTTCTTCCGGGCACACGACGGCTTTTACCAGCAACATTTTCGTACCGGTAAAGGGACAGTGAGGTATTGGATTTTGTTCTCTTTCCGTCCGGTAAAAGAGCTGGTTACAGTCTGTAGCCGTTTTTTGCAATTTGTTGCCCTTTTTTTCATAATCCCGCCCAGGAAAAAAATCAGACTTCTGGGTCACCCCCATCACACATTCAATAAACACACTGCAAAAGCTCCTTATCATAGGGGGTTAGGGTCACCTTGTAAACCTCATTACAAATTCAGCAGTTAAGGCACATCCCATTACTCAGTGCACATAGTCATCGGATCTTGTACAGGATAGGCCCCCTAAAGGAATGTCAGTTAACCACAGCTGGGATTCTGGGATTCTGATAAACAGACATCAATCAACCTCAGCTAGGGTAGCTTGCAGATATCACAAATAGCTTGGGCAATACAAGGCAATACCATGGTCTGTGTATTTTAGGTCATAGGTTTGTGACCTTGAAGGCTAATGGGCGGGGCTTCACGGCAATCCTGTTGATCTGCAAACAACCAATCATTTATAACAGACAGAGAAGGAAAAGAGAAAGCATATTCCACTTTCTATAGGGGATAAACTTCTCTAGCCCCTCTGAGGGGTATTAGGCTTGATAATGAGTTGAGAAAAGCTTCATACCCCGTGTGTAATACGATTTCCCAGACTGTTATAAACTACAGAGTGGTCACTTGTCGGGATCAGTTATTACGTAATATGCCTCGCAAGTTAAATATATATAATTCCCATGCCAGGTTTACAATGTTTGCCAAAATGCATACTTCGTCACGTTTTGTTTGATTGAAAAACCCCAAAACGGATTCTTTGTCAGGGATTCTGAGCGCTAACGGTAAGATTTTTATGGTAAGCTGCGGTTAAAATGACGTGATTGTTATTTCCATCAAAACAATTAATAATCCAGAAACGGAAACTGCTGACTAGATGAGTTGCATATTAGTTTGGGTTGAACAAAGAAGATTTGACGAGAGCGGGACTTGAACCTGCGACCTCCGGTTTAACGTGCGATTTTTATTTAATTATAATTATTTGTGATTGTTTTGGGGGAGAGTTTATCCCTTGTTGCTCACTCCCAGCCGGCAAAAAATAGGGGGTAGAGTTTTATATTCCTTGTTTCACGAAGTAAAAGGAAAACCACACAATGTGGTTTTCATTTTACTTCGTGAGCTAACTCAGTCCGTAATTGTGGTTCTACATAATGGTGGACCGAGTTAGTTCACAAAGTAAAAGGAAAACCACCCAATTTCGTAGGATATTTGTGTGAATGATTTTGCTTTAAAAATAAATTTCAAACCATAGTTATTTGATAACAAACTATTTTTATAGCCCAAAGCGCTCATCCGAAGGCAATGCGTCCCTTTAAGCGATCTGGACATTTTCAATCGAACTTTACACATGATTGTTATATGCTACAATTTGGCTCCGTCAACAGTTGCAGAATAATATCGAGATAGAAATTTCAAGGCTCTAGTATGATCAATTACAAACTGTAGGATGCACTTTGCATGAATTACAGGAATTTAACAAGCATAATAAAACAGCATGCTTTATTACGGCTTGCCTGAACGCCACTGACCTTGAGTGATGCTTTATTGAGTTGGTGGGGACACAATAGAGACGTGCGTCTACAGCAATTCTCGAGGTAACGCTTCAAACCTACGGTGCACACATTCTCAAATGCATCCCTGTGGAGCAATATCTTTTGTTCTTTCCTTTGTCCCTGCACTTAACATTTTCCCATGGACGTTGTATACAAATTTCCTTGTGGAGCACCCCGGTCTTTACAATTTACATATGGATACCTTTTATTTCCCCTTTTTGTTTTGTCCTTGGTCTTCAAAAGGTTATCGAAAAATAAATGAGCACGTTGTATCTTAAAGGATCTGTTATCGTGACAGTGGTCCTTATCACACACATTGATTCTTCCACCATGATTTTAATAAAATATCAATAATAAACCACGAGGTTGAACAAAAACAAATCGACAATTCAATTTTTCTTTGTTCAACCCCAAATTATGATTAATAAATACATTAACACTCCCTCCAGCGAGATGCATGTTTGGTTGCAACGCCCCCATGGTAAGTTGTAAGCACATGCTGACACGTTTTTTTCCACGGGTAAATATGGTTTATTTTTCATTTTGTCAACGATTGTTGTGTTATCTAAATGTGTTACTGAAATGTCCAGGTAATGATTGGGTTATTTAAATCATACTTGTTTGATTAATTAATTGAGTTTGACAATTTGGTTTCATCTATCACTGACAATTTTTACGTACCGATTTTGTAGACAAAGGATGCTGGCTGAATTTGTCCAGCCCCTCCTAACCGAATCACTGACCCCTGTTGATTGACATCTCCTCTCTAGGAAGCATGACGAGGTTCGGCTTAGGATATCATGGCATATCAATCAACAACTTTGCATCCTACCCCTAGGATACTCAAGTAGTATTTCACCTGTTGACCCTAGACTATGTTATTTATGTTGTCTTTTGACAGTAAAAAGGTCACATAATCAGGAGCTAACAAGTTTATTCATTCGACTGTTTTGTCGAAGTTCGACTCATATGAGTCAAGTCCGAAATGACTGTCCAAATACTCTCATGCTCCAATATGTCCGACGTAAATCATTATGTTCGACAAGTTTTGTCGGACACACTGAATTGTCGAACATATTGGTTTATTGGACACATCGAGTCGATCATATTGTTCTATCGGACACGGGAACATAAATGCTTGTCGGTTACAAATGGCCAGACATAATGCTAGTCGGACACAAATAATTGTCAGACACAATTGGTCGAACATAATGGTTTATTTGACACAGTGGGTCGAACATTATTAGTTTCATTAAAATAACAATATTAATAATACACAAAATAATTCAATACAAAATCGGCATCTTTATCAACAGGAACACAAAGACTGTTTACATAGTTTACGTTGTGTTACCTCATCGAAACAATAATGATATACTGGTTATTGGTTGACCTCATTAATGATTTGCGTTAACAACTGTCGCCGAGATTGAAGCATTTTATATTTTTTCGCCAAATTTCTTTATGACATTACACGTAGGTACAACAAACGATGCAAACAAGGTTCAAAAGGCATTGATGCGAAACTGTCTTGTGTTCGTCCATCATCTGCACAAAATGACGTAGTTTATACAAACTTGAAGATGTGGATAGCCATGTTACTTTCATAATTATATAAACATTGACATTTCCATTGATACTCTACTTAAACTCCTTGAATTTAATAATCCTAACTGGTTATTTACTTTACTTACATACACATCGATTATAATTCTTGGTAAATTTTGACTCGAATCCTAAACCAATAAGATCATCAACATGCAAATTAACACAGGGGATCAACAGGGGATGAAAATGCTAACATTAATGCTATCGTCGCCCAGCAGGGTTGGTCTCCCGGTGGCTATGGAAATTTATACTGACTGTATTTGCTGTCTTTGTGTATTTTAAGGAAAGCTCAAGAGCTCCTGTCTTCCCCGAGGGAAATTGTGAAGAAGAGATGGTCAAGATAGGTTATTTGTTTGCGTTTGTCCCATGGGAGCAAAACCTCTCGATGAGGTTAACTTATACGTAATTGGGAAAGGACTCTAACCCAAAAATCATTTGGCGATCCCAACTCCTCATTGAAGCAAACAATAACTTCATTTTTGGTTGATTGTATAGCTGACACTTATATACAAATACCCACACTTTTTTAAATCATTTTTGTTTATAATGTGTACACTGCCAAAACTGGGTTGTTAAAATTGACACCATGGGTGTTGTCACACATAGACACCGATACAGACACCAACATTAACACCAATGTAATTGTTTTGGCAGAAATTAGTGTTATTTTAACACCCTTTTGTGTACATTTTGATTTGTTTGTGTGTATCTATATGTGACAACACCATTGGTGTCATTTTTAACACCCCAGTTTGTAAAGTGTACGTTGATGCATTGTGGAACAATTTACCCGTAGCATAAATGTGCCACTGAACCTCACTTCCTGTGGGCATAATTTGCTCACGTCTCAATGGTACACTGCAAACACAGGGGTGTTCAATTGATTTAGATACCGGGAAGACAACATTCGACATTACTATACCGTTGGTGAAATTAACACCGTGCCAGTGTTGTCACATGTAGATACAAAGATAATCAGTTGTTGCATTGTAGAAAAACACACATAATATCACATGTTTATGTAGTTTGCACCGTCGAATTTTTTTCCCAAAACTTCTATTCCGACTTCTTCATCTGTTTACAATTGGTGTGTACTGTGATGCAAGTTTATACCTCACATGAGCATTTAACTACACTGGTTGCCAGAAAACGCACTAATGAGCACGAAACTAAATTTACATATTCCTCTTTTACTAAGGTAACTAGGACTGTAGCCTGCTCAGGGGAAGTACCCTTTATGCTCTTTGCCGAAAATACTTAAGATTTTACCATTTCCCATCAGCCGAATAGATCCCCTCGAAAAAGTATTGCTCAATATACATGATTTAGATCGCCTGAGGGGAGACTCTACAAACGTTTCATTCTTTTAGTAATTTTGTTGTTGTGCCATTTCAGTAATAACGCATAATGAAGCTTGAACATCCAATCAAAACATCAAACCGTGATATATGGTGTTACTGCCGATCAAGTCCGTCTGAAAGCAAACATTAACCGACGCTGAGTTATGAAGCCATGGGCGTTGACTGTAATCTGATAACTCATAGCATTGATCTTAGTCTAGCAATCTGGCCACCGGAGGCAAAGCGAAGCTATAACGGGGCGTTGTTCCGAACCCCGGATCACGGCCACTGGCTAGAAGTAACTGTCTTCAATTTTTGAATAGTTTGCTTCGTCACGGAGTTTCGGAATTGCTAAGCGAACCAGAGAGTGTAGACCGATGTTGAGGGTTTATAAAGGCCCACAGTAAGCTCCAAGGTGTCCGTGCAAACCGCATCCAGACGACGTGCTTTTGTGTCCTACCCAGCATGAGCCTGTACGGGGTGATCGACCTCCGTCACGGCGGAGCGGCTACATTGCAAGCTGCGTAACACGTTTCCTCGTAGTTACCACGTGCGTTGCATTTTAGGAGTCAATTAAAATTCAACTGGGATGAGTGTTTACGCACCGGCTCCTTCAACTGGTTCGATAAGCTATCCCATTACCAGTAGGCTTGATTTAAAGGGTCATTTCTTGCATTTTAATGTTTTACTATAACGCCAATAGACCGATCAATCAATCAATATGAAACATTTATCGATCTGCTTGTTCGCACCCATACATTCTTGATTTGCTGAGATGTTGAACAAAGAGTCATTCCAACAGCTCTATCCCACTTACTGCATCTCTTTAGAACTCCTTGCCTGGTGCATCTTTTCATCCATCCTACAATCTAGACTGTTTTTAGATGATTATCAATTCTTACTTTCAGCTCTCCCGAATTGTTTTCATCTATTAAATATTTTCTTCTTGTAGCCCCTTACCAAGAGTGGATTTTAGCCATGTTTTGGGCGAGCCTGCATACAACCCCCCCCCCCCCCAGAAAAAACCCAATGTTATCGCGGACAAGTGTGTTACTATAATATATGTTTCTGGTGATGAAACCAAGGATGCCTCATAAGTGAACCTAATCACTGTAGCTCGCAAGCCTGAGGAAACATGTGAACAAGGGTGCTTGCTATGTGAACCAGAGATACCGGGTTTAACCCCAATACCCTTCCACGATAAGTGTTCTGGGTTCTTTTACGTGCACTACCAATCCTAGTACACGGGACCTACGGCTTAATGTCCCATCCGAAGGACAAATCAATTATGGTAAAGAATCTTGCTCAAGGATACAAGTGTCATGACTGGGACTCGAACCCGCACTCTGCTGATCAGAAACAGCTTGAGTCCGGTGCTCTTAACCGCTCGACCGCGACACGCCACAATATTAATCAAGCAAGGCAACCCTTTGCTAGGTCTTTGTTTCAGTTTGAAAGCTCACTCTTAATAAAATTCATACCAGTACCAAGCATCCAGGGACTTATTTCTTAAGTTCTAGCAAAGTAATAAAAAGTGCATTTTAGGAAACCCTGAGGTTCATCATTTTGATCGTCGTAAACCTGGTATGAATGTGCAACAAATCCCTCTCGAAACAAGAAACCGTTTTCGTTGTGTTCAATGAACGACGATCACCATATTGTTTTTGTTGATGTGTTCGTTGAAAACTAGGGAGTATTGCTCTTCAAGCTTGTTGCTTTAGTTAAAGGGTCTATACGTTTGGTAATTGGACACCACTGCTTGTTTCAATCCTATATAGTTGTAGATATACCGGTATACCATAAAACTAACCTGTGCAAATTTCATTATAAAAGGTTGTAGTGTTTTTGAGATATTGCCGAAAATCTGGAGCAGTTATGTCCACGCAGGAAGAATAATCTGAAATTGGGAATACACAATCTTGGAACTGTTACTGCAGTAACGCACATTTTTGGGGATACAAATTAATGTGATATCTTTGTCCATAACCGCAGTACTTCTAAGTGAAAAGTTTCTCAAAATGCATTGTAATAATCCAAAGCTGTACTTCTTATACTAAGTAAGTTTGTATTGCCATTACTATTCAGAGTCATTACCAAACATACAGAGTGACCCCTTAAGAGACGCCTTTGCATTATTTTTAATGACTGATGACGTGCATGGAACACGAGTAATGGGCGTTATTGATTGGAACTTGCTATGCAAAAGTTTGTCCGAAACCACATGACATGATGCTCATATTATTATCTTTTGTAGGAAGGAATCAAGTTTGGGTATTCACTTTTAATGAAATAAGTCAATGTTCATTGTATTCAAATGAAGGCTGCAAGTGGCCAATTTCATGTGCAATTTTAGTTTGTATAATGTTTTCCCTTCTTTTTCTTTTAAGAATCCGTTATTACGGATTCACAAACTGTAATAACAGATCCACAATCTGTAAAAAAAAACCGGATTGTTAGACCGTAAAGACTGACTGGGAATCCGTAATAACTGATTGTGAATACGTAATAACGGAATCGAATCTGTAACAACGGTTTGTGAGTCCAAGTAACCAGGGCTGATGAAATTCGAAGCCCAGTGATCAGTTCGTTAGAATTCCGCCCTATAAGAGCCATTATTGTAAAGGATACCTGTGAGGGCAGAGATGGTTCTTGTGATTTATTTAGCTTGATGATTTACATACTTAAGTATCAATCATTCATCGCTCTTTCATTCTAGTTTCCAAATCCTTGGCCCTTAGCAAAGTAAAGCGAAATTAAAGACAAATAAGTTACAGGTCGCATACTTCCCAGAGAGCTGGATATGGTTTACAAAATATGAACTAAATGTTGGCCTTTAAATGCAGTGTATACTTTCGGTAATTGCTCTACAAGTCATTGACCATAAAATCTTACTTAGTAAAAAGCACCGAAGAGCTGTTGATAGTCTAAAAGATTGTGAGAAACACTCCCCTTTGAAGTAATGCAGTTTTAGAGAAAGTGGTAGTTTTTCACCCCCAAAATTTGAATCTGAGAAAGGCTTCAGGCACACAATTCTATTCAATTTTTCTTTGTGTCTTTCATTATTTTCTTGCAACTTCGATTTTTGTATGCTTAAGTATGTTGGAATAAACCAAGTGAGGTTACTTGTCTTTGACAATTACCAAAAGTGTACCCAGCCTTTAATGGCCATGCACAGTTAGCGTCACAATACCGGCGTACAGGCCTAATGTCCGCATTGTGTCGCTTAAAAAAAAAGCTTTTTGGGGATATTGTGATTTTTTTCCCCAAAAACTTTGAAGCTTTTCAATTTATCCAATGGAAATGATATTATTTACTCGCAGCAAACACAGTGAGCTCTAAACATAATCATCTTCGTCACATGTCTGCCAAGCACGCGATATCACCCCCTCTCATTCACACTAATGGGTTTCTCTCTTAAACGAATGGAAAAACGCATTTTGTTGTCTCGATAATCAGCATTACTGTCCCTTTAATAACTTTAGACTGTTATTTAACAGTGCAGTTCAGCCACGAACCACTCAGACACCCGCCACACGATTTTCTTAAATTACCTTACAGTACGTCAGACGCCTGACATAAAACGTTCTCTTATGTCCTGTGGCCCCTGGGCTTGTGATTTTCCTCAGCTTAACGGGATGGATGACTTGGGTCTTTAAAGGAACTTGATGTACGGTTTTCATACCACTGACCGATTTAAAGGGGCTCCAAGGTCAAATTGAGTTTCGTGATCACTCATTTTCCAAACTATACGAAGCTGTATAAGGGACATGGTGAATTTTATTTTAAATGTTCCCAATACGTACGGGTTACATAAGGCGTACGTGCGGCTTATTAAGGCGTACTTACGGTTTACACAAGGCGTACGTACGGGTAGGTAAGGCGTACGTACGGCTTATTAACGTACGTACGGGTAAAGGCGTACGTACGGGTTATATAATGCGTACGTATGGCTTATTAATGCGTGCGTACGGATTAGTAAGGCGTCCGTATGGTTTAGTAAGGCGTATGTACGGGTTATATAAGGCGTACGTACGCGTTAATAAGGCGTATGTACGGGTTTGAATATTTTCAAATAAAAATCACATGTCCCTTATACGCTTCGTACGATAGAGTCCTGATGAAAGTGGGGAAAAATAACAAGTTAATTGCTTACCTGACGTTAAAGGTAGGGTCATAGATTTGGAAATACTCCACAAAGTAATGGCCGTACAAACTTACTTTGTGGGAAGCACTGCAGCTGTTGATAGTGTTAAACATTTTGCGAAAGGATTCCCCTTGAAGTAAATATGGTTTGGATAATATTGTTCACCTCAAAACATTTGAGTTTGAGAAACGATTCATGCGTGTTTTTCAGATTTCTGAGGATTGGTGTCCGTTCGCGGATGCTGCGGCCATAGATGCGGTTGGTACCCGCTGTCACTTTGCTAAACTTGGATGGATTCGACGTTCTTGTGAAAACACAGTTACAGTTTTTGCTGTGTTCTCAGCAAGTATAGACACTGTGTTCAGCTGAAAGTTTCATATGTGACTTTTTTTGAATCTTTGTTTAATTTGTGCATTCAAGTCGGCATTACAATGACAACACAAAATCCACGACCACACCTTTAAAATGGTTTAAAACGCCATTTTATTTGAAACGCTTTCCTAGCGAAATTGTTTCCGTGACGTCATCGAACATACTTTTATTAGGGGTTTTATAATTATTGTTATTATTAATATTATTATTATTGTTTTGTTTTCAGGAAGGGCATTCAAAATGTCAAGTTTAATGCCGTTTGGATTAAATATCATTAAAATTCATGAATGAACTAACCATTCTTTTACAAAAACCTATGACGATGTGACGTCATCGGCTGTTTTTGGATTTTGACACAAAAATGTCACTTGAAGGGTTTGAAACACAGTTGCATTTTACTCAATTTAACGTAAAAAATTAGGTTAGAGACTTGTAATTTTGTTTCTATCATAATAAGGACTAAATATATTTGAAATTAGTTAAGCGAAAAAAGTGAATTTTACCTTGGAGCCCCTCTCTAAAGAATTTAATAAGAACGTTCCCTAATTGTGCGGCATGGTTGCGGTTACGAGATAATCTTCAGACACCGCTGTTGAGAGTTGTCAATGCAAGTGATTTACAACCTTGGTTTATTTATCTTATGATGTTGCTTGTCTTTTCTTTATGATATTGAAACCTCGCGGGTCTGCAAATACATTTAGAGTTCCAGTTCAATTTCATTCGTCCAACAAACTGTATCTTTCTGTTTGTTTGTTGATCGCAAAAAATAAACGTTCTCATGTTAAACGAAAATATAAATGCTGGTAAAAAAATCTTCTGACACACTTTGGTGCTTCGTGGGATATGAAGAACGTGAGATAAGCAAGGGCTTGGCAATTTAAATGCTGGCAGTTTGATTTCGTTTACTTTTGAAGGGCGAGGATTTTCTTTTATCTTTTCCTGTTTTCCCCTTTTGACTTTATTTGAACACGTGTAATTTCCACCTGCTGCAAATGATTTTGTTCCCTTTTGCTCAGTGGATTATGATATTCATGGCGATAAATATTGATTTCCAATTATAACAGTGGATTCTCTGTCAAATAGCGTTTCACATTGAATGCTTTGTTTGTTCGTTAAATTTCCTGGTGTATTACTATTTGTCTTGTCAATGATTTATGTAATTAAAACGAACGTATACAAAGCATTAAATAACAACCATAACGAATATAGTTTGTTTTTTACCCTCACACCGATGTGTATGAAGCACTGTTTACTCAGCACTTTCCCGAGTTCTGTGAAAAATCCACAAGAAAATCACTCGGTAGGATTCGAACCTACGACCTTTGATTGCTAGAGCAGATGTCTTATCACTAGACCTCACAAAAATATAAATAAATACAAAATTATCGTTGCGGTACCCGCTGCTAAAACCTAGGATTCGAACCGCATCTATAGCCACCGGGTTAGCTCGGTGGTCTAGTGGTAAGACATCTGCTCTAGCATTGCAAAGGTTGTGGGTTCTAATCCCAACCGAGTGATTTGCCTGTGGATTTTGTTCACAGAACTCGGAAAGGTACTGAGTATACAGTGCTTTATACACATCGGTGTAAGGGTAAACAAACACCTCATTAGAGAAAGGTTATATGGTCTGTTAAGGTAATTTTTGTAATGAACAATGTGTTTGTTATCACTCTGGCTAGGATGGTTGTCTTTATGCTAACTTCTAATGTAACACATGTGTTCACAAACCGATGGATCACATATTCTGTCAATGAATATGCCTAGCCTTTGCTCAAGGTGCACGTGCCACCCAGCTGCACTAACACGAAATAAGACCAATGCGAAGCGACGACGCAACCAGCGCAGTATTTTAAAATTGTATATATCTTATTACATATTATTACTTTGTGCTACTTTCTCTCAAAATTTGCTTGATATATTTTATCTAATTCAATGGTCTTCTGGTGATTGGATCATGTGACAATTGGTGTCCATGAATGATTTACACATTTAATTAGTTATTTTTTTCCCCTAGCCATTTCACGTTCTCGCCATCTCATGTTAAACTTGTTCGTGCTGCTTATACATAGTGTCACGCACGACTTAAAGTGTGGGCTAGTTAAAAACCTGCAGTGAGGGCCTCTGTCAGCACATGCTGACATAATAATTCCATTGTCTTAACCACATCGACACACCAAAATTGGTCAGCTTGTATGCCATGACATCCTATGCTGGAGCATGCCACACGTCCTAGAGGGGGTTGTCAATCAACATGGGTCGGTGATTTGGTTAGGAGGGGGAAGGAAAAAACTCTGCCATTATCCCTTGTGTACAAACTCGGTATGCCAATTGTCAATGGTAGATGGAACCAAATTATAAAACGTTTGAAAAGTTAAATAAAACCCAGACAATCCTTAGACATATGCAAACAAAACACTATATAACAAAATCGTTGAGAAACAAACTTGGAAGCATGTGCAACGGGTGCGTTTCGACCACACAGGTCCCACGCTAGAGGACAGCCGCTGAACACTTCTCAATGAATTATTTTGATTTGGGACTCTTAAGTGTCACTTTGTTCATAGTGTTACGTGTATGTACGTGAAAATAAAATGCATTCATATAAAATCTTACCCCTTCCCGAACATTTGACGTCAAACTTCGAGGCTCGTGATTTACCGATATCTACAGTATAGCAACCGTTGACCTGGCGAGGTAGAAGTGTATTCAAGTACGAAATCATGTCTGTACAATTACAATTATTAACATGCATATCACGCACGACGAAGCGCGAACGTCTTGTACTTTGGACCAATCAATAGCCGGCATCCGAATTTGCGGCTACAGCTACGGCTACGACTTCGCCAAGAGTGTTGTTGCTCGGGACATCCTATACTTCAATGCATGATGACGTAGCGATCCCGTCGTAGCCGTAGCCGTAGCCACAGCTGCCAATTCGGACATTGCCAAAGCACAGATGTAAAAGCTTAATTCAGAGCATGCAGACCCGGTGAAATTATCTGGATTGTTAGACCGGTGTTGTCTTACAGGGGAACATTATAATATCATCATAGGCTGTCAAATGAACGTTTATAAACACGTTGTCATGGGATGATTTGAGCTATGGGTATGATCAAGTTTTCAACCTCGCACGCAGGCGTGCAGCTGCACAGTGATCGATTGAAAACATTCCAAAAAGCCACGTGCGCCCCCTGTTGGTAATTTTATTTATCAACCATAAATCTCGGTAACTCAAGTATAAACATGATTTGGGGTTGAAAAAAGAAACATTTATTAGAGTGGGATTTGAACCAACGATCTCCGAATTCGTGCAGGAGCTCTACCAACTGAGCCATCGAGCCCTATGTTGGCGGTGTCCCAATTTTGTCAGTATTACAAGGGAAACTGACTTGGTAATTTTTGTTATATATGTTTTGGAGTTGAACACAGCCAAATTAACTAGAGCTGGATTTGAACCATCGCGATCTCCGGATTCGTGCCGGCGCTTGTGGTCTTATTACTCAACAACACAAAGAGTGCAAACTGTGTTTCTTAAACCGATGACACTTGCAAGGAGAACCGTTGGTTGTTTTAATAGCGCACACATCCTAGTAGCTAGATCGAGGCGCTTTGCAACATTAGTATCCCTGTTCATCGGGCATAGTTTACGACCAATCATCTAACTTGTTCAACTCCCTGGGGGCATACAACCCGAAGCTGCGTAAATTAACGCTAAGGGGGTTAATCCAACACAATACTCTCTATCTGGTTCCCATTCACAAACCTGGCTTAAGAGAAACAATAATTGTTAAGTGCCTTGCTCAAGGACATACATGTCTTGACCGGGATTTGAACCCACACTCTGAAAATTCAACCAGCAGAACTTGAGTCCGATACAGTAGACCCGTCGGCAACGACACACCACGTTTTAAGTTACAATTAAGATTTAACATCAAATGAGGGGTTGGCTGCACTTAAACTGGTCCCCTTAGGATAAAGACAGACACAGGTCTTACAAACCCAATGGTTTCATTGGATAGACATGCAGTGACGTAAGCTTTCGATATCTTTGGTATGATTGGTCCGATCGAAGTGATGTAATTTGTCAGCTACTACTACTACTATCGTGTGCTGCGTGTGTATAATGTACAAACTATACACATGGATGTGTGTACACTTACACAAACACACATGTTTGTAAATCCCGCTTACCGAGGACTTCTCTTTGTTCTCCCATTGTTTGGACATAGTTTTTTCTAGCGACGTCCTCGCTCTGTCAAACACCCGGATCCCTTTTGTTAAAGTCCTCGGTTTGAATGGATAGATACGCTCACCCACACACACACACGTTTGTGAATCCCGCGATGTCCACAATGTCAACTATGACTGAAGAGGGTGCGAGGTCAAAGGTACATCTGGCAGGATCCTGCCAGGCGCTCAAGGCCGGTATCTAGCGTTATTCACGAGCCTCGAAGTGTAACGTTAGATGTTCAGGCTTAGGGTGTACTTTTTATTAACTAGTTCATTTGGTGTTGGCAATAAACGCCATCTTCTGATTGTTTACTCTGTTGTACAGACATTTATATAGTTGATAAACAAATCGCACTGTTTGGCATGGACGGCCGAATGTTAGCACAACATTCAATCGTGTTGACAGATGTTGTGACAAAATTCAACATTTCTGCAAACTTTGAATTAAACAAAAACATACATCCCATGATTAGTTGCTTTATGTCCAACATATTAAACACCGTTTTTGAATATTTGTGTGAAATTGTTACAAACTGTGACTATCTATTTGTGCTTTGTGTTCATGGCTTCCCGTAGTTTTCCAACCTTGGTTGGAAACAACTCGGGCTGTGACGTTGCAATATACTATGCAAGTCTCGCGCATTATTCGAACTTCCGGGACCATTGTGGTTCCAACCATTATGGAGTTTTAAGTGGGCCGGATTTTGTTTCATCATTTTTTTTAGTTTACAGTAGTTTATGGGCATGCCAATTATAAAGGAAGTTTGGAATGTAGTACTTAGTGGTAAACAACACGAAAGTAAAAAAAATTCAACACAATAACGAAGAAAACCCGAGAAATGAGACTTGACCTCCGTTTCCGGTTACTTATAAAAAAATAAGAATGCTGCCCAACTGACGGGCATCTTGCCATTCAATTTATGATAGACGCACACATTCGGGCGTGTTTGACAATGTGGTTTCTTATAATAAGCTTCCTCGTCCCAAGTTTTAATTTTGTTTCAATATTAATTTGAACAAATTATTTGTTTTATACAAACATTGAACATTTATAATTTAAAAAGAAGGTTTGATTTCATAGAAAAATATAGAAAGGTGTATAGTTCTGTGCAGGTTAAAATCCCCTGAGGAGTACCATCCAATCAGCATTATTGTAACGAAGCACAAGCGCTTATCATAGGGTTATATTTAGCATGTTATTCAGGGTCAATCTGCGTGCATTAGCATTCCATAAAGACAAAACCAAGGAGACGTAAACTTGCCAATTAAGTGGGTAGTTAGGCACGATGATAATAACGCAAATTATCATTGCCGTGTTTCTATACAGCTCTAAGCTGCTATGATATAACGAAAGCGGTAAAACGAAAAAAAATACACACTTCACTGTTTGATCAACCTTTACCTGCAATGAAAATGCTGAGTGGTAATTAAAACAAATTGCTACGGTGGTCATTGTCGTTAAGTATAAATAGTCTATTTGAACATAAAATACCTGTTAAAGAAATGCTGGGATGAAGATGACAACAAAGGTTTTTTTCATTGAAAACAAAATGATAATGATAAAGAAAAATGAGTTAAAAAATAAGTTACATTGTTTACAAACAATTGTTATCAATAATTATGCTAAAAATTCAATCAATTCTTCAGGGAATTAATTATATCAATCTGGAATACCGTTGACGTTGAGGAAATGTCATTTGAAGACCCAACATACCCTGTTGATAGAGTGTTTCGATTGTCACCATCGAAGTAATTTATTTTTGTTTATTTATTTTAATTCTTTGGACATTTTTACAATGAATACACGTTGAAAAGGGGCTGTCCAGAAAATACAAAGTATCAAAACTGTCATCGAAAGATGTGTACATCCAGACCAATTCCAACGATAAAATTATAATTAGATAGATGACTAAAATGGAAATTGCACACAAAAGATGTTAAAAGTTACACAGCAGTAAAACGTTAAAGGGACACGTTGCCTTGGATCGGGCGAGTTGGTCTATGAAAAGCGTTTGTAACCGAGTGTTATAAAATGCATATGGTTAGAAAGATGTTTTAAAAGTAGACAATGATCCACACAAATATGCCTCGAAATTGCGCGGTTTTCCTTTTACTTTGCGAACTAACACGGTGCGCCATTTTGTGGAGTCAAACATTTGGCTCTACAAAAAGGCGTGCCGTGTAGTTCACGATGTAAAAGAAAAACCACGCAATTTCGACCCAAATTAATTATTATCTTACTTAAACCCATACTCGTGACTTATTCAAATTTTACAAATTTCCGAAGAAGACCTAAATTAGACCTGACTGACGTTCACATCGCTAGCTCCATTGTCTGAACCATCGTATCCCAATCAATTAATCAATCAATCAGTCAGTAAATGTCCACAGTATCAAAATCAAAGACAATGTAAATTGAAAGTTGAGAGATAATAGTTGTTTTATAAGGCTTAATTAAGTGAATAATGAGTATGGAAAGTTAATGAAACCGTGGAGGGACCCATACATAAGCAAGGCGTGTAAGGTTATGGGTCCCTGGGCGTTGAGCCGAGAATGATTTTTGAAGTTTTTTGGACCCTAAAACTAGGACAGGTAAACCAATAAGGCTCAATGCACAAGCAGCTAACAATGAATACCCTTGAAGTTAACACCTAATGTGGCTCAAAATAGGACCAAGCCTCAAAGGTCGCTTGATGTCACAGTCTTGAAGGACACAACCAACTGGCTCGAAATGGCAACATTCTTAGACTTAGCTGCCATCAGAGGTGACATGACTGACATTGAGCGATCTTGGAAGGTGTTAAGAAATGTTGATGTCAATAAGGCAGCTGATATTTCCGGCTTTTTCAAGTATAAACACCAAGAGCAGAAGCCTTACCACTAGACCACCCAGATTGCTCGGTAGCTAGATGTAGTTCAAATCCTTTTTTTGCAGCGGGTGTAGGCCTACCGCAATACTTTGTTTTATCCCCGATGCAAATTAACACACATTGAATAAAGCTGAGTTGCTTGATGACATGCACAAGGCTTACACGTTACTCATATCTAACAAGAATTCATTTTGGGAAAGGTTCGTCAGGCTAACATGCACTTCACGCCAAACTGGAGCGTACTGAAGAACCATGGTTGGAAAAGAGGCAACAAAAGTTCCAGGATGCCGCAGACAGGCATGACATGAATGTTCTCCATCCATGTGTTAGATCTATGGTCCGAGATCAACGGCGCACCCAGGATTATGTCTTGGGGGGGGGGGGGGCTCAAATAAATTTAACTGGTGGGTCCAGGGGCCGAGTGGGCCAGAATGAGATCAAAGTGCGCCAAAATAGTGATTCGGGTATGTGACCGTTTAGCTTTAAACAATGTTTTCTTGAAAGATAAGACCCCCACGAAAACATTTTGAAAATATTTCTCTTTGGAAAAATTCTTAAGTATTTTTCCTCATTTTATGAACACAAAAAGTTCCTAAATTAGGCTAAAAAGTGAAAATTGGGTACATCTGTTTAACACAAAATATCGATATTTTAGAAAACAATCATTCACCTGAAAATTGGTTTATCTACTTTCAACAAGTTATACTTTAACAATATCGGGTTTTCAAACTATTATAATTTGAATCTGACTACAAGGGAGGTTAGAAATTGTCAAAAAAATGTTAAAAACATGGGGTTTTTTTATAAAGTAAGAGAAGAAGTTTACATTCCCGTGGATTCCCGCCTTAATTTTTATACTGGCTTGATCCCCATAGTCTCCTCTTCACTTTGGTACCAAAATTAGCTGCCCGTTTGTGCCCGATTGTAAGATATATTCTGATTTATGAGCGCTTATGCCGTCTTACACCGGCTTAATATTTGTCAACACGCGCCTTGAAACCCAATACATGTACGCGTGTTATCTTTAATCCCTCTGAAGTTTTTATTTCTATCTGAAAGCACACAAATATGTACAACAAGGGTGTTTTTTCTTTCATCATTTTCTTGCAACTTCGATGACCAATTTGAGCCCAAATTTTCACAGGCTTGTTATTTTATGCATATGTTGGGTTACACCAAACGTGTACGATGCCTTTAAACTAATGGCAGTCAAATGAAGAACTTACTATTGATCGAGGAAGCACTGCCATTGACCAAAAAAAGTAGCTTTAAAGGCATGTACATGTTTGGTAATTACTCAAAATATATATTAGCATAAAAACGTAAACTTCAGAGGGAGTCGTTCCTCGATCAATAGTAAGTTCTTCATGCGACTGCCATTAGTTTAAAGGCATCGTACACGTTTGGTAATTGTCAAAGACCAGTTCTCATTTGGTGTATCCCAACATATGCATAAAATAACAAGCCTGTGGAAATTTGGGCTCAATTGGTCATCGAAGTTGCAAGGAAATTATGCAAGAAAAAAACACCCTTGTTGTACAATTTGTGCGCTTTTCTGGTAGGAATAAAAACTTCTTGCAAGAAGTTTTTATTATTTTAGTGAGAAATTACCTATTTCTCAAAAACTACGTTACTTCAGAGGGAGTCGTTTCTCACAATGTTTTATACTATCACCAGCTCTCTGCTGCTCGCTACCAAGTCAGTTTTTATGCTAATATATATTTTGAGTAATTACCAAACATATACAGTGCCTTTAAAGCTACTGTTTTTTGGTCAATGGCAGTGCTTCCTCGATCAATAGTAAGTTCTAGAAATCTTTTCAGCAAGCATCAGAATTTGTTCACAGAATTTTTCTTTGATATGCGTAGGTGAGACCAAAATTTGAAAACAATTGCATGCACTTGACCTACGCATATTAGTAGCTATAATAAAACTACCACCGACCAATCACGACTTAGGACTATGATAACGTCATAGACATTTAAAAACATGACCATTGAATTCTACGGATCCGAAAACCCCTAAAAGTAAAATTTTCAAAACAAATATGTTGAAATATAATTTTGGCGCACTTTGATTCCATTCTGGCCCACTGTGGCCTGACGGCCCCCGGTGGGGTCCAGGGGCGAAGCCCCGGAGGGGGTCCAGGGGGCGAACCCCCCGTAAGCTCTGGGCTTGTGGCGTTTTGGGGGTGAAAAATCAAGCCTCTTTATGCTTAAAATTTGAGAAATAGACATACTTTTCAAGCACTTCTGAACAGATACATCTTTAAATGTTATTTTGTCATTTTTCTGTAACATCAACGGGCTCAAAGAAAAGTCTAATAAACGCCAAGCTTGCGAGAGCCAATCTCGTGCTGACATCTCTGGAGTCTGGATTACAAGTTTTCAGTGATGAAGGCCTCCCTATTGTTAGAACTTATTGCCACTCAACTGGGTAAGGCAGATAATGCCAGCATGGAATCCCCAGAATGTTGTGAACGCTGTACATTGTCGGCAACAGTTTTTGTTTTAAATAATAATGCTGCGGACGTTGTGGAAAAGAACGTTCATGTGGGCGGTGCTACCTATTTCTAATCACTGGGCGGCAAATTCTATGAATACGTAGGCGGCAAATCCAGATCCTACAGATAATCCTTCGTTTTGCGAAAGTGGTGTTAGATCATTATAATTTATATCAGATTACTGTTAAAAAGTGAAAATTAAAAGTTTAACCTGGGAATAAATGTGATGTGTAATTTGGAAAGGGTAGGATTGCAGGCCTTTTTATTCCCTGCACAAAGCCGACTTGAAGAAACATGTGGAAAGGAAGAAACGCGTGATGACGTACGTTTAGGATCTGGTCGATATCCGGTTTAATGCACATTCATTTAAAAAACATTTGGTCAGAAAAATTACTATCAGGTGTTTCTAAAATTCAAGTGTAGTACTACAGGCAATCATTAAGGGGGGAAAACATTGAATGCCGGAACGACTTGAGACCAACGTGAGACATATTTTATCCTGGACAAAGTGACCCGTTGGTTTCAAATGCTTAATATGTTTTTGTGGCAAATCTAAACAATTAAAAGTGAGATAGATATCATAAAAGTATGGTGTTCAACATCTGTCATCTTGCATCTCGCACCTCGCGTTATCGAATCTCTCATTTAAAAGAGTAATTTTGGCGGAAAGAAAACAATTGCGAATGGCATAGAAGGTACCGGTAAGTGTTATGAATGATGTCCCATGGTTGTCCTGCCACTTGATGTTGAAAATGGATCGCAGACGAAGAAGAGAGAACGCACCAAATTGTCTTACGTGGAGTCGGTAAGTCGTCGATGCTGCACAGTCATAAAGGAGTTATTTGAGAAACTTTTTTTTTATAAAGACGTACAGGGGAGTCGACAAAGATTCGTTGCTACAACGTTACTTAGATAACGTTATAACAACCAAACAAACACGCCCTGGAAACGTTGTTGCAACGTTTATATAAGTTGTCATAATGTCACTGGAAACGTGTCTTAAACGTACCAACAACGTGGTTGTTAAGTTGCGTCATTACGTTTGGAAGACGTGTAGGGGAGTCGACAAAGTTCCGTAGTTACAACGTTATATTCATAACGTTACTTACACCAAAGTCTGACAACCTAGGCGCGGTGATCGTCTCACCTCTTCTATACTCTGGTAACATCTGGGTTAGAATTGAACCGGATCCAGGTCCTGCGAGATTTGTTTTCCAGCCTACGAACTTTGTTACCCCCATTTGATAGCGCCCTCTTTTGAATCACCCTCCTCCAACCCAGAAATGGGTCAGGTCCAAAGGGACCTAGATCTGGGTCAATTGTGACCCGGAAGTTTTTAGAGAGTACTTTTGTTTTTATTTGTTGTTGTTGCTGAACACTCCCTTCGAAGCGACAGGAGAATCTATCATCATAATTTCAGTATTGATGTTTCTCATAGCCAGAATATGATGTTGTTGACACAACAGTTATGTGCTGCCTGGTGTTATTTCAATACACAAACTTGATATTCGAATCGGCAAGTGACTCAATAACTTGTGCACTTTGGGCAAACGATGGATCGATAGCATTTTAAGTCGGGCAGCTCTATACCAAAGGGGGATTTCCCACTGTGCCGTTGATGTATATTAACAACCATCACCACTGTAATTCTTGTGGTTTTTTCCCCTTGTATGTAATTTGCAGATGTTCACGAAAAGAGATCGGACAAATTTTATGTTTAGTCCTATATTCAATTTTTCGTAAATATAAATATCGACGGTCAGTGTGGACGTGTTTATCCGTTTCTTCTGGGATATTTACGTCGATATTTTCGTCAATTATAGAGTGCAACATTAGAAGCGAAATTTGTGTCGTTTAACATTAGTCATACACTGGCAACTTCAAGACAAACGTATTTGCATAGCGAGAGTACTTCATTGGATTACGGAAAAGCGAGAGAAGATAAAAAACCCTCACCTTGCTCGTAGTTTTTTACGATTAGAACAAATCCTGACCACAGCTATTAGGAGATAGAGAAGACTAAACGCAGGCTCAGGCCCGTAACCAGAATTTTTTTTTTTTTTTTTTTTTTTTTGGGGGGGGGGGGTATGAATTGGGGGGAGTGGATTTTTGTTTTGGAAATGAAGGCCTAATTCAAGCCATTTGTCATTCGTGTGCTTATATTTTGTTGCACACCATATGCTGGAAACAAAAGTATTTACGAACGGTAATTTATTTGTACTACTGCTATTGCTCTTGTTTTGTGGATAGTATAAATAGTCCATAAATCTATAATCTTATTAATATTTATACTTTTCAAATTTGCCCTGAGCTATTTATGCCATATCCAATCTGTCGTGCGTTGTCTCGTATACCATTAGTACAATGAGCATTGGTAGAGAGCTGAACTACATAATGATTCAATATTTATCCCTTTGTGGGAAGAAATGTTTTCGATCGACTTGTGTGGATAATAAAGAAGTTTGCTGTTGGCAAACGGGGGCATTTGAGCGGCGTATTGACTTTTTATTCAGTTATTCGGATACGTCAGGTTGCTACCAGCTGATGCAGTTAGACAAAGTTCAGTTGACCTTGTGTCGAAGTGGTGTGAATATTTATTAAACAAAAATCTGGAAAGTGTAAGCTGAATTTACGTTTTCAACTTTATAATATTCCTGTTTGTTTTTTATCTGAGTTTACTTAGGCAGAATGTGGACAAATACGAATCGAGAATGCACATTTAAAACCTGAAGTTGTAACAACATTTATAAATCTATTTATATGTGTTATACATCTTTCATATGTATATTTTTTAAGTAATACTGTTGCGATCATATCTAACACACAAATTATTCTAGCGTTGGTCTCGGCATTTTCCGGGTGATTTATTCTTAACAGTGTATTCAATAAAAAATACATTATGACGAAACATAACACTACTGGTTGACCATTTTTGCGATGGATGGACCAAATGTCAGATTTGAATTGTCTACAATTTGATAATTTATTGTACCTTTTTTGTTAGTGATTCGTACGCACGGATGATATACTGGCGTTGTAATTCAATTTTGCAGCCGAAGGATATTGCTTGACAAATTTGTAAAAGAAAAGACAAACAATTGGGGAAACCCATTATTGGTTGGTAAAGTAATATCCATTTTGTCAAACTATGTTGACACAGAACAAGTCATAAACCAAGGGAAAGCTGGTGGTTATGCAATACATCTCTAAATTATTTTGTACCAAAATCCGCTCTTATAATGAGTATAGGGTCATAGATTGGGTTTTTGTCAACGTAATGCTGACTTATGGGCAAGAAAGATACAATATACAAGTAACCTTCTGAAACTCATAACATGCTTTAAAAACAAAATTATATATATATTTTTTTAAAAATCAAGTTTTAGTTAAGCGACCATCGCACGACCGACTATTAACCGGCCGTTACGTATCCAATGAGCCATTTTGTCCGGCCTGATACTGTTGCCCGCTTTGATGGGTTCCAAGTTGTTGTGTACACCTGGTGGGGCAAATGGCACCAGATACGAAGCCGAGGGTGAAACAATTGTCTTGCTATCCATGGTATTAATATATTCATTTTCTTTAAAGGCGATCTATTGTCATCTTCCAACATTATTACGACGAAATTGGCACAGTTTGAAAAAAAGTAGACTAACAGGTCCTTGACAACAGATAATGCTTCACTGTTCCCTGCGGCACATCGCACAAGGAATTACGTATATCAATTTGCCTAGTACCAGTGTAATTACAACCTCGAACCCGGAGCTGTTTCTAATAGTGTACATTGGTCTGGAAACGACCACAGTGGGCACGATCAAGGTAATGTATCCCGTGGGGTACATCTTTCTTGTTCTCCTGAGTAGCGTACATGCGTCTTTGTATCACTTCACGTGGTTGGTTCTCAACCAATACAAATTCACAAACCGTGGTATAACAAGTTCCAATGCTCTCACTTTAGGTACCTTATGGAGACCAAGGAAAACAAAAAAAGAGGAAAAATAAAAGGACCCCATAGGGAAATTCTAAAGACCAGAGTGCTCCACAAGGAAATTTGTGTACAAAGTCTTTGGGAAACTGTTAAGTGCAGGGACAAAGGAAAGAACAAAAGAATGCTCCACAAGGATGCATTTTTCAAGATGTGTGTACCTCGCTCTATATGTGTGTACGAAATAAAGCGTACGAAAACCACATAGTCCACAACAGCGTTGTTTCGATGTTTTGAACAGAAACCAATACTTTGTCTGATAGCGGCATGGCCTAGAACTGCTCTTATAAACATTAAGATGAACTCAAAGATGATGTTTGTCAAGTGCTGACATGTTGAAGGCACTATATCAAACTTGCACTTGACATAAATATGCGGAGGGTTTTTAACCATCTGGTTGCACTTGAAAATTGTGTAAACAGTTGTTTACTCCCAACATTTTTGGGCGAAACTATCGTGTCAAATGATGAGATTAAAAGCTGTTAAAATATTGTTTTAAACTGAAAAAAAGGAACATTTTTATTCCCCATATAGAACGGATTAGAAAACAAAGTTTGCACAGCTGTATTGAACAACTTCGAGTGAAATTGATTGACTTTTTGTAGTTTTAACCCGTTTGCCTAGTCAGACATTTAAGACCGGCTTAGACCGAATTTAAACACATCATTTTGAAAAATAGATGAATTTCAAATGTAGGTTTTTCCCAAGATTACTACCTGCGAACCTTTAAAGGGGCACATTGCCTTCGAATTGGGCGCTTTGGGCTGTAAAAAGCGTTTGTTATGAATATCGTTGGAAAGATGATTTAAAAGTATAGAATATAATAAGTCGCACAATTATTACTCCCTCGAAATTGTGTGGGTTTTCTTTTACTTTGTGAACTAACACGGTCCGTAATTTTGTGGAGTCAAACAATTGGTTCTAAAAAATATCGTACCGTGTTAGTTCACGAAGTAAAATGACGACCACAACATTTCATGGGGATATATATTTTGAATCATTATATTATTCTACTTTTAAAACATATTTCCATTCATATTCATTTCATAACAAACGCTTTTTATAGCCCAATGCGCCCAATCTGAAGGCAATGCGTCCCTTTAAACGTCTTTCAACTGCTACAATCCCTTTCATCAAATAAATGCGTCAGTCTTTCTCTTGCAGTGTCGGTCTGTCTCCCTGTATTTTATTCCAAACTCCTCCCCAGTTCACTTGCAAACACGCCGCACATATTTTTGGCTTTCTCGCATAACACAAAACAACACACACACAGGATGCCACACCGCGACAAAAATATATTAATACTGAAGTGCACTATAAGGACAATAATAACATCATCTTTAAGATCCAAGCTCATAGATTTTCCTTTCAAACCATCCGAACACGCCCACTTACACAGAATCTCAAAGCCTCAATAACACGATATACAACGTGTACTTATTATTTTATTTTACCGTGTGTTCCCATTCCGATGATTCAGACACTGGATGGAGGTGATATGCCACCCTTGGGCGGGAATTACACGCCGGATTTTATTCCCTCACTCTCTCCGAGGGGATAACCCTTTTGTGCATCTCCAGTCGATATCCATTCATCTCAAGCGACTAACTGTCTTTGTTGACATTTTAGTGGGCTGCTTCCTCCGCTACCGTGGGAGGCATCGCATGTCACAACGCAAGGTTGTGCCCATTCATTAAAATCTTCCCTGACAGGCACATAGCCTTCGGATCGAGCGTTTGTTATGTAATGAATTATGGTTGGAAATATATTTATTAAGTCGAATATAATGATTCACATTAATACCTCCTGAAATTGTGCGTTTTTTGTGTAATTACATGACAGAACACGGTCCGGTAGTTTGGCGTAGGTTCCGGTGGTTGTAATTCTAGAGGCAGTTTTATGTTTTTAAATCTCAACTCAATAATTACAACGCAATGTAGGTGTTTAAGTGGATGATTAACTATTCAAAAGGCGTCATTCCAAACAGCAAAATGTTGGGAGATTTAAAGGCAATGTGCCCCTTTAAGCGTTTCAGTAAATACAAAGTCTCGTGATAAAAGCCAAAATAACTTTTTTTGTTACGTTTGTTAAATTCTGGTCACGCAAAAGAGCAATTTACAATTATCTAAAAAGTGTAATTCGAGTGACAGTGTGGATAGAATTTCGTCATCTAATTGGAATAGTTCTGAGCCCCTGTGGCCTTGCTTTGCATCATTAGTTTATAACAGATGTCTGCCCAAATTATAAAGAAATAAATACAAAGCATTCAGAATAGAACGACCTTATGGCTTGTTAATAACAAAGTCGAAGAAACAGCAATTATTTCATAGCGTCACAACGGACTGAAAGATAAAACAAATTCCCTTTACTTTAACAAGCAGATGCCGATTATTTCGGTTAGTTTCGGAGTCCTAAATTTGCATATTGGCCACATGCCCGTGATGGACACTGGTAGGAAATTGGCGTTGCGAACTTCATAGTTTTTTCATTTTGATTATAACTATTATTTTTTTAAAGTGGTAGAAGCCAGATTTCAAGCAATTTTGAATGAATTCCATTAAAGTAGGGGACCGCGGCTTACGTTCGTCACGGTTCTTAAGTGCACGGTCAAAAACAAGCTTATGTCGATTGCTCCAATCGAAATTTGCAAAATGGTTGATTTACAGAGACTTTGATTGCTGTCTTCTCGAGTTTGGCAGTATTTCAGATTGAAATAATATATTCATGGGAGATCGTTTCAGGTGTGAATTTTATAATCAATGAGCTTCAATGTCAGATTTGAAAGTTATTGCAAATCCTCTACTATCTCTTAACTCATCTTTCTTACCTTGTAATGCCACATAATTCAGCTTTTTGCTGCCAGTTGTTTTTTTAATAAAAATGAATGAATGAATTAATTAATCTATGTTAAAGATTTAAAATTAATCAATTTCAAAAATTGAAATGCCGCAGTGCAGACAATTATTTCACTCCTAATTAACTTGTTGTAATGCAGAACATACAGTTATTCCGACATTTTATTCTCACTTTAATTTTAAGAAGGGAACAAAAGTGAAAGAGAGGATTGAAACAACAGTTGCACATTCCATTGAAACACAATGTGTTTTATATTATGATGACCAAGAAACAATATACATTTGTTTACAATTATTATCAAGTTAGGTAATTTTTGTAAATGTTATTATGTAATCTCCTTCTGAAACTGAACTAGTTATTGGTTCAAGGAAAATACCGAGGCTATAGTCTTGTAGTACGGAGTTGATGTTGTTTGGTATTACTTGAAATAACACATTCAAATGCCTTGATGTTATTCTTTTAATAGCTCGATTTAACATTACTTTATAAAATGATAACGAACGACAGACGTCCTTCCATCGTGGTTTAAAAAAAATACTATAGTGTCTATACATGCGAGATATATATGTCAGCTGTCAATGGCACTTCTTAGAAATTTAATTCGAAATGGAATAAGTATTCTGTACTCTGTGAATAACCTACTGTAAAACCAGTTTAATTCTCATTTGCTGTAAAATACGCAGTTTTATCTATTATCGTTTTATGTTAATGTGTGTTGATTAGAGAGCAATAAAATAATACACCCGGGTGAAGGGTTCTTTATTTACTGTCTGTTATTTTTTTCAATACAAAAAATACATATATTTATTCCCTGTAATTATTATCTGTGTATATGTGCCAGTGAAGAAGTGTAATAAAACAAAACAAAAACAAAACACCCCCCCGTTATTAAATAAATAAATAAAACAATACCAAATTAATAAA
The DNA here is from genome assembly GCA_021014325.1 of Plazaster borealis. NCBI lineage: Eukaryota > Metazoa > Echinodermata > Asteroidea > Forcipulatida > Labidiasteridae > Plazaster > Plazaster borealis. The sequence continues at coordinate 8,227,936 of CM037467.1, forward strand.
TGAAGGACTAACTCACTATAATGGTAGATCAAGGATGTCTTACACTGCTCCCAATGTGATAAGTTCATAAATACCTTGTTTACGTTTCACTTTAATAGGGAACTCCATTTTGTTTCTCCCTGAAAACCGAAAGACTCGAAACAAAAGTTAATTTCCAATCCAAACAACCATGCCTACAATTAAAGCAGAACGTCTATCGCCGACTCACTGAAAACGTACCGGCAAAAGTGACGAATGAAGAAGAAAATTACACTATTGATTATTTCAGGCAAGTCCTTTCAAAGGAAGTCCCCCCCCCCCCTTGCGTGTGCTCAGCACACATGTAATTTGGATCTGGGCACCATTCTTCACCCAGAAATATAATTCATCCCAAAACGAGGACAACTGCAGTGGGAAAAAAAATGAGGTCAATCTTGATCCCCCGCATTCCGGAAAGATACCATTCTTTGCCCCAGAAAAAAAAATAATCACAATAATATGGAAATTTTCACCAGCTCAACTGTTGGCAGTCTAATAGGCTAGCCAGTTCGTGACAGAGTAAGACTATTTTCCAATGTGTTTGAAATGTATTTTTCTTCTCGCTGTTCTTGCTCTGCTTGTTTTTCTTCTTCTTCTTCTTGTTCTTGTTCTTCCTCTTGTTGTTTTCTTCTTCTTCTTGTTCTTATTCTTGTTGTTGTTGTTCTTCTTGCTGTTGTTCTTGTTGTTCTTTTTTATCTTAATCTTCTTCTTATTCTTGTTTTTCTTATTGTTGTTGTTGTTGTTGTTCTTTTTTGTTCTTAATCTTGTTGTTGTTGTTGTTGTTGTTGTTGTTCCTCTTCTTGTTGTTCTTGTTTTGGGTTTTATCTGTAATGTTGCTCTGTAATCAATTGGAACCGATTTTGTCAACCACCCTCAACAAATAATAATGTTTTCAACAATTCCACATTCCCTCTTTTGAAACCTAGCCAAGTATCATGGATGAGGGAAATTACACTGGGTTGATCCTTTGATTAAAAAACATTTCTTCAATGACCTCTCCTTTAAGATTTCACACAGGGGTCATGTATTTTTATCTCTTAGCCTTGGCCTAAAAGCCACACCTGGCTGTAACCAATCATGGGTGGACGGGATGGAATTCGTTTTGTTGAGTTCAGAGGCTCTTAACTGATGTTTCAGAGAATTTGAAAGGATTGATTGTCCCTGAAAACGAATTAACATGCTAATTATAAAACGGACAGTTGAAAACAGTCTGATAGTGTAAGCGTGTGAGGTTTTTTTGTGATGCTGTCGCGACAGGTTAAATAGTAAGCAAACGTTTAACAATAACAGACAAACAACATTCTTTAATGAAATATACTGGTATAAAACTGCATTGATATAGAATGTAACTAATTTTTTTTTTACGTAGGGGAGGGGGAGTACATAGAAAGAAAAAAACAGTGGCAACTTCAGCTGCTATGCTAGCTGCTCACCATTACGAAAACATACCTCACATCCTCAGGATTCCACCCAGCAACTTTTGCTAGTCAGCATGCCACATCCTTCGCCAATCTGGGAGATATTTGCCAATCTGTTAAGATTGCACTGGTTGACGGTCGCTGAATAGAGTGGAAAGCTAACATCAACATGCCAGTATTGATGGAACATCTGTAAACGAAATAACGCAATTATGTCCCCGAGCTGAAAATTGCACTCGAGGTAAACCGTTTCACAAACAAACCTTTATTTACCCCAGATTCATCTGCACGAGCAAAACAACATTACTTTTTAATTAAACACCAATATGTAAAGATTCCTCAATACATTATAGACGATTCTTTGGGACAAATCGTTCTCTGTTTTAGGGTAGAATTACTAATATTTTATAGAAGTAACTTTTATTATTCATCTGCAGTGAGGGCCGTTGTCAACACACGCTGACATAGTTCCATTGTCTTACCCACATCATACACACTGGTCAGCTTATAATATAAGCTGACCAGTGTGTATCGTATTATGCCATGATATCCTAAGCTGGATCATACTTTGAGCAAATGTATGTCAATTGTCATTGGATAGATGAAACCAAGTTATGAAACTTAATTAGACCTAACTAATTAAGCAAACACACCAACTCAAACTAACCAAGGCAATACCTGGACACTTATCCAAAACACTTACATAGATACAAACAAAACCGATTGTTGAAAAAAGCAAGACAAACCCTTTTTATTATTATGAACCACAGGGGCGTTGCAACCAAACAGGTCCCTTGCTGCGGGGTCGACTAAAACTGCAATCTTGGTTCAGATCAAGGCCTGCCGAGACGTGGTATTTTTACCCCATCCTCCTACCCCAGCCCGCTCTATCTTCCCCAGCCCTCTGTCCAACCCCTCCCATAACACGCACAGAATGGCAGAACGAAATAATTAACGAACAAAGGATAAAACAAAACTCCTCTTAGCACCCAACTCGTATATATATCGACTTCCTTTCTTGTCCAGGTTTTAAACGGTGTCTCTTTTAAAGGTATATATCTTACGTTTGTTCATGACTCAAAACAAATATTAGCATACAAACTTACTTGGTAACAAGCAACGGAGAGCTGTTGATAGTATAAAACATTGTAGGAAACGACTCCCTCTGAAGTAACGTAGTTTTTGAGAAAGAGGTAATTTCTCACTGAGATAACAAAAACTTCTTGCAGGAGTTTTTATTCCTATCTGAGAGCACACAAATTTGTACAACAAGGGTGTTTTTTCTTTCATCATTTTCTTGCAACTTCGACGACCAAATGAGCCCAAATTTTCACAGGCTTGTTTTGTTATGCATATGTTGTGATACACCAAGTGAGAACACTGGTCTTTGACAATTTCCAAAGTGCCTTTAAAGCCTATAGTAAAGAGTCTGAGAAGTGACGGTTTTATATTTGTGTTCAGTTCTTTTCATCTTGTTCCCAGGAGATTAACTCTCCTTTGCCTAGATATTATCTGGTGATCACGACAGTAGTCTGTCACGTTTTGACAACGCACGATACATCATTACCGAATTTCATTAAAGAACAAGAGCATGCTGAATGATTGCATTATTATAAATTAAAACGTCTTATCTGAAAAAAATGTAGCAGATATCTGCTAGTGGGCCTATCATCCACACAAGTCTGGGACGCATGGGAACTTCGGTTTCACTTCACCGCTGTTGTGTGAGTACATGTGATTTGAAACAATGCTGAGCAACGTTGAAACATTGTATTGTGATGTTTCCATGTTTTCACTCAAAATGTGAAAGGTATTATACAGGATTGGTAGAGCTGACAAAATAATCGCAGACAGTGTTCATGTTTTGTGTGATCAACATTTTATATGAAGAAATGAAAACCTGTGAATGTTGGGCTTAATCCGTTGTGTGAGTCAGGATACAAATATTGACAAAACATGCATAATTTTCAGCATGTAAATATTGTATTGTCCGAAATCAGCTGTTGCGTTTATTTCTATTTTTATTTTTTCGTCCCTTTTTTCTTTTTCTTCAAATAGGTTTCTCGTGACTTCAGTTCAGAGGGAAATATTTCACAACCAAATATCGTTCCCGTATGAACATAATAATCAGTAAGCTTTCAGACTAAATTTAAACAATGATGATTTTATCCTATCCATTCCTGTATAATACCTTTAAGTTGTTTTTCACTTTACTAAAGTTCAGTGAGCATACTTCCGTCCAAATCTCGCCAGATTGTTGTCTAAACAGTGAAGTTGTTCGGGAGTTTCAAACCCTGAAAATAACAAACCGTATTTTGTCCAACAGTCGGGGGATCTTATAAACCTAGCATGTTGATACATGCTCCAATTATGCACCTAGACAGCCAACAGCATCCTAAATTGTAAGGTTAAAGGTGACAGACATGAGGTTGATTAGCAGCTCGGAACCAATTTGAACCCTTGGTTTGGTTCCAACGCAACATAGGTTAAGAAGGAAAAAGCAACCACTATTCTGAGACGAAGCGGGTTGCCAAATACCCCCAGGTGCTAAGCTAAACATAGGCAGGTTGAAATCCCCCGGTTGAGCCGTCGACAACGGAAAGTCCCGACTGTGACTTGGTCGATTCCCATAGTGCGCTTTCCCTCACGTGCCTCTAGGAACCGTCTGGTTCCGCTGTAGACAATGTGTATACAGTGCAGACATGCGTGTACAAATCATCTGGTTCACAATGTAAATTATTTTAAGATTCATTCATAATTAACAAAATTGGTCAACACAACTATTTGCTCAACATTCCAATAATATAGTGGCTCCGCCAAGAAAGCTTTGTTCCATAGGCCTCATAATGAGGAAATATAAATACAGACAAACAATGTAATGGTAAGGGAAGAAGGCTGGGTTAGTGAGCCCCCCCCCCCCCGTCGACTTAAACGTGAACAACCATCAATATCTATTTCAAAGTTGATCATCCCCTATTCTTTTATCAACTTTTATAAATTTAGTTAATTAAAACATGTGGTAATGTCTGCACGTGATATCATTAAAAACACCACACTAAGACCACATGTTTCATTTACAGCGCATCAGCTGTGCATGCCACCTCGCCCGCGCGTTGCCTAATTTCTCTTAATAAAATTGAACCATGGCACATTATACGAAGCTCTCAATTGACATTTTTAAAAGTACAAACCGCATCATTTAGTTTACGACGAGCTGCTCCATTTATATACTCTATTTTTCCATTAACACACCATCGTACAACCAACCTGTCAACATTACGAGACATAATAGTTTATGTTTTGTCACAGCAGTGGCGTAACTGGGGGGGGGGGGGCGCACGGGGGCACGTGCAACCCCCCCCCCAATGCCCGTGCCCCCGAGTGCCCCCCACCACCCCATTTGAACTCTGGACTTTTGAGTTTGGAAATTACCAGAGTTTTAATGTGATAATTGTGATGTTTTTAAAACTATTTTTCCAAGACGTGATTATCTTATAAACAAAAGTAAATTACATAAAAAGTCGCTGAAAGGGGGCTTTTTTTAGAAAAAGGCACACGAAAACTTGGCCAGAAGTGCCCCCCCAACCAAAAATAAATAAATAAATAAATAAATAAATAAAACACAAACAAAGGTGCACCCCTTGTGCCTCTTACAATTTTACCCCTATAATTACGGCGCTGTGACACAGTCCTTTTGATTGCGCCAAACGAGATAAACAATAATGATTTTTTGGGGTCTTAAAATAATAATGTTAATTTATTGATTTATTTATACATTTAAAGGTACTGCTTCAAATATGACACGTAGATGGTCCATCAAACTGGTTTGACACTGTTGTATAATTATCTAACACAATCATTTATCACCTTTCTGAAGATCAAATGACGACAACCTTGGGACCAGTGAACTTATGTAAAGATTAATTCACTTGGTGCTGATTTGACAAAGAGCTAAGATTGATCTTACTCAGCTGTGCATCAATCTAAAATGTTAAAGGCATTGTACACGTTTGGTAATTACTCAAAATACATATTAGCATAAAAACTGACTTGGTAACGAGCAACAGAGAGCTGTTGATAGTGTAAAACATTGTGAGAAACGACTCCCTCTGAAGTAACGTAGTTTTTGAGAAAGAGGTTATTTCTCACTAAAAAAAAGTACTTGCAATAAGTTTGTATTCCTATCTGAAAGCAAACGAATTTGTACAACAAGGGTGTTTTTTCTTTCATCATTTTCTTGTAACTTCGATGACCAATTGAGCCCAAATTTTCACAGGCTTGTTATTTTATGCATATGTTGGGATACACCAATGAGAACACTGGTCTTTGACAATTACCAAACATGTACGATGCCTTTAAGCAAAGTGTGATGCACAACACAAATCATTAACAGTAATATTAACAACTCATCTTAAAGGCAGTGGACACTATTGGTAATTACTCAAAATAATTGTTAGCATAAAAACTTACTTGGTAATGAGTTATAGAGAGCTGTTGATAGTATAAAACATTGTGAGAAACAGCTCCCTCTGAAGTAACGTAGTTTTTGAAAAAGAAGTTACTTTCCACGAATTTGATTTCGAGACCTCAGAATTATAATGAGGTCCCGAAATCAAGCATGTGAAAGCACACAACTTTGTGTGACAAGGGTGTTTTTTCTTCCATTATTATCTCGCAACTTCGACGACCAATTGAGTTCAAATTTTCACAGGTTTGTTATTTTGTGCATATGTTGAGATACACCAAGTGAGAAGACTGGTCTTTGACAATTACCAATAGTGTCCAGTGGCTTTAAAAGGGGTCATAGATACTCAAACAATCTATGACCATAACAACTTACTTGGTGAAAAGCATTGCAGCTCTTGGCATGAGTATGAACTATTTTGAGAAAGTATTCCCTTCGAAACAATGGTTTGAATAATTTGTCACAAAACACATTTAAGTCTGAATTTTTTTTCTCTCCAGATTTCTGAGGGTTGGTGTCCGTTCACGAATGCTTCGGCCAGATATGCGGTTGGTACCCGCTGTCAACTAGCTAAACACGTGGATGGATTCTACGTGTTTGTGAAAATACCGTGACAGTGTTGTTTCCTTAGCAAGTAGACACTTTATTCAGCTGAAACTTTCGCATGTTTCAATTTTATCGCATCGTTCTTTATAAGTTTTGCCTATCAAAACGAACATACGATCCCAACTTTAAGATTAATGTTTGTGCTTAGTGAAATCGAGCTCTGATGGGACCTTTTGTAAGGCAAAGCGTTGAACCAGAAAGATTGTCTTTTTGCTTGCCATAGCATGTTTTTATTATTTTATTTTATTGCATTTGTTGGTCTTGTTTGCTTGTTTGTTGTTGTTTTTGATGTTGTTGTGGTTTCGCTGCTGCTGTTGTTGTTGTTGTTGTTGATGTCTTTGTGGTTGCAGCTTTTATGGTTATGTTGTTGTTTATGTTATTGTTATTACTGTTGTTGCTGTTGCTGTTGCTGTTGCTGTTGCTGTTGTTGTTTCTGTTGCTGTTGCTGTTGTTGTTCTTGTTGTTGTTTTTTCTTCTTCTTGTTGTTGCTGTTTTAGGGAGGTTTTGTAAAAGAGAATAAACAAGCTAATTGGAAAGTAAAACATTGACAAACTAATTATGTAGGTTTTTAAAAGTTGGCATTATTTGACTTGTAAGGAGGTTTAGTGTTTGTTTTTCCCGTCCTCGTTTTTCCACATAATTGTACATTTCGAGACTGAACAGCGCGTTTAGTATGAAATCAGCATTGCAGCAACGTGAACAGGAGCTGCCACTGAACCAGTGTATGTACACAGCACGTTATTTTCACAATATAGAGTATCGGGATATTAAGTCAAATTATTTGTGCATTTGTTTTAATAAAAAAAACCAAGTTATACAAATAACTGCAATTTGACATTATTGGTTTTTGAAAATATTGTATTACTTTTCTCTATACTAAAACAAACCTAGCGTGTTTCCCAACCGTCAAAATTTCACAAATGTGTGTTGATTGTGAAATAGTAATTAGCGTCTATATGTGAGGCTCGACAGAATGACTGTAAGTGAAGGTAACAAGTCACTTATTAATACTAGACTATAAGTTTAGCAAACACTAGAGATATCTGAGTGACATCTCACGGTCGACGCTTTACAAGGAGCGGAAGCGGAATGAAAGTGTTGGGGTCGGGGTGGCGAGCTGGTAGCGTCGACTTAAACAATCCTCAAGGGCTCACATCAGTATTTCCTGTCCCAAATAAACCAAAACACTTCATTCTCAATTATTTAAAGGTAGAATCATCTATTCATTTACATGTATAATGGACCTTCACATTTAATTTGTTTTCTTTTCTAATAACGGTATTTTGTTTAATATTTATGTTCATACATTTTATTTTTATAATTGTACCTTTCGTTGTTCAATCCGAAACATGAACTTGACGCCTTGGGTAAATTTCCCATCTCAGTGGGTACCGGTTGAATACCGGCTTGGACCAGAGACTTGCGTGTGTGAACTATGAGTTCCCCCAACCCGCGTTTTCCTCTAGATCTAAAACTTAAACAGCTACTTGAGCAAATTTCTTTTAACGGGATCGGGAATGCTATTTAAATAATACAAATAACAGACTGATCATGTTATAGAACATAGTCATCCGGATATTGTAGTCTTAGATATGACAGTGAAGATGTGTCATCTCATTGCCAGGTGAAATAAGTACCAATACCTGTCCAGGGAACTTCGTAAAATTTGGCAGGAGAAAGTGAAAGTAGTCCCTGTGGTGGTTGGAGCACTTGGCACAATTCCGAAGCACCTGGGAAACATTTTAGATCGAACAGGCACAACTGTAAGGGTAGATCTGCTACAGAAGGCACAGCCTTTGGAACACCGAGGACCTTGCGAAACACTCTCGAGATCTTAACGGCTACGGGACAGAGCCCGACTCGAGGAGTTACCTGCACAAAGAAAAATGTGATCATTCTTGTTTCCTGCTCAATATAATAAAATGATCATACAAAGGATTATTGTCCGAGCAAAATTTCGAGAGCACATCACGCCGGTCATACAATCCCTTCACTGGCTTCCCATTAATAAACGAATCCAAGTCCTCCAAGGTCCTTGTTTTAAAGTCAGAAATGGTCTAAATCCTATTTATCTTCAGAACTATAAAGCCTACACAGTTCTCGCAATCTACGATCCTCTTCAACTTCCTCCCATTTTGTGCTTGTCCCCTGCACCCCGCAGCACCTATACGCGGTATGACCAACGAGCGTTCACAGTCATTGCACCAACATTATGGAACAATCTTCCTATTCACATTCGTCAGGCATCATCTCTTTAATCATTCAAAGCCATGTTAAAAACTAATTTGCCTTTCTGCTATTAAAGTTACCCCTTTTTTCAGTTGATGCTCTTGTAAAGCACTTTGTAAAAGGCGCTCTATAAATATTATTATTATTACTATAATTATGTCATTCTCCCATTCTCACATGCAGTAGAAAAAAACGTGCTTTAATTGCCTAACTATCTAGGCCTACCTTGAATGTATAATGGGTAATGACTCACACAATGCACACCCGCATTTATAAATATTGCTAATTATTATAAACTGAAAATACGACAACAAACAAACTAAATGGGGGTCAACAATCATAGAAGCAATGAACACTCCAATATTCTAGTGGATGCCTTCTGACACGCCAAGTTACTCGCCCCTGCGAAAACACTTGCTTTCCCCTTTAGCGGATGTGAACCCGATAACGCCCAACTAAGACAGCGCCGTGGGATTACAAGCAAGCTCAAACCGTAATGCTCTGTCAGTTATTTAATCTCTCTACCTTAAGGGTTCGTGACTGAAGACACCCTCGTTCATCTGGCTCCTTTTTAGGTCAAGGGCCTGGTTCATTCGTACCCATAACTGTCTTGCATGTTTGAATGTGCTCCCCGCCAGGCATACATGACTTTTGGAAGTTATAGGGGATTTAAGAAGTCCCAATGTAATTATTCATTTGTTGGTTTTGTACAAACGGTTCTTGAATACGTTTTTCTGTCTGTGGACAGCATGGCGTTGAATGTACATATTACGAACCACCATGTAATGCAAAGTACAAAATAGCTGAGTGTTTTTGAATAGTGTATGGTTCGCTGTTCATTAAATTTGTATACTTTTTTGTTTTGTTAAGCTCTTGCATACATTAATTAAAGAGGCAATGTGTATTTCCAAAAAAGGTGTAGTTTTTCGTACAATAATGTTTCCGCTGTTACGGGCCTCTTAAAGTAAGTTGATAATGGTCGGCCTTTTCAGCTGTTTGTTGACTGACCCCCCACAACTGACCAATCATGAGTTATTGGATGGAAACGAGCTTCGCCGGTTCTAAGCAAAGCTTTTTTTTCTTCTTTTTTTTGACCATGTTCGTGTCGTGGCCAAGCGGGCTAGTGCATTGGTCTCAAGTTCTTAATAAACAATTGCTTCAGTCTCTTAACCCAGGTCTATAATTGGGAACCTGGGAGGCCTTGGGCACTTTATACTTTGTAGTTTAAAGAACTGAACACCTGTGTATCTAAGCCGCTGTGTGTGCACTATCTGAGAGCCTCGTTCCGCCTGACATTCTTGTATTATTGTTATTTTTTTTAAATCACTGCATACTTTTGATTTTAGCCTTTCGTGGCTCATACACAGTGCTTTCCCGGAACATACAAATCGGGTGGGATTCGAACCCAACCCGCCATACTAGCGCAGATGTCTTACCAATACACTACAAAAACTGAGGTGTTAAAATTGACACCATGGGTGTGGTCACATATAGATAACGAAGAGAGAATCAAAATCAACATTATAGTGTATTAAAATAACACCAATGTAACTGTGTTGGCAGAAATTAGTGCTATTTTAAGACTCTATGGTGTAAATGTTGATTCCTTCTTTGGTAATTGTGTATGCCTATGTTGTGTATGCCTATGTGTTTTGTACCGCGCCATGAGCGTCAAGACTTGACGGACACCGGCGCGTTATAAGTGTTCTTCTTCTTCTTATTATTATTATGTGTGACAACACCCATGGTGTCAATGTTAACACACAGTTGTTGCAGTGCATAGACCACAGAGTGTTCCAGTTGAGAATTAAGTTAAAATTGTGTACATGTCCCGGCAGATGGTATTGCAACAAACACATATAACGTTTTACATCAAAAGTGAGGTAACGGAAATAGGCAGCAGGAATACTGACTGTAAATGAGAACTGAAGATGGTATTATTTACATAATATTGGATGGCTTTGAGTGTGATACAAGAATGTATTGCTCGAGCTATGACAATATTGGACGAGTCGAAGACGAGTCCAATATAGACCTTATGCACATGATTTCATTTCAGTAGGGCGCCCTCGTTTAAAGGTCAAAAGGCGCTTGTTCATTGGCCAATCATGTGCGCCGCGCGTACAAATCTGTGCGTTTCGATTGTTTCGTCATCGTTTTACCTCTAAGATGGCGGCTGGATGACGTCAATGCATAAGGTCTATTGTCATAGCGAGAGCAATATATTCTTGTATCACACGAAAACAAAGCCATACAATATTATTATTATTATCTGTATCAGGCTGACTAGCGAAATAACAAAATTTAACTTGTCTTAATGCTAAAAAACACAGACATAAAATTCACAAAAGAAATTCGTTATCACACGCGCGCTCGTGGAATACGGAAAAATATAGCGCGTTTGCGTCCTAGCGAAAACAATATTGATCTGTCATACGGGTACTTGCGCAAAGTTCCCGGATGACAGAGCAATACGAAAACAATATTGATCTATCATCCGGGTACTTGCGCGAAGTTCCCGGATGACAGAGCAATACGAAAACAATATTGATCTGTCATCCGGGTACTTGCGCTGAAGATATCAAATACACTGATTTATTGTACCACTTTCAAGCCTTATATGGATAATAATATTGATTGTATATTTGGTAATGAAGTATACGGCTAATTAGAGGAAGAACCATAATTGCAAAACCGTAACACTTGAAATATAACATCACTGCTAAAAGGCAGTTACCAAATACTTTCCATTTCACTGTTTTTTTAAATGCAGTAATCAAATCAATCAACCCCTTAATTGAATTAATCGAAGCAGTGATCAAATTAACATTATTCCCAATGTTGATCTTTGACACCATCGTTCAACCTAGGGAAGGACAACCACTGCTCAGCAATGTTCAAATTGCCTGTCCCGCATCAAAGGGTGAAGCTCGATGCGAAGTACGGTACCTGGTCGGTATTGGTCGAACAATAGTTTCAATCTGAAAGCTCACTGTAGTTCACACTATCAGCAATCCAAGAGATAGATATTTCCGTCTGAAATCATCATCATCATTACCATGCTTTCATTACTTGACATCCGCCCCCAGTCGGCTCTTTGGGTTTCTAGGGATGACCATGACTTTGTGTCAATTTCCCTCCGTGTCATATTTCTCTTGATTGTATCCTTGTAGCGGAGGCTTGTGTGGCCGGGTCTTCTTGTCTCTTCCGAGAGTTGGGAGCAGAGGATCTGTTTCAGTAGGCCTAGTCCTGTAGATGGCATTCTCGTAGGTGTCCTGCCCACGGGATGTTCTGAAATAATGTCGAGGGAATTAGCTCATGAAGACTCCAGAAATCACCATTTCTTATTACGATTGCCTTAATAATTGACTTCGGCCAAATCGTTGTCGTTGGTATGAAGGATACCTTATGAACACGTGGTTGTTTTCTTCAGCTAAAAGATGGCGTCACCGTGAAGGTTCACGAGGCCCTGACAAGAATATGTTGACGAGATCTTTTAAAGGACAGGAGCTGATGGTCGGTTAAGGTCTGAAATATTCAGAGCGCCACTCTCGCATCTGTCCGACAGACCTTCTTAAGCAGGAGGTGGGAGGGGGTTTCTCCACCGGGAGGGAACGTTCAAATGTTTGTTAGTTGTTGTTTGTTTTCTTTTGATTACGACAATCGAAATTATTAATAATACAGAGCATTTACAAAGCGCTATACGAAGAACAGAGCGCTTTAGAGGAAACGAGAACAAATAATTAATGATTTAATAACTGATGAAACAAAAACATAAACAAACGAATAATGATTGGTCCTGGAACAAGAACGTATTTTATAAGGAGACGTTTGAAAACAGGCATTGGGATTGCTTCTCTCATCAGACAGGCAGGAAGCTCATTCCACAGACGTGGGGCAGCCACGGCAAATAGCGTTCGAGTGCAATCTCCTTTTTATAACTATATAATATATTTTATCGTTGGCAGGGGTCTGGTTGTACACATCTTAAGATGACAGTTTTTATACTTTTGTATAACCTTGACAGCCCCTGTCCAACTTGTAATCATTGTGTATATGTCTAAAGATTTAAAATAAATAAATAAAATAAAATGAGCTATCCCCAGCCTTCCTTCTAGTTCTGGGAACAGAAAGCCGGGTTTGTTGTGATTTCTGGGTCCCAAAATTCTCCCACTTGATATTTGACAGAATTTCACAAACGAAATATCTTAGAAGGCTTTCTGATAATATGAGTTGTATAATCGATATATTCAAGGGCCAATTTCATAACACCATACTTAACGGTAAGCAAATTGTCTTGCTAACTAATAGCAGGCACAATTTGCTTACGTAATCGTATTTCATAGGTCAGCTAGAAAATTAGGCAACCAACTTGCGCGTTCACCATTGATTTGCATTGTTATACGTCATTCATTTTCATACAGTAAACACCTGAAGGTTAACAAGCTTTTTTGTAAAGAAGTTTTTATTCCTATCTGAAAACACACAAATTTGTACAACAAGGGTGTTTTTTCCCCATAATTTTCTTGCAACTTCGATGACCAATTGAGCCCAATTTTCCACAGGCTTGTTATTTTATGCATATGTTGGGATACACCGTCCAAGTGAGAACACTGGTCTTTGACAATTTCCAAACGTGTTCAGTGCCTTAAAGCAGCATTATCTGTGCTGTGGTTTTATACCAGGCTGTCTAATTGCAATTTAATCTACAGTCGATAACCTTTACCGTTTTGTGACCCCAATTAGTTCAGCTAGCCTATAGTGATTTCCGTCTGTGTGGTGATTTGCATTATTTATATCTAGGCCTACATTGAAAGGATATTTATGTTCATCCTCTCGGTGCCATTCTACCTAAAAGAAGAAAATAAACGCAAGTTAAAACAATGTGCCTGTGCGTGACTGCATGCAAACTGTCGAGGGAACCCTATATATATAACTAATACTAATTAGCACATAATGTTTGGGATACCACCGGTAATAGAATGTGAATTTTATTATTCGAGAACCAATCACACAATGTGCTACAAAAACGCGTGTACATAGCTCAGGGGAACATGGGCGATGTACCCCACGGGGTATCATTAACTTGCTTGTGCCCACCATTAGCTGTTTCCATCGCCTTGTACAAATTAGCCCCGGACAGTGGATATGATTTTGGCTAGTGCCCAGACAGTGGATGTGATTTGGGCTATAGGGCCCGGACAGTGGATGTGATTTTGGCTAGTGCCCAGACAGTGGATGTGATTTGGGCTACAGGGCCCGGACAGTGGATGTGATTTTGGCTAGTGCCCAGACAGTGGATGTGATTTGGGCTTAGAGCATGGGCGTAACTAAGGGGGGGGGGGCACAAATTGATGTCCGTCCCTCCGCCCCCGGGTTCCCCCATTTGAAATCTGGACTTTTGGTATTGAACAAGTCCAGAGTTTTAATGTCATAATCCAACGTTTTCAAAACTACTTTTCCATTTACATGCAGACTATGTATTTGTTTTAACACTAACGCCTGATTATACAAAACAAAATATAGGCCCCCTAGAAATATATATAAATTACATCAAAAAGGCGCCGAAAGTGTTTTTTTAGTCTTTTTTATAGAAAACTTTTCCAGAAGTTCTCCAGACCCCCCCCCGTAGAAAAAAAAATGCTCAAAGCTGGGCCTAATTTACATAGCACAACAAGAAAGTAAGCACAAATCAACGTTATGACGAAACCAATCAAGCATCATTATTTTATTTTGGCTGATAACCTGTTTTAGATGAACAACAACCCCCACCCCCAAACCCCCAAACCCCAAACAAACAAACAAACAAACCCCAACATACAAAAAAAAACCATGCGTGCTATGTGTTCTATGAGATACACCCGAGGTCGGATAACCGATGTAGACCCAACTGATATGTGTGTCGTTTATATCATCAATGTTGTATACTATCAACAGCTCTCCACTGCTCTTTACCAAAAACGTTTTGTATGGTCATTAATATTATTACGGTACCAAAGATATACCCACGCTTCAAAGAGGGGCTTTTAAGGTAAAATTCGGTTTTGTGATGCACTCATTTTCCAGTAGATGTAGTCTTTGTGAAAGACTGGGGGAAAACTATAAGTCTCTAACCTCACTTTTACAAGTATCTGTTGGACAGTGGGTGCATCACGAATAGCTGAGTTTGACTTGGAGCCCCTCTTTCAGAAAAAAAACAAAAATCGTAGTTGACGCTCTGCATGTTTATAAAAGCAAAAGGCACATTATAACCGTTAAAGAAGGGAACAAAGCTGTACATTAACCCCAATGAATAAAAAAAAAATGCAAATGATTTGAAGATCAATAGAAACAAAAGAAGAAAAACAATGTCTTGTACTCGGCTGGTATTCAGGTTGACCTCGGACATGATTGTATTCGGGATTATGATTGTCTTGGGACTAGGCAATTTAGGGCAAGCACCAACTATTCCATTATTATAATATCAGCATCCGTTATCATTACACAACAGGATGTACTGACGAAGGATCGAGGACAACATCAACTCTACTCAAGAACTTTGGCTGTAAAAAGTCTCTATACCACACACCAAGTAAGTTTAAATTTGAGTTTGTATCTACAGTTAAAGGGACACGTTGCCTTAGATTTGGGCGACTTTGGGCTATAATATGCTTTTGAAAGATGTTTTACAAGTAAAATATAACGATCCACACGAATATGCCTCGAAATTGCGTGGTTCGCCTTTTACTTCGTGAACTAATACGGTCCGCCATTTTGTCAAACCAAACTGTTTGACTCCACAAAATGGTGGACCAGTGTTTGTTCACGAGGTAAAATGAAAACCACACAATTTCGAGGTATATTTGAGTGGACCATTATATTCTACTTTTAAAACATCTTTCCAACCATATTAATTTCATAACAAGCGCTTTTTGTAGCCCAAAGCGCCCAATCTAAGGCAACGTGTCCCTTTAATGTTGCATAAAGCACAGACACTGGTTGTTTGGATAGCAACGTTGCACCACCTACACTGCTCATGTTATCTATTCCGTTTGATGGACCTGTCTGTACCCTCCTATGGGGTACCCGTACAACCCGATTCCCCGACGGGATGCCGGCAAGGAGCAAGTGCAGCGACCCTGAACTTCAGCAATAGATTATTCCATATGTTGGGGTTAGAGGTTGTTCCTTTAGTCACTAAAACAGCCCTCAGCTAAAAATAATCAGCTTATGATTATTGTGGAGTATGACAACGCAGGGTAATGGAACACTACTGAATTGGCAAAGGTCGGTAGACTTGTTCTTAAATCCTAATATTTTCATAGGAAAAAGTGGTAAATTCAGTTTCTCCCAAACTTCAATCTACGAGGGAGGTGCATGTATTGGATTCATGAAATTCAAACATAATCAGTCCTGGCAGCTTATACGGCATGGTGGTATTTTAAAGGCAGTTTACACTCAGTGGCGTAACTGGGGGGGGGGGGGGGACGTACCCCCAACAAATTGATGTCCGTGTCCCTCGGGTGCCCCCCCCCCCCCAATTTGAAATTTTTCATTTACACGCAGACATTGTATTTGTGTTTACACTCATGCCAGATTATCTTATACAAAAAAATAAATTACATTAAAAAGGCACTGATTTTTATATATTTTTTTAAAGAAAAATGCAAACGGAAACTTGGCAAAAAGTGCCCCCGCAGAAATAAAAGTGTGCACCCCCTTGTGCCCTCCTAAAATGGGGGCGAAAATTACCTCTTTCTCTAAACTACACTATAGGCCTACTTCAAAGGGAGTCGTTTCTCACAATGTTTTATAATATCAACGGCTCTTCAGTGCCTTACCGAGTTAGGTTTTATGGTTATTAACTTGCAGACTAATTACCAAAAGTATACCCTTCATTTAATGCAGAACTGTCCAGGCTGTCATTTGGGTGGCTTTTGGAGAGAGTGAAGTTCACTCGACCTGACAGAAGTCAAGGTTGACATGTCAATATATTGGTAGTGGGGCCCTAGCGGAATTTATAGCGTTGCTCTTTTACTGGAGGCATCCTGAATAGGGAGTCCACTGAGTACGGAAGAATTCCAGAGCATGACAACAAAGATGTGATCAAATAAAACATGTTCCAGCGGCGTGTTAACTCCGTAACTGCACCGTGTACATGTAGATAGTTTCGCACAACCAGGGTGCGCAAAAGAGAGCCACCTGGCCACATTGTCGCTTTAGGCGAGCCTGCGCATCGACCAAGTCGTCCTTGATTTAAATTCAATTGACCCCTCGATCGAGGTGGTCACGATCGACGTGCTACATCGACTGAGTGAATAATCATCAATATTGGAACATCAATAGTGATCTGATTCAGAACTAGGCTTTCTGCGGGAAAGGGGGGGGGGGGGCGAGATGGTAGGACTTCGACCGCAATGGCCTGTACAATTAGGTTATTTGTTTCTCGCCTATATAGCCCAACAAAGAGTTTTGCTAATAAGTAGTTTTAGTGCAATTTTAAAAACACAACATTATCATTAGAAGAGTCTTTATTTAACTTCAAGTTGCACTTTGTTTAGGTTGGGTTAACACAATCTCGTTTCTATTATTACTTTTATTGTTATTCTGAACTATAAGATCTCACATTATATCATAAAAAGAAACATGGAAATGTTAAACGATTGCGGATAAAACTGTCGTCCTAAAGCCTCACCTCTTCATCCAAAACCTTCCTTCTGAGGTAATAAATCCGATACAGGTAGAGAGGTCTTTAACATTTGAAACAATGCGCGTTTCTGTAGGCCAACCTAAAAAATAAAAATAAATAAATACTAAAACAAAAACAGTTCCTTAATAAAGGATTGAAGCCAAAATAAATTAATAGTTAAATAATTAAATTAATTATGCAAACGATAATTAAGATATTTTGCGCTTCTGAAAACGGTTAGAAAACGTTCGTTAGCATTGGTAGGCCTACTGGAAAAAAAACCCTTTTTAATCTGTCATTATTAATAACATGTAAGTCATCGTATTCAACATTATGAAATTAAAAGTAAATTGAATATTACTACTGCCCATAGCAATCTAATTAACGACACTGCATTTCCTTTGCCGGTATTATTATTTTTGTTTTGTTATATATTTTTATATTATAGTTTATACTTAAACGTTTGTTGATATTGAAATACATATCATATCGTCAGTCGATTAAAAATGAAACTGATAGCAAAATGTGACACATAAACGTGTTTTCTGTTTATTGCAGCGCACATGTGACCCATGTCTTCGAGCCTTGTGTTGTGGTCTTTATACTGGAGAGAGTTGAACCACTTTACAGCGTGGCGTGTCTGGTGCAACAGTTTCTTCACACTCTTATTGTCATATTGACGTGATAATCGGTTTAGTTGGACAGTTATAGTCGACCGCAGGAGTGTCCTTAGCCAAGGGCACACCACTGTTCAAAAACTCCACGAACAACACACCGCACGGCCGTGGCTGCTGAACTAATGAAGTGAATGTTATTTATCGCACCCCGTCGTTCAGTCTGTTTCAGTCAGGGGCAGTCAACGGGCGTGTATATACCACTCTCTTCGTCACTGCGGCAGCCTATGGATTACTCCAGTACCAGGACTAGCTAGCCGGGTTCTCGCATTTTTAAAAGGACTGGCTTCAGGGACAACTGTGATTGCTCTGTATGGAATTATTGTAGACTATTTTCACCAATCAATCAATGCTGGAGTCATCAAGTACACTGGATCAATTTAACCCGCCCGAACTTGCTTTTGCCAACGGAACAAAATACAATGTTCAACGAATGACCAGCGGGTTTTTCATATTTGGTTTGAGCCTGTTATGAGGCTGGAAATTTTGCCCAAATCATTGTAAAAGTTCGTACCTTCATAAGGTGGAGTGTTTGCGTTAATGGACACTAAAATTGCACATGTGGAAAGATTGGACATTTGTAAATGATGGCGACGCGGGTTTCAACAGTCTGGATTTCCAGGACCTCCTACTCTTTGGTAAGTACCACGTTCATGTTGAATGTTTCTTAAAATGTTTGTGTATAGAAACCATTCAATCCAGAACCGTGTGCAGATTCACTGTTGCGTTTCTTTTGCGAACATTGTTTGAAGCATGAATGTGAAGGACATCTGTTGTTGGTCCTTGCTCTAGGTTTTTCTTCTTCTTTAGCACAGTGGGTTTTGACAGCGGTCCCAGGAACAACAGCGCAGTGAAAACACACAACGGGTATTTAGGTTGAATTAAAATGTAACAGCGGCAGTGTTGTGGTTTTGAACCGGAATAATGGACTATTTATAGGAAGACCACTTTATCTTTTTACGCAACATTACCGTTCCAGCTACTCCTGGGGTGTTCGGTCCCCAAACAGCAAGTCGTGCCTGGAACCACGACTAGCTAGAAATAACTTCAAGTGCATGTTATAAGTGAAGTATTGTATGTGAAGTACAGTGTATGATCTTTTATTGCTTATAAAAAACGTTTGCAGTCCCGTCCATACTGAACTATAACTGCATTTATTATAGGGACAAATGGCTACAATTAAATAACATACCCTCATAAATTCGATTTACAACGGACACAGGTAAAGAGTATTCCACTTGTTTGGTTTGCCGCAATATTTTTTCTGCAGTTTCAATACATTTTATTGTCTAGGTTACCCTTATAATCAAACCAAAGGCTTTTTGCAAAGTGTTTGCAAAGTTTTTATGTATGTATTTATTTACCATTTTCTCTTGTTGTGGAGCAATACTACTCCGTTTATTAAACAATAACAACAACAATATACATCAAATAATCCGCATCAATTAATACAAGTCCACAAATAAACTGCAAGGCCTATTAGATAGCAATTACAATGAGTTACTTGAATAAATAACAACTAAATTACCAAATAATTATTAATACTATTTAGCGTGACACAATTAGGACATTTTGAAAAAAACCAAGGAGACTACCTTATATGTAACAAAATAAACTCACAACAAAAAAATACATTATAAACGTTCAAAATGGGAAAAAAGGGCAATTCATAACCTATTTTTTGTTTGACCTTAATGTTGATTGTTTTATTTATTTATTTACTTGTTGGTTTCTTACTACAATTGTCTCGGCTGTGGTTTGCTGGTTTAAGATTAACCATGCACAAAGAGTGACAGGAAATAAACTGGGTAAGGCCAATGTCGCAAAGTTCACACTGGGACATGTTAACAAGTCCGTTTGCTCACCCTCATAATGATAGATGTTTTAATAGCCAGTGCCCATTCTGGAGTATCCCGGTGGCAGTTACACTGCAAAAACTGCGGTGTTAACATTGACACCATTGGTGTTGTCACATAAAGATGAACAATAAAATAATAAGACAATACTATAGGGTGTTAAAATAACACTAATTCCTGCTAACACAATTACATTCGTGTTATTTAAACACCCTATGGTGTTAAATTTGATTCTCTCTTGGGTATCTATAAAACACCAGTAGTGTGAATTTTAACGTCCCAGGTTTTGCAGTGTATACTTTGTTTATAAGAACATCTATTTTGAAGGGCTGATTACAGATTTTCAATACAATGAAATCCGTGAGTAATTCATTGGTGTTTGTTTGGTCATAAACCGCAAGCTTGAGGTTTCCTCTGGATCGGCGTAAGGTCATGGACGTTCCTATCAAGGGACGTGAGGGACATATAACACGTGACTGACCAGCAGATATAGTCATAGCTCATTGTTGATTTGGTTAGAATAAACCATGCGCTGAAATCTAAAAATATACCGGTGTATCCTAAAATAGATGCATTGTATTTGTAAGAGTCTGGTACCCATGGGAACTTCTCACCTTGGTAATTATCGCATCACTCTCGAGCCGATGTGGTAATATTTTACCCATGAGATGCATGACAAAGTTCATCGTTGTTATCTAAATTATATAGGCCCTATATATATATTTATAAAGTATGTATATATTGTAGCAGTCTTTTATTATTTGATGTTCTCCACCGTCCCAGTTTTTCTAAATAAATAACGTCATTGATAAGAGCATACCAGTACTGTAAAAAACCCATTGGCATATAGGCCCACTTTTTCTGTATCATACAACGTAAATACATGTTTCTGAGGGTCAAGGATAAAATACCCCTCACTATTGTTTGTATTATTCATAACTTATTGAATGTGTTGTTGTAGGTCATATTTCGCAATATTTGCACGCTCGAAACAAACCATCGATATTTATATTGCTGTTTGGGTTTTAATGAACTGTTGGGTTCGAATATCTGACCGTTCTTTGTATTCTAAAACAAAAACAAAAGACAGTTGCTTGGTTGGATTTCATGCACTGTTAAGTTCGAAAAGGTTTCATATATACCTGTTCTGGAGATACATTCGAGAAGAAATATATGTTTGGGTTGTATGCACTTTTTGAGTTCGATATGATTCTTCTAGATCAAAAAAAGGAGCAACCTTCAAGAAATAAGACACTTGCATGTAATGTGTTGTAAGACTGAATTACTGTTCTGGATAAGGCCAGTTCGAGAAGAAAGGTTTATCTGTTTGGGATTTCAATTGAGTACTTTCTGAGTTCGATATGATTCTTTTGGATTAAAGCAAGAAGAAGCAACCTTCATGAAATAGTAGACGTACATATAATGTATTTGTAGAACTACATTACTGTTGTGGAGCAACAATATAGGTTTCGCCGTAATAATGTTTACCTTTACGAAATATTTACATCGATATTTATTAAGTATTGCCATCGGTGGTTTACAAACATAACTTGACCGTCCTGGTGATCACTGTGCTCTGGCCAATTTAATCTTGCCTTTAAATTAAAGCCTGTGGTAGTTTTCAATATAGTCTGTGACAATTCATAAATCAGTGTAAACGATTCTTTTACAATTCCCTTAAGCTCATTGTCCTACGGTTAATATTACAAAATCTGTTTGGATGTCTCACAATATGTAACCAAACCCGCAGCACTGATCTCTTGTTACGGATGTTTTTTTGAGAAGACCGGTAAAACACTTTTACATACTGGCGATTTTTCCTCAACCCCCTTTTTGTTTAATTGAAAGGTCCAACTCAGTGGAACGCGGATGCTCAATTTAGTACCTCACGTTTTTTTTGGTCCGACAATCACCCAAATAAAAATCTGGGTTATCATCAACACAACACACGCTTTGGCAGACGTGAGTCAATGTCCTGATTTGAAGGAACTATAAGTAAATCACGTCACTAGATCTTAGCCTACTGTATATAGAGAGATCATATTTGATCATATACAATGTATTTTAATTTCAAGGCAAAGTATACCTTAGGTTTTTGGAACCGTTCGATTGTTTTAATCCTATATGAATGTAGATTATATACAATACAACTAACCTGTGAAAAATTAATTTCAAAAGGTGGTAGCGTTTTTGAAATATCGCCGAAATTTTGAGCGGTTATGTCCACGCAGGAAGAATAATCCGTAATTGGAATACACAATCTCAGAAACGTTTCTGCATGAAACTTTTCCCGGAATGAACATTGTTGAATCCCCTTCTCAGAAGGGAATCGTTTCTCAAAATGTTATACATTATCAACAGCTGCAGTGCTTCTTACCTAATAAGATTTTGTGGTCATAAATTGTTGGAGTAATTACTATAGGGACAACCTCTCTTTTAGGCAATTGTATGTGCAGTGAGTGTATAGTGGTATAGAGAGCGGTCGAACTGTAATTAGCTAGTCACGTAACCATCCGTCGGCAATTTTTCTCATTTTTTTATAGTCTTTCTTTAGTCAATGCTGTACTTAACTTTTTCATGCAAATAGGCTACATGGTTTGCGTCATCGGGACAAAACAAACAAAGGAATTAAACAAGGAAAATTATCTGTTTAAATCTGCAAACACACTGATTATCATTTACATCCAGTCCCTGAAAAAAAATTACAAATACAAATAATATTTTCGATATTTTCTCTTGTCTTAAATGTTCAATGATCGGTTTTATAATGTGCTTAGAGAAAACTAGACGATGCGGATTATTTGATATTCACTGAATGACAAGTAATACACCACAGGGGAAACTTACTGGGTGATTTTTAAAATTGGCATGTCAGTGAAAATCTATATGCTGCGTAGCCTACCCAAGCTAATTGATTGTTGATGGGACAGAGCGGGTCGACGCTAAGCCGGTTTAACTGAAGTTGTTGACCATTCAAACTTAGACGTGATCAGCAATAAAAGTATGCTTTTGCCTTCGGGTGGAAAAGTTGCCAACTTGTATGTGTTTCACCATTTATTCACATAAGATTCAACTAAGCTTACTTATTACTTGAAGGAGTCGTGTCGTCTTGATCACAACGAGTCTGTGTCCAGATGTTGAATTATGAGGTCTCACACAGTGACTGCAAACGCTCGCGATAATAACGACGGCGCCCTTTACAGCTTTGATTTGTGACGTATGACGATCAGCGCACGCAAGTGTAGACTCGGTGAGAGTTTATGTTTCCATGTCCAGCCACAAGCAGACTACGATCTGACGACAATGCTCCTTTAAGCGAAAGTAGAATTCTAGTTTTAGGCGAATTGTCAAAAAGCGTCAGATAACAACATAATAATTATTTAGTATAATCTCACTTGGGCCCTATGTATTATATATTTTGTTCATTATATAATGATTTTGGTTTGAACAAAGAAAAATTGACTAGAGTGGGATTTGAACCAACGACCTCCGGTTTAACGTGCCGGCGCTCTATTATTCATTATATAGATACAAATTTAACACTGGTGTTTCATACCAAAAAAGCAGCAAGGTTACCGGTCATAAATTGTTTAAATACGGTAAATTTGACTTAGTCGTGTGGCCCCGCTAAAAAACGTTTGGCGACTGTACATGTACACTGTCGCACTTTGCGCGTCAAGGGAACAAGTACCAGTACCACTCCTTGCTCTGTGGTGTGCAGTTAGCCAACATTTCGTCATCGTAAATCTTCATAAAAAACACCTCTTCTATGATTTTTCGATTAACCCCATACTGTTCGCTGATCATATTTTTTATAGAGGGCTAAGTGCAATCTCGGTGAGCGTTAAACAGCATTTCCAAGTCGGAAATTGGTTAGGCCTGCACTGTGCATTCTACCACAACGAAGACTTGGTCAAATCAGTTTAGTCTATACGTTTGTGGTCGTCAAGATCTCTTGAAGTTGTTGTTGAATTTAACCAGTAATTGTTAATAAACATATTCATTATAATTCACTTTCATCTTTGAATAACTTCATCATTATTTTCATGATTGAGTTTAATCTAAATGACATAATTGTCACTTGTCGCACTCGTCAGCTACCTGGGAGGTTCGGTGGTCTAATGGTAAGAAATCTGCACCTAGAATGGCAAAAGTCGTGGGTTCGAATTCTACCCGAGTAATTTTACTGGGGAATGGTTTTTGTTAGACAAGACTCGGGAAAGTAGCCTTCTGAGTGTATCAAGCTCACATCTGGGTATTGGTAAACATACAAATATTCGTTTGTTTTAACTTTTAAAAATGAACTACCCTGCAAGAAGCTGATGGTGAAGTCGTTTGTAATCACGCCACAAGTGTTGCTGTTGCACAGACTGTTCGCAAGCAAGACTCTCTGACCAGCATCGTTTCACATTGAAGAGATGATGCCACGTGGGCAGACCATTACAGCGGGACTTGCTCAATGTCTTAAAACACGTACATTTATTACTAGATTACCAGTTTCAAGTATCCGTTGTTGCTCGTATCCGTGTTATAAAATACAGTTGAACCACCGGTGCATCAAAACTGACTAGTTTGTGAATCGAAAACTATACGTGTTGTTTTTGGCCTCGCCGTAAGCTGATTGTAAATGCACACGTCTCTTGGCCCGTTGGCTCTGTGGCCCAGATTCGCCCGATTTGCGATTCCCAGCTGTCTCTACATCACGCATTTTGTCATGTCAATGGCCCTTCTGATGCTTGGAAACCAGACAAATCAATGCCCCTTGTACACTTCCACCGTGCTGGGAGCTTCATGGGAAGTGGTGGTGTCCATGCTAGCAGCCTGTAGTTTTGCTTGATCCCAAACTAACTGATGTGATTTCTAATTCTTCCATGCAACGGATTCTTAAAGGGAAATTCTGAGCAATTGACGAATGAATTAAGTTATCACCATGGGCTGGTCGATTCCAAACCCCTTCTAAAAAGGAATTCCTGTATACAAGTATTTAGCAGAGCTATCAACTCGTCATTAATCAAATACAGCCCTTCTAGTAGTTTCCGCTGTCGCTGCGCTGTTTACCTATTCATTTGTCAAGATTTGCTCGATGTTGTCATGAAAGTAAATGTTACGGTCTGGCCCTGACATGGGAAATATTATGTGCTTTCAAGTTCCATCCACCATTCTTTGTTCACTTTAATGTACTGTCAGTCTCTCAGACGTTATAATTTATGCGTACGCGCGAATTCGGAAACAAAATCAAACGTACATGGCGCAGTGATAATATATCATTCTTCGAAAACTGTCCAAGGCCATTATTAATTAAGGTAACTAGATTACTGCTCTTCAAACGGAGGCGTTTCTTTGGATGTACTGGTATCAATCAAGCACTCGTATTATATTTTTGTTGTAATGGATTGTTTCTGTGTTTATGGCAATTGAGAGAGTTATAATATTCATGGAAATGTAATCATACCGGTGTGGGAGAAATAATAGGTTGGGGTTGGGAGTGAACTGGATTCAACTTTCAAAATACTTACCCTGGATTCAATGTTGGGCTAACCGATGAATCAGAGTTGGACCGTCAAGTGAAGCAAGGTCAAACTGACCCTGGATTCAATGTCAGGCTAACTGATGAATCAGAGTCAGACTGACCAGGGATGTGGATTTAACGTCAGGAGTTACCAATGAGTCAGAGTTCGAATGATAATAAAAACATGACTAGATTGACCCTGGAATCAATAACAAGCTCAACGATTAATCACAATGAGACTGACCAGAGAAGCAAGGCCAAGATTGACCCTTGAACCTGGTTTAGACTAACCCTTTAATGTGGTTTAAACTGAATTATGAATCCGGGTCAAGATACATGGGAGTCAATGTGACGCAAGCCCAGGAATCACAGGCAGGCATACCCGGGAATTGGAGTTAGACTGGTCAGTGAATCATGGTGGTCAGACAGAAGTTGAATACTGGTTCTCACTGACCACGGAATCCGGTTTATACTGAACGAAAACACAGTTTAGGCAGACCTCGGAATGGAGGTAAGACTTTTAACCCAGTATTGCGAGTCAGATAAACCCAAGGATTTAGATAATAATGAACTATGAGCCTTGTTCGTACACTAGACCGTGAGTTCAACGGCAGGGCTGTAAGGCTAGCCCTGGATTCAGAGCCAAAATGACTGAGGATACACGGTGAGGCTGACCATGAAATCTGGTCCAGACGAAACCGGGAATTGAAGTTTGACCAGACCTTGAAGTTTGACCAACCTTTGACTTTAAGTCAGACTGCACTCATGAATCAAGATCACAATGCTAACTTGGAGTCTCGTTCAGTCTTATCAAGCCAAAGTCAGACTGACGTAGAAATCAAGCGATTGATCCCAGGGTGGTGACCCTAGTAAGATTTGCATTGGTATCTTACCCAGTCTGACCCAGATCAAGGTGAGGTCAAACTAACAAAAGTACCAAGGTCAGACTGATGATCAAATAATCCAGTCCAATGTTTTTAGTCAAAAATTGTGGTCCATTGGACCGCAATCCCTGTCTACCGAATAATTGACGTCAAAAACGCATCAAAAACGAAGGATAAAGCAAGCTGATAGTTATTGGGCACATTGACATAAATAATTCTTCGTACTTTTCCATTACATGTGCATGTACACTTCCAGTCATCCACAAGTGCGCATGCAGTAGTACTTAGATTTAGGCAAGTATGGAATGTCTGCAGATTTGTGTAAACAACAATCTTGTCTTCTTACGACCCAAGCTTTGAGCAAAATGCTCTGATGCATGAAGTGTAGTCCATAAACATGAGATCTCGGAATTGGTGATGTTTGCCCTCTCCTCGTTCTCCAACATGTTTATTTCATCTGGTGGTATTCCATCAGTATTCCGTCGCAGTAGACAACGCGACGTCAAGCTATTGTTGAACGTGGATTTCAGACTGCCAATAATGAGTTAGTCTTTGATTTTGTTTTCTCTAGTCGGGAAACTGATAAATGACTTTATAATGCTAACTAAATTGCTCTCGAGGCTTTCCACGTTTAACAAATGACCTCTCAAGCTTAACTTAATCAAACACTCTCGAGGTTGCGATCAAACAGCCTGTCAGCACGCTAAACATGTCGGGCAAACCGTAAGGTTTGGAGTTGATGCACCGTGTCAGGACGGGGCGGGTGATCTGGTAATGAACTTCACCCAAGGTGAAACAGATCGGAACGTCGAGATAACACAACGCCGTCCCTTTGGATTAAAAGTGAACTTACCTACCCCCCCCCCTCCCCCGGATATTCACTCATGTAAAATTAGTCAATTTGTAAATTACAGAGACGTGTGAAGCTTGCCCCCACAGCACTGAAAACAAGGCCTCGTTCACGAATTTAATAAATCAAGCGTTAGTGGCTTAGTCTGCAAACAGTCTTGAGGGGAGGAATTCGATTTCAGGCCGGTATGACGGGGAGTTGCTGAAGCAAGTCAACAATTTAAGGGAACAAACGTTTCTGCAAAAACAATTTTACAGAAACTGGGGTGACAATGTCGCAACCAAAGATCGTTGCAATAATTTAGTGTGACCATATTAATTGTTATTATTCAAATAATACTGTTGACCTTTATATACTGTATCAGACGGTTTGACAGCAATAAGTTGTTGTTGTTGTTGTTTTTGTTTTTCATTCTCTCAAGGTCATATTCCTACCCTCTAAAAACTCCCGGGTCGGAATCGACCCTGATCCGGGGTCTTGTTGGGCCTGACCTGTTTCTGTGTCAGTATGACCCGAAATCTTTGTCTAAAATAACCCAAGCATTGGTAAAATTGACACAAAATCTGGGTCAAAATTAAAACAAAGTTGACCAGTTACAATGTCAGGATTTTTTAGTCTGGCTCTCTGGAACCTGGAATCCGGTTGTGACGGTTAACCCTTAAAATAACTCCCTGGGCGGTATGGCCTGGATTGTCAGGTCCAATATGCATCAAACTACATTGTCAGCCGTCTTAGATTCTAATAAAAATTGGTATTCCCGTTCGACTTCCAAGACCGGCTGACGTAAGGGAAAGGTGTGGGGCGTTAAAGTGCTTGCTCCACAAAACCCAAATCAAACTATGAGATTGATGTAAAACACAAGCGTTATTCCCATTATAATCTGCTCCGCCTGAGAAAACGTGATATCCTACAAATTGTCGGAATACTACTTACTCTGCCAAAGAAACTGTGGTGTGACCCCTGCCGCCACAACTAATTTTATGGAACTTCACTGAAGCTGCTTTGGGGGAGGAATGGCAGTCCACTGGCATAGGGTCACGATCACAGGAGAGTGTGGAGTTGAGTTGATAAAGGTGAACATAAATGAGTTTAAACAATACTTATATTTCTTTAACAGAAATATGAGGTGAATTGCTGTCAGCCATTTTGGGGCCTAAAAAGCAAGTTGGTTTGACAACAGTAAGGTTTACGGCTTTATGTTCCGACACCCATGTGTTCCGACAACTCTATGTTCCGATAACCTCTCTTGATCTACACGCAAGGGCTAAGGTGGGGGTTAGGCTTAGGATTAGCATTGGGGTTAGAATTAGGATTGTAGGGCACATAGGGAGTGTTGGAACATAGGTGTGAAACCAACATTGGTGGCTATTTATCATGACAAAGTTTTCTTTCAACAGGTGCCTCTGTTTTCGAAAATAATTATACATTTATAAACCACCACTCTAGCGAGAAAACAGATAAATAAACAATATAACAAATATATATATATATAATCATATAACACATGGACAAATTAATAATAATGGAGAAACAAATAAAGCACATATTAACCGAATAAAAGGAATAAACCAAGTATATAGACAAATAAATCTGCATTGTAAGGCAATAAACGTTCAACTATTTACATTCTTTCCCCCGCAGTCTTAGTACTATTGTAATGTGGCGTTGTGCTTCGAAATTAAATATAGTTAAATAACGTCGAGGATAGCACTGTGTTCAATTAGTTCAGTTAAAATGTACTTTGGATGTCTGGCAAGTGAAGCAATTTCCGTTCAGAGACAATTAATGTTAAAATGAAATGTAGACCTACTCGTGTTTGCTTTTGTTTTATGGGTAGTAAAAGAGGTGGGATAGATTGATTTTTTTTTCTTCTTCAATTTTTTTAATGAAAAGTACTGCGACCAGCATGTTTCAACCCTCATAGTGTAATTTTCCATTAGTCTATATTTGGAATAGCATAAATTGAGGTTAAAGGGACACGTTGCCTTGGATCGGGCGAGTTGGTCTATAAAAAGCATTTGTAACCGTTTGTTACAAAATTCATACAGTTAGAAAGATGTTTTAAAAGTAGAATACAATGATCCACACAAATATGTCTCGAAATTGCGTGGTATTCCTTTTACATCGTGAACAAATACGGTCGGCCATTTTGTGGAGTCAACATTTTGACTCCACAAAATGGCCGACCGTGTTTGTTAGCAAAGGAAAAGGAAAACCACGCAATTTCGAGGCATATTTGTGTGGATCATTGTATTCTACTTTATAACGTCTTTCTAACCATGCATTTTATAACAAACGGTTTCAAACGTTTTTTTTTAGACCAA
Organism: Plazaster borealis; assembly: GCA_021014325.1. Lineage (NCBI taxonomy): Eukaryota > Metazoa > Echinodermata > Asteroidea > Forcipulatida > Labidiasteridae > Plazaster > Plazaster borealis. The sequence goes on from CM037467.1 coordinate 8,257,437, forward strand.
CTCGCCCGATCCAAGGCAACGTGTCCCTTTAAGTTTGCACCGGGGACAAATAACATTGCTTTTGCTTTACCCATATACTGATGTGTGCCAAGCACTGTATATACTCAGTACTTTCCCGAGCCCTGTGAAATACAGGCATATTACTTGGATGGGATTCGAACCCGTGACCTTTGCCAATCTATAGCGGATGTCTTACCACTAGACAACCGTGGGGAGGGGGGGGGGGGCTTAGATGTTACGGTTTTGCCAATTCATAGATTGTGGGTACGATTCTTATTTTTCCACAGGGTTTTTGCTTTTCCTGCGGCACTTGGAAATCAATGACTCTGGCAATAATCAATTTGCTAAGAAGAAAAACAAAAAAATAAGTAAAATTAAAAAAATATGATACGAATATTAAATCATGTAGCTTACGTGACGGGGAAGCGAATTACAAAATTCAGAATAATGTTTGGATCACAGTAATAATCGCCAAAACTTGAAACTGTTCTTTGTTTTAATCTTAGCATTTGCGTCTTGGAGATGTTCAAGTTACATGATTTATGAGCCAATCTGACCAACCGCGAAAATGCTCAAGTTATGAACAATTTATTGCCATTGCCAATACACGAGAGTTTGTTTCTTATTCTAAGTCTGATCTGTTTCTTGACAGTTTTAGGTCGTTGTTCCTATATTGAGAGATTTGTGTTTTGAAGCTGTGAGTATAATTTGTAGAGTTGGTGTTGCGGAGCAAATTGATAACTGTCAGCTGTTTCAGTGAGCCAGATAGACCAATTCACAATTTATTATAAACAGTAACTAACTGATTTACTTAACTGGGAATGGGGGGGGGGGAGGTGGAGTGGGACGGGGGGAGGGTGATAAATGTTTTGCAGCATTCTTAAGTTGGTATGGTGAACTAAACCTGTTTCTTGAAACATGTAGTGCAACTGTCAGTTATATGATCGGCCACTGCGAATGGTTTTGTACACTGTCCTCAAAAGCAGTACCGTAGATCGCGGAGATGTGTAGCAGGGAGGAGTGGAGGGCGGGGGTGGCCAACACCCATTTACACGTGGTGACAACCTGTACACTGCACAAACTGGGGTGTTAAAATTGACACTATTGGTGTTGTCACATATATATATATACCAAAAAAAAAAGGAATCTTACACCATAGGGTGTTAAAATAACACTAATTTCTGCCAACACAATTACATTGATGTTATTTGAACACCCTGATGTTAATTTTGATTCTCTCTTCAGTATCTATATGTGACAACTCCAATGGTGTTAATTTTAACCCCCCAGTTTTTGCAGTGTAGTACCTTTTGAAGTATATACTGTACTATCGATGGATCAGATTGTTCGCATGAAGCCGCTCGATTTATGATTTCTTCATGTTTCGTTAAGCTAAAATCCGGCTTAAAAAGTCTGGATTCCCCGGTTTATAATCCAGGTCACTACAGTGCCTCGATCGGCATTTGACTCAGCATGGACTCAGTGACAATTAAACCTATTGGAAGAATTATACACATCACACGGCCAAATGCTTATTAACATTCTTTAGTCAATACATTGTCTTTAAAACGACAGTGAGTAATATTCCAATTAGAAGGTTTTTCAACAAAAGCTCGTTCAATTTAACACCCGACTCATTACATTTCGTTTGGCAATAATGCTCTGTCGCATCATTATTCAAAAGTCAAAAAAAGTAATTCAGTTTCAACAGTTTATAACATTAATCACTCGTCAAATAGGATCATTCAAATGCATTTGGTTGCAAAGATCGTTTGATTTCGTAAAAGCCATCAGCACGAGTTTGGTCAACCATTCAGTTTCATCAATGGTAAATATGTAGTAGAAATTCAACTAAATAATAGTAAAACAACCAACAATTATTCTTGAAGGCCTATGAAATAGAACGATTGAAACGAACATGAGCAGAAAAAAATCATGTATGCTGTGCACCACCAGGAAATGGAATGCAATAGTAGCTAAAAAGAAACCCAAGTTTGAATATTATAGGGAAACATGCCAGTATTTGAATGCGTGTTAATGTTAAAAAACAGAAATATAAAGGTTTCTGTCTGTTTAAAGGGAACACACGATTACAAATTAATTTATATTTTTAATTTGTCACTTTTTTGGAGTAATAGGCCTATATAGCATTTTGTTTTGAAGTTGTTTTTAAAACTGTTAAATCGTGCTGTTTTTCTCCATAACATATCTCTGGAGGAACAAAGTAAGAAACTGGTGCAAATTTTTCAACAGTTTTTTTTTATGTTTCCCTTATTGTTAGCAAAACAGTTTGCCACATTTTGTACTTAGAATTTGAATGCGTGTTAATGAAACTTAATTATTTGCTGCTGAAATTGACCGGGAAAACCTATAAAAACAGAAATATAAAGGTTTCTGTCTGTTTATAGGGAACACACGATTACAATTTTATTTTTATTTCGTATTTTACGGTGTCACGATATTTCCAAAGCAAGTCAACCGTTACGCGTTCTGCTTACTAAACATAAACAAATAACTTATGCAACGCTACTGAAGTTTTACACATCTTTGGGTATATAATACACTAGGCCTATATATATATATATATATATATATATATAAATATTAAAACATAAAATAGATACATCCTGGCATTTCAACCTCTAAACCCTACGTCAAGCAATCAATTCACAACCAAACAAGTACTACAAATAAACAAATAAATACAAATTGCCAGCACAAATCCGTCACTCAAACCAGAGTATAAACATTATTAACATAATAGAAAGTAACACACACCAAACAGTTAAGTATTTTGCGATGTATTTATTTTGTCTTGTTGTATGTTGTTTTTGTTGTTTGTTGCTGTTTTTTTGGAGTGTCAATGTTTATGTTTGTTTTGACGGTTTTGTGTTGGTTGTTTTTTGTTTGTTTTTCTTCCTTGATACTCTTGTTTGGTTGTTAACTAGTGTATTTGTTTGAAGTTGATTTGAGAGGATGTCGTGCCTCGATTTATTTAGTTATTTATTCATATAGTTATATTTATGTTTTTATTTAGTTTAAATCAATGTGTTTTCTATCAAAAGTTCAAAAGTTGTATCAAACTAAAACAAATCCTGTGAAATGAATTATTATTATTTTAAAGCTGGATGTGAGCAGGAAATCATATTAACACGTGGGATTAAACAGTGTAATAAACAGGTTCATTTTTAACTACAGTTCTTAATTTTTTTAATGTTTTGGAGTAATATAAAGCATTTTGTTTTGAAGTTGTTTTTAAAATTGTACAATCATGCTGTTTTCTCCATAACATATCTCTGGAAGAACAAAGTAAGAAACTGGTGCACTTTGAACAATATTTTCAACAGTTTTTTTATTGATCCTTTTTGTTAGCAAAACAATTTGCCACATTTTGTAATCAAAACTATTATTGCGTCATAATATCAAAAGAAAAATACGCTCACATTTTTATTTACAATGAAACTTAATTATTGGGAAAGCTGACAAAAATACAAGTTTATTTGTGGTTCGGGTGGTTATAATTTAAGTAAAGGGATACATTTCTTCCTCAAACCCAGCCGAAAAGAGGAGGGGATATAATTTTCTATCCCTTGTTCCTCAAACTTAGCCGAAATGAGGAGGGGATATAATTTTCTATCCCTTGTTCCTCAAATCCAGTATAAACAAGGAGGGGATATAATTTTCTATACCTTGTTCCTCAAACTTAGCCGAAATGTGGAGGGGATATAATTTTCTATCCCTTGTTCCTCAAATCCAGTATAAACAAGGAGGGGATATAATTTTCTATACCTTGTTCCTCAAACCTAGCCGAAATGTGGAGGGGGTAGAATTTTCTATCCCTTGTTCCTCAAACCTAGCCGAAAAGTGGAAGGGATATATTTTTGTATCCTTTGCTGCTCAAACCAAGCGAAAAAGAGGAGGGATAGATTTGTTTATCCCTTAGCCCTCAAACATGAACAAAGTGTGCGTTATAGGCCTAATTGCTAACAAATAACTGGAATCTATCCATTTTTAAATGTTAGCCTAGAAAAATTAGATTGATTTGTAAAATCTTGAGCATGTTTTTCACAATTTGGAGGAAAACAGGTAAAAGAAAAAAATCCTGTTTCGATTTGCAATTATCGAACTATAATGACAATTTTAAGCTGTAAATTTGAAAATGAAAAAAAAAAAACACAGTTAAATGTGAACCTGTCAATAACGAAAAAGGACCCAGATAGACATAAATACTGTGTGTACACATGTACATTAACAATCTCCCAGAAGTAAGGATTAACTCCACTTTGTGATTTTCCCAGGGTTTGCCTTTCCATCATTCATATTTGCCATGTTAGAATCTCTGTTAATTGTGCTGGTATAGGCCTACATTGCATGCATGGGCAATGTTAAAGTTTACGAACGCATTGTGACTTTTGGACTTAATTATCCTGGTCTGCCCCGATATCGATTTATTTTGGGGCTCCGTATCAAATACACAGCTGGCTTTATTGGCGAATAATTTACAGAGTAATTGTAGATTTGTATTTGAACGTGATGCATTTGTGTTTATACTGTCTGTATGGACATGGAAAGGCCCTGCAGTAAATCATGTAGAACGCCAGGCATAAACAACATACATGAACAATAAAAACAACAATGCGGTACCACCGGCCGGTGTCAATTGAAAATAAACGTGAAAGCTCTTAGCATGAGGAACGGCATAAACAACAATCACTGCAAATAATGGTCAATGAAATAAATCCGTGTAAAGGAAAATGTAAATAAAATACATATGTTTCAACCTGACTATAGAATTAAACTCTGGTGTGTCTGATCAGCATAGTGTGGGTTCAAGTCCCAGTCGTGGCCCTTGTGTGGCAGATGCTTTACCATAATTGATTGGTCTTTCGTGTACTAGGATTTGTAGTGCACGTAAAAGCACCCAAAACACTTATCGTGGAAGAGTATAGGGGTTAACTCCGGTGTTTCTGGTTCACATAGCAAGCACCATTGTTTACATGTTTCCTCAGGCTTGCGAGCTACAGTGATAAAGTTCACTTATGAGGCATCCTTTGGTTTCATGACCAGAAACACAAAATATAATTAAGGAGTATTTCGTAATCAAAGAGTAAGGTTTTTCCCTTCGGACCAGAAAACTTAAAAACAAAACTGGACCTTTGGTTTCATGACCAGAAATACATAATATAATTAAAGAGTATTTTGTATCAAAGAGTAACAATTTTCCCTTCGGACCAGAAAACTAAAAACAAAATTGGAAAACCTTGGTTTGACAAACAGAATGTTATTTTTAGGTATAGGGCCTACGCACGCAAATGCTATGCTGACAGTTTATCCCTCATTTAAGTTGTGTGTCATCGACTGTGATTTCCCAAGTGAACATATGGATATAGAACGGAACTTGTGGTGACTTATGTGGCTTTTAGATTTCGAATGCAATTTTAATGTTTAAAAATAAATCAGTCAAACATTTCCTGTAAAATTCCAAACCTTCGCATCGAAACTGTACAACAGTTGAAATCACATTTTGCGCTGACTGCATTTTTTTGCGGTGTTAAACATCTGTTGCTATATTTGGTGACTGTCGGCAATATTCCATTTCAATTAGTGACATACTTTCGGGAGTGAATAAATGAATGTTAAGTTGAGTGGCAGGTATTTTAAGGTTACAAATAAATATAGCACTTTAAAGTATAATACTATAGACAGCTGTATTAAAGGCTGTATACGTTTGGTATTGACTCTGAAAATTAATACAAACTTACTTGGTAAGAAGTATACAGCAGCTTTGGATAGTATAATGCATTTTGAGAATACTTTTCACTTCGAAGTACTGCGGTTATGAAAACATATGTTAGTTTTTATCCCCAAAAATTTGAATCTGGAAGCGTTACTGACATAACGTTTCTCAGATTGTGAATTCCAGTTACGGATTATTCTTCCTGCGTGAACATAACCGCTCCAGATTTTCGACAATATCTCAAAAACGCTACCACCTTTTGGAATGAAATTTTATACAGGTTAGGGGTATGGCATATATCTACAACTATATAGGATTGAAACAAACAGTGGGTGTCAATTACCAAACGTATACAGTCCCTTTAAACAATGCACAGCTGTAAGCTTGAGCTAACGATTTGCGTATTGTTAATAACTAGGCTATAATAATTTATTAACTGAAACATGGCAATTTATTATGTAGATAACAATTTCACGCAGGGAGTTTGCATATCAAACTATTTACAAAAATGCAAACAATGAATGGCCTGACGTTTCGAACCTAGCAGACTCTCTTCCAGAGAGACTCGGGAGGTCGGTTTGGCGAATTGGTATCTTTCCTCGCTTCCCACATCTAGGACCCTGCGGTTCGAATCCCGCTGGAGACACTATGTGGATTGGGTTGTCAGTCCTTAAGTGATTGCAGGGTTTCCCTGGAATAATTCTCTGGAGTTTTCCTCTCACAACTGAAACGTCCTTCATTGTGTTCTCTCTCAATTAGGTTATTGGTTCGCTTTTCTGAGAATCATTGGATTCACGACCAGACTTTACTTTACTCTATTTAATGAAGCGTCAGGCCATTAAACTAATGTTTAGCATGGATATCTTTAGGTCCTTTTGGTTGGTCAGAAGTTTGCAACAGCTAATTTTTTCCCAGCAATAGACTGATTAGAACATGTTTTGAGCACACTGAACGCTAGATGAGAAGCAGATAATGTTTTTGGAGTAACGGCTGAATCATTTGCTATAATACCAAGCTCAGTAAAATTGTTCACGTCAACTCATTTGATATTTCAATATAACAAGCTGAATAGTTAATGCTCTTTTGGTTATTCTTATGGCGAAGTCCAGACATAAATACGGCAATTGTTGACAACACATGTTGAATATACACGCTCTGTGCCATTTGTGTATGGTGAACTTTGTGCCTTAGACAAAAATCATAATAATACTAACAAATTGAGGACTTGGACATGATAATTACCCAAGTTAAAGTCCAGAGACAACCGGCTGTATTGTTTGGCGAACGTATAAACACAGATATGGTCAGGTTTTGATGAGGCTTAGTTAATTATCCCTGAATTACATTGAACAATTAAATGTATATTTGTTCATCTGAAAGCTTAATTGACTTGGTTTTCCCGAAAATGCTGGCTTTTTAAATAAATATTTGTGTGGGTCCGGTTTTGATAGAAGTGCCCGCGGAGTCAAGTTCCCGTGGAGTCAAGCATTTATTTATTTATGTATTTGTTTTTGGTTTGTTTTAATACAAATTTACAGAACTATCGTGTTACGCTGTTTTCTCAAAAAAACGTAAGCATCTAAACGTAATTCAGTCGATTCTGTGGTCAGGATGGCTTATCAGTGGTTTCTTTTCCTGCCTTTCGCCTCCGTGGACCCCGGTTTGAATCCCACCCCTGACAGAGCATTGCATGTGGATTTGGTTTTCAGTCCCTATGTTGATTTCCCTATTTGGGGTTAACCATACACAGATAGAGAATTGAGGTCAACAGGGGCTAACATTTTCCATCAGCACAAATTCTGGCTTGAACAATGTTTCACATCACTTCTGTCAGATCAAGGATTTGATCTCACGGCCAACATTTCTCAAATCCCCCGCCGGCAGATTCTAAATTCCAATTTTCGCAGATTATTATAATGTCAAAAAGATGTTTTAAGTCGAAGTTTCGTTGTTAGTGATGTGTCTGTGTCCACGTCCATCACTGTGTGTAACTGTTCTTTAAATATTATTTGTTGTTTTTGTTGTTGTTGTTTTTCTTATTTATTTATGTATTGTTTTTGTTTAATGGCGGGAGTTCGTGGTCTGTGTTAGTTGTTACCCACCACCAGCGTAGTGAGCCACTAATGTGGGTCACATGCAGTTGGAATTTAATTTCTGAATTGTTGAGAAAATACAGTCAGCTGTTGCAAACTGCTTAACAACCAGAAGGACCTATGGTGTAAACAACAACAAATAAATAGATAGATCAATAAAATTACATAAACACGACTCTATAGTAGAGTCTTTCTCGAAAGCTAAATGACAACACAGCACACATAAACATACATCTTTACGAGAGCGACATAGTGGGGTTTCCACAGGTTGTGACTATGATCTCTTTTCTTTAATCTTTTATGTTTTAAACATTGTGGGGTGAACCCCACAATCTCCAAAAACCCCACAAGTACAGTTCCTATCTATACATAGTCCCACAATGATGCTCTTGTAAGCTCAGGTATACTGGTGTGAAGGAAGCAGTCATTAAGTGGACAGAACTAGAAAATGCGACAGTCAGAAAGCATTGCTCGTAAACGAAAAGCACATTGGGATGGCACCAATAACCCTTACAAAAAACTAAAAATATAATAGACCAAGTTACTGAAGAAGTTCGACAGCCGTCTGTAAACAGAGAGCTGCCTCTGTACTTTCATTTTGGAGAACTTCACTTCAAATCTTAATGGACTGTACATATTGACTCCATTCGATGCGGTTTCTGCAACCTTTACTTACTTCAAAATTCACTTTTTATTAGTGGTTGGCCACTACATGGTGACATTCCTTTTCGTGAGCTGAGTGATACATTTTTTTTCAGGGTAATGGGAGCTTGGATTTGATCAAGTGCTCGCGTTACGTGTCAACCCCCTCAATTCTGTCTCTTTGACTATCGTTTCAAACCTGTTTGACCGATCGCCCATTCAGGTTCAATGCAAACCGTAAGAGAGGCGACATGACAGTGGTTGGTCTTTTTGTGATAGAACATTGTTTGTTTTCAATCAACTGAATGACATAATTGATGTAAATCACTGTCACACTCATCTAAAAGAGTTGTAATTTTGTGACAATACGTATCGAGTGAACTTAAATAAGTAGACAGAATTAATACAATTCTTTTAACTGGAAATATAAAAAAAGATGTTCAGGGGAAGTTATATTTACAGGAATGTTGAGACTGCCACAAAACCTGCGAGGGCTGAATCCACTCGCCAGGTGGTTACGTGACGACACACACCTTCTTACGGATCGGGTTTGTGGGGCCTGCATTGTTCAACCTATTGTCCCTTTTTCTAAAGAATTTCCTCGTGGTGTCCATTGTTCCTATTGAGATTGTCTTGTGGGGTCCATTGTTATGTTGTTGTCAAGATCACGCAAGGGCCCTTCTGTCTCCCCACTCAGGTGCGACCCTGATCGGTCGAAGTCAAGTTCGATACTCCCTCCCTTTCACTCTTCCCCTACCTACGGAACCTTCCCTCGATTGCCACACATACATTCCAACATTCCGTGTTTAGCATGTGACCACTTACAATACCCAGGACCAATTATCATGACCAAATAAGGAATACTATACAAACCCCGACCCCAGAACAATAAATGAAATGTTACTATTACGTCAATCAATACAACTTAAGACGGACTGGGTTGCTTGACCAACTTTCCGTGAACTGAAAAGACTGAGGAACTTGTGTCCACTAACTAGTTAAAAACAAACTGACATTTGAAAGATGGTGGTGTTTAAAAAAAACCCGTTCAACTTTAGTTGCCGTTTCCTTCAATTGCTAGTTTTTTACTGGTAGGTGTGTCCGTCCGTGGCGTTGGTAACGCTATAATTGATCCGATTATAGTTTGAAATCCAAAAGTGGCTCATGTAGGGGAGTCAAGTTAGCTTGAAATCTGGCTTGTCATTTTGTTTCTACCAGTGCATGGCAAACATTGCACATACATGTACATCCATCAGTATGCACGACTAGGTCACCGATATTGACCGAGTACATGTAGTTGTCTGCACGCGACTTGAAAAGTTCCGGTCATATAATGCTCATTTTCCTATACGGGTACCCCTAACAAAGAATTATGTATCACGCCATCCACAATTTATCTTTAAATGTGAACCATTTGTAAATTTTCAAAGTGATCAATACAATATAATTTAAATATAAGGACATACAAAAGTAAATGCAAATTTAAGAAATCAGTTTAGATAAAAACGCACACTAATAAAAACATAACAATCTATAATCTAAATGTGTTTTATTATTATTATTATTTTAAATCATGATATTTATCAACGCTGAAAGAGAGGGAAAACAGTTCCGTTCTTGTTCTCTTTGGTCGTGACATAAGGACCCCAAAACCGCTGTTGTTTTCGGATTAAAATTACCATCAATTTAACCATGATCTGGTGAGTAGATATCCCTGTCAGACCCCGGTTATCCCTTGGGGGTAGGTTCAAATTTACAAAGACAATAAAGTTCCCCGAAAAGTAAACTTTTGAAATAAGTGCAAACATCATCAATAATAATACTACTAAAAATAATAACGGACATTTATTGCGCAATACCTGTATGAATATGGTACACAAAATGCATAGAAAAACAATACAAATAACACTAACAGACTAGAAGGAATTAAATCGTAAACAAATGGGTTTTTAGTTTTGACTTAAATACATTAAGTGAAGATGATTGTCTAATACAAGGATGTAGATTATTCCATAGCTTAGGAGCAGCGTACACTAATGTCCGATCACGAATGGTAAAGCCTTGATGTTCTTGGAGGGTAAGTCACGAGTGTGTGGTCTTGCGAACTCCCAAGACGGTAAGATGTTTGAGAGAGTAATTTCATGGTTATGAGTTCCGAATGTACATTGGCGCTAAACCACGAATGGCTTTATAAGTTATTACAATAACTTTAAATGCTATTCTTTGTCGAACTGGTAACCAGTGTAACTCAACAAACAGTGGACCACGTCGAGAGTATGTAGAGGATTTACAGATCAGTCTGGCACATGCATTCAGAACCCTTTGCAGTTAATTAATCTGAGTGTCAGGCAAACCAAACAAATAAGCCACCCAAGTTTGACAAGCCACCGGTTGCAGTTGGCCAAGCAGTCTGGTATAAGCCATCCCAGCTTGGATGACTTATAGCACTCTCTTAATTAAAGTTCAATGTTTAATGAAAAGTACATTTCGTTAATTATCTATGGTGGTGTAGGAAGAATGTTTACCTAAATAAATTACGCTCTGTGAGAAAGTGTTTAATATCTTCCGCGTGGACATTGATTGATGAGTGTTCACGGCTGGAGGCGATGAATGTTATAACTTTATCCACCTCCCCTTGCCGAGCTGTTGCTGTCGGTCTATGTGGCGATTTAAAATGCTGTACGCAAGATTGATTAATGGTATCCTGGTACAGTTAGGCGCCGGCATCGTCTTCTCAATATCAACGGTCTCTATATTAACCGCAGTGTGAGTAGTTTCAACTGTACTTTAAAATAAAATAATGTTTTTGAATGACCCCGTGAAGAATATCAATGGCCTAAATCGGAAGAGATGTACGTTCTATGAATACTGATTGTATAATCGAATAATGTTATAAGTAAATTAGGTCATCATCAGGCACAGTATGAGTTGTTCGTTAACAAGAATAAGAAAAACCTGCTAGTTTCGGTTTGGAAATCACTGTTTTACGTTTCACGCCAGAAACACCATGAACAATATTTTAGTCTGAAATACTCTATCAAAGACCAGAGCATTGCAAATGAAGACCACCACAAAAAAAAAAAAAAACAATTTCCCCCTCTTATCCCAACCCAACCTATCAACATGTCGAGGTCTTAACTTATAATTCCCATAATGGTAAGCTCCATAGTATTCGAAAATTGTTTGCCTCCAACGTGTGAAAGAGACAGAATCATAACACTTCAGCGTTCGAGTATTTACGGTTTAGCCTTGCAAAGTAGCTTATATACCTGTATTGATTTAGCAGATATAATAGTTCAATAGGACAGAAAAGGCAAAACAGCTGCCTTGTAAACTTGGAAACACCTCCACCAAAACAAGGGTCCCTGTATAGATTGTCTACCTTTAGCGTCATGTGTATACGATCAGACACCCTCCCATGAGTATCATGTAGACCCTTCCATACGAAGTTGTGTACCAGCTGTATCAACGAGACACTTATAACTAGATCGATCAGCCCTTAACTGTGGTCTCTATTTTGTTGGATGGACTCGGGGTGGATTGAGTGGTTGCGATTGAGCATCTTTTATGGTTAAAGCAACCGGCAAAGGATACACCGGTTCAGTTAGCAAGCTATAACCTTGTATAAATAACCTAGTTGCGGGGAACATGGGTTAACGCAACATCACATAGCAATTACACAATGTATAAGGCGCTATTCCATCAAGATCATAGCGCACATAACACAAGTTAGCATGGATAGAGGTGAGTCTGAGCTTTACGAAATAAAGATAATCTAACAGATTCCCAAATGACAGGAGGAACATTGTTCCAAATCATTGGTCCAGCTACACTAAATGCCTTTTGACCCAGAACTTTGTTTGCACGGGGAACATTCAAGTGAGTGCTGCCAAGTGTGGACCGAAGAAAACATGGAGTACTGTAACATAATAGTAACTGGAAAGATAGGAGTAGTTTTGTTCAAGCGTTTGTAATTAAAAAGAGCAAGTTTAAAATGAATCCATTCTCTACTCGGTAGCCAATGAAGTTCCCTGAGTGATGGGGTATTAGTGTTCACTCAATGGTTTGGAACATACCAAACGAGCTGCACTATTTTGTAATCGTTGAACTCTGTCCGATTCATGTGACGTAGATGTTAAATTTGCATCGGGGATAACGAATATTATTTGGTTTCATCCTTAAACCGATGTGTGTAAAGCACTGTATATATACTCAGTACTTTCCCGAATCCTATATATTCGAACTGCCTTTATAGCTACCGGGCAATCTCGGTGGTCTAGTTGGTAAGACATCTGCTCTAGAATGGCAAAGGTCGTGGGTTCGAATGCCACCGAGTAATATGCCTGTGGATTTTTTCCACAGGACTCGGGAAAGTACCGAGTATACAGTGCTTTACGCACATCGGTGTAAAAGGTAAAACCAAATAACATAGCACCAAATTAAAGAAGATTACCATAGTCAACATGAGATAGGACGAATGCTCTGACAGCATGATAAAGAGTATCCCTGTCAAGATACCTTTTGGTTCTCCTTTTATTTTTTCTTTGGAGGGGTGCACTTGTTGCTGTCATGGTAATATGAAAGCATTGTATTCTCGCAGTCGCATCGGCTGTGCATGTATAATTCGTTGCTACCTGCTGGGGTGTCAAGGTTGATACGCAGATGTGGTTACGTTGACCCAATTCTTCCTTTCACACCGTACGGAGACAATTAATCTGATTGCAATTTATATCAAACTCTTTAACTATTTATAAAAGGCAAGTTCGACGATTTAAAGTATCTTGCGAAGATTTGTTAAAGAAACATTTTTTTGGCTCAAATGGTTGGGCTCTCCGTGGGTGTGTTTCGTGATGATATAACACCATATTTAACATCGTCATAGACACCCCCCCCGGTGTAAAAAAGGCCACCACTGTCTCCCAATAGGGGATCGGTAATACAAGGTATAATTATGGGAAAAAAACACCCATGCCTGAGCTCGCCCATGAGATGTATTAGCATTTGCCTTTCAAACTTAAAAAGTGACCTCAGTATTTTGCAAAAAGGATCAATTGTAATTTAATCTGACTCATAATGTTGGAAGAAGGTGTTAAAAGTAGGATATTACTTATATATATATGACTCCTGGAAGAAACTGTGTATTGTTTGTTTGTTTGTTGTTGTTGTTGTTGTTAATAGGTTCAATTTTAACTACACTTTTTCATTTTCATTTTTTTTGGTAATATACAGCAACTTTTCTTGAAGTTGTTTTCAAAATGTTAAAATCATGCTGTTTTTCTTCATAAAATCCCGTTACGATAGCAATTTTTGGACTATAATTACAATTTTAAGCTGTCAATTTAAAAAATAACCAAAAATGACAAAATGCAGTTAAAAATGAACCTGTTCCTGTTGTTGTAATCAACGGAAATCTTTACAGATGACTTTTTTGTATTTGTCTTGATAATTTTTCCTGTAGAGGGTGAGTCCATTACGTAAACAAAGACCAAACGATGATTCCACCCTCAATGATGTTGTCGCAGTTGCTTACTTCAATTCCAACCGTCAAAATAAGAACTTGTCAACGTGCAAACAATCTCCGACAAACACATATATTTTTGCCGGTTGTGTGCTCAAAAGTGACCATAACATATGATGAAATTGCAAACCATGTATTTTTATGGCCTTCACTGTAAACAAGGGGATGTGGTAATAAATAATCATAATGATGACAACACGGAGCATTTATATGTTGCGGTACAAAGAAGCCTCCCAATCAACAACATAATTAAACAAAAAGAGAAGAAGACAATACATTAAAACAAACAGATCATAAGCTTGGAAATTGGTGAGTTTTTATTTGGCGCTTGAAGGTCGCAGTAGATGAACTTACTCTCTCAAAAACGAGAATTTTGTCCCCCTTTTATCTGGAGTATTCTATGACTAATATCAGTGTAAACTATGATAGATGCATCGTGTTATTGAGGCAGCAACTAGATTGACGTATGCGACATTACATTCGCCTACATAAGCCATGCCAGTTATTTTACATTTCCTTTTGTATCTCAAAGTTAGAGCAAAATGATGAGTGATCGTGTTACCTCCTTTCATTATAACACGTAGCCCTAGAATGGTTTCCTGTCAACGCTATACATGTAATACAAGCCAACAAGATGCACAACATGGCGAGATGTCAGAGAGTGCCCAATAAATTTAATTTAGAGTGTCAATGACAGTTTTGAGGATAACCGGTAGAAAAATGTTTGTGCCACTCCTGAAATGGGAATTGAGTTAACTAAAAACCCGTCGACGATGGATCTTCATTTTGGCAAGAGATATTACCATTGCCACGTTGCTTACAGGAGAGACACCAAATAATGGTCTGGTCTGCTTTACGTGTAACCGATAAGGAACGGAACCAGACTTCTTAGCTTTCTCCTCCCTTGTGTGTTTACCGTTGCTAAGTTACGCCAAATTTGGCGGGTAGAAACAGATCAATGAAAATATCAACCACGACAAGAACTCGGCGGCTCCTTCACAAAATGAAACTGAACGGCAAAAAACCCACTGTTGTTCTCTCGCTGCGGTGCTTTCCCGAGCGGAAAATTTGATAAACGGTGAATAGATACCCGTGCAGGGGGAAACAAAAAAACTGGCAGTTTTTGGAATTGAGTGTAAGGCTGCTGGCCTAGTTTTTTTTTTAAGAATGTAAATACAAATAGACCTTGCGGCACCGTCGTTTCGTATTATTAATAAAGCCTGTCACCATCCATCGGCCCAGAAACCTGTTTTCAAACGTTAACTATGATTAGTTGTTTTAGGTTTAATACAATTTTAGTTACATTTTCCGTACAGTGTAATGGGTAGAAATGGTGTGGTGGCAAGTTAGCTCTGCGGAGGTCTGCTTGGCCCTGGGTTGGTACAGAGCCGTTTAAACCTTCCTTTTGTTTTTAAGTGTTTGTTTATGTTTGTACAGAGGAGAAAACAAAAATGACAAGAATGCTCTCGACCGCTTGATATTGTTTTTGAACACGATCATAAACACAGTTCATTTGTGTTTCTGGTTCATGCAATCACCCTTGTTTACAGGTTTCCTCAGGCTTGCGAGCTACAGCGATTGAGTTCACTTAATGGGGCATCCTTATGTTCCATTAACATAATTATATAATATTAATAATGATAATGATACTAAAGTGAAACAATAGATAAATTTAATTCCTCTTTGGTTTAAAATCAATATACTTCAAACGCAGTGTTTTAGCCCTAAGCTGGCGATGACGCCAACACGCTGATAACCTATACGTATTAGAGTGCATCTTCTAACGGCATCAATGAAATTCACTTGCCTGACTTCGTTTAATTTGTTCTTTGTCTTGTCATATTATTTGTTATTATTTCAATTAATACAGCATACACATAAATAAACATCGCCAGATGTTTCAAGGATAGCGGGAGGGAACCATAATTACCCTGATCCATTGACTGCATCTGGCAGCGAAGAACAAAATAAACATTTCGCTAATTAAACAAACTTGACACAACACAGGTTTGTCCCATATGGACAACTGACCACTGTGGTGTCATTATAGTCGTTTGTATTCACATTACTGCAATTGTGTAGTTACTATAACTATACCGTGATGTTTGGGATTTTCCACCATATGTGGTGGTTGGGGTTTTTCCAACCACCCGGGAACATATTGACCAACATAAAACGTAAGAAGAAAAAAACCGTTCAGACGCAACAACTCCGTGTTCAAACAATAATACTTTGCTACAATTTGCAGTGGTTGCAGGATCTCCAATTCAAGGGACGCTCAACGGTAAACCATTCGACCATAATAATTAAGAGAGCTAAGATGACCGGCACACTCGCCTCTGGACGACACACCAAGAGGATGTGTGCCCAATAGGTTTAATATTACGAATAGTATTAAATTACTTAATAAATCACACCAACTTAATTAAGCTAGGGAGATTCGGTTTGCAATAATCAATAAATTAAATGCAACTATTACACCACACACAAATACAGATTTATGTTTAATGTATGACACAAATTTTTAAACTTTGCTTGAAACTATTGATTTTGCATTTTATTATCTTTGCCGTATGGTATTTTTGGTTTGTACGGAAGCACAAAAGGGCATAACCAACCACACATAATTTCAAATGGGTATCTCTAAGTCTCCTCGGTGACTTATGCACTTCTCGCCCCGGTGACTAAATATCTCGAAGAAACTACGCGTTGTCTTGGCTTTCTTCCTTAAATCGTGGAAGAATAATGGTTAACCCCTGTGTTTCTAGTTCACATACCAAGCACTCTTGTTCGCAATTTTTCCTCAGGCTTGCGAGCTACAGCAATTACGTTCACTTATGAGGCGTCCTTGGTTTCGTTACCAGACATATTGAAATGGGTGTAAAGACAAACAAGTTATACGTGCGTAGGTAATCATCTTCAAGTTGATGAATTGCAAACGTTAGGCACATAGTTCGGTTGCACTAATTAGTGTCATTTATGCACGGCTGTGACTGCTCTCCACCAACTGTGCTATACGTCGCACATTTCATACGCTCTGGTAATCTTGCTGAACATTTCCTTTGAAGAAGTTCACTCGACCGTCAGCAACAGTGCTTCATTATAGCTAAAGAGTTTGTATAAAGCGAAGGCGAAGGTGATGAGTTGCTTGCTGTCGAAATTGCGTTCCGGAACCAACAGCCTTCGTTTCGGGCAAGTAATGAAGGATGTGTCATTTTGTTATATTTTGTAACCTTTTAATGACCGTTCTGACTCACCCTCTATAGAAATGTGAAAATGATGTTACTTTTACGTGAAAGTTCTAGTCGACTGATTGTCGACCAACCAATTCTATGGCAGGTAGAACACATGTTGCCATTGACGTTTGTGTGGGTGTCTACTCGTTGACACCGAGTACTTAACAAAATGGTTTCGGGTGTTTTGACGGTGGGAGAATATCCTACTTCGCTTTCATGTTCACAACAAATGGGGACCTCGCTAAAAAAATAATATGCCCAAACAGAGCGAGAACAAATACAATTCCTCGATTGGCTCGGTCGACAGGTGTGTTTGATGGTAGATGTACTCATTGAAACCTGGGACCTTTAAGACAAGGGACGACATAGGGTTCCCGGATGGGTGAAGGTCCCTGGTTTGTGAGTGTGTACAAAATCAATGGAAGCTGTTGCCAAAAAGGTCGTACAAGGAGAGGGACAGTATGAGGTCCCCAACTGCAGATGTTTACACACTTATGTGGCTGTGTTCGTGAACTCCAATTGTTACAATAGTGACTCAACATGCTGGCAGGGGGCAACCCAGTTGGTGATCTGTAGCAACCGTGGATGTTTAGATCATCCGGGGACATGGGGCGGATGGGATGACTTACGCAGAAGAATATATATTGCTGATGAAGAAGAATTCCGCACTGAAAATAAGGCCGATATTAACGTGCATACAATTCCTGACACCACACAAGCATTTTTGCGGACTTAAACTTGCCAAGTTTGAAGAGAATTTCAAAGATTTGTTGCATAGTTCGTCTCTTAAAAATCAGATGACGAGATTGATTTGACAAGCTACTCTTCCGAACACAGTAGGCCTATCGTTGTCAACTGCATTTGATGATATTGATAAACTGAAGAGAAATGAAGATACAAAAACAACTATTTTAACATGTAATATGCAACGTTGATAACATATTTTAAACAATTCAATAGCCATAAAGCTAACTTTGTGTATATAATTGCAGTATGTTCACACACACATATTGAGGAACATATTGTTGTGGCTGTGGACAGACTTGCTTTTAATTGGTTTTCTTTGCGAAATATTTCTTTTTGAGTACCTTTCATTCGAATTGTAATTAGAGATCGCACGTGTGTATTAACCATATGGTGCATAGAAAATATGTTTGTATTGCTTGATGAATAAAATATATCAGCCACACAGCTTTCTTGTATTTCCTATACAAAATAGGAAAAGGTCAGTTTGTTTGAAGGCGAGTTTCCAGAATATGGCTTTTGTCCAGGTAGTTTTTCTATGGAGTCATAGTCAGCCTAAATGGTCATAACAGACGAAGAATATGATTGCTAGTAAATACTATCAAAAACAAAATTCAATCTGAAACTTCACAGAGTATACAAACTCTATGAAACGCTGTGAGTGTAACGGAAGCGTAAAGGGACATTTTTAAAGAAAACAAAAAATGTGTATATATAAAGAAAGTCAACGTCTTTAATTAAAAGAAGGGTCATTTTTTTCTTTTCTTTTTCAAAGCAATGCTTTTATAGGCGTATTTTTTCAGAAAGATACAATAAAAGCACATGTGAAAGTTTCAGCTGCATCTCTGGTCGCAGCCTTCACGATAGACACCTACCCTCAAAAATCCGAGAAACGATTCATGCATGATTTTATTGACTTCTAATCAACGGCGGCATTTCAGAGGAAATAATTTCGCAGGATGCTTACTACCATTACCACCTTTGTAACAAGTAAGCTTTTGGATAACAATTACACGATTGTTTTGTTCTGGGTCTTTACCAAACGATGACCTTACCTTTAATATCATGGCTTAGTACAAGTTAACATTATGACTTAGTTCAAGGCATAATTGTGACTCATATCCCATAATTATTAATCAGTACAAGTCGTGATTATGACTTATATCTCATGAATATAATTTAGCAGAAGTCATAATTGGGACTTATGCCAATTAAACCATAATTATGAGATACATCTTTTAATTATGACTTATTACAAGCTATAACTTCACTTAGAACCTACTTATTTTGAGAGTTTATTGTACGACGCTATGTGCAACGAACGTTGGAATGGCGCCTATTAAATGTTACGATTGAATGATTATGTTTTTTAATATTAATCATAATAACTAGTTCTTATATAGTGCATTTTAAAATAAGGTATCAATGCGCTTTACATTAGTGCCCTGGTCATTGGGCCAATAACATTCCTTTAATCTTTCTCAGCTCCCTGGGAGTATACAGCCCCGGGCTGCCATGGCGCTCTGAAGGCTTTTTCAAACACAATATCAACCTCTACCCTCGCAGGTACCCATTTATACCCCTGATTTATACCCCTGGGTGAAGAGAAGCAATTACAGTAAAGTATCTTGCTCAAGGATACAAGTGATACAAGTGTCATGACCGGATTCGAACCCAAACCCCGATGACTTAACCATCTGAACTTGAATTCGATGCTCTAAACCACTCGGCCAGCGGTGCACTCAGCTATATACATGACACCCCATGACTTGTACTAAGTCATGAATATGAGATAAAAGTCATACTTATAAGACCTGAGTCATGATTTTGACTTTCATTTTATTTCGCTCTCAATGTCCCTTTTACGCTACGATAGACATTAGAGCAAACAACATTTAACACGTCTTTATCACGACGAAACAAGCCTGACATGGACATACGGTACACAAAATTCCCTAGAAACCCATGATCGTATTTCGTTTTTGTTTGTCCCTCGAAAAGTGTGTCCACCGATTTGGATAAATTGCTGTCTGGTTTTGTATAGTGGGGTTATTGAACTTTATTTATTTTCGTCATCTATAGATTACGAGAATTAATTCACTTCTTGCAATAACCAACTAAGTATGTCTATTCGTTTAAAGGTTTGGTAATTACTCCAATAGTTAAGACCATAAAACTTACTTAGTATAAAGACTACTGGGGAACTGTTGTTAATATAAAACATTGTTTAATATGACCCCATTCTAAGTAATGTAGTTTTAGAGAAAGGTAATTTTTCACCAACAATTTTGAATATGAGGAAGGCTTCAGTCATGAAGCATTTCTCAGGCATCTGAAAGCACACAATTCTATGCAACATTTTGTTTTATTTTAATTTTTTTTCTTGCAACTTTGATGACCAATTGAGCCCAAATTTTCACAGGCTTGTTATTGGTTGCATATGATGGGTCACTAGTGATGATGCTGGGTTTTTACAATTACCGAAAGTATATCCTGCCTTAAACCCTGTGAGGGGTTTCCCTTAAAGAACAAACCAACAGCAACAGCATCAAAAACCTCTGTACCACTTCATTATATACTGACTAGACGGGCAGAACTTTCCGTCTGGCTTCCTACTCGCCATTTACTAAGTCAAAATGACCGCGAATAGTAAAATATCGAGACACGGAGTTAGGGACCCTATACCCGTGCACGCCCTTTCAAACGGCCCTTTATGGTTTTACCATGGAGGTAGGATTAGGTTTTACGTAATCTATCTCTCTGAGTCTCAAGTCAACAGTCACAGGAGTGTCGTTGACTCGAACAGCGCCATCATTTATTCACCAGAGACTTATTCATAATACAGTTATTTCATATATCAACCATGAAGGAACGGCCTTGTCTTGTGGTATGGCATCTCAGTTCGGTTCTGTGAAGACGATCTTTGTTCGTTTTTCAATTGACGGGTCAATGTCGCCGCGTGGCATAATGGACGAGGATGAAAGACCACTGATTCCCCTTACGTCTTTCGCCCAAGGCCACTCAGCCGAAGGAAATTAGAAGTTAATTAACTGCGAACCGTGTAGAAAGCAAATGGACCATATGTATCGGTTCAGAGTTATTACAGCACCGCCATTAGCTCATACACTCGTGCCTTGGCCATCATCGTTACGTACTCTTTCCCTGTACTTAAGGGACTGACAAATTCTACAGTACTTTAAGGACTGACAAATTCGACGGATGCAAGGGTCATCAACCATGACTCTGGAGTAGGTGCCAACCCCCGCCAGGGGAAACAGTGTATAATGCGCGATTCCCTGTACTTTTGTAATTATATATATAAAAAAAAAACATGTATAAAAGTAAATTCAAAAACAATTTAAAAAGGGAGGGACCGTAAAAAAAGGAAACAACACACAAAACAATAATTCAATGAAAATAACTGGATAATTGGTAAATGGCCACCATGTTATTAATTTCCACGCATGGTTCAATGATGCTTGAGTGACTTCACACATGGATTTCTTCCTTCATAGGTTGTGATGTGCAAACTAGGCTGATAAGATGAACCATTTGAAGTGGTTGAACTTGGAAGGTCGTATAGTTTTGACCAAAGAAGGAAGATTTTTGCATTTTTTGTCACTTTTTTAATCTAGTATTGACACCTTGCACCACCGTCACACGTGACACGTGGCTACTGTCTGCCAGCTATTTTGGAGTCAAATTACACGATATAAGCTACGGTGGTAACTACGGTAAGCGTGTAACGCCGCATCGCCTAAAATGCACGCATACCTATAAAACAAATGGGGACATTGTCTACCAAAATGGTGCAATCAAAATTACCGTGATGATGACGTCAGGTGACTGGGGACATAATGGGTATCACGTACACCGATTTTGCTGGGGCTGTGTCCTCATGATCAAAGCAAACCTGTGGCTGTACATAGAATTATGAACTCGGAACCCAGTTACAGCAAACGCGCGCTCACTGTCCACAGATATGATACGGAGAGAGGGCGTGAGCATGCTGCAACTGGGTGAGAGGTCAAACTTCCATGTACATCCACAGGCCTGCTTTGATCATGACGACACAGCCCTTTTTAGAAAACATCAAGGGACATCGATACTTGAGTTAGTAACACACGCCATCTTGACCCAAAAGGACGCAAAATAAAAAGAACAAACAGGTTTGGACCTTTATTTTGTTTCCAAACATTGACCATCATTTTGTGCAGGAGTTTGCAACATTTTGGACGCCATAATTTTAGTGACAACTTTTCAATATTGTAAGACGGCCGTTTAATCATCACGGTTTCCTCGGCAGACATAAATATAATTTCGTTTTTCATTTAATTCAGTATATTTATATAAATAAGTAGTTTTCTCAAAGATGTTTGCCCGTATATAGTTTGCAACAGAAGAAACGTCCACGGTTTTTGGGCTAATCTAGTAATCTAATAACGGCGTGTCCAACTCGTCTATCTCGTCGCGGGTCGCCCACGAGGGCGCCCTATTTCCCTTCCAGGGATCGCTTCTAGATTTCAGTTGACGTGCCTATGTAAAGATGCTTCTCGTTCGTTAACAAGAATTACTACTGACCAAAGACGATAATCATTTCGACGACTTATCGTTCTGGCTACGGGGATAAATTCCCTTCCATTTCAATGGTTGATGTTAAACCAATACAACCATTGTATTTCAATTGTTTATTATTATTATTAATATTAGTTTGTAATATTTTTAATACTATTACTTTTTGTATGCAGCTGAAGTTTACATTTACAATTTAAACCATAATATTTGAAGTTAACAAATAACTGCTGTTGTTCGTGTTTGAAATTGATTCAAGCCGTTCTCTTTACCTTTGTTCTCTGCCAGCCTCCACGGGTACGCACTGCTGCGTTAGTTTTACTCTCTACTAGTTTTTAAAAGAAAAACTAAGTATAAAGATACACCCTAACAAACCTTGCACTTTTTCTATGAATTCTGACTTATATTTGTTTGATGCTTGGAAAGTATAACCTTGCTTATTAATATTCACATTGTATTAGTGATATCTAGTCTGATATCTTCCGATATGGGGGCCTTTTCGAAACCGCGGCTCTAGTCCCTTCAGCTTTGGCTTGGGCTCCGTGGGCTTAAGCTCCGTCGGCCGTTTTTTTGAAGCCCCGTACCGAAATGACACGTTTTCAGAATAATAGACGAAGCTTAAGCCTGAACCAAGCGGAGGATGTGATTTCGAAAAGGTCCATTTAACTCTTTCCTGATCATGTGAACGCATCCATTTGTATATCACGTCACACTTCGACTTCGAGGCTCGTGAATAACGCCAGATACCTGCCTTGAGCGAAGGGCAGGATCCTGGAAAACGCACCTTTGACCTCCCATCAATTCACACGGCAGAGATTCGTAGTCACACACACGTGTACACACATTACATTGTGTATAAACAACATTACATACAAACATTTTGTACGCGCTCTTAGAGCAGCAGTCGATCGAAAAGTTCATGCTGTATGGTGGAGCTGACGAACACGTCACTTCGGAGCGGACCAATCATAGCACAGATATGGAAAGCTTACGTCACTGCCCGTTTATCCAATGAAATCCTTGTATTCAATGAAATTATTGGGTCTGTAAAACCAGTACCTGTCTTTATCCTTGCGGATAAAGACAGGGGACCGGTTTACCATTTGTGTTGCTATTGTGACAGAGAGAACCAGACAAACATTGTGATAAACAACAGTCAATTGCCGTCAGTTGCCACGTCACACTCAAAGTATAACGAAACGGTTCTGTGGTAGTGATTTATGCTTGTCATAAATTCATCGTTCAGCATCCAAATCATAAAAAACCCGAATCACAGTTCTTTATCTTACCATCTAATCCTCAGTGAAGTTGTTGCCCTCACAACCAGACGTGCTAATTTGGGTTCAAGTAGCTACTCGGAAGTTATTAACGCCAGCAGCCGGAGGCAGCCTCTTGCGTCAAAAAGGCGCGACAGACTCTTCAATATGATTTCAGGCAACAAACATAGTCGAAAATACATGTAGTTTGGTAATTGCATGGAGCGATATTTGCGGACAACTTCTTAAAGTGCAATTTGTCTTTCGCATGTATAAAATGCAAACATTTCCCCACACGAAAATGCGTAATTTGTGGTGCAAGCCCAGGCTACAATAGCTGCATTATGGGAACTGCATTAAGGTACCAAGTTTGGGCTACGTTACGGTATGTGGTTTTAGTTACACATGTTCGGCCACATGTGGGCAAGATTGGGGCTACATCTAGGTTGGGCCACATTACAGGTACAATATTGGGGCTACTTTCCGGTTGGGGCCACATTTAGGTAGAGACAAGGTTGAGGTTCTCGGTCTGGACTACAGTTAAGAGCTGTCTGTGGGATACATTTAGTAATAATGGTTGGAGTAACACCGAGGTTGGGATACATTTAGGCAGGGATTGGGCTACATTTAGGTACACGATTGGGAATACATTTGGTTGGGCTGTATAGGTACAGGGTTGGAACTTTATTTGGCCTACATTATGGTACATGGTTGGGAATACGTTAACGGTATTTCAAGGGAATGGTACCTACGATGGACTACTTTTAGGTACAGGATTGGGGCTACATTTAGGTTTGGGCTACAAATTGTGGCCTACAATAAAGTAAGGCCCGGTACAGGGTTGGGGCTTCATCATATAGGTACAATTTTGGGTCTACATGTAAGTTTGGGCAATAACTGGTGGCTACTTTTAAGTACAGGGTTGGCTCTACATTTAGGATCGGGCTATAGGTTGTGGCTACATTAATGTAAAGACTACTTTTAAGTACTAGGGTTGGGGCTACATTGAGGTTCGGGCTACATTCAGGCTACATTTAGGTAGGGACTACTTTAAGTTAAAGGGTTTTGGGCTACAATTAGGTGGGGACTATGTTTAGTTAAAAGGTTGAGGCTACATTTAGGTTCGGGCTACATTCTGGCTACATTTAGGTAGTGACTACTTTTAAGTTTTGGCTAACTGGTGGCTACATTTATGTAAGGACTACTTTTAAGTACAGGGTTGGGGCTACATTTATGTTCGGGCTACATTCTGACCACATTTAGGTAGGGATTACTTTTAAGTACAGGGTTTGGGGCTACAATAAGGTATGGACTACTTTTAGGTACATGGTTTTGGGCAACAATTAGTTAGGGACTACTTTGAGGTACAGGGTTGGGGCTACATTGATGTTCTGACTACATTCTGGCCACAATTAGGTAGGGACTACTTTTAGGTACATGGTTGGGGCTACAATTATGTTCGGGCTACATTCTGGCCACACAGGCAGGGACTACTTTTAAGTACTAAGTTTGGGGCTACGTTGGGTATGGACTCCTTTTAGGTATAGGGTTGGGGCTATATTTAGGTCATGGGCCACATATAAGTCCAGTTCTGCATTACGGAATTGCATAGGGCACAGAACCAACTAGTTATTCCCATGTGCTCTACCCTGTACTGCTTTAAATAGCCTACTCACGAGCAATTACCATATCAGACTGGCGCCTCTGAAATCACTGACCTATTTTGAGTTGATCTGCACTCTGGCCGTAGGGGGTACACAGCAATATTCCAAGGAGTCAAGTATAAACCTTAAAACGTGTGGCACCTACAAAACTACCCGTTCTTCACGTACTTGCGATGTCAAGATCCTCGGGCTACATTTTGTCAACAATAAAATCCGCGAGATTAACCGCTGTGTGGATACGGTTACAGATGTAACTTCTACTTTCTAGTGGACCTTATGCGCACACTTGCACTTAGCCTTCAAGACATGGCAGTATTGACTAAAAAAATTCCCAAACCAAGAAGACCTAATCTGTCAATGACAGGAGCTGTGTAACTGCATGCAGAGGCTTCTTTTCTGAAGATATTAATGCAGCACACTCTTCAGAAGTGTATGTAGCCAACTAGAGGAAGAGTTAAGCAACATTGTGTACAATCAGTGGTTATATTACCGCTGTTGTTTGTGACACAACGACTAATTTTACGCAATGTTGCTTATCTCTTCCTCTAGTTGAATTCATACACTTCCGTAGAGTGTGCTGCATACCTTTGATAGTCCGATTTATAACTTTTATGGCGCATAGATCAACAATTTTTTCACAATATGTTTTCGTTTGTGGCGTGTCGCGGCCGAGCGGTCTATGCATCGGTCTCAAGTTCTGTCGGCCAAGTCATAAGAGTGTGGGTTCGATTCCCGGTCATGACACTTATTTCCTCGAGCAAGGCACTTAACTATTATTGCTGCCCTTAACCTAGGTGTTTAAATGGGAACTTGGGAGGGTTGAGATAGTTGTATAAGACTAACCACGTGGCGCCATTTTAGGCAGCTTAGGGTTGTATGCTCCCCGGGAGTTAAGACGGTTTGTATTTAGAAGTGGTCTAAGTATGCCTGATGAACAGGGGTAAACATGTTTAAAAAGCGCCGTGATCTAGCTTCTAGGATGTGTGCGCTTCATAAGAACCAACCATGGTTCTTTCGATCACACAAAACTGCGCAGCGCAAATAACTTTATCTATTTGAAGGACAATACAATTACCAGCCAAAATGTCATATCAAGTACAGTGTTTGTGTCTGGTTTCCCGCTTCGACAGGGTACAGGTTGGCCCTGTGATGATTGCCCATCACCACTTAATACCCAATTAAATTTCTCCACAACTTATGTTTTTCATTATCTTGACCTTGGCATGGAATTCAGTGACCGTTTCTGCGTGGTTAATCCACCATTGCTTTTAATATAGCGTCACTTTTAATATAGCTTGTCACATTTAGTTTACACAGTGTTGCAACTAAAGTAATATGGAATAATTTGAATACCTTGTATGATAACATTTAATTTGGATAGAGCACCAATTACTTCGGTATTTTAGTATGTGATGATTGAGTCTAGTCAAGACTTGATGGTTATTGTACGTAATAACAACGACACGCAGTCTGTGCTTTCCAATAAATAGAGCAGAGCACCTGGTTAGGTATTCGAGCACCACCTGAAATCCTTTTTAAAATCGCTGTTTTGTCGTTTTGTTGATAGTGTTATTGTTGTTGTTGTTGTTGTTGCTGCTGCTGCTGTTGTTGTTGTTGTTGTTGTTGTTGCTGTTGCTGTTGTTGTTGTTGTTTGTTCTTTTTAAGGCCGTAGAACAAACTGCGAATCGCTTAGATCAACGGCATTATGCATATTTGTTTATTCTCCGCTATCTAAATATACAATAGCTTGCTTTTGTATCGACTCGTGACAGTTAATTCGCGCTAATTGACTCGCGCAAGACTCCATGTCCAAGTCTATTTACGAAACTCTACACAATGAAAACTGCCATATCCAACAGTTGACAGTTTGTTACAACTTGCCTTTCTCAACAACGGGCGTATTTATATAAGGCCTACTCCACTTTGTATTTCGATTTCATATAAATAAGTCCAATTTAAAAACAAGTCAGGAAACTGACTCTCAACTATCATGTATAGTATCCGTTGTTTATCTGATGCTATTGTTCCCAATGACCAGAAGGTTCCTCTGTTATATATTTCAAGTACTGATAGTATGTTATTAACCTTGGACAATTGTAACAAACATTTCCGGCTCATTGTGCTCAAGTTCAACTTCCCTTGCAAAACCTAAACTTAGTCTTGCTTAATAAAATTATACATAATTTACAGAATGATACATTTTGTTAATTTAAACCTAATTCTCTGAATAATGAACAAGTTCGTCATGCCTGGAGACACATGTTTTAGTAGTTGTTGTTTTGTTGTTGTTTCTGCTGCTGCTGCTGCTGATATTGGTGTTTTGAAAGGGACAAGTAATGATCAACGTTTCGTACTCATTGTAAATGATGAAACACATATACCTTACCTATCTGTGAGTGGGGTCGGACTTGATGAAAAAATGATCCACTCCTTTTCCAAATGCTATCGTTATCTAATATTCTCAAAACAGGCTTATTGCACTCTAAAAACTCACTGGTCGGAATTCCCATATTCCGGGTCCCAGGGGGCCAGACCCATTTCCAGGTCAAGCTGAAACTGGTTAAAAACAAATCTTACTCGGATTCTGCATCAGTATGACCGAGTTTTGGGTCATTTTGAAACAGATTTCGGGTCATACTGACCAACAAATTGACCCGGGAGTTTGTTATAGTGTGTGTTGTTTTAGTGAGAAGATTCATTGGGTATTATTAGGCGTTCAGTGTACCTAACCATGCGGTACTAATTTGAAGCGTTATACCACACGTCAGAAAATCTTGCTAACTACCGTGATTTTTCGAAAAAGGTCATAACGAAAATTCAAATCACACGTTAGCAGTAGAAATAAAGGTGTTTCCACGAAGGATTCAACCTGCATAGAACCCGTGACCTGTTATGCGAAATGTCACATACAATCTTACCGGACCGAGGGATATAGTCATGATGCCGGCTAACTGCAAAATTATCCGTCTACGAGTTTCCCATTTCAATCAAGTATTTGTAATCCGATAAACATTTAGGCACACGTGCACGCTGTTCCTCGAACTCTGGGCGGTGGAAAGGGAATATTCTCGTTGTGTTCAAAACCAAAGTATAGTTTTGATGCTTATTGGAGAACAAACCTGTTTTGGTTGTTTGTCTTTTTGTTCGGTTTGTTTGGTTTGTTTGTTTGGTTTGGTTGTTTGGTTTGATTGTTTGCTTTGTTTGTTTCTTTGTTTGTTTTGATTGAGCTATCATCTTCTATCCTGCACAATTTTGGAAATATGCATGAACAAAGCTGTTTTTTTTTAAACACGCACCGCCTAAAACTGAGAATTATAAAACTAAAACTGAGTATTATGTCTTACTTGAACCGTTCGGAAATTCACATTTAATGTGTACTTCAGAAAAATACTAATTATATACAAAAGGGTTAATAATGACAGTCAATTTTTAAACAGACTCATAATAAAATAAACTGTAAACAAAGTTTTAGTGATGCATTTGTTTTCCAATATGTTTTCAAAATACGGTTCGCAAATAAGTGCAATTCTGAAGCAGTCACCAAAGGGAGAAATAAATAGTCCACATCGTGTCCAAATATACGTGTATTTCTGGTGATGAACAGAGTCTGCATAATCTTGAATTGTAACACATTGGAGGTTCTGGATTAAGGGTGAGCCCATCAGCCAGCAAGTACAAAATGTCCAGGAGTGTTTTACATTTGGCAAATCTCATCCCAGAATTGTAGGCCTACTCCTGTATAAGCTGTGCGTGCCTGTTACTATTACTACTACTAATAATGAAAAGCTTGTACTTGACAAATGGACAAAATGAAGTCGAACTACTCGTTATCAAAGGGAAACGCGGGAAGTCGGTATCTGTTAAAATATGACCCCCATGCAGCATGCGCTGTCAAGTGTGTAGCAATTCAATCATTTCAATCACAGGGACCACCCCCCCCCCCCCGCTCAGGTACCCTAATACCCAGAGTAAAGAGAAGCAAGTATGGTCGGCGTAACTTGGGTAAAATTTCAGGGTTGCACAAGGGGGTGCACCAATTTTTCAAGGGGGCACTCCTGGCCAAGTTTCCGTTTGCCTTTTTCTTTAAAACAAGCACGTAATCGGGGGCGGGGGGGGTCGGACGGCCCCCTTCCAAAAAAAACCCCAAACATACGTCAACATTAAAATAAAAAAAATAATTATAAGAAATAAAGAATAAAAAAAGTCTGCAAACAAAATACTAAACAAAAAAGTCTGCATCGTTACTGTGTGCAACTAATAAATAACACACTAAGCAAAAAGTTTGTTCAGTCTGTTCATTATCGTTAAATTGTGACATTTAGAACATAAAATAATATACAAAGAAGCAAATAGAGGACGCAATGGGTGGCATACGCCGGCTGAGCACTAAATAATATGCAGAAAAAAAAATATTGATACAAAGCTGTAATTGAGTTGTTTTCAGATAACAATTATAATAACCAATATCATAGCGCAAAAATGGTGCACCAAATGGCTTGAATCGGGCATTCTTTTTAACAAAATTTCGAACTTCTGAGAGGGGGGCACATCCTCCTCCCACCCACTCCCTCCTGCGTCGCAAACGTGAGGGGCGGCGCTGACGCGCTGATGTACATTTTCTTTAAAAACAAAAAAGTAAAACAAAATCCTGGTTACGGGCCTGGACAAGCCCATTTCCATTGCCTTTTTTATTTAACTTACTATTTTGTTATGATATAATCTGGCCTGAGTGGCGGGTTCCCCCCTGTGCCCTCCCCCCTTAGTTACGCCACTGGTCCTGGCAGAGCATGTCGTAGCCGAGCCGCAGCGGTTAAGAACACCGGACTGAAGTCTGCTAAAATCTGTTATAAAGACTGCTTAAGTCTGACGCCCATGCAGCCTGGGATGTCAAGGGGTTATTGTGTAGCAACCCCGCTGAATCACAGGAACCATCTCTTCTCCCTGATACCCGGGGTAAAGAGAAGCAAGTTTGGTCGTGGCTGAGCATGTCGTAGCCGAGCGGTTAAGAACACCGGACTGAAGTCTGCTAAAGTCTGCTAAAGACTGCTAAAGTCTGACGCTCTTGCAGCCTGGGCTGTCAAGGGGTTATAATGTGTAGCAAATCAACCCCACTGAATCACAGTGACGATCTCTTCCCCCTGATACCCGGGGTAAAGAGAAGCATGTATGGTCGTGGCCGAGCATGTCGTAGCCGAGCGGTTAAGAACACCGGACTGAAGTCTGCTAAAGACTGCTAAAGTCTGACGCTCTTGCAGCCTGGGCTGTCAAGGGGTTATAATGTGTAGCAAATCAACCCCACTGAATCACAGTGACCATCTCTTCCCCCTGATACCCGGGGTAAAGAGAAGCATGTATGTTCGTGGCTGAGCATGTCGTAGCCGAGCGGTTAAGAACACCGGACTGAAGTCTGCTAAAGTCTGCTAAAGACTGCTAAAGTCTGACGCTCTTGCAGCCTGGGCTGTCAAGGGGTTATAAAGTGTAGCAAATCAACCCCACTGAATCACAATGACCATCTCTTCCCCCTGATACCCGGGGTAAAGAGAAGCATGTATGGTCGTGGCCGAGCATGTCGTAGCCGAGCGGTAAGAACACCGTACTGAAGCTCAAAATACAAATAATAACAATATTATATTAAAATGTCTTTTTCAAGAACACCAGTCCCATGACCAGAATTCGAACCCACATTCCGATGACTTTGCCACACTAGTTAGGTGCACTGGACGACTCTGCCACGACACTCCAAGTCGATGTGAATCATAATAATGATGTTTAATGATATTGCATCTTGTAAGTGTGACTTTTATCACGGCCCTTGTCGTGTACTTGTGGGGCGCCACCTGTTGGATGTAAACCGCTAATGATGTCAGTCCGCCGTTATACCGCACCAAACATGGGTATTTTATTGGCAATGAAAACAAATTTTATATTTCAACTACATACAAACTAAAAGTGTATTTTGACTTCTCCTTTTTTTCACTACCTGATCCACAACGATCAGGAAACGAAACAAACACAATATAACGATTTTTTTCTTTATTTTGATTTAAAATAAACAACATTTGAAAACAAATAATATAAAACGGGAAAACAGTAATAAAAACAATAACAATGATGTTATTATTGAATAACCATAATTAATTATGTATATAAAACATAATAAATACAAAAGTCACATACCATAAAATATATACAAATACAATTAAAGTAATACATTAACAATACAAACAAAAATAAATCTAATCAAATCAAATCAATCCAAATCGAGCGTTATTTTTTTTTTGTGGGCCGTTGATTGTTCCCCTACGTATTCCATTTAATATTTTCGTATGTTTTTAATATTATTTTGTTGGTATTTTGTTTCAAATATCAATCAATCTAGCTCAAATCTATATGGGTTTTTGTTACAACTATTGCTTTGGTTTAAAACAAACAAAGCGAAAATATTTTTATGAAACAAAATCATCAACATCAAACAGTAATACAATAAAGATTCTATTAAAAAACCCTCAAAAGTATATTAATTTGTTTACTTGGGGAAATGCAGTCTGTACTGAAGTTATCTCCATCCCATGGCTCAAGACAATTTAATGAGTTTGTTCGGAGGACGCGCACGTTTCAAATGCAGTGACGTAGAATCATTAACCGTTCGGAAATGTCAAAGCAATTACGTGTACCAGCAAATTGTCAATCCTCTTCAACATTATAAAAGAAACCCCACGAGGAGTTAGGCCTACGCTTTCTTTTTCTAGTTGAGCTAAAAGATGTCACCATCACTCAAAGCTTACTTTTCAAAAGTGTAAACAAAAACAAATGTCAATACAACAACAAACTGACATTCATTCCAGGTGTGCACCCCTACTGACGGCACACAACAAGGTCCCTCGCTTGAGGGTAAGAAGAAGAACAAACTACATTTTTACTAATACAAACATTTATAAATTGCATTTCCCCCAAATGGTTGCAACCTTTTGGTTGATTCGTCTCTTAATACCTGACCACATGCATTTAACTTTTACAATTATAACGAGGTTTCTAATTTATGAATGGACATGTTTACATAAGTCATGTTGGATTTGAAACTGCGTGGTGGGTAAACATTGTAGATTGCCATTAACAAAACTAAACCTTAGTCCTGATGACGTCACAGTTTGTTTACTCGCACTCGGTGCTGACTGAAGCTGGGCTGTGTGGAAATGCCTCAACCGACTCATATCATGTACCGGTCGCTCAAGTAATGCTCAATAAATGGTGCTATCTGAACGACCAGGATTTGACCTTCATATGCGGTTCTGAACCCACAAACAATGGGTCACTTACTCAGATGTCCCCTACAAGAGCAGAAATGCGAGGCTGGAGACCTTGCTGATTTCAATGAAGGTGCCAACGACTGTGCTCAGTTCTGGCTGAAACACAGCATCTAGCGTGTATGGACACGAAGAAGACGTTTGTTTACCACTTTGCAGAAGAATTGGAAACCATCATGTCTCTGCTCAACTGTCGGGACATACCCTCTTTTAGCACTTAAGTGATGCAGTAAACAAACCGTGACGTCATCAGTATCCAGGGGTGTATTGGCCTTGTAAAATCACGCTAAATGGTGCCTCCACAACCCTTCGTTCAAAATAAACAAGTCATGTTTGAGCCTAAAAGGACCACAAAATGTCAGTTCCATCTTCGCCTTCAATCATATTAATTTGCGGAACTTTGCAATAAAAACTGTCAAAATGTGACGGAGAGTTTTGTGTTATCCAGCCGTTTATTCGCTCGTCTACATCCAAATTGCGTCTTTATTAATTTGACGGCGGGTGTTTCAAGTCGTCTCCAGTTCTCGCACTCAGAAATCCACGGACTTGATTAAAACCGGAATGAGTGTCGCCGGACGCTTGACCTATCTCAAATCACCCCAAGACAGGTTGAACATAATTGTGCAGGAGAAGAAGATGTTTTAGTGGTGAGCGTCTGAGCAAACGCCCATCGGAGTTCTAACAGTGACAATAAACTAATAAAAACAGCACACGCCGATTAATTTAATCTCAATTCTTTCAAATTGTAGACCATTCCCCCAGAGAAATATTGCAAAGTTTATCAAATAGTAAAATGTTAGTCCACAAATTACTGGATATTTCTTATATTATCTTCGATTGCCGCAATATAAATAAACCCGACGAACGTGCACAAAACCACCCCGACACTGCACTGCAAAAACAAACGTGGTGTTAAATTTGAAACCATGGGTGTTGTCACATATTGATACACAAACAAAGAATACAAATTTACAACATTTTGTGTTAAATAACACTAATTTCTGCCAATAAAATTACATGGTGTTATTTTAACACCATATGATATTACTTTTGATTCTTTCTTCGCTAGCTATTATGTGACAACACTCATGGTGCACATTTTAGAAACCCGTTTGTTTTGTTTTGCAGTGTGCATCAACCGCTCTATTTTAATTCACCATGAAGGTAGAAAATATTTTCTACCTGCATGATTTCACTAAAATGAAGCCATCTTTTTTGATGCCATTTTTTACAGGTTCTTTGTATTTTCCCTCGATGCCTGTATTTCGTTAACGTTCACAAGTATCTTTCAAATATTATAAAGCCACGAAGGCACAAGACGTGGAACTCGGGCTGAACACTTTTTGATGCAGCAATAGATCTATGCAAACAATGACCATTATACTACCAATGCATTGCAATCAAAACATTTGCTTACTGAAATGGCGCCCATGCATATTTCACGCTCCAACAATAGATAAGAGTTCCAGTTCCCCATCGTGCGCATTTGGTGCTGATCTTGGCTTATTATGCATGCATTTCCCACACAACTATTAACCTCTGATACGCAAAGTAGCTATCTGTATACCGATGGACCCTTTGCACATGACGTCACAAGCTGAAATAGCGCCCTCACTGAGGTCAGAGGGAGACATGTCATTGAATGACTGTTTTGCATGGTGTTAACACACATGTACATTTTACATGACCTCTCAGTGGTGGCGGCCCATTCAAGGGGCCTATAGTCGTACCGGATTTTCAAAAATAAAATTTGACAAGTAATGAAGCAAAATTGTTTTGTAACATTACACCAATGTGTGATAGGGCCTAAGCTGAAGTTATTTAGTACTAAGTGACTTGGAAATTACTTAATATAGGCCCACAGTGCTAATCCAGCCGTTAATATGTTTTTGCTATTAAATAATTTTTTTTTAGTCAGCTTAGTAACTATGTTAAATCGATTCCTATATCCGATTGCTTGCTAGCAATGGTAACTCGACTCGTGTTCGCAGCATTGAGCCCGAATATACACATGTGGCTGTTACTTAATGCTCACAACAAAGTATCTGATTATAATAGTTATTAATATCAACTAGCTCTGTTGTTTACGCGGGATTGAATTTCGAATAATGTCGTCAGAAAATGCTCTTTTCGAATATATACAAGGAGAGGTATCCCTTTAGCGGTCGTTGACCA
Organism: Plazaster borealis; assembly: GCA_021014325.1. Taxonomy (NCBI): domain Eukaryota; kingdom Metazoa; phylum Echinodermata; class Asteroidea; order Forcipulatida; family Labidiasteridae; genus Plazaster; species Plazaster borealis. The sequence goes on from CM037467.1 coordinate 8,292,378, forward strand.
TTGATTGCATACATTTTACTAACGTGACCACACGAATCGTACTTGCTTTGGGAACTGAAATAACACATTCTGAAGTGGTGCAGTGATTTTAAATTGACAGCTTGGAGGGTCGGGACTCTCTTTGATAGGGTGTGAAGTGTCAGGGGTGTGTGATAAAACGTCGAGGTACGTTGCACTGGTCAGTGAGGGGTCGTAGTACAGCGCCAATGCATACCACAGCGTTGTAGAGGACAATATATTATAAGATGTATCCAAATAATATATATCCAAATTAATTTTTTTCATTGGTATGCCAATATCGTTTATGAGAGATGTTTAATAACCAAAATCCTATTGATTTACAACACGCATAAAGATCAATGACCTTTTGGGGTAAATGCTGAAAGTGTCTTGTATCTAATGTTATTGAATTGAGCACGCCAGTGTTTTTGATACAAAACCATTGCTAATTTTCAACATTTATAATACAGTAAATAATTACATATTTTTTTCATTACATGCAGATATCACTTTTTTTTTCTCGATATCCCTTTTCATTAACACATTTTGACTCGTAAGACGCGTGAATCATATCCTATGTACATACAGTGTCCGTCCGTGGACATAACCGATCGTCAGAAGTGCAGTGTATATTGATTTCTAACAGTCCTTGGGCGTTACTCTTGCAACGCCATCGTGTTTCGAGTCCATCATCTGTTCAGTCGAGCGGCACGAGGAAAGGCTACGTCCATCTGGACCTTTCTGAGGAAAATAATATAGTCGGGTGATTGAAATTGGACGTGGTGGTTTAAGTTGATAAGGGTATTTATTTAAAAAAAAATTGAAGCTAGGTCACCAATGTGGTAATACTAAAATTCGTGTGTGCTTGGTTTCCAGCCTTGCTGATGATTGGTGACTTTGGTAAAACAAATACTTCGTCAACAAAAATTAATAATAATAATGGCTTGGATAAGGAATATAAACACGTTCAATATTTCCACTGTCCTTGCTTCCTCACTCCCTTCACGAGCATTTACTTTTGATATTGTCTTCTAAATTTGAATCTGAATTTGAATTATTCAGCAAAGCGTCCTATGGAAACATCAAACAATTTTTTTTAATTTTTTTTTTAGTCGACATTGAAGCAATTTCAGTTTTAAACGTGGGAGGAAAACCCCAAATAGGGAAAACCAACGCATTCAGGTAGGGACTGAAAACCCAATCCGCATGCAAGGCTCCGGTCCGGGAATCGAACCGGGGTCCACAGAGTACGGTCACCCATCCTTACGGATCCGGTTTGTGGGGTACTGCTATTGTTGTTCTATTATTCCCTTTTCTGAAGAATTCCCTTGTGGGGCCCAATTGTTCCTATTGAAATGACCTTGTGGGGTCAATTGTTCCATTGTTGTCAGGACCCCACATATGCCCTTCCGTGTGTCCACTTAAACACACAATTAAAAACAATCTAACAAGTATGTGTCGTGTCGGAAACTTGTGGAGCGATCACAGATCACGGTTGTTAATATATTTGGCTGAAACCAGTATTTCCAACAAAATTATTTCTATACAGGATTTTGTTTATTTTGTTATCAACATTTCAGTTTGTGACTATTCTTTACCAGTTATGGACTTTAACAATAATTGAGTGTAAACTGCAGTATCACCGGTTAATTGCATACTCAGTGAATACATTTTAGTGGAACTAAATCGGATTGGTAAACAAGTGCATGTATATCCCCTGGATATACATGACTTACTGTTAATGGAATTTTAGTTCAGTAATTGTTGATTGAAATTCAGTTCAATTCAATTCAATTTATTTATTGTCCACGTTAAAGCTTATCGCATTTGCATCAGCCGACCCCAACACATGAATAAAACTCCAGTATAGACTTCACCATCCAGTTATTAGTTTCATCGTTGTGCATAATTATTCAAAATTCGAATAGGTGTAAGGTTGTTTAGAAATAATCAAGTGCATTGTTTTGTTATAATTTGTAAAACCCTTTAGAAACCATAGCGGCTCGTCCTGAAATGCTCATTTGACCTTCTTCTTCTGGGTCAAAGAAAAAGTATCGGACCCAATTAATATTGTCTGAATTTCCATGTTGGGAAGGTAGTGCATTCTGCTCTACCAGCCAGGCTCCTAGTGGATGATACATGCCTATACATCCTAATGGACTGTGAAGGGGGTAACCCTGTTTAAGCCGCAGGAGTATAGGTGGCAACGTGCCCCTGTGGCAGTTGATTTGGGTCGATAGCCCATATCGGTTCAAGTTTAGCCCTCACCTTGAAGTGGCTGTCCGGGCTTGTGATGTTAAGCGATCTCTCATTAAAAAACACAACAAATATAAAAATTGCATGTTGACATGGAATGTAAAATTATAACAAAACCATGTATTTATGTTTCTTAATAGTTTTTCTGACATTTATCCTGAAAAAAACGGGCACAAGTTTCAAGGATAAGCCGTTTCTGAGCGCGTGATAATTATACAGAAATGAATGGTCTCTGAAGGGAAAATCCATTCAACATATCAATTAATTGCTCTCGTATATTTTCAAGTCTGAAATCTTACTGATTATGAAATTCAGAACCATTTGTTGTTTTCCTGTGAAATATTTCCCCTCTGAAATTAAGAGGAAACATTTATATAGAATACCTAAAAACAGCTAATTCCGGTTGTTACAATCAAAGTTAAGAACAATGTGTTCACAGTTTTGTTATTTCATGATACTATTATTGATCAATACAAAACATGAACACTGTCTACGATTAAGACTCAAACTACCCACCCCATCTACCCAGCCACCAAGCCACATGTAGCCTATCACATTAGTTCGGTGTGTAACTGACTGTTTCTCCGGTAGCTCGCATGAATGTTTCCTCCATCGTCACCATCTGTTTGCTGTAAGAGACATTACAAAACGGCTAAACTGCAGCCTGGAATTTGAAATGCAGAGAAACTTTCATGTGGTCATTCATAATGATCGACACGATAGAGTTGTATTCCTGCTGGTCTGTGCTCCAAGACTGATGGCAATATTAAATTTAGACATGTTTTATCATTTTTGAGGGGTGCTAGCGATCCCCAAGGTATCCCCCGCCCCCGCCTCCCAATTACCAAGAATAGCCTGAGTCTGTTGCGAGGGACGTAATTTCATTTTTCGGGTTGACTCTTGGTATTGATGCGCTCCCACGTAATGGTCCGGGCACTAACCGGGATCGATCGTAGAATGGGCCCGAGGCAGTTTTGGGAGTTGCATCCACGACACGTACAGTTGGCGTTTCTTGTGTGCACAGGCGTTGAAAATCAACATGTTGATTTTACGGGGTAGTGATGGGAATGGTATAAGAACAGGGTGGGGAAAAACAAGAGACGAAACTCATTGACTGAGTGGAAGAAATGTATCGAACGGGGAGCATACATAATTTTTATCTCTGATGAATGTTAACTCAAGGTGGAATTTAATTTATACTTTTTAGTTTACGAAACGGCTTCGTTTAAAGGCACTGTACACGTTTGGTAATTACTCAAAATATATATTAACATAAAAACTGACTCGGTAACGAGCAACGGAGAGCTGTTGATAGTATAAAACATTGTGAGAAACGACTCCCTCTGAAGTAACGTAATTTTTTGAGAAAGAGGTAATTTCTCACTCAAATTTGTGTGCTTTCAGATATGAATAAAAGGCTTCTTGCAAAAAGTATTTTATTCATATCTGAAAGCACACAAATTTGTACAACAAGGGTGTTTTTTCTTTCATCATTTTCTTGCAACTTCGATGACCAATTGAGCCCAAATTTTCACAGGCTTGTTATTCTATGCATATGTTGGGATACACCAAGTGAGAACACTGGTCTTTGACAATTACCAAACGTGTCCAGTGCCTTTAAGGGGAAAGGGGGAGGGGCAATTTTGATTGTGATAACACAGCGGTAGGTTAAGACATAAATAAACAGATAAAACAAAACTGACATATTTTTCATTTCTTCTCCCCCCCAAAACCCCAATAACAACCAAAAACAAGCAAACAAACCCCCAAATAATAAAGCAAACAAAAACAAAATAAAACAGAAAGAAATACACTTTGTTAATTGAACATAATTATTTAAAACCCACGAAATGAATTGTTTCGTTGCCTCGAAATTGTATTTCTTTCCCTCGAAATAACTTTTCTTTTCTTTTCTTTTTCCAAGTGAACTTAATGATTTCGAAGGAACGTAATTTAATTTCGAATGATCGACATTCCTCCCCTGTTTTTGTTTTACTTGTGCAACAATTTTTATAAATAATTAAACAAAAAAAAATACGGTTGACCGACTCCCACAATATCTACATCCACTTTGAGCGATGGAATCGATTCAATGCAACCGAACATCCACTTTGTCAACAATCGATTCTTATATCGGTACCGAGAAGGGCCAATGGAACAGGGCGTTCGATTAAGAGTTGCAGACTCGAAATTGGTATCGATTAGTGAGGTAGTCTCCTGAAAATGCTATGGTCGATGGAAAATCTACCGCTGCCAGATTGGGAATGTGAGACCAAATTGTCGTAATATGTTAGTTGTGTCCCAGAAAAATATGTAACTTTAGACAGTTCAATTGCTCTCAAGTTATTAGAATATGACATTAATTCTGTAAAGGGAAATTATAGCCATGATAATCGGGAGAAGGGAATAGCATACCACGATCGTTTTTTTCCATTTTCCCACTAATGCCATGAAACAAAACAGGTTCACCCATTCAAGTTATTCATCAATTGAAATCAGTAAAGTGAAACCATTACAAGCAGCTATTCTCCTATGACATTCATTCAAATTGCGAATTTGAAACTATGTACAGTGGAATCACATTCTATTAAGGTTAGCGGCAGCTAGTCTATAATGGGTTGTTTCGGTTCTGAAAATAACCGACGGCTTACCAACTCTAACTGTCGATCAGTGTTTCGATCTTCTCCCGAAGACGATGGAGCATACTGATCGAAACGTCAAGTTGTTTCACAACCTGTTTTCCAGAACCACAAACAACTCATCTACAAATCTTACTTGGTGCCACCAAACACTTACTAGACCAAATTGCAATGAATGTTTTCCCAATACGGTTTCCAGTAAGAATTGGAAGGAAATATAGGCTCTTTGGTTTGTTGTTGTTGTTGTAGTTTGGTTGCTTGATTTGGGTGGTTTTTTTTCTTCTTCTTTTTTTGCATTAGAAAATAAATATTTGACTGAGTCTGGTTCGTCATCTTATAAAGGAAAAAACACTGTTTGAAATAATTTATTTGTTCATGAATAATTCATTTATAATATATTTTTTTATTCATGAGCATTTTAAAAAAATGTTTTTTATTTGTATTATATTGTTATATTTAATATTATTATTGTTGTTGTTGTTGTTGCTGTTGTTGTTGTTGTTGTTGTTTGTTTGTTTGTTTGTTTGGGTTTTTTTTTTTGGGGGGGGAGGGGTTGTATTTATGTGTTTTACTCGAGATTTTCCTTTTTATCAAGTAAATGATTGCCATGTTTATTCACCGAATTCATTTTCCAGTTAATTTGTATGGACGATACATGATATTGTGTCATTACTCTTGGACTTGTGGGATTAATGTCTTGCTCGTAACAGCACTGTAGGATTGGTCTTATAAGTACAATCAAACACATGAATTCCGATGTCTTGCCTTTGATTCCAATCTGTAATCCAGTGAGCAATATGATTCATAATTGTTTCTTGTTTCTTGGATGAAGAAGATCGGTGCCATAGACCTAACTTTGATTCCAAACGGCCTGTTGCTAGCTATCTCCCGATGACTGACCATTTGCCCATCAGTGATTATGCATTAATTTTGAAATAAAATTCCATATATTTTGAGTACGGAGCCCTTCTTTGGTTTTCCCGTGACAACATCGTTACTCCCCATCGGTACATTGTACTTTTCCTCCTGCTTCGGTAAGGCTGTTACGAGGTCACTGCGAAACAGCGTGGTTTGACGAATGCCTCTACTGAGGCTGCACATAATATACCAATTTACTATTCGTCTTTATTGTGTCGTTTGATTAATTTCACAAGTGAAGTTAATAACGAGAAGTCCCTTCGATCCACTAAGCGATAGCAGTAGTCATGGCCGATTTCCTTACTTCCGCCCAGGTAGAAGTTAATAAGCAGGACAGTTCTTTCAGAACTTAAGTAGTCTCCCGAATTCCGAAATCTACTCCGCGGCAGTAGAATAAATAGCAAGACAAGCTCTCAAAGACATCTACACAGCAAAGTAGAGATACACATGGTTTTACCGCAAACCGAATATAAATTGATACCTCAGTATGTATAATGCCTCAAAACCTACATTCATTACTTTGTTTACCTGTTTTGTCTTATGTTTAATTATTATTAAACTTATTGTCTACATTATGTTTAAGTATTCGTGATGCCGGATTGTTTTATGAAGATCAAACGATCAGCAGGTGTTGATTGATTAAGATAAGTCAAGTCGTCTGTTTCTGACCTCGAAGTTCCCAAAGTCCATTTCAAAGAATGATCATTATTTCCTCGGGCTGATGGGCTTTTGATACTCAGCCGTTTATCAACCAGAATACCGCCCGGAGTCGCACTGATAATATTTCAAATAAAATGCCATTAAGTCTCTTTGCCATTGAGTACCTCCATCTCTAAGCCGACACATCAGTCGTCGTCACAAAACGATTTGCCCATCTTAAATAACCCTGCTAACCTCGAGGAGATTTCATGCTCCGTCAACCTCGCAAAACTTTACGAACTAAATCGATACGTACTAAACATTAAAGATAATGGATACATTTAATAGTTTTGTGAATTTTAAAACAAGCTGTCCACGTCACAAGATAACTAACTGTTATTTTAATGACATGTAGTACACGACACATCACATGGCATTCACTTTTCAAGGTGACATTAAACTACGAAAATGTTTAATGCAAATAATACAAATAACACCAATAATTGGAAATGGATCTGTATATAAATACAAGTGAATCAACTGTTTGTTTGTTCACATGCCGGTTTTAGGTTTTGTTTGTTGAAAGTAGAGACAGACAACATATCAACGAAATGTTTACTAGATAAGTTCTACAATGTTTACTTAACTTTATTTACGATGATTGTTTTTTTTTCAAAATGGAGACGAAGTTAATAAGTGAATAGTCAGGTAAACAAACATATAATAGCTGTGATATATCCATAAAAGGTTGTAACGATTATGCAAATGTTCTCGATGGTACAAAATAAACCCCATGGAAAGAAGCAGATTAACAACAAAACAACAACAACAAACAACAAACAAAAACAAAAACAAAAATTATGCCTTCAGCCGAATCTATGCCAGAATTGTGCTCTGTGCTATACTGAAAAGGATGAAGCTAAATTCACCTTTTGATTTGATTCTGCTGTAATGTTTTTGCTTGTAGACGCAAAGTCTGTGTGGAAATAACAGTTAAGCCCTTTAGTGGTCCCCATGGTGCTGTTTAGGTCCTTTGTTACTGTCATAGCTTGCTCGTTATGTTTTTTTATCATGTATTAATGTATGATTCTGTCATGAAAAATTTGCCGCTTTGTGGTGTGGTGATTGTGTTTGGAATGCAATGAATGGAGTCGTATAACTTCTATGGAAAGAAAACAAAATGAATATAATTATATTACAACAAAAACAACAACACCACCACCAACAACAACAAAAAAAACACAAATTACCAACAAAATTAATTAGTTTTACTTAACAAAAAATAAAAAGATTGATTCAAAATCAGCTCATTTCGAAAGCTGATTCCTTGAACGAAAAACTGTTTATCAAATAACTAGGCCTTCATGTTTAATGTCGAAATCAACTTAATCTTTTGACCAGAACTCCATCCATTATGATTTTGATATTGATTGAGCCCTTCGCCTTATAATGGCTTCGTTTTTTCCCCATAAATATTGTTATTTAATTGTCAAGTAAACTAATTTGCCCTGAGAGCTTATTGATGAATGCTAAGCAACTGTTTGCACAGAAAACAGACCGCATTGTGGATCTAAATTAATCATAAATTTGTTCAGAATCAATGAGGGCAAAAGCCGTTGCTGTAGGAAAAAACAAAAACAAAAAACAAACAAACACACACATCCTTGCGGATCATGTTTGCGGGGTCCTGCATTGTTCAACCTATTTCCTTTTCGAAAGAACTTCCTCGTGGGGTCCATTGTTCTGAAAGTGATTAATCCCCTTATTTTCTAATGTGGCAGATCTGCAAAGTTCATTCCAATCTACTTTATTAATGTAATCACTTATCATATCATTGTTACAATTTTCACTTAATCCAATTCAATATCAAACGATTATAAGGGGAAAATTATAAAGGGATGAAGACTGACGCAATATATACATGTAAATATATACATGAAACAATACCGAATGGTTGCTCATGGCAACCGACAATTGCTTGTAATGAATGGCACACTCTACAGCAGCAGCAGAAGACAGGAACAATACATCGTACGGTCACCAGAATAGACCTCCAACTTGCCTCATCATGTCAAATAGCCGTTCATATTATCATTTGCTAAGAAAACGTATTCAACGATTTCTCCTGTGAATTTTCTACTACTGCTTGTAGTGCCGTGTGCGTAGCAGGTATACACATTTCCAACAATTCTGAGCGATGCACTGCACCAACTTCCAATCGCAACCCGATATTAAATGCGCTTAAACTGAGCCTTGTTCCCAAATTTAATTCATTTTGTAAATTTCACGTGATTTACTGGCAAATAATAGCAAATAGCTTGTTATTTGTGCGAGGCGCAACACTGTGTCCAGTTTGTTACGTTTCTGCTTGTCAACAGAAGAATAAAATAAAACTCAACACAATGAAACATTGAACGTTTTCTGCTTTGATTGTTCAGAAAATGACTCATAATTTATCTCTATTTTTTCTTCTTAATGAGTTAATTTTGAGTCAGTAGTGCCAACAAATGCATCAACTATCATGTTGAAAGTTTTGTTGTCGAAACAAAATGAACAACATTCTTGAGTGAACGATGCCTGTTTTGGTTTGTTTTGTATGTATATATATATTTTAGTTTTATTTATTTATAATATGCAATCATGTTTATGATGATGGCGTAAAAAAATTGAATGACCCCGTAATAATAAATATAAAAAACAACAACAACAGCAACAACAACAACAATCAATTTTCACAAAGAGTAAATAAAATATAAGTTTTTGTTAGTATCAAACTTCTTATAATTACAAACAATTCCGTCACAGCTGCACATTAACAAAACATGTCAAAATTGCTGAACAGATTTTGAGTTCCGCTCGCTCTTTTACCTACAACGTTCTTTGTTGTCAAGGTGTTTTTAAGGGGAGGGGCAGGAACACCCATACACAAACTGTTGACAGCAGCCCAGGTCACGGATTAAATGATTGTGATGTTTACTGTAAGGGAATAATTATACGTCTGTAGGCCTATTGACCGAATAAGCAGAAGATTACCCATGATCATCCATTCAAATTGCAATAGAGGCCCCTTCCGGGTTATTTTAGGTTTTGTTTTTTTTTTTTTTTTTTTTTTTTTTTTTTTTTGTATAAAGAATAAGCAACCTCATCACTGTATTTCGATTTGCATAAATTTTCACTGTGCCCACACGCTGGTGACAGCAGCAGTAGTGGAGGAGCGCGGCAAATGCATCCTGAGACGTTACCGAAGCCGGCACATCGTTGACGATTCATTATTGAAGATACACGCTGCGAGCTAAGAGTGGAGATACGCTCCCGTCAGAGTGCTTTGTATCTCTCTTCAGACACCCAGAGCGACAACCATCCCCGCGATCTACAGATACGCTAGGCGTTATAAAACCGACCGCCCCTTCTTACGAGACGGTTTCGCAGTGACACTTGTTTGAGCCATCCGACTCGGGGTTTTAATTTCGTCAGGATTTAACTAAATTTCAGGTAAGACTCTTTGTTTCTGTAATAATGTTTGCATTTCATATTATTTCGTAACACTGAGTACTTACAATTGCAGATGATCGGGTCATGTGTTGCATTGTCCTGTTGTTAACATAAATTATAAACTTGTCTTATTTTCTTCTCTGGAAAAACAAAATCTCATATATTCATGTTTTGGGTGGGATCTACTTGTTGGTTATTTTATCGAATAATTGAGAGACCACTCTTGCGACGAGAAGATTGTTTGATTCACACACCCCATGTAAAAACAATTGTCAAGGTTTAAGATGTGAGTGCTCTATTTTGTTTTTGACTGGGCGCACTTAATATTCTGCACATTATTCCCCAAACACTAATACAAAAATATTCATGATTAAATAAACAATAATAACATGTATATCGTATAAATTTGAGCTGTTAAGGTTCGTTGCCAGATCAAACAACAGGGACATATATGGCCTGTGTCGGTTACAGTGCACGCTGTAAGCAAACACCTTTGCCAAAATCGTTAAGTCGTTGATGCGAGAGAAAGAAAAAAAAGATGTTGTGAAGTGATACAAAAGATGATACAGATAAGTTAGCATATCTTGAACCTGAAAGAACTCGAACTTATACTCTTTGTGATAGTGCGAAGCTGATACTTCACGTTGCATGCGAAAATGACCTTCCAGATACAAGTGCCATCGTGCCACGTCAAGAACAATTCTTGAGTTTGCCACACGACATTAAACTGATATTTAGTTTCGTAATGTTGTTTATAAAATTTATTTTCTGCTGAAATCCACAGTCTCGCTTTCCGTTTTACGTTTTGTAAAACCTCTCCTGGCGAACATGTTTTATGCGCGAGACTCTGAGTGTCCTACAAGGCTACTTGTTACTACCCAACAGTTTTATGTTGTTACCCCCCCCCTTCCCCGCCCCCACTTTATGTAAGAAAAGGACAAGAGGGGAAGGGGGAAGGAAACTAAATAAATATTTATATTTAAATTCGTTACTCATAACAAGACAGGTATATGTACATCATTGCATTTTTTGAAAATTGAATACGATTTTTAATTCAGTTTTCAAAAAAACTTACTGAACAAACAACCAATGAAAATTTCCAATGATTTTGAGCACGTTCATTACAGGGCTGTTTTTGATTGCAGCAATCGAAATCAAGTGCTATACCATTCAGTTAACAGTAACTAGAGGCTGAGGATTGCATGGCATGAACATTATAATCAGCGATCTTTGAGATTTAAACCAACCAGTTCTCCCGATACTGACAAATTCTCTATTTTGTATTTAAAGATTTGATACACGAATGGTAACCTTATGGAACAATATGCATATAATTTGAACGTGAGTTTTCCTGAGTCACATTTTCGTCTTGCAAACCGTCCTTAAAAAAAACACCCTGTCCCTGTAGCTGACAGTTGAACGTTACATAATCCATTGCATTGCTAAATTACTAATCACTGTTTACTCAAAAGCATTTGCAACTGGTTTGACAACATGTGCACATTGCTTGAAAGACTGATAAGCTTGTTGGGAAATAGCTGAATGAAATGATTGGCTCTTTCCATCACAACCAATGGTTCAACTCACCTTTAACCTCGACTTTACTTCGAAACCTAATGTACGCTTCCAACCCAATCACTTACGCTGTTGTAGGTAGGCCCACTTAGCTTCCAAAAAGGTGACATATATTTCATTTAAGACAGTCTTACGACTCTCAGGATATAGCTTGAATGACTTTGTCTTTATTTTTCCTTTTGCCTAAATGTAATAGCCGACGTACATGTACTATAGAAGGCTAGTCTTGGTATACTTTTAAGGTAATATTTCCATTACTGTCGTGTCATTAAATTACCTATCACTTTATCAAATGTGACATTTCTTGAAAGGGTTCAGCAGAAGACTTCAACCAGTCCCTCTAAACATCGGGCCCACGTAAAATATTAAAGCGAGGTCATGTTCAAAGTAATGTTTTAAGGGAACGGCTGTGTGTTTATCACCCGGGGCATGTTATTTAGTTGAGTCCTCGCTTGGTTCCTCAAGGGTCGTTACTTGGTACATTAGCACGCTCAAGCTGCACGATAAAATGCGCCAGGAGTCAAGGCTGAAACAGCTAAGTACATCGGAGTGTCAGACGTTTCAAAGGGACTGCGGATCGCTTTCCCATATTCAAATTCCCTTAGTTAGGGCCCGACTTGGGTGAATATACAGTAATAACAACAATAATACAAATGATATTAACAATTCTTGACAATCTTAGAGGTTGTCAGGTAATGACTAATTATTGTCAATTAATACAAGTTTATTTCACCGTTGCTTCTGCTATTGTAAATGTTGTGGCTGGGTAATTTTAGTTAACCTAAGGTTGCTGAATTTACCTTCAAGGTAATATCCTCATCAGAAGATGGGTAACAATGACGATAACAACAAACTGAACATCACAATGGAGAGAACGTGAACATTATTTTGCAGTGAGTGTAAATCAGCATCTATGAATTTACAACATAGCAGGAAGGTCTCCAAGTGGCTGAAAGGACATTACACCGACGCTTGTCAATCGAACCAATTCTTGTTGTATATCGCACTATTGCATATAAGGTGAATGCATAATTATACGCATCTGAGACCGTCTTTGATTGTGTACATTGACCGGAAACAGGTACGCCGCGCCACAAGTCAAATGGAGAACCTGTCAGCGAGTTTATGTTTCAGTTTTCTATTTGAGATGAAAAAGATGAATACCCTTGTGGATTGAATGTAACTTAACTGACATGCAATTAGTTCAGATTTCCAGGTCGGCAGTAGTCGAAGCTGCATATAAATATGCATTAATTCATCATATTATGATTATTATCAAGCCAGTAAAATGAGACGTGTCCACTTTTATTAATACAATAAACATTATAGGCCGAATAATAACATGCGTGGTTCAACAAGCTATAATTAAAACCAATGTGACATTTGCCCATGTCCCATCCCTATTAACAATAACAAAGACGATGACGCCCGACGAAAACGACAACAAAGGGAGTGATTGTGACATTGACAGCCACAAGCTAGTGGTGAAGTTAAAACGATGGCGACAACGTAATAAAAATAAAATAAAAAAACACCTACAGGATCTAGGCTACAACAACTGTAATAACAAAACACACAAAATAACAATGACAACAACAAGAACGACGACGACAACAACAGCAACATCAGCAGCAGCATCAACACTAATAACAGCAGCAACACAACAACAACAATAACAGCAGCAACACAACAACAATAACAGCAGCAACACGACAACAACAACAACAACAACAGCAGCAGCAGCAGCAGCATCATCATCATCAGCATCAGCAGCAGCATCAACAACAATAACAGCAGCAACACAACAACAATAACAGCAGCAACACGACAACAATAACAGCAGCAACATCAGCAGCAGCAGCAGCATCAGCATCAGCAGCAGCAGCAGCAGCATCAACAACAATAACAGCAGCAACACAACAACAATAACAGCAGCAACACAACAACAATAACAGCAGCAACACAACAACAACAGCAGCAGCAGCAGCAGCAGCAGCAGCAGCAACAACAACATCAACAACAGCCACAGCTACAACAGCAGCTACAACAGCAGCTACAGCTACAGCAACAGCAATAACCACAAATAATAGCAACAAGAAGAATAGTTACTCAAACGAAGAGAAGGAACGACATTGTTTACACACATTAATTTATGAACTATTAGAATATCAAGATCAACCAACAACAATGACATAACAAACTTCTTCATTTTATTTACCGTCGATGCAATCAGTCAGCCCACCACAATTCAGAATGTTGGTCACATAATGCTATCACATTTCAAAACTAAGGAAAACTTGAAAGTTCAGCAGAAAATTTGCTTTTGACCCATACTGAAATGTTTTAATTTTCAAACTAGTTCGAAATGAGGTGATGGTATACAACACGGTTATATGTATTTCCAATGGAAATGGTCATAGACTCGCTTTCATTCCATCAACCTCGTCAGACTAAAACACAATTTGTAGCCGTTAAAGAACCCGCACCTCATGTGTCATGATGTGTTTATCATAATATGACTATTTAAACGTGTATCACGATGATAGCTTTCAGACTATCCTTTGCTCTCTGCTTTTACACTCCAAAACAACTATCAAACTGTTAGCATAAAAGGAGAATACCCCCTCACAGGCCCACACTTTGATTTCATGGAGATACTGGGTTTAGTTGATCCTTCCCTACGGACAATTTCACAAGTAATGAAGCATATTTGAACGCCATGCCAATACTTACGATATACTCTGGCAGGACGGTTAAAGGTAGTTTTGTTCGGGGGCGGAAATAATGCTGATACATAGTCATGAATTTTTAAAAAGTAGTTCAGTTTTTTAAACTAGCGGGAGCCGTGTACCATCATTTATGAACACAATAAACCCCGTAATGCGTATATGCAGTATTCATGCATTTGTGTGCAAGTTTAATGTGTACCCACAAGTCTGGGAATTGTTTTTTTTTACTTTATAAATCGCATGTTATATTATCTTGGACTTACAACAATAAATAAACAAATAGCGTAATGGTTCCTTCCATTTTTTTTCTTCGGTACATTTAGTGACTACCTGAAGTATTTGCAGAACGTACCGCACTATTTTCTTTGGAATGACTCCTTTTCGAAGACGCAAAATGAGGTTCATCCTGTCTGCAAATCGTTATATTAACCAAACACTTGTTGAGATCACATTCTTATCTCTGTCATGCAATCTTATAGCCAAATCTTGAATAAAAAAAACACGATATTATAAGCTACAAGTATTTAGCAATATCAAGAGCAGTGTTGAAGCATAGCTTACCAATGGGCAGTCACAAAATATCAAAAAACAAACAAACATACAAACAAACAAATAAATAAACATCAACAACAACAACAGAAACTGCACACTTGGTCACGCTACGAGTTTCATCTCAAAACTCCACTGCAAAGCGGTGTCCTAACTAGAGTATGTGAAGAGCGTGTGTTTCGATATCAGCCACTTCCGTGAAGACCACTCTCGACTATCATCTTCTTTGAGAAAAGAGGTTAAGAGGAAAATGCTATCATTATGAAGAGCTGCACTTTAAAAACTTCCGGGTCAGAACTGACCCGGATTTCGGGTTCCAATGGGGACCTGACCCATTTCTGGGTCAGACTGACACGGAAACTGGTCACAGAATGAGATGTTAGCTCCGAGTATGCGTCAGTTTGACTCTTTTCTGGGTCATTTTGACACAGATTCCGGGTTTTATTGACCCGTAATAGGGTCAGGCCCCAGGGGACCAAGAATGCGGGTCAATTCAGTTGTTAGAGTGTCATTGAAAAATAAACACTCTGAATACATAAACAATATACGCGTACATCTCCTTTCAATTTGTGTGAAACAACAGTTTAATTTTAACAATGCAATTTTAAATCGTGACACTGCTATAGTTATTTGATGGAAAGGTGCATTGAAAACTTAAACACTTTGGTCCCGTACTGCTCCTTTAACAAAAGTATTAATTTTCGCAAGTATATAACATGAGTGATGTTCCCTTTAAGGTGTGTCACATGGTATTTGAATTTGCACGATACAGGTGGAACGAATGGGTAATCCAGCGTAGCTAATACGGTCGAAGCCTCGGGTATGTGGCTTAATAATTCAGGTATAGGGGATCGACATTGAAGAAGCTTTGCAATGATGTATTAGTCCGTATCAAGACTTTTAGAAGAACCCATAAATAATTCATGGGGCGATACACACGTAAGAGTGGGACATCTTTTAGCTGTGATAAGTCCGTTTGAAATTAAAAATTGACATTAAAAACTACTCGGACATAACAGTCATTCTGTTGCGCATCTATAATCTTAAAGTGTAATACACAGTTACTTGTGTCGTACACTGTTGTACCTATTTTATTTGATAGATTGCTACGTGGTAAATGATTATTTGGGGATTTTGTGTTAAAATAAACGTCCTTGTGTAGACTAACAGGCTTTTGGAGCACATTGAAATGTAATCCAATTTAGACATAATATTATTTCCATGTGATAATTCATATACTCTTGCAGAATAACTGTGTGTGTCTCTTTGTTCTATTTGTTTGTTGGTTTGTTGGTTATCGATTTATCAATATATATATATATATATATTTGATTAATACTTGTTGTTCTTTACTGCATCACCAACTATGCCCATGCATGTCATTATGACGTCATGTAGTGCCGTGTAACGGTCTCGACTACACAAGTCAATTTATTTTTCAGTAAACATCATCACCATCTTCATTTTTGTCAATGCAGTGACTATAGAGTCGCCGTGGGGGGCGAGATAGTGAATGGAACCGAACGTGCACTGTCTACTTGGCCATGTCAAAGGCGAAATAACCATTTAGTTTAGTACTTTTCCAATCTTCTTAATCTTGCTTGCTGTAAACATTGTTCCCTACATAGAGCTTCCTCATGCTGCCACCATATTGGTCATGTTCCAAGTATCCAATAACAGTAATGAATGCTGATATTCATTGTACGAACAGGAACCAGACTATTTCTCCTGCCAGCCTCGGTTTGGACTTGTTGATTTGAATGGGAGAAAATCAAGATTGCTGCACCTTGATTAAGGTCTATTGTCACGCTTAATCCTTGCGTAAACATTTGTGTTTAAATAGTTATTTATTTATTTGTATTGTTTGTATTATTGTATTATTATTTAGATAATATTAAAATTAGGATGTATAGAAATAAGATAATACAAATATTACATTAAAAAGTCCATACAGTTTAAAACATAGAGGCTCATGTTTGGCAACAAAGGGCGAAAATAGTACTAAGAAATGAGCATGAAAAGCAGCACTTTTTATTGATGTTTGTTGTTTTGCCCGAGGGATGCATTTGATGAGTTGCCAGCAAAATGACGCTAAGGCCCTCATTGGTAACCGATGACCGCCCTGGCATGACCTGCCAGCGGAGCTTATAAGGAGCAAGAGTACCACTTGGTGACTTTATTGCTTTCTCAAATCGCAGTGCGTTCCTCGAGTGTACTTTACAAGGGAGATGATTTTCTCGCTTTTGTTTTAGTCTCGTGGCGGGGCTCTGCGTTTCTTGATTGACAAGCAGGAATAACCATATCATCGGGTTACCGACGTGACTCCATTGCTTTGACTTGGATTTCACATCACGTGATTGAGAGGTCAACTTTACAGTCGAAACAAGCGAGCAAAACATTTGCATTGTGTACCTGTATTTATCTGCTTAAAATACCGCACTTTGTTTAAAAATGAACATAATAACAGAAAAAGAGAGAACAATAATAAGCGTACAAGGGGGAAATAATAAGGCTTAATCAATCGATTTCGGCAAAATGTTATAGAAAGTAAAGTGTACATAATGTTTTGATACAACATGTCTTCTTATTCTTCCTTCTTTTTGTTTGGGAACATTTAATCACTATAATTATACCATCAGTGTCGTAACCAGAGGTGACGGGTGTGGGGGGGGGGGACCCCTGCTCAGGGCCGAATAACCCTAGTTCCGAATTGACGAGCTTGTTGCAACTCGTATGAATTAAGGGTTTGTTGACACGTAGACAGGGAACAACTGGCAGGTGTAAAATAGGTTAACAATTAATTAAATATATATGTATTTCTGGGAGTGTGAATGGGTAAAATCACGACAGGCGTATCTGAAGACAAAATAGAAAAATAAATAAATAAATAGAGAACAAACAAGAACAGAAATGACCGGTTTCAAAGTGTACAATAATCTGGCTGATTCTTTATAACGGGATAAATGCACATAATAACCTTTCAATGGTATTGGACAAGGTCTTAAATAAGCAATCCG
The DNA here is from genome assembly GCA_021014325.1 of Plazaster borealis. NCBI lineage: Eukaryota > Metazoa > Echinodermata > Asteroidea > Forcipulatida > Labidiasteridae > Plazaster > Plazaster borealis. The sequence continues at coordinate 8,310,192 of CM037467.1, forward strand.
AAGTAATTCACGTTTCATTTTAAAATAACAATAACACTATTCGTTGTTTGTTTGCTGAAACCAATCAAAATTCATGACTGATGTCACTCAAGGGATAAGTTGGCATGGCAACAGGTGGCTAAGGGCTATCGAGAGCTATCAGGTTTTTAAAAAGGTATATTCATATCATTTGCGCTGATGAATATTATGCTATAATACAGTTCAACGGCGTTACAGATAGCGGCGTGTAACTGGTTCTTGACTGTGCTATATTTGATAACTGTTGAAGTGATAACATCTTAGCTGTTGCAGTTACCCAAATCACGGAGTTACTCCATGATCAAGTATATCATTATGATTGGTGGATATTTCAAGACCCATTTACACCATGGCAAAAAGATGATCAAAATAACATTAAATCAAATCAATAAACAGCAGTGTGAGTATAATCTGATGGTGAAACGCAGGGTAAGATATCACTTCGTCTACCTCGTCGACTTCTTCTATTTATTTTTTCTTAAATTCAATTATCCATATACAGAAAATCTAGGATCGGCGTTGATTTACAATAAAGACAAGAACAAATACAATCAAATAAAAGGGGGAACAAATAAACAAAAGGATATTGTTTGAATTGAACAAATTTGACCAATCTTGTGATGGTTTCTTTAACAGTCTCGCAGAATGCATTTTTTATTTTGTATTTTTGTCTCATTCGTTTTGGAGTAAAAAAGTAATATAATGTTAAATTTGCATCGAGGAAAAAAATAATATTATTTGGTTTTACCCTTACACCGATGTGAGTAAAACACTGTATACTCAGTACTTTCCCAAGTCCTGTGAAGACAACAAATAATCCGAGGGCATATTACCCGTGTGGGATTTAACCTTTCGACCGGAAGTAAAGGTCACATGGGTTCACAGTTCATGTAAGATTTTCACATTACGTCAAGAGCTTTCATGCGGTTTAAAGATATTGTATGTAGCAATTATGGTTCTTCAGATAATAATTTTGTAAATAATAAATATAAATTTCATGTTATGCATCATCGATGACGTAATCATCTTCAAAAGACTTGCAGTTTCAGATATGAAAGTTTACGCAGCGGTTGTAGTTTTATTTGTGAAATATTATTATTATTATTATTTTGTTTTATTGTTACATCTCCCATATAGTTTGACCACTGTTTAACTTACGAAGATATCATTGGAACTTTCCTTGTACATGTATCTTCAAACCTACATGTCACAGTGCCAATATGATGTTTAGGACCGTCTGGTTTTACTGCCAGACATGTTCATAAATAACTACATATGCATAAATTAACATATTAAAAGCAAATAAATACAAGAAACAATGATACACAAAATTATCATAATAATAAACGTTCATTTTCAACAATGATCTAGTCAATATAATTGTTATGTATATACCTTAACGACCGTGCTGTGGTCCATTAACCAGGGGATGAACCGGGGATGTCTGACCCCACGTTTATGCGAAGTGCGATTGTTTTACTAGTAAATGGACATCATTATGACCAGTATAGATTGCAGCCCGCATAATATTAAATGTAGTTAAAGGGAGGGTATATTTAACAAAATAATGACCATATGAACTTACTTGGTAAGAAGCACTGCAGCTGTAGATATTGTAAAACATTTTGAGAAACGATTCCCTTATATGAAATGTGGTTTTAGAGAAAGAGATTCAGAAAATGTTTATCTGAGAAACGTTTTATGCATGAAATGTTTCTTGGATAGTGTATTCAAAACCGCTCCAGATTGTCGGCGATATCTCAAAAATGCTACTACACCTTTTGAAATGCAATTTACACAGGTTATAGTTTTGTGTATAATCTACAATTGTATAGGATAAACGAACGGAAAAAAACCCTCAAAGGTATACTTTGCCTTTATGCCACACAGACCCACACATAACGTGTACAATCTTGCTGAGTGCGAACCACCGATCATTACGGTACTTTGATGGCGGTTCACATGTTCACCAGGGGACATGTAAACAGGACACTTTCTACTTTTTCATCGTAGCGTTTTATTTTTTTAACCGACCACTAGAGCCATGTTGTCGGAACTCATTAACGGTGAAGACAGGTAGGATTATGGACAAGTCACACGTCCATAATTCTCGTTAAGAACCGCATGTCAGGCCCCGGGTCCCGACTAATTACGTCGACAGTGGCGTAACCATGCTCTCCCTACCGCACCCCCCTTCCGAACCACCCTCTTGTCAGCGCGGAGAGCGTCACGTTCCGTGACAACCCCAAAACGTGACTGTATATAGGGCCATGCTCCAACGCTGTCCAGGTCCCTGACAAGCGAATTATTGACTCTAATTTATGGGGAAGAGTTTTAATTTCGGCTCGGGGAACTATATCAAAAGTAATGTTCTATCAACCACCTGTTTTATTATTATTAATTGTTTTTGTATGTATGTAATGGCTGTACAAACCTACCCTACCGCACCAATTCAACAAAATACTTGTTTAAATTTGTTTTCCTCTGCATTTTTGTCCCTAGATTTCTGCTGTCAATTTCGCTGAATAACGAATTGATGGGAATTGTGTGCAATCCTTGAGAAATAAAGTCAAATAAAAAAACATAATAATAATAGAAGAACCAAAACAAATATATTAAAATATATATAACAAATATGTTAATAACAATAAATGAATAATTCAAATAACATAACAACGTATAAGAACAAAGTTGTAATACAAGAGAAGAGCAAAAGAAAGCAAAACAAGCTCATTATTTGAAAATCTTTTCTTGATGTAGAACACTCTAAAAACCTCCGGGTTAGAATTGACCCGGATCAGGGTCGCGTTGGGCCTGACCCTTTCTAACCCGGAAAAAGTGTCAACATGTTCCAGAAATAGGTCAAACTGACACAGAATCAGAGTTCAAATCCAATTTTGTAACCACTTTCCCAGGTCAGCCTGACCCGGAAATTATTACAGTGAACCCCTCAAGTATATTTGCTGTATGAATTGATATCTTACAAAGTATCGAGGTACAGAGAATTAAGTTTGCTTCCCCATGCATCAGGAGCACAGAAGTAATTCATGTAGGAACACAAAAATAGCATTCAAAGTATTAAGAAACATAAAAAGATTCAAAACTTAAAAAAAAATCAAATTTGAAAGCCAAGACTTATTGACAATTTTTATTTTTTTATTTTTTTTTTAGTTTTTGCAAATTACCATCGTAATTTTTAAAATTAAATAAAAAATATTTTGAATAAAATGAAGAAAACTGCTGGCTATGGAGTCATACACAACGTCTCACAGAACACTTGAAGTCACTGCAGATGTTTCTTCTGCGTATGGCTTCACCAGGACACCATACTTTCTTGTTTGCCTCGAAAACAGGTCAAACTCAAAACACGGGGACGCTATTGAAGTCATCGAAGATCGGTGAGTGGTGTGAAAGTTTCAATGTCTATCAAGTTTTAATATATTTTTACATACTTCTTATAAACAAAGGAAGGTAATTAGGGCATCAGTTGATATATGGCATCATTTTTTTTTTCAATTCAAAGAAAAAGGCATAGTACATCGAAAACCGGACACGGGAGGATATATGGATTGCACATACACGTATTGAAAACACATGGCTCACACCCAAGTAGCATTGTGTCTTCCAACGCCTTTAGTGCAATGGGATTGACAATTTGTCCAGTCAGTATAACATATATTAGTGCGTGAAGCATTGTGTCATACAACCGATTAGAGTGCAACCCACTGTGCCCCACACAGTTTGCTCTTAAATCGTTCAACAAACCCATAGTCCGACATGTTGAGATCCTGAGATAAAATCCTTTAGGATGATGACATCAAAAACGTAAGATGACGACATCATAAGATGATTTATCTCGGGATAACGACATCCGAAAGTAAGATGTCGTTTTCCTGATATATTTTATCTTAATTTGTCGACATCATGAAAGTAAGTCGACTTTCCATGATAAAATTTCTCGGGATTTGCGATATCCTGGTTGTCGGATGTCGACTTCCCAAAATAATTTATCATCGGATTGTAACATCCATAAAATGTCATGGGAATACAACATCCTACTTAAAAGATGTCGTCATCCCGAAATAAATTATCTCATTAAATGTCGTCATCTTTTGTTCATGGTGTCATCATCCTGCAGTAAATTATCTCATGATCTCAACAAGTTGGATGGCACTTCCAGAGCTCCGTATCCGATACACCAATAGCGTCCAACTCTTTTTATAACATGGCATTTTGTTGTGATAGATGTTTTTTTGGGGGGTTTCAACCCGTAAGTAGTTCATCGGATGTAGTGTTCACACACAGTGGTCCAGCTACGTTGTAATCCAATTACATGCCGGCCATAACTCTACAGAACGTCATTCAATTGATTAATTAATATGTAATTATTAACCATTAGGACCATCAAATAATTAAACCACAGCAACAATGAACTACTGATTAATTCAAAAGATAATTGAATATTACTGCAATCAATTGTGCAAAAAACATTCAAAATTATACTTAATAAAATAATTAACAACATTTTAAACAACTAAGGTAAACATGAAAATAAATTAAATGGAAGAAAATACATTGAAGCGAACACTGTTCATGAAGATTATTTCTTCTCGTTGTCATAATCAGCGTTCCTTTTGAACAACAAACATTATTTCAATTGTTAGTTTATACGATCGTAATTGGAAGATGTTTACGGCCTTGTAAGAATACATACAAGCTGACATCAACCAATTGTAAATTGTATACTGTATTAAACGAGAACATCCAATATATACGTCGTAAAAAAATGTTGATAGTTGGAAAGAGTTTCTGGAAATTGTTTGTCTGACGGTGTTGAATAGAATAGTATACACAGAATCTTCGGAATTATACCGAAGCACTCACACGTGAGACAAACCTGAAAGGGAAATTTTGATTTGTTATTTTTTTTTTCCTCAGTGTTTTTTTTTTTAAAGCAAGGGTCATAGACTTGATGTTGTCAACGTAACGCAGATTTTTAACCACAATTATTATAAACAATCAAATTCACCTCTGAAAGTTTAAGCTAAAACAGTGTACTTGTTGAGAACACAGCAAAAACTGTAACTGTATTTTCACGAAGAACGTCGATTCCATCCACGTTTAGCGAGGTGACAGTGGGATACCAACCGCATCTCTTGCCGCAGCATTCTCAAAAACGGACTCCACGGAAATATTAATATACAAAAAGAGTTTTGGAGATTGAACATTTTTCTACATACTTTTATTGATTTCTAATCAATGGGGGCTTTTCAGATGAAATATTATTTCGCAGGATGTTTCCTGCCATTACCATCTTCATAACAAGGAAGATTTTCGGTGTCATTACACAAGTATGACCCTACCTAAAATTAATTTATTTATTCATAATTATTATGTTTTATGGAATAGTAAATCTAACCCGTATTAGTTATGTTTACACCATACAGTCAACCTCTGAAAACTTTCATCGACTTTGTATTTTGTTTTCTATTTTGTTGTGTACATGATCAATCCGGGCTTATTTTATCAACTTGGAACGCAATTTGGTTCAGTCTGAGCGCGTCTTTGATTTCTAAGTTCGTCCTTGTGAAAGTGGGGAAAATATCATTTGAACATATCCCAAAATAGCCGTTGTTTATATCGATTGCCACATTAATTATAAGCCTTGTGTGATAGTGGACAAATAAAATCTTGCTCGTTGTTGTTAATAAAACGACCGCCCTCTTTATAAAAACAATTATTTCCAAAGGATGGTTTTACGGTGTGTTTATTGAAAATTAAATGATTGAAACGAACGTATACCGTTCTGTTAATGGTATTATACAGGATTGACAAGGATACACAAAATAATCATTGTTTATTTTTGGTCTGAAAGCTTACTGATTATGAAGTTCGAGTTAGAACCATTTTGTTCAGTGAAAACTTTCCCTCTGAACTGAAATCAGACTCTGGAAAACTGTATTTGAAAACCAAAACAAAAATAGCTGATGTTGGTTATTACAACCAAAGTTAATGCGATGTGTTTTACATGCTAATTGTGTATGCTTTTTCACTATTTTCTCCTGACTCACGCAGCGGATTAAACACAAAATGTTCAGAGGTTTGTTATTTTATGTATAAACAAAACATTAACACTGTCTGCGATGTTTATGTTTATTTATTTATTGTTGTCAGCTATACCAACCTCCCTTAATTGCGCGAGACGGATGATGTACTTTCGACCAAAACTACGCTTTCCTGATTCTTGAAGCTGAAGTGGTTGTCAACACATTGAGGCAGTTAAGGGCAGGTTATAAATTGTCTGGATCTAAAATAGAAAGAAATTGGTCCTGTGGCTTATTATTAGGTGAGAAAGTAACGCTCTCTATAAATATATTGTAGATGTGTTTGTATAGGCACACGGGGGAGGTATGTGATGATGAAATACAAATTTACGAGCTTCGAGTATGATGAAAACGTCACTCTTAATTTATTTATAAAGGTTTCTGGATTTAGCAATATTCCTGACGTAAAATCTGATTTGTAAACTAATAAATCTAATTTGTAAACTAAATCTTACATTTTCAGTGTAAGGTTGCAAACTATAGTGCAAGTTTGTTATGGTATGGTTTTCCGTTACAAACATTTGAAAACCAACAGTTTAGTATAAATATTTGTTTCGCTTTATAGACAGGAAACATTTATTTCATACTGACTCAACAGTAAGATACATACATTGTAGAAAAGCAAATAATTAATCAATACATGTTATCCAGATGTTTGTCAGAGAAGAGTTAACGTCATTTCACCTGTCAAAGACAGCCATAGAAAATGTAACATAAAAAATGCACGGACCGCATTCAGCTCAGTTTACATGTTCACAATGCTTAAATTGCACTTTCAAAAACACTTAAAACAAACCATGGTGAAACTAATCATCGAAACCACTGGTACATTAATAACGTGCGAAATATCAAGTCATTACGACTCCGCACTGAAAAATCAGTGGAGCGTCCGTTAACATTGTCTCCAGGGTTTATCTGGTCGTGGGATCGATTTATTCAGACCTGAGGCTGAGGTTGATCAAACCAGCTAAAACGTCACTTTTTTTTTCTTCGCCAGTCAATAACAAAATTAATATGAATATAAATAAGCATACAGCTAGTTGTAGGGTCAGTCAAAATTTAAACAATCGGGATGTGAGTGTTAACAAATTATAAGATTTGTACAACAATTTATTTAATTTTCCATGTCATTACAACCTTCTTATTATTCAACATTGTTATCCTGTGTTGTTTTTTTACAAGAGCAATTGTGTACGATACCCATACATAAATTGACCAATGGGGTCATATCGAATGCCAATCAACTGGTACACTGCAGTTCAGCAGAGTAGAAAATAAACTAGATATAATGTACACAAAGGGAGAAGACAAACTGATTAACTAGACAAACACAATTACTACGTTTTTCTAAATATAATGGTCGTAATCATCATTTTAGGTTTGTGTTTGTCTAGTATAGGATACCATGTCATTCATCTCTACTTCTGTATGTACTTGCTGATGTTGTTCCTCCATATAATCTACCGGCACCTCTCCATATTCTTCACTATCTACATCTTACCCTTGTCCCTGATATTGTTGTCCCTATTTTGTCATATAATATAAAGAGCACGTGAACAATATCCCAAAAGACATTAAAGAGGTCAATGAACAAATGCAAAAATACAAACAGACGCATGGAGGCTATTAAGAGAAGAGCTCTGATTGGCTAACCAAATGGTTCACTTCAACCTACAGTTGCTATAACAAGAAGAGTCCATCAAAACAAAGATTATCTAGGAAACACTCTACTGGTTCCGAAGAAGGTGTTGATGCACACGGCATTTCAAGAACTGAATCCCTTCCTCAGTGATGTTGCCATGTCTCCAGTCTCCGTAGACTGGAAGACTGTCTCATTGCAGAGGAACGGTAGTGTGAATGAAACTTCTGTCCAAGCAGCGAGTTCTTGCAGCTGGAAAAGAGAGAGCATGATAGGTCTGGCATAGATACACTAAAGCGGGTTGCACGACTCCTTATGATGGTGAGGGAAGCAAGGCTGATCTGCTGGGCAGTGGCTGGTCTGCATCTTGTGCAGAACTGTGGCTGCAGATACCTGTCGTCATCAGTAAAGCAGGCTGGTGATGCTGAGTTGCAAAAGAATGATAGTTTCGCCAACTCCAATGACTTTGGGTGCCCTTTTTGGGATGATGTTTAAGGCAGCGCTACTTTTGGTAATTACTCCACAAGTTAATGACCATACTTGATAACGAGTACTGGGGATTTGACCAATATCAAACATTGTTAGAAACGGCCCTTTTGAAGTAATGTGGTTTTAGAGAAAGAGGAAATTTTTCACCCACAAATTTAAATCTGAGAATGGCTTCGGGCATGAAGCCCTTTTCGCAGGCATCAGAAAGCACACAAATCTTCTTGTTTTCATTTTTGTTGCATTATTTTATTGTAACTTCGATGACCAATTGAGCCAAAATGTTCCAGGTTTGCTATTTTATGCATAAATGTTGGGATAAACCAAGTGAGGATACTGGTCTTTGACAATTACCAAAAGTATACCATGCATTTAAGCTGGCTGAAGTTTGTTGGTGAAACATTCATCCAGCTCAGAGAAGCATACTCCATTACACTGCAGACTCGGTGATTTGTGTGCAGTTGCTCTGCCCTCAGCATCCATCATGTTAGCGACCTTCCTGATAGTGCCTCGAGTTCCTGTACAGCTTTGATTGATACGGTTGGAAGATGTTTTGACCTAGTCAGCTTGCTGTCGATGGGTACTCCAAGAATATTAAGTTCATTCACCGATGAGAGTATGCAGTCTCCAGTCTGTAGAGGTCGAGTTTGGATGGCGCCCCCTTCATCGTGGTCTTGCATTTGGGCGATTCGAAGGGGACCTTCCACAATTTTATAATCTTCGGGTAACCTTCCTGCCCATCGCAGCTCTGTCTTCGTATTGCTCCTTGAACTTTATCAAGTTTTTTTGTACGACGGTCTTTCGTACTAAAGATTGCCCTTAACTTCAAACTCTTTGTTTAATAAAGGTCAGATCATTGGGGGACTTTTGGGACGCTAGGTGGCAGCAGACTTACCAGGTAAATCCATTCTTCTCGGTTATGTGCGCATGCTCAGAACTACGTCAACAATGGATATTTACCTGGTATGTCTGCTTCCATCTAGCGTTCCAAAAGTTTGTTTTACGAAAAGGGTAGAACAATACATTATACAGCGAGCGTTAATTAATAAACAACATCATTTCCACTTGTTTTTACAAATTGTTTTGCATAACGAATACAGCTTGCTACTAATCAACTTGACTGCTGTCGTATATATATATATATATATATATAATGATTTTGGGTTGAACAAAGAAAAATTGACTAGAGTGGGATTTGAACCAACGACCTCCGGTTTAACGTGCCGGCGCTCTACCAACTGAGCTATCTAGCCCTATGTTGGCGGTCTCCCTATTTTGTCAATATCTTTGTTCGGGGGTGCCAGTCAGAAAGCCATTCAACCGCAAACTGCCGTGTAGCCAGGGATCACACCCATACGATACAACCTGGGAAGCGGCAGCCGGGGATCACCTTAAGGGGATGCGACTTTTTTATATATATCATATATCAAGTAATGGACCACAAGGGAAACTGACTGGGTAAATATTAAATGATTTTGGGTTGAACAAAGAAAAATTGACTAGAGTGGGATTTGAACCAACGACCTCCGGTTTAACGTGCCGGCGCTCTACCAACTGAGCTATCTAGCCCTATGTTGGCGGTCTCCCTATTTTGTCAAAAATTATGTCGGACCCATATATATATATATATATATATATATATATTGTATACATATAACACAATAAATGAAATAATGCTAGTTACAAGGTTTGTTGATAGAGTTTGTTCCTGCTCAATTTGGCATTCATGTATTAAACGCTACTTCTTGTCAGCCCTGAGTTTCAATTAAACTCAATAAACAACTAACATCTCTCAAATGCATTGTTTGAGGTGAAACGAGTACATGATCATTATTTATTTATTCCCGGCCTTATTGTAATGTCTTCTCCATATGTGGTTTGCCACAGAAACAAAATATTTTAAAGGGACTGTTTTTAAAACTGTAGGTCGGACATAATGGTTCGTCGGACGCATTGGGTCCGACATAATTTTTCTAAAAAGTTTTCGGATATAATAGTCATCGTCGGACATTATGTATCAGGAAACTAAATAATAATAATAATAATAATAATAATAGTGGCTTCTTATATAGCGCACCATTCCGTCACATAGTGACGCTTAAAGCGCTCAACATTTTTCAAAAGCGAAGAGCAGAAAGAAAAAAACAAATATTTATACTAATATAGATTAGAGTGTGAACAAGTAAGTTTGAGTAACTGTTTGAAAGAACCGGCTGATAAGGCTCGACGTACAGCAAGTTGAAGACTGGCAAAAATGTTTCATAGTTGTTGGTTTGATTTGAGAAGGGGTAGATGTGTACCGTATTCTTCAGAAACTCAATTATACAGGTATCTTATTCGACGGATGTATACCTTTTAGTTTCTCTGGTAATGAAACAATTGTATCATCCACAAGAATGGTTTATTTATGTTTTTATGAGAGATCGGCTGACATCACAAGGCCGGACGGCCACTTCAAAGTGAGGGCTACACTTAACTGATTTGGACTATCGACCCAAATCAACTGTCACCAAGGGCACATTGCCACCTACTCCTGGGGCTGAAACAGGGTCACTTCTTCACAGTCCGTAAGGATGTAGGCATGGGTATCATCCACCAGGAGCCTGGCTGGTAGAGCAGAATGCAATCCCAAATTTTAGCGAAGCAATTATGGTTAAGCATCTTGCTCGAGGGCACAAGTGTCATGACCGGGATTCGAACCCACACTGCTGCTGACAACACCAACTATTGTGTGTTAAGACTAAGACAAAGAACTAAGGGACAAATAACCCGTGAGAATAGAGAATATGTTGAAGAATGTTAAGTTTTAGATGTGGGAGAATTGAACTGCAAAATAGTAGGATAAACTCAGATAATCTGAAGGGGACCAAGAACTCAAGTCACATGACAAGTTCCAGTATGTGAGGTAGGATTCGAACAGGGTCCACAGAAGTGAAAGACATGGCAAAGCCACCAAGCCCTAACCTGATCCTCCTTAACATTATTTGATTCGTTAAGTTTGATCAGGAAAAGTTATCCTGCATGATTCGATTCGAAAAAGAAAGAAAGAGAAAATGAAAAAAACCCAAATAAATAATACTAATAAGAAAAGGTACATGAATAAATAATAATAATGAAAATAACAAAAATAATAATGATAATAAGACATATTAAATAAATACATGAATATAGAAATAAAAACAAAAAAAATAAAAAAAATTAAAAAACGGCTTTCTCAAGTTTGAAAAAAAGTCTTTATAGAAACAAACATTTTATGGTTTGCTTTTTGTCAGTTAACAACCAAACAGAAAACCTTTGCTTCGTTTTCCTTTTCAAAATCTCAAGTTATCAACTCTCTCTTGTCCCCATTACACGAAAACTCATGTTTAATATAATTGTCAATACCCTGCCCACCACGTATTCTAATAACAAATTGCAAAAGCGAAATTACACACACACATACACATTCTCAAGACGTGCAGATGTAATAGAGCGTGAAGTGTCAAGATCGCGTTAAGAGAACCTCATTAAAAAAAAAGATCAACCCACCAGAGAGTTCAACATTGGTGAGTCGAGAGCTACATTTCTCATTATACACAGGTACTCTTAACAATTTTTTGATTAATATGGAAATTTCAAACTAATATTTACAGTGTGCTGCGTATCGAAGGAAGTAACACCCGCGCCTCATCAACCTGGTTATACGTCAGTGGGACAGAAAAAGCGCATTTCCCCCTCGGTCTGAAACAGTAAAACGGAAGGAAACCTCGGGGGAAAGATTGGTTATGGATGGGTGACAAGTCGCCGTTGCAGCATAGTCACTGGAGCAGTATAGACATTCGTCCGGGGACGGGAGGGGGCGAACTAGCGTGTAGTGGATTATTGCGTTTTCCTCTTACACGAGCGGTTCTTGCTGAGTAGTCCGTTAATCTTTTTGCGTGGTCGCATTGCACGCGTGAAATTCACATCATTTTATTGGTTTGAGGATATTAAAGTCGTATCTTATGGCGCATGGTCTAGCGTAAACATTTCCACACAGGGACAATAAGTTCCTGTAAGTTTAAAGGTAGGGTCATATTATTATTATTTTTTTTAACGTAATGCTGATTTATATAGACAGCATTGTCAAGAACGCTTCAATCAAAATCACCTGTGAAAGTTTCACATGGATTCTCGTTGAGAAAACTTGCACGGTATTGTTCACCAATGACGTCGAATATTTCCATGTTTAGAGAAAGGTGACAGCGGGTACCAACCGCATCTCTTGCCGCAGCTTTAATAAACTGACACCACGGACATTTGAATTTCCAAAACTTGCCCTGAGGTGAGTTTTAGAGAATCAAACTTGTCAACATGTTTTAATTGATTTCTAACAAACCGGACAATTCAGAGGAAATCATTGCACAGGATGCTTACTACCATTACCATCTTTATAACAGAGAGGCTTTCAGATAAAAATTACACCATTCTTGATTTAGGTCATTACCAAAGTTTGACCTTACCTTTAAAGGTATCGTACACGTTTGGTAATGACTCAAAACAGATATTGGCATAAAAACTTACTTGGTAACAAGCAACGGAGAGCTGTTGATAGTATACAACATTGTAGGAAACGACTCCCTCTGAAGTAACGTAGTTTTTGAGAAAGAGGTTATTTCTCACTAAAATAATAAAAACTTCTTGCAAGAAGTTTTTATTTGAAAGCTTTTTGCGGCTACATTTAAGTCAGGGCGACATTTGCGTACAGGTTTGGGGCTACATTTAGGTCTGGGCGACATTTAGGTACAGGTTTGGGGCTACATTTAGGTCTGGGCGACATTTAGGTACAGGTTTGGGGCTACATTTAGGTCGGGACGACATTTAGGGCTCGGGCTACAGGTAGGGAAAGAACCGTTGATGATACAAGTATGGAATTTCAGACACACAGTCAAATTAATGTGATTGGCAAGATATTTAGCTATAGGTACACTTAAAAAAATGCGGGTGTTAAAATTGACATGTTAAAATTGACATCATGGGTGTTGTCACATATAGATGCCAAAGAGGGAATTAAAATTAACAGCATAGTCTGTTAAAATAACAACAATGTAATTGTGTTGGCAGAAATTAGTGCTATTTTAACACCCTTTGGTATATATATGTGACAACACCCATGGTGTTAATTTTAACACCCCAGTTTTTGCAGTGTAGAATAACAAGCCATGTCAGCCAATTTTAAAATTTTGAATAAAAATGCTTGTTATTCTACCTTTATATTTTGCAATGACAAATCTGCGATTGCCCCATAGCCAGATATTTTTTCCCATCAGCGACATACTCTGACTGTGTGCAAAATTCCATGCCGGTAGTGTATCATCAAAAATACACAATCCCCAAGTATTTCCCTATCCGCCTCACTAAATGGGACGGACTTCATTTTTCAAATTCATCGAACTTAGTGAAACTGTCTTCATCGCTTTTCTCTGATCTTAAAATTCTAAATACATGTATTATTTATCGGAATATACTGATATGAACTAACGACGCAGACTGAAATGAGTATCGAAGTTTTCTCGATAGCAATTAACCGTGAACCATTCATTTAGATGGTGGCCATTGTCCAACAAAGGTTTGTATTCAGTGCCTATACAAATCCCCTTCGGTGAACTATATCAGAACCAGAAGACGGCAAAACACATTAGTCGAAACACGTTGAACCCCGCAATTTAGAACCAAACCATTTTCAAATGCTGCTGATATTTCGTTCCTTGCAACCTTCTTAAACTAAGTTACTCTTTTCATATCATACTTATTTCATTATAATCGATCAGGATAGCTGATATGCTGCGTTGTGAGAAATTATTAGGATGAAAAAAGGCGTCCACCATGGATTGAAACTGGTTGCTTATTGAATGAAAACTCAAACAGGATTGCCATCGATGCGTATTTCTATTTGTACAGCTTTAATTTGTTTATGATATGGATTTGTTCAGTTAATTCGAAGAATCAAATTATAAATGAGGTCTTCAGTCGATGTTTTGGGGAAAAATATTGAGGAGGGTGTGGGGGGGGTGAGTTGAAAGAAGTTAAAAATAAGTTAGTTGGTGAAAACAAGCAAGAATGTTTTAAAATTATCAGCAAATCACGAGTTGTAAGATTTGGAGGCTGGAGAACAGAGACGCTCCAACAACATTCTAAAACATTTTACTTCAGAGCCAAACAAGGTTTGATTACATTAATACTATAGCGGTCTCCCTATTTTGTCAATATCTTTGTTCGGGGTGCCCGTCAGAAGCCATACAACCTTTAACTGTCGTGTAAGCCAGGAATCAAACCCAAGTTTACAACACAACCTGTTTACGATGCAACCAAGTTTACAACACAACATGTTTACGATACAACCAAGGAAAGGACAAATGTAAAAACGAATCGTCAGGCCGGGATGGGGTGGGAAGGGGTTGGGGTGGATTGTGCCCCTGCTACAGACCCCCCCCCCCTTGGGCGCATCAATGAATTATAAAAATCACTATATTCAGTAAGAATCAACGGGATGTGAGAAGTATTCCATCTTAGTACATCAACAGTTGATGTGTAAACTATCATGGTGTCTTTATACTGACAAGCTCACGCAACCTATTAACCGGGGGTGATCGAAATGACCGTATTCAAACACGAGCATGATAACAGACGTTATTATTTCCCGAGAAAGGTCAAAATCCAACCCCTAAAATACCACTGAACAGATTTACTGGTACCAAAGTCCTTTTTATAACATCATGGTAATGGTTTCAAAGGCTTAACAATGAACGTATTTTTATTGACCGTATTTTGTAGGTAAATGTAACGCATTAGCTGGATTAACTTATAAGGGTGTCAATCTGTTGAGACACTGTATAATGAACCATTGTATGTGGCATTCATTTGCTGTTCAACTGAGGCAAGACCTAATTCCTCTTCTCCTTGATGAGGTATAGTGAACACATTTACCCGAACCAATAATGCCCTAGCAATACCTCAAAAGCACAGCGTTCTGTTTAAAACATTTTTTTTTTCAAGACCGTTCGGAGTTCGTCAACTTCCAGGTCGTTCTCGGCAAAGAGCGCCTGGAGAACTTTGAGGGGCTGGGGACTAGTAAAATGTTTCACTCTAATTGATACACACGTTGACAATAATGGTTTCTTGGTTCGGTTAAGATGCAAAACTGATTGTAGTTAGTTACAACGAAGACTAAAATAATGCAATTGACTGGTATAATTTATTGTTAACAATTCGTGAAGTTATAGTTTGCCTATGGTAGTTGCACCATTTTGAACTATTGACATTGTTGATGTGTTTACTTTTGTTGCTTTTATTCGATTAATATAGGTCGATGTTATACACAAAGTAGGAAGTAACAAACATAGAAAGAATAGCAAACAATTAGTTAATGGCCTGACGTTTCGACCCTGGCAGAGTCGTTCCCGAAGGCTAAATAAAAAGAAATGAGAACAAAAATACGGGGGGGGGGGGGTCACACAGCACTTATATTTCCAAGTATGAACACGCACTGATTGCGTATTGGTTCCTAGCAAATGTTGATATTCCTTATTACAATATACATCAATTCTACTGTGGTGACTGCTATCGAACCACCACTCCAAGCGATGGAAAATATATCATCAACAAAGTGTTTCATGAAAGGTATCCACCCCAGAATTTCAAATTTCAAAAATACCTGTCTATATTTCGTTTAGATTGTTTAGCCCATCGGCATTTGCCCGAGTTGAAGTAATTGAATATGTATTGAGTGAAATATGAGAAACGTTCTAAATCAAGTATAATTTGTACTATATCAATTTGATAAGTGTGTTTCTTCTATTAGACGGAGTTCATCGTAGTTTATTTAATGGAACGTCCGCATGAACAATCGAAGTGCTGGGTTTGATGCTCCTGGAGTGCTATGCCACTTATAATGTATGTGATTCCCATCACAAAATTAAGTTTTTGTTTGTTTTGGGGGTATTATTTTTTATTTTTTTTATTTTTTATTTTTTATTTTTTTGGGGGGATCGATATTACACCATGCCAAATGTTGAGCACCAAATGCATTAATGATATCAAATGGAAATGTTAATTTGCGTATTATTGTATTCATTACTAATACCACTTGTTTAGACAAAATGAATAACTAAATAAATATATGCATACATAAATAAAACAGCAACGGAGGAAGAAAGACACATCAATTATCGAACAATCTACTGGGGGCATTTTTTTTCTTCTAATATTTATTTAGTACTACAGATAGCAATTTATTTATTTATTTATTTTGGTATGAGTATTTTTTCTTCTTCTAATTCTGTGATAGCTGTAATCAGTAATGAGTAGGCCTAATAATTTTGTTTGATAATCCTACCCCTCCTGTCAGATTAAACAAAAGATTATACTAAATGTTTGCAAACAAAGCAGTGAGCATAACTTTCATAAATACACACAATGCGTAACTTAATTAAAACTTATAATGTAAAATAGCATAAAGTTAAAATTCAATTATTTAAACAGAAAGAAAACAAATCAGTAGAAAGGCAAAAACGAAGCAAACGATTTGCACTATACGCAGCTACCAATGTGACACTAAAACTTCGTTACTACGTCACGTCCTGTTCCCTCTTTCAATTTAGTTATGACAAGATTGTTCTAGTCCGAAATAGCCCATTTTTGCCCCAGTGAGTAAAGGTAGCAACAATGGCAGACAACCATGTGGACCACGTTCCGCTAGTTGAGTTATCTATAGACAAGTCTGACAAGCTATGAACCCCCAAAACTACAGAGCTATTGAAAACAGTCTATTTTTGACGTTGGGCATACGCTTCGGTGATTGTCAATGGTACGCTGACCTCATGCGGTGTATGGGAGTTGAGAACAAAGTACGAAAGGCAATGTGAGGCAGTGGTGTGTTTCTGGGCGCCATTGCTGAACTATTCTGTGGACAATGTTACAATAAATTGTCCCTAGTGAACCTTCCCATACATCCTCTCTTGTTTCTGGCCGTCGAACACTCTTTGGAGGATATGTGTGTTTTTTCGTCGGAGGAACGCTAGGTTCAGAGTTCTGATGTCCATGATGTTGACGAAATGGACGGTGAGTGTTTTCCCCGCCATCGTGGTTGTAAGTAATTACGACTTCTATAAACATAAATACTCATTATTGTTATTACCGGGCTGTTTATGGACACTGTTACCCGACCTCCATTCACTCCTACACGATCATAATTATGCCATCAATATTTGCAGAACATACAGACATAGGTTACACAGTGCTATTGAGCTAGTATTTATTTTTTTGGGAAATAAGAAGTATTGGAGTAAGTTTATGGAGTAATGGGTGTGTGTGTGTACGGTGTGTTTATTTATTTATTAAGGTATTTATTTATTTATTTGTCAACATGTTTTTGTTTTGTTTTATGTTTCGCTGTCCCTATTTTCTTGGAAGTGAAACAATTAGGCAAACAAGTTCACATTTTAACTACCTTCCTTCTTCTGGAGCACATCTGTAGTTATACCAGACTTCTCTGGCTATAGTATATTAACTTAACAGTCGCAACTCCCCAAGGTGTTGTGTGATGCATAATGGTCACCCTGCCCACGAGAACAACCGCACACTCATCAAGCTCGCACCTGTTGATTCAAAACCACCCAAAACAATATCGCTCCCGACGTTGTGAATAGCAGACGCGTCAAAAATGCATAATATTTAATATTTAATGTGAAATGATACTTTAATAAGCCCGTTGTATACATGTTGTGTCCTCTTCATGAAGTGATACTTTATTATGCCCGTTTTATACATGTTGTGTCTTCTTCATGAAGTGATACTTTAATATAGCCGTTTTATACATTGTGTGTTATCTGCATGAAACGGTACTTTAACATACCCGTTCTATACTGTTTTGAAACATGTGTTAAGTGATTGTTTTTAATACACCAGCTATGTACTATTTGTCTTGTTCTTGAAATGATACTTTAATATACCCGTTAAATACTATTTGTCTACTTCTTGAAGTGATACTTTAATATACCCGTTCAATACTTTATGTCTTCTTCTTGAAGTGATACTTTATAATATACACGTTCGATACAACCGGTATTTGTCTTCTTCATGAAGTGATAATTTAATATACCGGGCGTTCTTTACCATTTGTCTTCTTCGTGAAGTTATATTTATTTAATAGACCGTTTCTATACTAATTGTCTTCTTCGTGAAGTGATACTTTAATTGTCCTGTTTGTGAGTTGATACAATAATATACCCGAATTCTTGAACCGAGCTATATTTGACAATGGGTGTAGTGCAAAAACATTTAAAAGGTTATGTTCTACTATATTTATCAAAAGTCACAAACCTCACCCGGACTGCAGCGTATACGCTAAAGTCAATTGATCAAGTTTTTCCATCTGCCTTTCGTTTATTGCCATCACTTGATTATTTGTATTTATTTATGCTGTCTAACTAGTTATAAATATATATTCATATGGTACTTCTACTACATACAACAACAACACGTACACAATATGAGGGAAATTAACTTCATGCTAGAATTTGTCCAAGGTCTTTTTTTAAGACTGTGTTTTATATGTTTTTGTTATTTATTTTTAATTCAAAATATCACTGCCCCAACGGTTTGACTCTCTTCTTGAAATTAACACGGGAAATTAAATCCTATGCTCTTCAGATTTATCGAGTTAATGCAAAGTGACGTTGTTTCCTGGCAAATTAGTCTATAATTTTGTCACTGCTGGGTACATCGTTCATGGATCAGTTATCTCAACAGATAAAATAGAAGAAATCTTTTGGATGTTGAATAGTTGCACCCCAAGTGCAAAGTAGATTGACAATAAATTTCTTCTGTAAAACGTCATCATTACTCCGCGTATTGCGTTTCATTTGAACAACTACCGCAAGTAATTATCATGGGTAGCACCAGTTAACATAAAATACAAACAAATAAATAAATAACAATTTTGTTCCCCCTTTTTTCAGTTCATTTATTTATTGTCTTAAATTTAATTAAGCTCCAGAACAAGACGGTAGAACCTGTAAGCACTTCGAAACAATACAATATAATTAGCTGTTACAAACTGGTCATACCAACCAAAAGGACCTATGGTATAGATGCAGCAAATATAACTAATGGCCTGACGTTTCGACCCTAGCAGAGTCTTTCGCGAAGGCTAAAAACATATTTGATAAGGATGCTTTTTGTCTTTTACTTTCACTTACTTTTTTGTCTTTTTACTTGAACATTATGTTGCGGAGTTGGGAAATTTTGTATTTTGTCCCTGAATATGTGGATACCAACATAGGGCCGTGACTTTAAGCTTACTTGCCGCAAGGACCCACCTTCATTAATCAGTTCTATTGATATCAAAGGTGCCAGAAAAGCCCATAAAAAAGATGATCAGTCTGCGTTGACTCTAAACCATATCCCTGGGCATTTTTGGATGCCATTCTCCCAAGAATCAGTTTGTTCGTAAACCAAGATAAAGGGAGGGTATATCTTTGGTAATTACTTAAACAAATAATGACAATACAAACTTACTTGGCAAAGAGTAGGCTGGAGAGCTGTTGGTATTAATTATACAACACAGCGGGAAACGACAACCTTTGAAGTAATGTAGTTTGAGAGAAAGAGACAATTTTTCACCCACAAATTTGAATCTGTGAGAAAGGCTTCAGGCATGAAGTGTTATTCGGGCATCTGAAAGTACACAGTACTATGCAACAAGGGTTGTTTTTCTTTCATTATTTTCTCGCAACATCGATGACCAACTGAGCCCAAATTGTCATAGGTTTGTTATTGTATGCATATGTTGGGATACACCAAGTGAGGATACGGTCCTTTGACAATTACCAAAAATATACCCTGCCTTTAACTATGCTGGTAATTAAAGTAGAATAAATCAAACAAAGCTTTGATTTAACTTTGTGTGGGGGTTGATTGACACAGTTATATGTTTGTGTTTCAAATGCATAATGTTCCAAAAGGTTGCGGTAGAAATATTGTCCAGGTGCCAACTACTGTACAGCTCAAACTTGTTTACAGGGTCAATAGAAACTCGCGACATTTTCACAATTACCTCGACATACGAAGAGGTACGAAATTCGTGATTGGGCTGACATAAACTAAACAATTTAGTACAGTATTGATATCACGATTTTGTATTTATTTTTTCCTTTTCTGGTTAAGACTTACGAAACTTTTGATTTAAGGAAATAAGTTGTCACAATGTGATTATTCGGCATTTGAAAACAAAAATTGCAGTTGGAAAAAGGTTGCCCCAGGCAACATAATGACATTCGCGTTTATTTTGCTCCTCGAACGTTGAATGGCAGCCGCTTCAATCAACAAGAACATGTCTGCTTGGATTACACAGTCTATCAATTGCCATTTCCTCTCTGTCTAGTGCGCTTTTATTTGAGTGGGTACAGCAACGCGCCTTCGGGGTTGTATATTTCGGACTGTAGAGGGATAAATAAGCTTGTAATACTTCAGTCTGCGTATAACCATAAAAGTGATTAAAGGCACTGAACACGTTTGGTTATTGTCAAAGACCAGTAATCTCACTTGGTGTATCCCAACATATGCATAAAATAACAAGCCGGTGAAAATTTGGGCTCAATTGGTCGTCGAAGTTGCAAGAAAATGATGAAAGAAAAAACACCTTTGTTGTTCAAATTTGTGTGCTTTCAGATAGGAATAAAAACTTCTTGCAAGAAGTTTTTATGAGAAAATTAGTGAGAAATTAACTCTTTCTCAAAAACTACGTTACTTTAGAGGGAGTCGTTTCTCACAATGTTTTATACTATCAACAGCTCTCCGTTGCTCGTTACCAAGTAAGTTTTTATGCTAATATATATTTTGAGTAATTACCAAACGTGTACAGTGCCTTTAAACTTGACTTATTTTTCCCTCTAACGTTGCAATTTATGGCATGGGAATGTCATGATAAAGCAACGCCGAATAAACTTAGACGAAAGTGAGGGAAGGTGGCTCAGTTTGCAAATGGATTTTAACGTTAAAAAAGGTCAAAGAAACAAATGTATGGAATACACACATCAGTTTTGTAAATATTGATGTGATTTGATTCCAAATACTGTTCTATCTTTTGTGTTCTATCAAAGTGAAGGCAAAGTGAAGGCAAGAGTTTTATTTTGTTAGTTTGCAAATGCTATTCTTGTTGATTTTGTTTTACCTGGAAACGTTAACAAAAGTCAATGAGATAAATGTATGACAGGCAAAATCAGTTTCGTATACATGAACGTAATTTGTTTCCATACTCTTTTGTGTTTGATCATTGTATTATTAGTCATTTAATATCGTTATATGTTTACCATCGGAGCGGAGGTCCATCCAATTAGAGAATGACGGAAGTTGTGACGTGAAGAGTTGATCATTAATCCTTAACCTTCCCCAATTCTTCCCTCCAATTCCAGGTTTGCATATAGCAACAATCTTCTTTTGCCCTGGTTTGTTTTCATGGATTAACTAATGACGCTAAAACAATTGATAACAGTTACAACATTATTAATAACAAATTATTAGGAATAATAATAATAAGAAGAACAGAACAAAAAGAAGAAGGGGTTGCTTGTAGCAAAACTGTTCTTTTGCACTGATCGGTTTTCATTAATTAACATATAACGCTAAAACATAATAGTTATCAAAAAATTAATATTAAATTATAAAGGATAATAAAATAAAGAAGAAGAACAAGAACAAAAAGAAGATGGGGTTTCATGTAGCAAAACTCTTCTTTTGCACTGGTCGGTTTTCATGGATTAACAATAATGCAAAACAAAAGTCATAGTAATAACAAAATAAAAAATAAAATCAGAATAAGAACGAGAACAACAAGAGTACGAACAATACTTCTAAATACGCAAATAAAAGATTGCAACTCATTAAGATGTACTTGTGAATGGTGTATTTGCTTGAATACAAAATAAAACATTTTGAATAATGACATTACAACCGATACCAGGACGCTCTAAAACCTCCACCCAACCACTACAATGCTCTTTGGTTAGGTCACGGTTGCTAGATGCGGTGTGGTATCGATGGAAAGGTTTTAACAAAAGACTTCCCAAAATAACTTTTCACGTTTAGTTCTCAAAAGGCTTGGGGCGCTTCTATTAAAAGCGGGTTTTTTTGCCTGCAAAGTCCATCAAAGCGCACTAACATATTTCTGACAACAAGTTGAGTTTATTAACGGATCAGTTTTGAAAATATCTACACGGGTATTGTTGAACCGTACTACTTCCATGCTTATTTGAATGAACCTGAAGTTAGATTCGTGTTCACACAATGGAACAATGTACGCCTCACGCGTTCCTATACACCCATATCTATTTATAGGTTCTATACAGCTTGCTTGGCAGAGTAGATGCTGTGCAGTTTGAGGGTAACACCAGACACGCGCAATCACCCATTTCAACTTATATATATATATTTTTAATGTGGTTTGGTTGAAGTAGCTTACACTGCAAACACTTGGGTGGTATAGTGATTCTTTTGGTAACAATGTGACACCATTGGATCAGTGTTAATTGTCCCCATTACTGTATTGTTGGTGACATTAACACCGTGTCAGTGTTGTCACATATATAATAAGATAATCAGTTTAACAACCCAGTTTTTGCAGTGTAGTGGTCCTTTTGGTGAAATTGTATTTTGTGTTATTTGTGTAAACTTACTTGTTTACTTAATCATCTTCGTCTACAGAAGGACACAAGGCCGGTATTTGTAAACGTCACGTTAAAAACAAGTTTGGTCGTTTTATGTTTGTTAACCTCTCCTGTAATTTCCCCCTCCTTTCTTCTTCGTCTTTTGCTCCATTTTCTCCTATTTAAACGAAGTGGCGTTGCCATAAGGAGGTACCATGGCAACTTGATTGTTCAAACAAATTATTGAAGTACTGCTGATTAAAATAAGCACATAATGCCTTTACATCATGAATGTTACACGTGTTTTTTCGTTTGATTTGTATTTGTTTATTTCGTTTATGTTTAACCAGGGTAGTTCATCCCTTAAACAAAAAAAAACTAAAGATAATAATACAGGAATCCTATAGGAATCTTATAGGAATCGAGGAAGTGACGAAAAACTTAAAAGAACCCCATATGAATCATATTTAAATCCCGTAGGATTATATAGGCATGTTTCCTATTGAGGAATCCTATAGGACTTTTTTTGGTATGGATCATTTGGCAAATAACTGTTATACCAGGGGGCCCTGACATGAGGCAAAAAACCCCAAAACAAAACACTCACAAAAAACAACAAGTATTGCAAATTTAAAAAAAGCTCATTATAATGTTAGTGCACATTTTGCCTTTATACGAAACAGGAAAATGACTTTGGTGCGTATTTTGATTCATTAAAAACCAGCGGGAAATTGTGTATTATAGTATATTTTTTCTCATCACCAATAATACGTCATATACCTTTAAAGGCACTGTACAACGTTTGGTAATTACTCAAAATGTATATTAGCATAACAACTGACTTGGTAACGAGCAACAGAGAGTTGTTGATAGTATAAAACATTGTGAGAAACGACTCCCTCTGAAGTAACGTAGTTTTTGAGAAAAGGGGTAATTTCTCACTAAAATAATAAAAACTTCTTGAAAGAAGTTTTCATTCCTAACTGAAAGCAAACAAATTTGTACAACACGAGTGTATTTTCTTTCATCATTTTCTTGCAACTTCGATGACCGATTGAGCCCAAATTTTCACAGGCTTTTTATTCTATGCATATGTTGGGATACACCAAATGAGAACACTGGTCTTTGACAATAACCAAACGTGTACGATGCCTTTAAATACCTCCTGAGCAATCCCATAAAGTAATGGAACCTGACAAGTTGCGCATTTAAATTTCTCCACACACATTAATTTAACAAGGCATTTTGTTCCCAATGATGGTGATGCACTTTTGATTTACGATTACAGTTGCTGTCATTTATAATTGATGCACAATTACATCATAATTCACTGCGAAAAGTTTCTCGGATAAGCATCATGCTTATTTGCTATTATTATTAGTTTTACCTTTCTGGTAATAATAAGTGCCTGACAATTGTAACCTGGGCCTGATTATGTGGAGACAACGAATAATATACATGTAAAGAGAACAATGTTTAAGATGATTCAGTTTGAGATGGTGGAAGAAAGCACTAACTTTGTGAGAATCCACGAAATCGGGTAGGGACTGAACAATCCAGCCCACCTCCAAGCCTCCGATCATGGATGGGACTCCAACCGGAGTCCTTGGAGTCGACAAGTTGCCAGCAATAAACCATTATTAACCAAACTGGTTGTCAGTTGTGAATCATGACAGTATGAAGGTTGTTTTAGCTGTCTGGGA
The DNA here is from genome assembly GCA_021014325.1 of Plazaster borealis. Taxonomy (NCBI): domain Eukaryota; kingdom Metazoa; phylum Echinodermata; class Asteroidea; order Forcipulatida; family Labidiasteridae; genus Plazaster; species Plazaster borealis. Next base: position 8,334,802 of record CM037467.1, read on the forward strand.
CACTTTGAATTATCTTGGTTTATATATTAAAAATAAATAAATAATCTTAATACAAAATTAGAATCGCCAAATCTATTACAACTAAATCCTTTTCTCTCTCTCTGAAAAAACCCCCCAAGTGTAATCATTCAAACAAAACCATGTCATAAAACTGGTTTCTTCAATAATAGTAATAATAATAATAATAACATTTCCTGCGTTTCTTATTACTGGTGGTGCTAGTTTAAAACAAATATAAAATAATGAAAACATGGCGGCACAAAAGACGAGTAGCGGATGCAAACACTAAACCTTTCATTGAAGTATCATTCAAAACTCCATAATACTTCAAAATGACATTATCTAGCACTCAGGGCTCGTATGCATTGAGGGATCGCAATGCTGCACAAGAAAAGAGCCATCAAATACAAACACAGCAGATGACAGAAACTAAACATGGCCGTCTCCGTGTTGACGGCTACAGCTACGGCTACGACTGTTGCTAAGGGTGTTGCTAAGGACGTCCTATACTTTAATGCATGATGACACGACGATCCAGCCGTAGCCGTAGCCGTAGCCGTAGCCGTAGCTGTTGCTGTCGATTCGGGAACGGCCTTTTGGAACATAAAAGTGAACAGCATAAAGGCAAGGTATTCCTTTAGTCTTCGGAAACCGTGCGTTTGTATTAATCCTATATAAATGTAGATATATACAATAAAACTAACCCGTGAAAATGTAATTTCAAAATGTGGTAGCGTTTTTTAGATATTTCCAAAAATCTGGAGCGGGTCCACGCGGGAAGAATAATCAGTAAATGGAATACACAATCTGAGAAATGTTCATGCATGAAAAGTTTCTAAGATTGCAATTATTATTGCCTTTCTCTTAAAGCACATTCCTTGCAAGGAATCGTTTCTCAAAATGTTATATATTATCAGCAGCTGCAGTGTTTCTTAACATTTGTTTGGGCTCATCATTTTTGGAGTGATTCCTAAAGGTGTACCCTGCCTTTAACTTAGGAATATATTTTGAGCAATGTTTTGAATTCAGCAAGATGAAAGGCACGAATGAATTCATACGGAAGAGCATTCCTGATGTTTGGAGCAGCTTGCTGCATGCATATCTTTGTCAGATGAAGAAAACCTGTTTTGAGGTCTTGTGAGAATTCTGGTTTCAGAGCTGGAACGGAGTGTTCTGTTAGACTGGCAAGGCTGTGAACACAGAAAATCAATGTCATGTACTGCCAATGCTGAACCAATGCTTCTAGATTCTACCAATCATGTAATTATCACAATTCCACGGAAAGCTTTGCGCAAGACACGTTTGTGAAGTAACACCACTATTGTAACAAAGGGATAACTTTTGTGTTTAATTGTGAACAGGGTGACCTTGGTTTTCTGTACTACGTGCAGAAATATTGGCACGCAATGGATGCTGATTGCTTTGAAATTCCAGTTCTAATTTCAGACATAATAAGCATTGTCCATGTTTGAGCAATGTCATCAATTCTGTTTCATGTTGTGCATGCAGCCGAAACGGGGCCTCCGTGGAAAATTGTGTACATGACGTAAGACTTTTGACAATACCCAAGTATAATTAGAGTTTCGTAATTCCCCAGAGAGGTTCATTAGTGATTCATTTATTGCTGGTTCACAATTGGGGGCTCGTTATGCAATGACAAAGAGTTAGTTCTGAGGGCTTATTCTAAAACGGAATGCCTCAATGAAATGCAATTGCTTGACCATTTTGCACGTTTAGTGGAAATGTGCTCGTATACCAGCCTCGTCCCCATGGTTTACTTTATTTCCAACCACGTTTACAATAGTAGACCCTGGGAGGGAAACTCCTTACTTGGACCCCGATTGGACAACGACTGGTGTACAAAAGTCTAACGTAAACATGTTAAGTTGTACTCATTCAGTATTCACCATGTTCACAGCCAGACTATTCTAATTTGCATACGTATCCACAACATTTTGGATATGCAAATGATCCAATACCAGGGTGAGAGAGCGGTCTACCTCGTATTGCCCGACACACCTTGGGGACGAGGTTGCTCGTGTACGAGCACCATTTACTACGATGTGTATAACATTGTAACGTCCAGCGACAAGTGTCTGGTACATATTCCTCGCCGCCACAGGAGAAGCTGCTTGTTGCATCCATGTTGTATGATTATTTGTTGTTGTTATTGTTTTTATTGCACTTGTTGTTTGTTTTACTTGTTTATTTACCCAAACAGTCACTTGCTATCAAGAAAAGCTAAGTTTTGTTTTATGTATTTTGTTCTTACTCGTGCCATGATACTTTACTTGTGTTCGTTATCTCTGTTTTCCCTGCTGTGCCCTTTTACTTTGTTGTAGGCCTAGTTATCTACATATTGTTTATTTGCCTGTTGATATTCTATGACCCCCCACCATAATCACATTCTAATTCTCATTATTAGTAGTTACATTAAGAGAGGGACTCACAACGATCAGTTCTGCTGTATGGATGACCCTCTATGGAGATTATTATAACTTAATAAATAAACATATAAAATAAATAGACAAATAAAACTATTTTTTTAGAATTAAATAAATTTACAGAGACAGAAGATCAAACACTAAAATCATTACTAATGGTATATTACTTGCACATGCTTTGGAAGAGGTTTGATCTAAGTCGTCATAATGCAAATAATGAGGTTATCTTAGATGCGTCACTGACCTGGATACAACCAGCCACAATCGAAATGCCGCGTCTCTTGATATACAATTGCCCCAGGGCTTGCAATGTTTAAGGGACATTCCTATACTCAGTCAAGGAAATGTTTTGTAATGTATGAATTGGAAGACAATCACACGACGAATCAAATTAAACAATCTTGGTCTCGATTGAGCACTTGATATCCATTGATTTATATAAATAATCATCTTCTTACGATTGGTTGATTACCTGTTTTCGGTATTACAATTCCATTGAACTCGTGTGCAGTTTTCAAGAGTCATCTGAATTCCTTGGAGCAGTTTGGATGTTTATGAAACGTATCAACCTTGCTTGTTGCACTCACTATTCACGTTGCAGCCTGAAAACTTGAATAATTTGCTTCATGCAATATCCGGTGGAGACCAAACTTCTCTGTAGTGTTATAATATTGGAACGAATGTCTTTTAGATTCATAGACTTTATCTTGTATTTATTTGTTTATATTGTTTTTGTTTTTTTCATTGCTTGGTCACGGTCGTATAAACAGACAGAGGAAAAGCAAGAAAACATAACCAGATTGGATTTAAAACCCATCTGGCATATTTTGTCAAGACATATGCCAATGGATCGTCTGGGATAGAGGAATCTAAAAATAAACAAGATATACTTTCGATTGAAGGCCGAACGCCAAATTGCGAACAGTGTGTCAACACATTGTACGAGGGCTCTAAAAACAGTAACATGTCGTCCCCCCTCCCCCCTCCCCGATCCGTATGGACGAGAAACCGTACAATGCTTATGTTGCACTGTAAAACCTCCCGGTCAGAATTGACTGGGATTCGGGGTTTTAGGGTCAGCCTACTTGACCCAATTATGGGTCAGGCTGACCCGGAAATTAGTAATAAAAAACAGGTGATTTTGAGCCGGATTCGGCGTCGATTTGACCCAAAGCTGGGTCATTTCGAGATTTCAGGACTCGAATCCGGAGTTTTTAGACGTCACTATAGTTAATAAATTCCACCGTAAACAAATAATGTTCAACAGTGTTACCCTTGTATTGAATGAAATGCTGCTGTTAACTCTCTCCCCGTCATGCTCGCCGTATAACTAGTAATCAGGAAAGGAGGGGAAATAGGGTGCTGTGTTACGACAATAAAACAACCTTAAAATAGAGACAAATTGAAATCCTGTGGGCACTAACGTTTTTAATTTACACACTACGGAATAATGCGTGTGTGGAAGAGCGTTGAAGAACATCCCACGTTTTGGTTAGGGCAATTAGCCCCCCCCCCCCAGTTATGTTCCCATTTCGTTCCCCATATTATATGATATACCAAAGGCAGAGTAAATCAAAGGGTGAAACTACATGATAATGTCAAACTGTAGTAATTTTGTCCCTTGACACCCAGCACAACAACAACGGCACAATCTTCATGCATTTGGTATTAGCATGGAGGAAGAAAATATAATTCCTCCATGGTATTAGCGCGTAGCAAACCTGTCCAGTGTGTACAAACTTTCAGATCCTAGTCCAAACCTAATGCTATTCAACCATGGCAATAAAGGCTTTTCTAGCTGGAGATGACGTGGGAGATGACGTGGGCCAATGTGAAGTGTAAAACTTATCACGGATATTAATTTATGTGTGGAGTTTATCCACATCGAAATGCCTCGGAGGGTTTTTAACCAAGTTGACAATTATTTACAAAAATAATGAAAAGTAGAGTTTAATTAATGTTCACTATAAACCAATATGTGACAATATCTTGGTAGGATTTAGGGAAATCATCACCATTTGTCTGGGGTTCTGTACGTTTGTTTACGTGCTTATTTCGATTGCAGCAACAGTTCTGACTCACCACATGGGTTTTCCTCGACTTTACAAGTATTTTAGATGGAAATACTTCTTTAGGCGATTGGATGAACCAATAAGTGAATATTTGTCTTCTTTGATAACTAAAGGTATAGGGTCATAGATTGTTTTGTCACCGTGATGCTGATTGGTTGGCACAAATACACAAAAAATAATATACAATAAAGTCACATGTGAAAGTTTCAGCTGAATATACAGTGTGTACCTGCTGTGAAAAAAAGCAAACAAAAAGTCATATTATTTTTACAAGAACGTCGAATCCATCCACGTTTAGCGAGGCGACAGCGGGTACCACCATGCTGGCCCTCGTCATTATTTGCGAACAGACACCAACCTTCAGAAATCTGAAGAAAACCCCCAAATTCATGCATGAATCGTTTCTCAGATTCAAATCTTTAGGAGTGAACAAATTATCCAAACCATAGTACTTCGAAGGGAGTCCTTTATCAAAATGGTTTATACTATTAACAGCTGCAGTGCTTCTCACCGAGTAAGTTTTTATTGACATTAATGTTTGGAGTATTCACCAAGCTATACCGTACCTTTAATAATAAACACTAATGTATTAAATGAAACAATTCGAAGCATTATTAATGTGATTGCTTCTTCAAAGCATGTCCTCGCTGTGTGTTTCGAGATGTACCATTGAAAACTGTCCGCTTCACGAATGTATTATCGAATAGGTAAAGAGGTCGGTCAAACAAACAGAGGAAGTAGGTTGGGGACTTTGCTAGGTGTTTATACTCAAAACATGGAAACAGGTTATACCGGGGACTTGGCTAGTGAGATACTTTGAAAATAAGACTTGGGTAGTTTATGAATAACAACCGTCTCTTTTACAAACATTTTGCGCCCACAAAACACGCGAGAATTCGCACAAAATTTACGACTAAACCAAGTGGAACTCGTAGTGTTGAGCTTTCGAAACAGAGGAGAAAAAACCCAGTTCCGCAAACTAACTTTACTCTACAGGTGTTGCCTGACGACTGTAGACCTAGTCGAGCCCCGGCTAAGAGCTGACGGCCCCATTACAAGTCGAGAAAAAATAAATCGATTTTGTGAAACGCCTCTGAGGAGCCAGGCATGGGGACCCCCTTTCCGACATTGACCGCCCGGTAGCAATATTGCCCCCGATGTCTTCTTTGCCTTAGTGGGTTAGTATCTCGCAATATCTCAGATGGATGCTGCGAGATTCTCCCTGCTTCTATGTAGTTTACTCGCGTTTTCCAGAGCACTGATCAAACGCATTAACGACAAATTGGAATCGTGCTACGTAAACCAAATCGTGTTTGGTTTTGCGACAAAAGCAGCGCTCTTTTGGGACCACTCTAAACCTGATGTAAAGGATGCTTGACTTGGTTGAGAGTGTTTGTTGGATATGAATATTGATCAACGTGGTCCTTGAAATAAACGGGCAAGTTTATATTGAGTGACGTAATAATGCTCTTTCTTAATGTAAAACAATGAAGTGTTAATCTTGCGACATTATAGTTTGGTTCTAACGAAGATCTAACCGTCATCATCATCATCATCATCGGGCTGTGTTCGTCCTTGATGGATGAAGCCTTCTTCATGCAATTTGTATTCTCTTATCCTCTTTGCTATTCTGGTCCAAATTGTCGTGTTGGCGTATTTGGATTTCGTCTCTCCATCTTCTCCTCGTTCTTCCTCGTCCTTTTTTTTCCATTCCTAGGTTGCCATGTGGTTAGTCTCTTGGTCCGTCTGTTGTCATGTCTTTTTGATGAGTGTCCTGCCCATCTCCAATTCATTTCCTTGACCTTTTCCAAGATGTCTTTGATCTGATTCTGTTGCCTTATGTTGGTCTAATTGTGTCGCGTACCAACTTCGTATTTTCCTGTTTCATTGGAGTTATTTATCTGATGTTGTTGCCTTATGTTGGTGTGTCTAACTTTGTCGCGTGGCAACTTAGTTTTTCCCCGTTTCATTGGATTTATTTAATTGTTATTTTGTTTTGTTCTACTTTTGATGTAAACAATTTCCTCGTCATTTGAAATATAACAATTTTCACGGGGGAAGCCAATCAAACGTGTTTGGCCTTTACATGCACTTGAACAACAGTAACACCTGCTGAATGTGCAATGTACTTTCCTGCACTATACGACAACGACCAAAGGACAAGCTTTATGCTTCTGCACCAAAAGGCCCGAGGCGCAAGTGTATGACCCATTTGTGCGTATTGTTTATTGTTTTGTTTTGTTGTGGTTGTTGGTGTTCCTAATAACACATGGATGGGACTGGTGTATGTCGTGAATATGTCGTCGCTTGTACTTATATAGAGGGCGGGGGGTATATCTCCAATGTAAAACATTCATCAAATCGTTTACCGCAGCGAACATCTGACCTATTATTTCATTTTGGAAAACAATTAGTGTTAAAAAACTGACGCCACAAAATGAGTTGTATTTATTTGTTTTATTACAGTTAGACAAGCCGTAGACCAGGTGTTAGTTGAGTGACTCAAACAAATTCAAATTATAAAAAGGGTACATACAAACAAAACATATAATAATAGTAATACAAGCAACAGCAACAACAATCAAACAGAAAACATTCAACCTAGGTCATACAATAAATCCGAGAATAGTAGGGCGCCCTTCTTTTCCCCCAAAAATAAATAAATAATAATACAATTAATATTAATATTAATTGTTACACTAATAATAACTACATAAATACATAGCAAAATAGCATAGCAACAAAAACAATTAAAAATAATTCATACATCGTTAAGGACTTTCAGCCTGTCTGATCGAAAGGCTCTCCACAGAGTCTTCCCTTTGCTCCACAATGCTGCATTCTTAACAGCTGATGCCGTATACATTCTAATAGGAAATCGAGGCAGGTGCAGTCTGGTGGTTTTTGTAGCCTGCTTTGATACCCCCAGCCTACTCACTTTGAAACCCGTAGGCACCGACGGGGCCTCCATCAAATGTTCAAGGAAGAAATGTCCAGCTGATTATCAATGAATTTGTCATGGTTGAGAAAGTATTCGAGTCAGCTTGTTAGTTAGCCAGCACATTGGACCTGTCTTGTTCTTTCCGGTGCGTTAAGCTATAAGCAGCTTCATTTTAAAAAACAAACAAAAAAACACCATTAGCAAGACACCAATTCCACATTATAAGTTCACAAAAATACCGCTATTACACTGCAAGTGCTGGGGATGTTAACATTGACACCAGTGGTATTGCCACGTATATGTACAGAAGAGAGAATCAAAATTAACTCCACAGGGTGTTAAAACAACACTGTCAAATATAGTTGTTTTTGCAGAAATTAGTGTTATTTTAACACCCTATGGTGTACATTTTGATTTTGGTGTATCTATATTTGACAACACCTATGGTGTCAATTAGCAACACCCCAGTTTTTGCAGTGTATATAGTAATTGCAATGAGTAACACAATAATAAAATGAGTACTGATCATTTTACAATCTAGTGCGACATAATCACGTGATTAGGAAAACCCTAGGAAAATAATTGAATTGTCACATACTCAAAAACACTTCCCAAAACTGCATGAAAAGGTTCAGAAATAAAAACCTGTGCACGGTCTTTCCTAGAAAGGCTATTAATAAACAAATGAACCTCATTGATGATAGTGAAACAAGTTATTCAATGTCCTTATTCAATTTTGTTTACTTATTCATTGTTTACCCCTTGCCTTTTCTGTGTGCTTTCTGCCTTTACCTATCTCTCTCTCTATTCATGTATTTCCACTTGACTGCTTTTGTTACACTTGTATACCTGTTTATGTGTGTTGGCCTTCGAGAAAGACTCTGCTAGGGTCGAAACGCAAGGCCATTAACTATTTTTTGCATTTATACAATAGGTCATTTTTGTGGGTAAGCAGTTTGCAACAGCTAACTCTGTTTTCTCAATTTCCTTATACGGGAACTGTGTCTTTTATAACACGCCATTAACAAATGTTTACATTTATACCAATAGGCCTAGGTCCTTTTGGTGGGTTAGCAGTTTGCAACAGCTAACTCTATTTTCTCAATTTCCTTACACGATAATTGTCTCTTTTATAAAACGCACTGAGTAGCTATTAATATTTATGTAAACAAAAAGAATATTTCTGGCGAACACTTATTTCGAGGCAGCTATGGCCTATATCTCATTTCTCGACATTCTAAATTGCAGTGCCCCTGAGACTCGACTTGAAGGGCAAGATAGACTGCCATATACCAATAATGAGATTAGCAATGTCCATGACTTATCTCTCGTGAAAGTATGTGCTAATTATGTTGGCATTGTGTGTAAAGTGGTATAATAATGACATAGTGGCAGGGTGGACTTGGCAGTCGGTTTGCCACGAGGCCACTTTGAAAACAGTAATGACATCACTTAGCTATAGGACAGTAAACACAAGACCACTCTGTGCAGAAACATGCCTATATAGGAAAATGGACCGAGTATTGCGAAAAGTAACAATTAAGAATGGCAAAGCACTGTAGGCACCAGGCCAGTGTGGTATTGCTATGCAGGATAGAGGAGCAACAGGAAAGAACTAATTATAAACGTGGACGTCCTGCAACGTGGATAGACAACAGAGAGAGGACTGGGCACATGCCGTGAGGGCCGCTGTCAGCACGTGCCGACATAATTATTATGTAATTATTGCCAATGACTGTCCTAAATAGTAACACACCGGAGCTGTGTATTGAGAGAGTTGCAACACCTTGCGATTAGATTCCATTTTGTGTCAAAAAAAACCGCATGGGCGAAAACAGGGTGCTAGTAGTTTTCCCATTAGGAAAAGCTGCATTTGGACCGAAAATGGCGCCCAGCAACCACGTGACCAAAGAAAACTGGTCGTAACTCTCTCAATACACAGCTTTAGTAGCTCATATGCAAAGGTATCATGAGCTGCTCCATGTCCAACCTCGTCCCCATGGTGTGTCGAGCAGTACGAGGTTGACCGCTCTCTCACCCTGGTATTGGATCATTTGCATATCCAAAATTTGGATACGTATGCAAATTAGAATAGTCTGGCTGTGAACATGGTGAATACTGAATTAGTACAACTTAACATGTTTATGTTAGACTTGTGTACACCAATCAGGGTCCAAGTAAGGAGTTTCCCTCCCAGGGTTTACTATTGTAAACATGATCTGAAATAAAGTAAACCATGGGGACGAGGTTGCTCCATGTCACATATCGTAGAGGGGGCTGCAATCGACGGGAGTTAGTGTCTTGGTCGGGGGGGGGGGGCAGGGGAAAATACTCTGCCAGCATCTCCTGTGTAAAAAATTGGTACGTCAAATATTAAAATAATACAACTTAAAAACAGATAAGCTTAAATTAACACAGGCTATACCTGGACAAGTAAACAACACACTTGGGTAACAACAAGTAATTGTAGAAATGCAAAACAAACACTCCTAACCGATGGACAAATCTTGTCAGCATGTGCTGACAACATACGGACGGCACATTGCACCCCAAAACAGTTCCCTTGCTTGAGTGTTTTTAAAGATAAACTGTTCAAATGTTTTAGGCGTACCCTCCCCCTCTAACAAAATAAATTAACAAATACAATTTAAAAAAATAAATAAAGAAATAAACTTAGTAAATAAATTAGTACATACAACAATAAATACATTTTAATAATAGTAATGAATGAATAAAAACATAAATAAATACATATAAACAAGTACAAAAATGATATATTACATAATACTAATTAATAAATATATAAATATAAATAAATGCATAAATAATTAAATACAGAAATACATAAATAAAATAATCAGATATATGTGGTGCAGTAGTAACTCAAACTTGCAAACAAAGGTGGTGGGTTCAGTGTACCAAAATACCATATCGTTCGCTTTATTTTTCTTATAGTCTAAAATATTTATATGGGAGACAATATAAATCGACCGTGCAAGTCTCGCGCGTATTCAAACATTTTCCGGACCACTTTGGCTCCACGCATGTTGCTATAACGGGTAATGGAAACAAACTCCCGGCTTTAACGGGTCCCAATTCTCGAATACGAGCGAGACTTGTACGATCTCTTCTCAAATATTACATTATTGTGAGGTCATAGGCATATTAACCAGCAAGAATTGCTCTTTCAACAACCGATTAATTCAACTATAACTTTTTTTATTTGATCGGAGGGAATATCATGGAAACAAATATGTATTTATAAATAAAACAATTCATCGAGTTCCCGGAAGAAGGGCATAATATTTTACGCCCAGGCTTTTCAAGGCACACAAATTACCCTTTTCAGTAATGAATGACCGTAAGCAATACAATGGCTCCTCCGACAACAACAACATGTGGAATTAATGTTACTTTTGCGTAGCTATAATTACCCCGAAGACATGTTGCTTATTCCCATGCAGAATTTAACCTTCCTATATAATGACTTATGAATGGCAGAAAACCGATCCAACTTTCACACTCAGTTTTCTTGAAAGGCAATTTTCCTGACGCCCTTTTCTCCAGTAACTGTTCGTGACGTCCTTTTACAGTGCCCACGACGAATTGTGTCCGAAGAAATGAAAATTGTAATGACCGAAGGGAAAAAAAGAACCAAATAACAAATGAATATTAAAATACTCAGATCTACTTGGCGCAGTTACGTAGTAATAACAACTATAGCCAACAAATTGCTGCCCTGAATTTTTACCCACGCTCACAGACTGACCCGCCCGCTTCATTAAGATTCCCTTTGAATCGGCTTGCGATTTTAATACGTCATTTATATTCCTTGCACAGTATAACGGAACCGTTGCACCACTTTATGCAATACCTCCGCAGAATATTTCCTCATAAATTTGCCCAAGGAAGGGCGAGGTTTAACCCATTAAGCGTGCTATTTCGATTTTTATACGCGGTTTTCATTTCAGGGCATGCACTTATGCACGGTGAATATTATTAACGTTTAACGTCCTCCATTGCAAAGTGGTAAATCTATAATATCAATAATGATATTAATACTAATATTAATAAAGTGAATTTATAACTCGCCATGTCTGTCATATTACACTCCTGGCGCCGAATTATCACAATTGGTGGAGATTGTTAAGAATGATTTTATGAGGCCAAGCAATCATAATACAACATCTTGAAAGGTAGACCATCCCAATGGTGTCAATTTGGATCTTCTCTTGGTATCTATATGTGACAACACCTATGGTGTCAATCTTAACATCCAAATGTTTGCAGTGCAAGAGCTTGAGTCCGCTGCGCTTGACCGCTCTGTCAAGTACAATAACTAACACATTGCTCGTGTACGCGAAGTACAGCTGACACTTAACCTATTGGTGACACATATTGGAGTCGTCCATCTCTTGCCACTTCTCCACGGTCATGTACTTGTCGATTGTGTTACCAGCGAGGCTATATATAACGTGTGACATTGATGTCAACACATTTGATTGTGTTCTTCTTATGTTCAATACGATATGTTTGAAACAATTGAGAGGTGATTCTTTCTTGACATGGCGTTTCAGCGTTACATGCAAAGTGTGGAACTGAGAACAATGAAGTCCACCTAATAATTGCAAGGAATTGAAACACTATGTGGACTTACACAAGTTCACACAAACACGTTTGTGAATCCCGTAAATCGAGAACTTCTCTTTGTTCTCCCATTGTTTCGACTTAGTTTTTGTTTAGCGACGTCCTCATTGGTTTTGTACACGAAAACGAAGCGAGGACGTCCTCGCTCTGTCAAACACCCGGATCCCTTTTGTTAAAGTCCTCGGTTTCAACGGGTAGACACGATCACAGCAATGTGTTGCAGTCACTCTGCGGACATTCCTTTGTTCCGTACACATAAGGGAATACTTAACACTGTAACAAATATTGTGTGGACGTGTGAAAGTCCACATAGTGTTCCAAGTCCCTACACTATGTGGACCTCTTTTGTTCCCATCAGGTCCGCACTTCGTATATATGTAGCGTTTACACAATGGTTGAATGATTTAAGCACACAGAGCATAGGAATGTCCACAGTGTGTATGTAAACCAGAGCTGCTTGGTTGTGTGTGTTTGTCCATTGAAACACTATTGTGTACAGATAACGTGTTATCCTAAGAGAACGTTTTAACCGAATCGTCGGCCAGTCACACCTGCATCAAATCTCGGAGAACGTTGGCTCCACAAATATTCACCAATCTCTTCCTTGGCCTACCCCGTCGTATTAGTGCAAACACATCGTGTTTCCTAAAATAGCACTTACGTTACGCGCGAGTTTGAAATTGTCAAACGTCGCATCTCGCTGAAACCAAAGATGACGTTTAAAAAGTGAGTGTTATTAAACGACGCGTTATAGCTATGAACTTTAATTGGTCTAGGTTCGTTTACGTGCATTAGCCCTGGCATATATGGGAATTTGTGACAGCAAGTCGGAATACAATGTAGTTATGGCACTGTTGCAGGTTTCCCTACATTCGACCACACATTAATACAGCGCCTTAGACATTATAAGGCACTCCCACGGAAAATACAGTTACCCGAGCAAGAACGTTATAGCATGCTCGGTCACGTATTATTGCAAGTTTGAATTGGGTCTTTTTCTGAAGTTTGAATCTTTTCACCTCAGGTAGTGAGTTTAAAAATCACCGGTTAAAACATTCCACATTCCACCCGTATAGTCACCTCAATCAGGCAGCTCTGACATCTATTCACACACACATTTCGTGCGTGGGAATATTTTAAAATGGTGATGTAAATGCAGTATATTCGAAACCTTATTATGATGGTGAATAATGCAATATTGCACGGTGCGAGAAGATACGGATAACTTTTTTTCCAGGCGTAGCTTCAATAAAGACGTTTTTATTATGATTTACTGTCCATCAGTTGTGATTTAATGTCTGCGTGCTTGTGGTTAGGTTTTCACATTCAAACCAGGGACTTATACCAAAATAGGACCATAGGGTTCCCGGTTGTGTGAAGGTACCCAGTTGGAGATTGTTTGCAAAACCAATGGGAGCTGTTACTAAAAAGTTAGTAAAAACAAAAGAGGGACATTAAGAAGTTCCCGATTGCAGGTGTGGCGTGTGTTTAAGCATTACATATACGTCGATTGAACCTGAGAACAAAGTAGGTCCATACAGTGCAGGGACTTTGCACACTGTCTAGACTTACACATGTTCATACACACACACACACACACACACACACGCAACCTTACAAATCCGGTTTGTGGGGTACTGCTATTGTTGTTCTATTATTCCCTTTTCTAAAGAATCCCCTTGTCGGGCCCAATTGTTCCATTGTTATTACCTTGTGGGGTCCATTGTTCCATTGTTACAAGTACCCCGTAAGTCGGCATGTGTAAGAACACACCCACACACACGTTTGTGAATCCCGCTAATCGAGGACTTATCTTTGTTCTCCCATTGTTTGGACATACTTTTTTTTAGCAACGTCCCCATTGGGTTTGTACACGAAAACGAAGCGAGGACGTCCTCTGTCAAACACCGGATCCCTTTTGTTAAAGTCCTCGGTTTCAATGGATAGACACGCTCACAACCTTACGGATCTGGTTTGTGGAGTCCTGCTTTTGTTATTCTATTATTCAAAGAAGAATTCCCTTGTAGGGTCCATTGTTCCATTGTGTAAAAAAAACCACAAGGGCACTCCCGAAAGTTCACAGCTCGGTGTTGCAGTCACTCTGTGGCAATCCTTTGTTCTGTACACTTAAGGAAAATCCTATTCTTCAACACTTTATAAACAATACTGCGTGGACGTGTGTAAGTCCACATAGAGTTTCAAGTCCCTTCATTATATTGACCTCTGTTCTCAGATCCACACTTCGTAAAAAGTTTACATATACGGCGCGCTGCACAAGGACCACGTTTTGTACGGTTTTCACGAAGAGACAATCTTGTTATTTAAATAATACTCATTAATTAAACACGTTATCAACAAAATTGAAAACAGATTTGTACGATTTAGCATCTCTATTTTCCTGATATGTAAAACCTCAAAGATTAAGTTGCGAATAATCCAACAACCAGTAATTTAAAAATAAGCTTAACTTCAAACGCGGTTTTCTCAAAACATACATTTTTGGCTGCAGATTACTTTTTGGCCCTTCGTGATATTGTTGACGGTATATAGCGTTAAAACACACATGTTTGTTAATCCAGTAAATAGAGGACTCTTTGTTCTCCCGTTGTTTTGACTTTTTTAGACGTCCCCGTTGGTTTTGTACACAAACGCGAAACCAGGACGTCCCTACTCTGTCGGAACACCCGGATCCCTTTTGTTGGGTTATTCCGCGTGTGTGTGGACAGTTCCTGTAGTGTGAGCCTTCTTGGATGGTTCCCTGTGTGTGTATCTGGATTGTGAGCTTTATTGGGTGGTTCCCTGTCTGTGTTCCTGGATTGTAAGCTTTCTTGGATGGTTCATTGTGTGTGTTCCGTGTTTAGAGATTTCTTGGGTGGTTCCCTGTGTGTGTTCCTGGATTGTAAGCTGCCTTGGATGGTTCCTTGTGTGTGATCCTGGATTGTAAGCTTTCTTTGATGGTTCCATATGCGTGTTCCTGTATTGTAAGCTTTCTTGGGTGGTTCCATGTGTGTGTTCCTGGATTGTGAGCTTTATTGGGTGGTTCCCTGTCTGTGTTCCTGGATTGTAAGCTTTCTTGGCTGGTTCCTTGTGTGTGTTCCTGAATTGTAAGCTTTCTTGGGTGGTTCCATATGCGTGTTCCTTGATTGTGAGATTTTTTGGGTGGTTCCCTGTGTGTGTTCCTGGATTGTAAGCTTTATTGGATCGTTTCTTGTATGTTCCTGCAGCTTTCTTGGATGGTTCTGTGTCTTTTCTTGGATTTTAGCAATAACTGTTTGCCCTTCATCGAAAATATTGCAGTCAACATTGCACAACCAGATTAATCAAAGCCATTGAACCTTAACCCAGGCTACCGAAACCCAAGATACCGAAACCCAACTAGGGTATCAAATTTGGGTTGGCCAAACCCAGTATACTCAAACTAGGTAATTATAAACACACGTGCGCTCGCCGCGGGTTTGTTAGCATTTTGGATCTATTTTGTTCCCTAAAAGAACACCCTAAACCTCGGGGTACCCACACCCGCGGTACCAACCAAGGGTTCCCACAACAAAACAAGGACACGCGAGGCATAGCGACACTGAAGTGATTCATACGAGTTTGTCAGTCTGGGATGCCAGCCAAGAAAAGCATGTATCCCAGAGTGTGTCAATAATGTTTCCCATTAGCCGCTACCGTTGCCTGCCGAGTATCGACATACTTTTCCGCTTTGAAATTCCTTCGCACCATTTAGCCAGTAATATGTCAAGGTAATAATATCAAACGTGTCCATAGTTGATAAGGAATTGGGTTAAAACGATGAGTGCTACACAACTTGAATGTGATTTAAGTGTCAATCCGCTAAATTGGGATGACAGGTTTTGATGCAAGTTCCATTTGCAAAGTGCTAACATGGGAGTTGCTGTGTCAGGGCTTCACTGTTAAAACAACTGAGACAGATCGTAGTTAACGGGAGGCAAGATTTGGATTTCTTACTTAATACCTATAATAGGGTCACGCTTTTGCGGGGCGGATAGAGTACAGAAGTACATGGACAAATGCAAAACGTTATTCAAATGAGCAACACAAAAAGCGCAGACATTGACTAGCAGACAGCGCCGAAAAGGGGTGGGGTGGGGCACAAGGAGGTGCACCAATTATTGACAGAAGTAATTGTATCTATTTGTTTGCTTGTTAAACTGTGTTCGTTTTTAATTGTGCCCGGATCGTCGCTGTGTTAAAGCGGTCACAATAAACAGTCTCATTAGTATACCTAAATGTCCCCCCCACCCCCCCCCCCCAAAAAAAAAAAATGTAGCTAACCCTTATACCTCAATGAATTCGGGGTTAAATTTCCATACACGTCATTTAGATTGCAATTAAGGCCCGGGTTACATTAAAGTACATGGCAGTAGGCTACATTTAGGCCCGACTACAAAGGATTAGGGTTGCACTTAGGTGCTGCTTAGGCTCCGTTTATTACTACAAGTTTGATTAACTTCCATGTAAGGACATTTAGAACTGAGCAGAGGACATGTACGGGTACCAGTACTTCACAGGGAACGTAATTCAATGGACCGTGGTGTCCGCGGTGTTTAATAATTGATCTATACTTAAAGTGTTGGAGTATTTGTTGCCTGTGTTGTTTTTTCTAATTGGTTTATTTTTAATTACTGTTTTTGTTTTATTTTCTGAGGCGATGATAGTAATACAAATATAAATTGTTTTATATTGCGGCCCTACATAAATTGATCAAAAGCCACACACCTGAAAAGACACAAATTGAAAGGGCCAACATAAGATAAAGAGTGCACAAACTGCAGAATTTCCTGTCATCATAGAACTTTAGGTTACTTTACTACATAGGCCCTACTGGTAAGACTAACCCTGCTTGCATGAGTAAAATATATTGACCTTTCCGGAGGCAGACGCCTGTCAATCATAGCTAGGTAAAAACTTAATGGCATGGCGACCGTATAAGTAAAATATACAATACATAAAAAGACACATTTAATGGTCTGGTTAGGTACATGCGTTTAGTAGCGTTTATATTGAAGTGACAAGACGTACTAAACAACGGCACCCGCTTTAATTCGGCAAGGCCACGTGACTAATTTCAAAAAGGCCTACAGTCAATTTGCATAATATGTTTAAACCAAATATGGGGAAATACTATGTGTCAGGGGAAATAGTTACTATAAACTAATATAAATATAGATTTTGTGGCATAACTTGCAGATGGTGTTCGTTACGTGTCACGTTCAATGCTTGGCACATTAATTTGATTAATACTCCAGCAAAAAGTAAAACAAATAGAAAACATTAGTTTCCCGTCAATTAAACATGAGTGGCTAGCTAAAAGGAAAATAATAATTTATTTGAGTTTTCTATTTTCTCCAATTACATTCAACAGCCGTTCTCTATCTCGCAGAAATGGAGACGATGTGACTTTAAGAAAGCACTATAGAAGACTCAATTCTCTCAATGCGAGACCTGTTCAAGAGCATTTATGAAGATTGCTATAAATTAGAGATCGAGGAAATGACCTCCTCTTGTACAAGTCCAACTTCATTTAATCTATCTTAACTCTTCCGAGTAGCAAGGCACTCTATGAACATATCCATTTCGGCAGCTTCAGTTCATGCAATAAAGTGGTCTCCTCCTCAAGACGTCTTTGTTGAGTAGGGAATCACGTCATTCTGTACGGGTTTCTTTTGTGAGAGACATTCCGAAGGAGATATTCAAAACTCATTAACTTTGATGCGATGTGCACCTCGGGCTAAGACTAGGCGTAGTGTTCAAAGTATGTCCTTTAAGTATTAGAAATAATCAAAGTGTGGCTAGATAATAGAAACTTCTCTCTGCAAAACAACTTTTTTGTTTTCAATAAAGAAACACACGTACAAGTACAGTATGTTTGCCTATTATTGTGGTAAATATATTTGTTTTCTAACTTGCATTGTAAACGAACGGTAATTTGGCATCTTGTATTTGGAATGTGTATAATATTTGTTTTTTATTTAATATATCTTTATTTTTTTATTTTTTATTAATGACAATTAAATTGTCATACCCCCCCCCATAAATTCATTTTATGTTAACTTATATTAATTTTATGTTAACTTATGTTAAATTTTATGATAACTTATGCAAAGTATGGCTATCTATTATCTATACCAATCTTCCACAAAAATATCATCTTATATTATAAACAAGTTTTATAAAAAATAAATCCATTTATGCATGTGAGGACCCCAGACAATTCTCTATGTGGGTTATTTCGACTGCCGCAGTCGAAAAAAGCACATAATACAAACCCAACAAAACCTGAACCACTTTTCCCTACGTAACGACCTAGTTTGATAAATCGTCCCCAAGTTAACTGTGTTATGCATCTATTGAAATCTTAGGGTGGAAATGGATTTACGTTTCCAAAATGCAATGGTGCGATCATAGAGAAAGGACCTTTCTCTACGGTGCGATGTAGTTGCACGTGAAGTGCGGTCAGTGGAGATATTTCATGAACCAACAAATTAGAATAATACCCATTAATCATTGATGAGACAAACATGTTAGCTAGTTCAACTAATCGATTTGTTATTCTCATTATTATTTTGTATTATTGGTTTTCACGTCAACTTCATCAACATTTTTTTCGGTTTCATTAACACTCATTCATAATCCATGCTTTCCATGATTTATTCAAAATAGGGTTTCTTTTTAGCCACCATTGCATTCAATTTCGTTTCCGTGCACGCATGATTCGTTCTTCTCAATCAGGTTCGTTTCAGTCATTCCATTTCATGCATAAACATTCAAGACTAAATTTTCACCAACGTTCAGTTGAATTTCTACTACACGATACCTATTTACAATATTGATGGAATTGAATGGTTGACCAGCCTCTCGCAGTTTGCTTTTGTGATATTGAATGGTATTTGTGACCCGATGAATTTGAATGATCTTGTTTGACCAGTGAATGCTAAACTTGTTGATATTAAACATACCCCCTTTAACTGTTGAATGTTGAAGCAGTGGAGCTTTCATCCTCAATCGAAATTGAATAAGCCGCTGGGTGTTAAATTAACTGAAATTGTTGTGATCAACTGTTTTTTTAAATGACTCGTCGTTCACATTAAGATGTGCCTCCCTCGATCTAAATGCACACATTGTATTGATACAGACAAGTTTGGGGAAACTAAGTCATTTTTATTTTATTTTTCAATTGTATCTGTTTAGCCACGATTAGGTGATTCAACAGGTGGTATGAGTATAGATATAGAGTAATAACAATAATGTTAAAGGCACTGGACACTATTGGTAATTACTCAAAATAATTGTTAGCTTAACAATTTACTTTGTAACGATCAATGGAGAGCTGTTGATAGTATAAAACATTGTGAGAAACGGCTCCCTCTGAAGTAACGTCGTTTTTGAGAAAAAAAGTAATTTCTCAGTAAAATATTTGAATTGATTTCGAGACCTCACGCGTGAGGTCTCGAAATCACATCTGAAAGAACACAACTTCGTGTGACAAGGGTGTTTTTTCTTCCATTATTATCTCGCAACTTCGATGACCAATTGAGTTCAAAGTTTCACAGGTTTGTTATTTTGTGCATATGTTGAGATACACCAAGTGAGAAGACTAGTCTTTGACAATTACCAAAGGTGTCCAGTGTCTTTAAGAACATTGGGGGAAAGTGTATTTTTAATTTTATTTGTTGATACTTTTCCATGGTTTTTGCTTAGTGTCAATCGTGCGAGTAATAAACCATATTGACTGCCCATCCAACTTGTTATCCGAATAAAGCATTTTGGTAAAGCGGAAATACACAATTATTTAAGATAAATAAATCATTAAATAAATCAACACATAAATACAAATAAACAATATAACAAACTTTATAAAGTGAAATATAAAAAACATGAAATAAACTGAACCGTACACAATCTAGTTTGTCGTCGACTCATTTAGATGAGCGGTCTGCCTGGAATTAAGGGAACAGTCAAACATTTAATCCAGTGCTCTTAGGGAAGGAGGCAGTGTGTTTGTCATTCTACTTGAGTTGCAGCGAGTCGCGCCGAGGCTAATGGTGGGTAAACACCACTATCCTTGACTGGGGGTTACCGTGTTGATGCAGGGGATGCCACCCCAACAAACCCGGTCACGTCAAAGTGTACGTCCTGCTTAAAGTTGCCTCTGCACATGAAACTTAAGATGACATCGGCATCGCTTACCCCCCCCCCCCCCATTAATAAATATTAAATAAAAGACGGTTGTGACAGTCCACACAGGCCGCAAATTGGACGACAAGAAATGTCTTTTAAATATTTATTTTAATGAAATGGATTATTAACCATAGGGGGCCTACTGCAAAACAGCCGAAATGTACAGTTTACAAAAACAGTCATTGAACATTCACGAACAAACAACAATATGTCACCCCAAAACATTGAAATATAAACATAAAAATATTTAGCAATATAAAACAGGCAAAACAAAAATGTGGTAGGACAATACTCCTGTTGTGTTTGATTAGATTAAATTTCCCCATTGCTCGTAATCTGTAGAGCTGTCCACAAGATAAAGGTATGACAAACTTAAGTGGACAAAATAAAGTTCACCCCTTTCTTATTCGTTGTGGCTATTATTATTATTTCTTCTCTATTTTGTAAAAAATGAACAAATAAACACAGAGAGCAAAAATCCTGTCGAACCTAGATTCCCGGCAAATCCAAAATTCATAAATATTTTCAGTGGAAGTTCGTTTTATAGTATATTGATTGATGTTCAATATTTCAACTTGAAGTTTGGCTGGCTTCTCTGTCATTATGCATCACTTTATTTTACCGTGCTAGCACAAGAAACTGGATGTTATGGTATGGCGCTTTTTTGTTCAACAAAGACGAAACTTAAAGTTTGCGCTAAAACAGGGGGTTGTTTTGGATTAGTCTCTTTTGGATTTCCCCTTTGAGTACTAGGACAACGAACAATTTTATATACCCCCTTTTCAGCAAGTGCCATGGTCAAGTGTTTGTCCATTCTACCACAAAAACCACTCTCCGCATGGTAATGAATTTAAACCACTCGCACAGTCAAGGGCATTCATTTAGCTGTCCGTGTAGTGACGCATTCTTGATGACATACGGCCAATTAGTTGCGGAGATTAACGGCAGTAATAGCTGTTGACGCTTTTGTGTGTCCTTGTTTTTATCATCAGTCGAACTACATTTTATTGGCATGCTTATTTACAGAAGTATGGTACATGATATTCCCTTAAAACTCGGTAAATCATGAAGTAATTGTTTCCATGAGTATATTTTAATACAGTGTGTTCTACTTATATTAAGATTTGGGGGTAATGATATATAGACTGGCCCCTGTGACGTATTGATCAAAGCCATGGTAAGCCCAAACCGTGCCTTCGGGGAACCGCTTGAATAACCGACTTGCAATGTATGGTTACTTGTCGTCAACGAAGTCTCCATGCCTCGTTTGGTTTTGTTGTTAACGTTGATCACCACCTGAGGACGAGATCATGTTCTTACGTAGATACCGCCCAACCAGTTGCCAAGCGGGTACCGGCGAGGGTACATTCTAGATATAGCGTCGCCGTACGAGGCGGAGTAGGCACTCGACTGCAATACGAGGAAACACTATGCAAATTATCAGCAACCCGAACCACGAGCGGATACTCCAGAGCTACATCGGTTGATTCGTTGGCTCGCTTCTATTCTGTCACCATACGAGAAGTACGAGATATTGCCCGACAAGTAACGTGCAAATCACATTCTGTTTCTTTGAATGGCGAGTCACCCAATATCCTGACTAGACAACCAAAAACAGGGTCACCGTAACTGCGGTCGTAGGTGCTCGTATAAGTAATGAATATGTCAATGTAATCAAAACGTAATTGTACCTATTGGCTGAGCAGATATTCGACTATGTCTCTTTTTCACTTTTACTTTGTATCATTTTTATTCCGCACGTCTCCGAATGGTCTGAATACTGATTAAATAACTCGGGGTAGACAAATAAATACATACAACACGAATACAACGAAATAAGGTACTGCTTACATATCAATACATTTCATGGCGAGTGTATCAACTTTTGATACGAGTAAAGGGGCACGTCTCAAAACTTGTTTGGCTGTTATTGTTATAACTCTTGAATTTATCTGGAAATCGTGACACGAAACGTGAAACTTCCCAAATGACTAGTGTATTATCTTGCCTTCTAGGTATAAGTAATGTAAACAAAGGATGTAATGTACTGTGAATGCCCAGAAGATGTAGACTGTATCTGAAAAAAAATGCTGGATACTTTAGCATAGTGCACGTTCAATATTAATGGTTCTTCTGATTCACATGTCATTTCAAACAAAATGTAATATGTTGTGTTGTTTCGGAGCTAAGTTACGGTACATGGTACAAACTGACGACTATGGTTGCACTGGACACTATCAACAACCTTATTGGAAAGAACTTCGCTGTGCTTTACAAGCAAACAAAACTGGCCCTCAGACCCTTCTCTTCTGATTTATTTGATAGTTCTAGCTGCCGTTTGCTCTTGTAACCACGCAGGACTGCAAATCTATCATCTACTGGTGGTGCCGAGGACTAGCGCGCCCGCCGCATAGAAGAGCACTCGATCGGCCCACTGTTTGCTTTTGAATCGCTTATGCAAATAAAGAACCTCGCCATAATAAAGCAAAAAGCAATATCTCCACAGCTTCCAGACTCATCCACTCTACTGGCGTTTCTGTTTGCTTTCGGGTTGCATTGCTCATACTAAGAGGAACAGACAGCATCCACTTTCCAATCAGTATCATCGGCACGATGTATCTATTGGACTTGTGTCGATGACAATGGCAAAGATTGGTGAAGAAGTTCCGAGCTATAAAGATAAAGTTATAATGCGAACGAAATGTTTGACGAGGAACCACCCATCATCTGTAATATATTTGGAAAGGGACAATGGAAAGAAGTAACTGGAAACATTGAATATATCGCTATGTGAACGATAAATATCCGAATGTAATGACTTGAAAGTGATGCAAGATAGCTTTTTAAAAAGAAAATATAAAGAAAATGTTGATCAGTTCTTAAAGCAAGCATCATTAACGCGTGTAAGAAAACATGGCATTTATCATGACTACGTGTGTGCAGCCCCTAAATGAACCCCGAAACTTAAATGTAGACCGTGCATTATTGTAGTTCCGAGCCTGGACGTAGCTGTGACGTAGATGCATCCCCAACACTGTGTGTAAATGTAGCCCGGGCCTCACTCTTACCCCGAATGTGCATTTTAATGTAGCCCTGGCATAAATGTAGCCCGGGCCTCAATGCAGCACATACCTTAATGTAGCCCCGACTGTCATCCTAAATGTATCCCGGACCTAAATTAGGCCTATAGCCCAAACTTCGCACCTTAATGTATCCCCAGCTTTGTACCTGAAATGTAGCCTGGACGTGGCTCGAGCTACTCCCAGAGGCCACACATATACGACTGTTTTTCATTGCGCACTTCCAATGGGGCGCCAATGTTTAAATCTTTCTTCAATCATTTTTGTTCTTAAAATATGTTTAGTCATCACAAAACCCTGCGGACTGTGGAGTTAAATTCATATGGGTTATTTAACAATGTACGGGAATTTACAATTATTTGCCCATGGACTTGAATTTGTTAACTTTGTGACATTTACACCGTGGCAAGTCTAACTCTATTGCGAACGTGGCTGAGGCATCCGAAATGCAATTTACCAAAGGATACGTTAAGTTTATCATTCGAAGTCCAATGCAACCGCAGCTCTGGTCATGTCAAAATGCATTAGATGCGTCTACTAAAAGGTCGTCGACTTGAAACGCAGGTCTCGGCAATAATTACGAAACCTTTCGGTTAAAAACGTATATTTGTCTCATTCCTTTTCTTTTTAAATTTACGGGCAATCTTTATTTACTTGCCATTTGAGATATCGGTCATGTGAAGTCAATTTTAAACGTGTAGGTTTCCTTTTACTCTGTGAACTAACACGATCCGCCATTTTGTAGAACCAATTTGTGTGACTCCACAAAATGGCGGACCGTGCTAGTTCACGAAGTAAAAGAAGGAAAACAAAAAACAAGATTTTTGTGTTAATCATTATATTCTACTTTTAAAAAAATCTGTCCAATCACATTAATAATTTCATACCAAACGCTTGTTATAGCCCAAACCGCCCAATCCGAAGGCAACGTGTACGCTTCCTTACATAAAGCCTCGAAACTCATGACGAGTGAAAACGTACTATGTTTTATTATGCCAAAATCTCATGTTGCCCCTTACCCCCCTTTTTTGTTTCCATATGCAAGAAATGTAAAGCCCTGGCGCCCGAAGGTGGGGGACTATTTATTCAGGGCAAATGTCGTAGTCCGCGTATAGAGGCCCCTTTCGCATGAATCGAGTGCTCCCTGGAAAATAGTTGTCTTGTTATTTATGATTGTCACGAATTCTGAGCAGTCCCAGGGTTGGACCAAAAACAAGAGGGTTTATTCCCGAAGGACTAAGAGTAAATATCCATAGTTGAGTGTGACCTTTTGATTCGCACACTCCTTTGAAATGTTATCAGAATTGCTGAGCTTTGAATCAGCTTATAACTGTAACATGTATTCGAATAATATTATGTAATAATCCCGTATCTGTAGCCCCGCCTGACCAACTGCAGCCTTCTGTCCCTTATTTCCATGATCAAATCTAAAACGCTCCCCTTTTTAGCACGCAACGTTAATTAAATGCAAGAGTGAAGATTATGTTTGTTTTTTTCCTGTTGTCTGTTTGTCTGTTGTTGTTTGTTAATAATAATAATAATAATAATAATAATAACAACATTTACAATGCGCACATATCCACCTCAAGGGATGCTCAAGGCGCCTAACAAGGTATACAGTAAACATACGAAAGTAGGCCTACATGAGAATTTACAGAGAACGAAAATAATTAAACAAAATTAAATATAATTAAACAACGTTAATTACAACAGATTGTGAGATACACTACATCTTAACTAAGGAATTCAGACATTAGATAGGTTTTCAAGTTTTGTTTGAACAAATTTTGATTGGCTGACATTTTGATTGAATGGGGTATAGGGAGTTCCATAACCTTGGTGCAGCAGCTATAAAAGCTCTGTCACCCCAACTCTTCTTTGTTTTAAATTCTGTTAACTTTGTTGAAATGGAGGAACAAAGACCTGCACGAGAACTTGAAGAGATATTAAGAAGAGAGGAAATATATTCAGGGACAAATCCATTTAGTGAACGGTAAGTGAGTGTTGTTGTTGTTGTTGTTGTCGTTTGGGAACCGCTGACGTGCGTGATTTTCTTTGGTTAACGCACAAAAGCATGCACATTTTGTTCACCGTGGGTTCGTATGTGTACAGACATGTACACACTAAACATGTGATTTTTCTAATGTTCACCAAGGTGTCGACATAATGTGTCCAGTGTACGCGTGAGCCATTGTGCAATCTTTATAAAGTTAACTTTTGAAGAGGGGCTAAAGGTGAAGTTCGGGAAAAGTCGGGAAACATTACAAATCTCTAACCTCACATTAAAACGGTGTGAGATGTAATTGTATCATTAATTTACTCTTTCATAGCGAAAAGTAAACGTGACGTCATCGAACATAACAAAATATTGATATGTACAATACAAAGAGGATTTGTTGTGCCAGTCAAACGGTCACGTTCAATTATTGAATAGCATCAACATTCAGAAATGTACTAAACATTATCCGTACAAAAACGTGTAGACCATAATTTGAATTTTGAAAAATTGCACTCTTGAAAGATTATCAAACACAGTGGCATTTTACACCGTTTCATCGTGAGGTTGGAAACTTCAAAGCTTGTACTCATTTTCATAATATTATATTTATTGGAAAATGGGTGGACCACAAAACGGATTTGCGTCAAATGCTAATCCTCTTAGCCCTTACATTTTTAAACCAGAAGCTGTTGACTTCAAATGAAATGCAGTAAATTGTTTGAATATTTCTTATTGAGCAGCTTTTAGAAGATCAATGAAAACCAATTTTGATTCGTTCGGGAAAATCACAGGCACATGATGTATTTTCGCTTTGATTAATAATGAAGGTGGTGAAGCTTCGTTTGTAGAATGAGCTCCTTTGGAATTAAGTAAATAATCCTCTTGTTATTGCCAAATTCTTCAAACAGTTGTAATTATTAAGAATTAATTTTACAAATCTCAAGGAGCCTTCCACTTAAATAAGAACATCAAACCTATTATCGGATGCATCAGGAGACTGACATAACGCTGACAACCTATCCAACAACCTCAGTCAAAGCTATTATTATTTTATGTTTATTAAATTGCATTTCTGCCTGTGTGATTTTATTGGATGTTTTGATATTCCGTCATGGAATGTTTGTGTTCGAGCTATGTACACATACGTTAGTTTATTGCGGTTGCAGTTTCCACATCGTGAGTGTGTTTAAAGGAATTTGTCACAATCACGCTGTCACCTTTATCGATTTTCCGAATGGTGGTGTTTGAAGTTCCTTCCTTTCCAAACATGGTGGCATTCAATAGGATGGAAATTGATTTGTTTTCTTTCTAGGAAAATGTATATGACTAGGATGGTTCTAACAGGTCTTGCAGTCATTGCCACAACAGCTATGTGGGTAGATTTATTATTAGTAATTACATTGTTGTTGTGTTTAATGTATAAACAAATGAAGAACAGTTTTTAGAAAGTATTTTTTATTGAATTTTGGAAATTTGCAATCGCTTCCTTAATTTAATTAATAAGTTTAATTTAATATGATGTAATCAACCTTATGCAAAAGCATGTTCTCATCCAATGATGATCGAAGGTGAAAAAGGGTAATACATTACAGAGCCTCAAAATAATACTAGATTGTTCGAGGTGGGAAAAAGGTTATAAAATTAATACTTTATAAAGAAATACACTGCAAAAAACTGGTTATACAACAGTATTACTTTACAAAGTAATACATTACAGAGGCTCAAAATAATACGAGAATGTTCGAGGAGGGAAAAGGGTAATACAAAATTAAAACTATATAAAGTAATACACTGCAAACACGGTTATACAAAAGTATTACTTTACAAAGTAATTCATTACAGAACCTCAATATAATACGAGAATGTTCGAGGTGGGAAAAGGGTAATACAAAATTAATACTATATAAAGTAATACACTGCAAACACGGTTATACAAAAGTATTACTTTACAAAGTAATTCATTACAGAGCCTCAAAATAATACGAGAATGTTCGAGGCGGGAAAGGGGTAATACAAAATTAATACTTTATAAAGTAATAGAGTAATACTTTGTATAACCCCTTTCCTGCCTCGAACATTGTCGGATTATTTTCAGGCCCTTTAATGTAATTTTGTTGTAAAGTGTTACTTTTGTTTAACCCCTTTCCCGCCCGAACATTCTCGTATTATTTGAGGCTCTGTAACGTATTACTTTGTAAAGTAATACTTTTGTAAAGTAATACTTTTGTATAACCGTTTTTTTTTTGCATTGCACTACAGAGCCTCAAAACAATCGGAGATGTTAGAGGCAGGAAAGGGGTAATACAAAGTATTACTTTACAAAGTAATACATTACAAATCCTCAAACTAATTACATCAAATGTACACCCAAATTTAATATACATTCATAAGTGGAAAAACAAAGTTAATTATCGCAATTAGGGACAACCATGAACCCCACCCAAAGAAAGGGGTGTACGCAAAATAAAATATAAAAGTAATACAACAAAAAGAAAACAAGAAGAAGAAAAACAGTAAAACATGATTGAATCATCTAATGTGAAACCGTGTCATACCCAAGCGACTGCAACCTAGAAAGGTTTCAGTGGCACTACCCGTAGGATAAAACAAACAAACTCACCGGTACCTGCAGCCTTCATCAGTCACATCTGCTATCTACTGTAGACGTAACAGCTCGCTGAATGCATTTTTGTTTTTAAGTACGTCCATTATTTCAAGCAGGACATTGGGGGGGGGGTGGGGTAATGAGGAAAAGTGATAATGGTGGTAACACCAAGATTCCTCAAGAGAATTGCCGAAGGACATCTCGATCATGCTCTAAGTAGACTGGGGAACCAACTGCTGAACTAATAGTATAATACTGCGATTATACCACACTTTTCAAAATCCACTGGGTATAGCGTAACTTTATCAATGGAAATTTCGTCATGAAATATTATTTGTTTTAACCGACGTAAAGAAATATAAAAAACGAGGAAGTACAATTACACAACACATAAGTTAAAGATAGATTGTTGAATTGTATTAGTTTGTTGAATGAATTATAAGGAAAAGTCAAACAAAATGGCACGAGGTTTTATATTCAACACGTCTTGGATAACAGCGATATTTATCACAGCAAGTGGTTGAGAAAAATGGTAAAAGGGGAAATCATAGATAAATAAATGGTCAGCATGGTGTATTTTGATAACGGATGATATTTGCAATCGATAACGCAAGAAGATCTTCTTACAACATTCTGTTATTCACTTTATCGGGCCATCGATGGCTTGGATTCAGCCATGATTCATTTCGTTCTGCATCCATTCACCCCTCTGGAACTCTACAGTCACCTATAGAGTATCGAAACTTTTTGAATCGCGTTCAAAAGGAAGTTTGGGGATATAGAGTTGTCTAAAGTTGTTCCTCGTTTGTTGAAACTCTGCTTTATATACATTCTAGGTACAAGTCCCTTTAAAATCTCAATTCAAAACGCTGACGACTAAACTATATTCTCACCACTCAGTGTAATTGTACTGCATTGTCAATTCTACAGTTTATGTGTCAGAATTGGCCTGGATCCGAGTCCTGTGGGGCCTGACCCATTTCCTGGGTTGATCTGACTCGGAATTGGGTCAGGTTCCCCTTTTGAACCGGAATCCGGGTCAATTCTGAGCTGGGACTGTTATAAGAAGACTAACCTTAATTAAGACGTATGTCTACTATTTATAGGAAACTTGTGCCGTAAGTTCCTGTAGGCCTACCTAATGGTGTATACAATCTTTTGTAGTCAAGTTTTATGTTTTATCCAAATACCGGGTGCATTTTGAGTGCGTTGTCGCATAATATAGTCACGATGTGAAGCGAAATGGAAAAGTCAGATTTGACAGAGTGATTATATTCTGTGACAATCCACGAACAAAATGTATTCAATAGTTGTGCTTTATAAGACTCCCATACAGATGGATTGCACATGATCTCATTGAACGCCATCCTTGATGACTAACAATGGGAAAAGTGCACGCGTACTCTCAGCCAATACTAGCCATTCATGCGTGTACGTTTCGTCAACGCCGGCGGCCTTTGCTAGTGGTCTGTTAAATAAAATTACGTAATGCGTGTTCGACCAATCAATTGACAAGGATCTGTGTGTGCATTATATAAAGCCTGTTATTTTGTTGAAATAAAGGGAACCACATGACACGTAATCGTCAAATAAGTATCGCTGTTTTTTAGTCAAGTAGGCTACCAGTATAGTCAAGTTCCGTTTTACAAACTGCCAAAGTCAAGGAGAACAAAACAAAACATTCGAAGACCTCGAATGACTATGTTCTTTATTCGATTGCCGCAATCGTTCTGAACTTTCAAAATATGTTATTTCCACCCCCTTGCTTTCCACTCAAACAAGACCACCTTAGTTGGTGACATTTTCATGGTATATTGGTGTTTTTAATTGCAATAGGAAGACGATTATTAACAATATTTATGTAAACATATAAAATAATAAAATACTAATACAACATTGCAAAATATGTAAACAGTACTGTCTCTTTACGTTTCGCGTAAGGTTCGCGTAAGGAAAGTGGTTAGTTTTAATTGTTTAAACATATTTTTTAAAAATATCCGCCACCCTCATTCCGGCGTAATTATTTTAGATTCTGCAACCCTCCTCCGCTCCGTCAACTAGCGTCTCTTCATCGGAAAGTGGGCCGGCAAACAGCCTTAGGCCGCAACGCGCGTAGGAAACAAACACAGCAGTTGTCCACCTGCTACGGCACACGGTGGACTTGAGTAACCTTGTTCGAGAATTTTCGGAGTGAGATGGGAATCGTATGGTGGCCATAAAGGGACATCGCCTTTATCACAAACATGTGCGCAAACGTATGCGATGTCGGGCATTTTGTTTCGCAAATTTATGCGCATCATATGCGTTGTCGTGATTATTTTGTTTTGTTTATGCATGCACTTAAATATGCGAATACGTATGCGATGTCGTGAGGTTTTCGTTCGCATACTTGGTCGCTATACCTTTGAATGCAATTTCTAATGGTCTGGGGAGTCATTGATGTTTGCCGAGAGCGAGGCGAGGTGGTCTTCTGAATGGCGAGACTAGCCTGGTGCCAAGTTCCAGGGTACACGTATTGTATGGTCATGCTCACAGGGGCCCGACTATTTTCCTACCATAGTGCCACTTGCACCCTAGGTCGCTAACAGACTATCCGCAACTATTACTTCATGCCAAAGGTATGCGACAAAGTACGCAGTCAAATTGACTTCATTGCAAATATATTCCCATAAGTATGCACACATAAATATTCGCGAACAATTTCACGACATCGCTCGCGAAAATTTTCACCACATCAGATAGTGCGCACAAATTTGCGATGTCCCTTCGGGGCCACCATAGAATCGGCTGTGATTGTGATTGCCTTTCGAAGATGATGCACCTTCACAACTGACACGCGAGCCTTTTCTTTGTTTAACATTTTAATTTTGTCCGTCACCACACGCTGATGACTCGACGGTGATCAACGCAAGACTTGATTGGCTAACGATACACTGGGAGTATGAAAATGACAACGGCTCGCGCTCAGTGTCAATCTTTCATGAGCATCAACTAAGCGAATCGTGCTTGTCGCTGACAATTTCGCAATCAAAGACGGGATAACACATTCCGAGCTTTGAGCTTGTTCCCGGTCTGCAGAAGAAGAAAAACAGGGTTGGAAGGTTTGCGAATCACCTACTTGTGTCATTCCTCACTGATGTCGTAAAACTGTGCTTATATATGTAGTGTATTTGATCCAGATTGTATATAGGTTATTTATATATCAAACTTACATCGATATTGTTTGCTTTTCCGATGTGTAGGTGCTGATTTTACTGTTGGCAAGTTTCTCGTGCACTTACGGTCAGGCCAACAACACAACCACTGCGATCCCCACCAACACAACAGACTCGCCACCAATAACCTCAACTGCAGATACCAACATGTCTTACACATTCTTCGCCCGTACCAACGCTTCGGCGTCCCCGGCCCTGCCACCTGAACCTCAGGCTTACTGCAACGCCTCTATCGTGGACGGACATCAGCAGGTGTTCCATCAGCAATATATGAAATTCAACGAGATGACGGAATTATCGGAGGAAGAGAACTGCGAACTGAGGAAAAGGGTTGATGTATTTCTTGTGGATTATTGTTCGCCATCAGCTAGTGGTAAGTAAAACAAGAACAAAACTGAAATTTTTGTTTTTCTTTAGGATGGTCTCAAAACCTAGTAGGCTTTCCAAATATTATTCCCGAATCGCAGTGCACGAAACCAGAACAAAGTAGGGAATTGGGGATCTGTAGTAGTTTCGCATTCTCCGGGACTCCCGTATTGCAAATTTTCTCGATGATAAAATCCACCTTCTTAGAGGGGTTCTAAGGTCAAATTCAGTTTTGTGATGCACTCGTATTCCAATAGACATGTCTTCATGAAAGTATGTGTGTGTGTGTGTGGGGGGGGGGGGACACTTTAAAGTATCTAACTTCACATTACAATGATGTAAACGTTCATTATAGTGTTTGATGCTCTTTCACATCCAAAATTTAAGACCTCACCTCATCAGACAATATTGTTTATTTTATTGTTGTATTCCGCTAGTCAGAATGTCAAATCAAGGAAATTCAAGAATGAATTAAATGTTTTCCGTACAAATATATACAGACTACATTTGAAATGTGGCGTCATTGAACGTTTTCGAATTTTGACAAAAATTGCACTTGAAGGATAGGCCTATCACACCGTTTTACCATGCGGTTAGAGACTTGTAACTTTACCCCGTTTTCCAAACTCTATCTATTGGAAAATGAGTGGATCGCTAAACTGAGTTTGACCTTGGAGCCCCTCTAGCTGGAATAGTTTTAAAAAGCGGCCTCCAGGTCACCAACAATGAACAGAGGCTACAGTTTTTAAATATATCACTTGATTTAGATGATGGAACACTTTTGAATATCAACCGAATTTAGAATTCGTCGCTCGAAACACGGATTTGTTTTTAGCTGTCGACAAGAGGGGGTCACTTCGTGGTACGAGCGACGATTTTTAATCGACAACAATGTTTTATGTTGTGTTATGTGTTGTTCTAAACTGTTTGGATTGTTGCTGCAGTATGTGCTTTACCTTGTTTACACGAAGATCGAAAATTAAGTTTCAGAAATATAATACTAAATGATATGGTATGTTAAAGTTTAACTAGGGGAAACGTAACGTATTTCGCGATTAACGATACCTCAGTATATAGTCCGAGTCGCGTTGTGTCGATTTCAAGTTCGAGTCTTTTTCTGATGTTACCTGAGTCTTGTTCGAATCACCCAAACATGACTCGAATCGGATTCGAGTCCGAGTCCTTGACTCGAGTCCTACAACACCCGATTGCTTTCTAATGGAATTCCATACTGCCATTTGAACGTCACATGTATGGCGTTAATAGTTGAGTCCTTGTAGCCGTTTGAGCCGTAAATTGAGCCCAGTCTCGTCATGCCGTCGTGTCGTGCCGTCGCAGTGTTTTGTTTTGCTGGTAAATTGCTGTCGCACTGTCGCGGTATGCCGTCCAATGTCGCGTCGCGTTGTCGCATTGTGGCACTGTTGCTTGGTGGTCTTAGCCGTTTGCACCGTCATCGGTGCACATTCGACAGTGCGACAATGCGACGACCAGACCCGACAATTTGAGGGCCCTCTACCAACGGCACTAAACCATATAACGGCAGGACACGATGCGACGGCACAACACGACAATGTGATGGCCCCATACCAGCAATACAAAACTATGTAACGGCCAGACATGACACGACGCGACTGCACGAGACAATGAGACGGCCCTTAACAGCAGTACGTATGGATGCGACGGCATAACACGACAATGCGACGGCTCTTTACAGCAGTACAGATTGATGCGACGGCATAACACGACAATGCGACGGCTCTTTACAGCAGTACAGATTGATGCGACGGCATAACACGACAACGAGACGGCTCTTTACAGCAGTACAGATTGATGCGACGACGGCCCTTTACAGCAGTACACATTGATGCGACGGCATAACACGATAACGAGACGGCTCTTTACAGCAGTACAGATTTATGCGACGGCAGGACGCGACGACACGATGCGACAATGCGACAGCACGACGCGACAATGCGCAAACGGCCTTGGGATTAATTAATTAATGCCATGCATGCGACTTTAAAATTACAGTAATGGAATTATGTACTTTCTAGATGGAAACAAGTCGTATATTTCTTTCTTTCTTTCTTTCTTTCTTTCTTTCAAAGTTTAACGCTGTGCTAGTTTAAAGGTATCGTACACGTTTGGTAATGACTCAAAACAAATATTAGCATGAAAACTTACTTGGTAACGAGCAACGGAGAGCTGTTGATAGTATAAAACATTGTAGGAAACAACTCCCTCTGAAGTAACGTAGTTTTTTTAGAAAGAGGTAATTTCTCACTAAAATAAGAAATAAACTTCTTGCAAGAAGTTTATATTCCTATCTGAAAGCACACAAATTTGTACAACAAGGGTGTTTTTTCTTTCATCATTTTCTTGCAACTTCGGTGACCAATTGAGCCCAAATTTTCACAGGCTTGTTATTTTATGCAAATGTTGTGATACACCAAGTGAGAACACTGGTCTTTGATAATTCCCAATCGTGTTCAGTGCCTTTAACTATTTCATTGATATACCTACCACCAGTTCTGTTCAGAATCGTAACCTCACAACACATTTTAGAGAGACCTATACGATGTGACCGCAAACTTATAAACTGCTCACAAAAAGTTAGGAATTTTGTTTAAATCAAGTATATTTTTATTATTTATTACTCTCTTTGTACATGTTATATATCAATGCAAAGCTGAAGTGTTCCTCTTTAAAATGATACCACATTTGCAATGATTACATGTTGCTGAATTTGGCTACATGAATGACAATGAGGCAAAGTCACAAATCAAATGTGCCAAAATTACCGCATGTTTGAATTACAGTGTCAATTTGTTTGTTCACACAGTAACACAAAATTGCTAATTTTGGCACATTTGATTTGTGACTTTGTCTCATTCTCATTAATGTGGCCAAGTCCAGCAACATGTCATCATTGCACATTTGGTATCATTTTAAAGAAGAACACTTCAGCTTTCTATTGATATGCAACATAATACAAGAGGGTAATAAATAATAAAAATATACATGATTAAAAAAGTTTCCTAACTTGTTGTGAGCAGTTTAGTTATTGTTCCCCCCTTCAAAGTTATAAATCCAACTGCTATTTGTCACTCTTTTCTTTCTTTCTCTCGCTCCCCCCCCCCCTTTTTTCTAGCCTGGTAATAATTGAATGAGCTCGTATATATTTCATTTACCGCTTTATTTTTCACGACGATGTGCTTCTTTTGCCAATCACACAATCGCTGAAGACAAAAGCAACGCATGAGGGGAAAGTGTAATCAAGCGAAGGGGCATGTTATATGATTAGGCCCCGGGCGATTATGCTTTGATGATGTTGCCATAGAAGTGATCATTGTGCATACTTTGATAATGATAAGCTAGACCTCCCCGGCAAACTAGTGTCTGTCCTTTTACGTGTGTCTGCATAGACTATCAAATCGGAATGTACTTTCCATATAGAGGGTAAGGAGCAACTGTTGCGCTGACTTCTCTTTAGCCATACAATCTGACAATTTTACTTGCGGAAAACAAACAGTTGTAGTTTTACAACCTGACATGGGTTATTTTTATACGTCTAAACTGTCAGCATATAAGCACAGGACAAAACCACACCATAACACGTTGTTCTTTAACATCAATGCACTTGTTGCATTAGTTAAAACAACTACCGGTGTGTTTTGAGACTGGTTGGAGGGGTGGGGTTGGGGTGGGCCTTCATGATGGGCACACTTTAATTGTTTACAAAGGTACCTCCAGAGTAATGTCCCATCCGAAAGAATAAACCAGTCATAGTCATTCTTCAGGACAGAGAAACGCCCTCATCGGCCAAGTTGAGATTCAAGCCTAGATAATGCCTAACTATTTTAACGAGATGCTCGGCCACAACCCTTCAAATGAAAATTGGAGTTGACTTTTAATCGGGGGGCGTCCTCCCCCTATTGCCCCTACCCCACACATATGAGGTTGAACAATGCACAACATTAATGGCTCGATACATTTCATAGCCCCACGTCCCCGCAATGAAAATGTTTTGTTACACCACTGGATGAAACAATGTTTTTAAACGCACACCTCTACGCACGTTGCATTGGATGGGACATATTTTGTACCTCTAGCCGAGGTCGCCCTACTTAAAGGCATTGAACACGTTTGGTTGTCAAAGACCAGCATTCTCACTTGGTGTATCCCAACATATGCACTGTGAAAATTTGGGCTCAATTGGTCATTGAAGTTGCAAGAAAATGATGAAAGAAAAAACACCCTTGTTGTACAAATTTGTGTGCTTTCAGATAGGAATAAAAGGCTTCTTGCAAGAAGTCTTTTATTATTTTAGTGAGAAATTACCTCTTTCTTAAAACTACGTTACTTCAGAGGGAATCGTTTCTCACAATGTTTTATACTATCAACAGCTCTCCGTTGCTCGTTACCAAGTAAGTTGTTATGCTAATATATATTTTGAGTAATTACCAAACGTGTACAGTGCCTTTAAATGACGTCATGCGCACAAGGTCTATCATGGGTGCGACACATTTGGGCATTTGGGCTGACCTAGAAATAGCCACCATAAGTGTTGCTGAACGGAGAATCTGGAGCGTTAAATGTGACTGTCAAATGGTTTTATAGTATCTACAGTGATGGAAAATGGAATAGTTTATTCTTCTTCTTCTTCTTATTTCATCCTCATAATCTTGCTTTCAAATGACACGTGCATTACATCCATCAAGGTCTATGCGCAAGAGTTAAGTTGAAAACGTTTGCCCCACTTTTAATTGTAATACCTTCTAACCGTTTTAAGCAAAATGCAATCATATGATAAATCACTTTGGCTGCTTCCCCCACGATTTTTCTTCCCAATCCTACACCCTAAAAATGTAATATATTGAATGTTGGTTTTATATCATTGCCTTGTATAGTATTATTGCTTTAAAAGAAACCTTCCAGAATATGCAGAATTACTTATTTAATTGTGTTGTTAATATTCACAGATGTGTACTGCGATAGCTACTTTGATTCGATCATGTGCTGGCCGCCTAGCCCAGTTGGCTTGAATAACCGACCATGCCCAGCTGAGCTCAACGGCGTTTCCTACGACACAGCAGGTATGTTGTGCATTCGTTTAACATCAATATAAACAAACTACAAAGTCACTTTATGGTCTCCGTAGTCTTGTAAGACAACAGTTTTTGTTTATCTGTGCTCAGGTTAGGTTGCCAAACTTTGAATTACACTCTAAAAACCCCAAAGTAAGAATTGTTCCGGATTCCGGGTCCCGGCCGGGGGGGGGGGCCTGAGACCCAGAAAGTGGTTTTAAAAACCGTATTTTATTTCGGATTCTGAGTCGGTTTGACCCTTTTCTGGGTCATGCTGACACAAATTCCGGGTCATACTTGACCCGAAATGAGTCAGGGGTCACGGGACACTGATCCGGGTCAATTCTGACCCGGAAGATTTTAGAGTGTACCTATACCTGGTGTATTTCAAAGAAAATAATGATGTCGTATAGGTCCAGTTGACAGATTGTTCGTATAATGTTCATAACACCAATATAACTGTTTTTGCAGAAATTAGTGTTATTTCAACACCTTATGGTGTAAAGTTGAATCCTGACAACACCCATGGTGTCAATTTTAACACCCCGGTTTTTACAGTGTACAATATAAGTGTGTTGTACCTCCACAATGGATAGTGCTATTTTTTATGAACATATCCAATACGGTACCGGTAGTTTACGCGCGCGCTGCATTACAAAACGCCCTGGGGCAGGGATACATCACTGCACATTCCTTTTGGGTTAATTGATGTAGTTTTTTTGAAACGGTCATCAAGTAAGTTTAACTACACTTTCATTTGCCTGGAGTTCCCCTCAAGAAAAGAGTTCAATCCCCTGTGCCTTTCTTACGCCGCTGTGGTAGTAAGTGCCGATGATAACTACGAAGTGCAATGTTATTGTATCGCGCCCCAAAATATACAGATTCAAACTGTTATCCTTCGCCATGAGGCATACTTTCACACCTTTCCTCAAACGTTCTCAACGCTCTGTATAGGATCGAGCCCACAGCCTGAAGCTGCCTGTATGAGCGCGTATACTGGATAGTCTAATACGAACCCATCTCAACTATCGTTTGTCCACAATATCTGGGTGAAGAGAAGCAATTATGGTCATGTGTATTACGCAATGACCAAAAGCATCTGTTAGAACAGGATTTGACTTCGCCTTCTGACCCAAAATGGCTTGCTAGTCCGTTCGGCCATGAGACTCAAACGTCAAGGTCGTGTTCTTTAAGAGTCACCATGACGAGATTTGATTTTTGTAATTCCTCTTATTTGACCATGACAAGCATTTTAAAAAGCGTGGCCCATTTATCCGCACGAAGAAATTGTGACAGGGTCCACGAAATGGAATTCTGAGACAACGGCACGCGTGATCAAAACTGTACTAGTTGGTCGTCTCCTTGATGTAGAATGACGTGAATTAGTCAAGGTTACATGCAAATCCGTGCCGCGTTGAACCTCATTAAAAGACAATCATGTGAAACGTCAAGTATAGGTCTATCCGCGGAGAGTCATAAAGAAGACCTATTTTCCCGTCTTGGCCTTGAAATTGATTGAGTTCTCTTGCTGGTTTTCAGCCCGTGCCCCCCCCCCCCGGGGAACTCGATCAAAAACCACCGGCCGTTGCCGCGAATGGCTCCAGGAACAGTCATAACGTATGTGATGAATGTCTTTGACGAGTTACTTTACATGTTTTTTTTAGGTTATGAAAGTGCGCGCAATATTAATTTGTGCCTGTTACGTGTGTCGGTGAAGACGACAAATGCGTAAGGAGTCGCAGGTAATTCTACGGTAGATCCGTTCGTAGAGAACGCGGTATAAATAGGACATGGTCATTTCAATCTGGCTAGGCCATATCTCCATCCACATTTCAATTTGTTGACCCTGGTTCAAATCAATTTTCCACATGGTGCCCTGCTTGCTTACGGAGCAGGTTTTTAATTCATCACCTTTCAGTTGACTTACCGCGTTTTGAGTCTGTCAGTCCGCGTATTGGTGTTATCGTGTTTCCCACGGCCATATCCGGATTACAGTGCAAACAAGTTTAATATCAAATATCAAAATCGGTGATAATTACTGTATCTGGCATGTTTGGTGTCGAACTTGATATTTCAGTTTCGAATACGCTTTGTGTACGGGAAAAACGAGCCATCATTTTGGGGCTCTTATTAATTGATACCGGGCAGTATTTTACAAGGGTGCCCAAGTGAATTGCCGATTGTCATAGGGACCCTCAAGCCGTTATGGAAGCAAACCACACTTATTAATGGTTTTGTCTTACGGTGGACCATTGCAAGCTGAGGATCGTGAATTTAACAATATGAATAAATTAATAAATACAATACAAAATAACAGGGGAAACAGAAGGGGGAAGCAAACAATTAATTTTGAAGTATGAACTTGAAAAATCTCATTTGACAATAATGCAGTACAGTTGATGGAGCGGTAATGTTAAAGGTAACATTGTTTACATTTCTGCTCGAGTGTAACTTTAACGAGTTGTTTTCAATGGGTTTTTGTATTGATTGTTTGTGTTTAAACAAACTAAAATATTTCCTAAAATAGGGTCATGGAAGTGACATGCGTAAGTGTTCAGTTCCTAACTTAGTGTACATTGTGTTCATTACGAGAGAAAAGTCGATTTCCAGTCGTTGTAAGAATTCTTGCTACAATTCCGCCTCTAATATTCGCCTTCGAAAAAAAATCAGAAGGAAATGAGAGTGATTTACTCGTGTAGCACTACTATTAGGTTAGGTTTGATCCGGGAAGGTCGCCAGCTTGAAACTCTACACTCTTCCTCTCGTGTTACAACCCGGAGTTTCACTGTCATTTGGAGCAATGACCGTCTGTTTTAGAAGGGGCCAGCTGAAGATGATTGCGGCATTATGGCTGCAGTGTGCAGTTTGATAATGCAGCACTGCTAGATACAAAAGTTCCATTCTACTCGTACGATCATCATTTCCGTAAGCTGGACCATTGACGAAGCCCATTGCTATATACAGTAATAAGATACATGTTAAAGTTACGTACATTACGTACGGACACTAGCTCTGAATTCCGTTTACGTAAGCGTGAAGTTTTCTACTTCCAAGACATTTCCGCATAAACGTAAAAAACGAGACGCTCAACGAAATTTGGGCACATATTGGGTGCGCGTGAACTGTACTGAACGTAAAACCGTATAGGTCGCTCGTGTAGTGTAATTTATTATGTACATGTAGAACCAAGTGCACTTATCGTTAAGAAAATGGGTTTGTGTTGTCGGTTATGTCACGGTTGCCTACACACTAGGACGTATCATCTGGTGTATCTTTCAAAGGCGCGATTTAAAAGTAGTCTTAAAAATATATTATATAGTCATATAAGTATAGGGTAGAAAACAAGATTACTATAGAAAAGGTGCCGTATACCTGTACCTGTTGTAAGTTATAAGCGCCTTGAGACGCCCGTAAATAAAGCGCTGTACATAAATCATGTAATGGTATCATTGGGGTGTTATCATAAGTAATTATTTTAAGCTTTACATTGTGTGGAAAATAATAAGTAACTACAACTAGTAAACTTGTGGGTACAGCCATGTTTGCATCTCTTTTGTGAGGAGTGTTGGATCTAAAAAATAAAAAAAGAGCTTGCTCTTTTACAGATCCAACACTCCCCCTAAAAAGATCCACACATGGTTGTTG
Source organism: Plazaster borealis (assembly GCA_021014325.1). Classification (NCBI taxonomy): domain Eukaryota; kingdom Metazoa; phylum Echinodermata; class Asteroidea; order Forcipulatida; family Labidiasteridae; genus Plazaster; species Plazaster borealis. The sequence goes on from CM037467.1 coordinate 8,375,108, forward strand.
GCAAGTTTACTAGTTATACATGGCAATAACTGGGATGTTAGATTGACACCATAAATGTTGCTATAGATAGGCCTACCAACAAAATAATAACAGTTTACACCACAGGGTGTTAAAATAACACTTATTTCTGCAAAAACAATTATATTGGTGCTATGTTAACAACCTGATCATGTTAATTTTGATTCCCTGTTCGGTATCTATATGTGATAACACCCATGGTGTCAATTTTAACACCCCAGGTTTTGCAGTGTAGTTACTTCTTAAACCGTTATGGATGTTACCTGAGCTGGCTTGCCAACGAGCGTTTTCAAAACAGCTATGTACTTCAAAATGAGTACTTTTTGCGTAGATGCATTCTTTAATTATAATGAACGACTGGAATATATAAACCTCAAAGGGAATACGATTAGATTACAAATAAAGCTTATAACAGGTGGTCCAATGCCGTTACCGAAGGACTGCAAAATCAACCATCTTAGGGACGATACCTAGGGTAAAACGCACGAACAGAAATTGTGTTAGGCTTTCCCAGTGGCTTACTAAGGGTGTTTTTTTTTTTTTTTTTTTTTTTTGGGGGTTCCCCATTCGAAATCTGGACTTTTAATGTGACAATGTCGATGTTATCTAATAATATTATTATTTTTTTCCATTTACACGCAGACAATGTATTTGTTTTTGTTTACTCACGCCAGATTATAAAATACAAAATAGTAATTGCATACAAAAGGGCGCTAAAAAGTTTAGGGTTTTTTTGGGAAAAGGGACACGGTAACTTGGCCAGAAGTGCCCCCCCCCTATAGAAAACATGGTGCACCCCCTTGTGTCCCCTAAAATGTTACCCTAGTTACGACGCTGGGCTCTCCTAGTTCAGTTATTGAATGTGGTGCATACGATGCAAGCAAACGTTCAGGAAGACCGAAACTGCTCTTTCTATAATTGCGCATTATCACTGAAAAAAGGGCAACTGCGCATTATCACTGAGAATGAGCAACTGCACTTTAACAAAGTTTGCTTCTCCATGTACTTAACAGAAATAGCAGCTCAGAACTTCCTACACGTTTGTTATTTTTTAATCACATCGGAGTTCGAGCAACGCATCAAGCTTGAATAAGTAAAAGATTTCCCTAGTGTTTGTTTAAAGAATCCACGCACAAACGTGTGGCGCTGTTGGTGACTCAGCGCACTGTGAGAGGGCAGGTCCCATCAGCCCGACCACCCCCCCCCCCTCCCGTACTTGTTTTCACATGGACTACCGTTTTGGCAATCGAGCTGATCACGTCACCACAGCACTTAACAAGCCATCGACGTGTCGTTATCACAATTTTATTTGATAATCCCATAGTATAAGGCGCCATTGGAGAAGCTGGAGCCGGTACTGTCCCCATTATCGCCCCCATCATCCATCGATGTTTACCCCTTTGCCGTAACAAAAAAAGATATAAACACAAAAATAGAACTAGACTTCTTTCAAAACAGTTTAATTCTTATCCACGCATTATGAAATATTACTCCCTTCACATAGAACGACCACCAAACGGATGATACGCATCTGAAAAGCTTTTATTTGTTTGCGTTTGTTGGGCCCTTTGGGTAAACACTTTAGATCGTTTACGAATCTTCAGTTAAAAATCCACCCCCCCCCTCCCGTGTTCAGCCTCTGACGCTGAACGTTTATGACGACACTGTATGTTTTGCTCTTATCTTTGTTCCTGTATCGCAGACAACGTGACGAGATACTGCAACTTGGATGGCACTTGGGCCAACGGGAACAAGTCCAACTACTCCTTGTGTTCACCACGCAATCTCCCGGTATTTATCTTAACTCACTCCGTCCATTTGTGGTTGTGGCATTTTTGTATTTATGTGATTTATTAACCCGTGTATGCTGTTTTATGACTCTGTTTTGATAAAAACGTTTGTAAATGTGTCATTTCATTGCTTGTGTGTGTGTGAGCGTGTCTACCCGCTGAAACCGAGGAATTTAACAAAAGGGATCCGGGTGTTTGACAGAGCGAGGACGTCCTCGCTTCGCTTTTGTGTACACAACAAAACTAAGTCCAAACAATGGGAGAACAAAGGGATGTCCTCAGTTTACACCATTTACAAATAATAAAAATGTGTGTTTTTTTTGTTTAAACAAATGATACAAGTACATCGATGCTCTCATTTTCGGTGCCTTTTGGAGACAAGGACAACATAAACATGGGAAAACAAAAAATCTCCATAGGGGAAGACTGGGGCGCTCCATCAAGGAAATTTGTGTAGAAATGTTATGTGAAAATGTTAAGTGCATGCAGGGACAAAGGGAAAAACAATAGAATACTCCACAGGGATTCATTGTTGAGATTGTAAGTGTGTTCACCGTTTGGGTAGAACTGTCTGCTTCACATTGGGTAGGACTAGCTGCATGCAAACGGGTACACTGTCCGTCATAATTTTGAGCAGCGATTCCAGAACTCTGGGCTTATTAAAGATATTATACAGGATTGGTAGAGCTGGCAAAATAGTCGCAGACAGTGTTCAAGTTTTGTTTGATCAACCATTTTAGGCCTATACATGAAATAATAAACCTGTGAAAATTTTGGCTAAACCAGTTGTGTGAATCAGGAGAAAATAGTGAAAAAACACAATTTCCAGCATGTAAACACATTGTCTTTAATTTTGGTTGTAACAACGGAAATCAGCTGCTGCGTGTTTTTGTTTTGTTTTGGTTTTTTTTCAAATACTGTTTTCTTGAATATGACTGAATATGACGGAAATTAATGTCAACAAAAAAAATGGTTATAGTATGAACTTCACAATCAGTAAGCTTTCAGACTAAAATTAAACAGTGATGCTTTTATTATCCTTACCAATCCTATGTGATACCTTTAAGAAGCCTAGTGCAGGGACCCAGTGTTGACATATAACTTATAAAGCTTATCCCTAGTTGTTATCCGGCATTCTCTCGATGAAGACTAGAGAATACCGGTCGAAACGTCTAGTCAACATACAATGCTTTTCCAAACCACAAACACTCACTTTTGAGAGCACCAACGTTTGATCGCAAAGCTACATCCCGTGCTGAACCTCCGAACCATCAAATTATTTACAGCACGTGTTATTTATTTATTTATTTGTTTTCATTATTATTTGTATTGTATTAGGAAATGACTGGGCACGATGCTGTACTGAAAATCATGGTGTATATTGGCTACAGTCTTTCCATGACTGCCCTCCTTGGAGCTTTCTGCATCTTCCTGTTCTTTAGGTGAGTCAATCATTTTTCTTAACAATTACTACTGAAATGGCATTTAATTTCATTTCATTTCATTTACTCTGGTTGTGAAGCTAAGGACTCTCAGAAAAGCAAACCTAATCACCGTACTAGCCAAGAACCCAATGGAGAGAAGACAAGGAAGGAAGTTTTAGTTTTAGATGGGGAGGAAAACCCCAGAGAATTGTTCCAGGGGAAACCCACGCAGGGTCCTAAAGGTGGAAGGCGAGAAAAGATACCACTACGCCAACCCGACCACCCCAACGTTGCTACTAACATGGGTGAATTTTTAAGTGGTCGGTGTGTTACTTTAAAGACGACGGGGGGTGGGGGTAAAAAATTGATTGAATTTGCTCTTCTCATAAACAAAGTATTCCTTTACGTATGTATTAGTAAACTACTAAATATACAATCATTACTTCGGACAATTATTATAGATACGTTAGGCTTGCTTCAAGCAGTTGTGTTAACCGCCATACCCTGTGCAATAACGGACCTTTCGCCTGCTCTTAAGTGAATATCGTTATGCATAATATGTATAAACTAACAGTTAAATTATGGAACTTTATGCATTGCCGTCCTCCAGCCGCCGTCTTAGAGGTAAACCGACGATGACAGAATGGAAACGCATGGATTTGTACGAGCGACACACACAATAATTGTGTAATGAACAACCAACCTTCTTTTGATCTTAGGTGAGGGCACCCTTCTCAAATGACGTCATGTGCGTGAGGTATATTAGTATTTACTGCTATATTGGTTCTTTTATCTTCCCCTTGATGACAGGTCTCTGAGATGCGTTCGTAATTACATTCACTGGAATCTCGTCAGCTCTTTTATATTGTTGTACATTTGCTTCTTCACCACGACAGCAGCGACGAACACCTTCTCAGAGAAACCCTGGCTTCATGTAAGTTTGTTACGTAGAGCACCCCGCCCCCAAATGCAATACAATACTTGTGCTTTTGCTCTTCCCCCCACAAACAAAACACCCCCCCCCCCAAAAAAAAAAAAAACAAAAAAAACAAAAAAACAAAAAACAAAAAAACAAAAGAACAACAACAACAACAACAACAACAACAACAACATCAACAGTAACAGCAATAACAAAACGTGCTTGCAAAAACATATTTAAAATTTGAATGACTTTCAATGGTTGGTTTAGTGACATGGACCGGGTAAGCCAGTGAATGCGCTTCATTGGTCGAATTGGTGCTGCTGGATAACAAGTATATACACAGCTGAGGAAACGCAAATTAATATATTTGAAATATTTCAAATGGTGTAGACATGTCATTTATTTAGTAATACTATTTATGTGTTTATTTTTATGTATTTGTTTATTTGTACTTATTTATTTATTTGTTAATTTTTCTTCAAAAACAGTAAATAATTCCGGACTCCGATTTCTGACGACCAATCATCTTGTCTTTTGGGAGCGAGTGGTCGTTTAATTTATCATAGAATGTGGGCCTTTCTTGAGCCATTGCAAAAACAACAACCAATAAATATAAAACGCATCAACGTTTAAAAGCAATTTCGTGCGGATCCAATACAAATGTTCAACGGGATTTTTGTACACAGAGCTGTCAAAGAGACAATAATACAAAGTAAGAACGGTCAAATCACCCTCAAAATATTGCTGGATTTGCACAAGTTTTATACCATTTGAAAGCCCATCTCAAGAGCTCTCGTCTCGTCATAGTGTCGTTTCTGTCGCGATTTTGTAGGCGAGGTGAGTGGCCAGGAAGTAGAGTTACTACCACCATTAATTTAACCAACTGGGGCTACGTGTTAACACAAGCAGGACATTTCCTGCCGAATAATGGTTTGAAATAAATTAAGCAGTATGTTTGACAATAGACTGTGCAAGTCTCGCGCGTATCGGAACGAGAAAACACGTCAAACGAAGAACATTTCTTTTCTCTGAAATCAAATCTTTGTTTTAAATTACATTCAATGATAACATCTGAACAACAAAAATACTCATTACATGTTTATAAAATCAGTTTTAGTTTTTATAATAAATACAAAAAAAATAATGTGTTAATTATTATTGAAGCAAAATTAAAACTCTGGCACAAGGATGCTTTTTTTATCTTAACTTTTCAAAAACCACTTGCGTGGATTTGCGAAGGTCACACGGGCGTAAAATTAATGCTTGACGCAGTTTATGGAGGACGCTGAAGCCTCAACAACCATAGACTGTTATGAAAAGGCTCTGCGTTTTAATTACAGCATCTGGCGATTATCATCGCGCATCCAAAACAAGCGTTTACATAAGTTTTGTGATCGGAGGTGAGCACAAAATTCTTAATTTTTTGCAGCAACCGGAAGCTGAGGTCAAATTTAATTCTCGGGTTTTCTTCGTTATACTGTTGAATTGATTTTACTTTCCTATTTTTTATAACTAAGTATTACATTCCCAACAACATATATATTTTTCATGGTCATAAGCCACGCTAAACTAAAATAATTGACAAAACAAAATCTTGCCCACGTAAGTCTCCATGGTTGGGACCACAATGGTCCCGGAAGTTCAAATATTCGCGAGACTTGCACAGTCTATAACTCCCGAACTAAGCAATGTGCGTCAACCTGGTCGACAGCGATAATGCGAGTTTTAATCTGTTTTAAATCTGCGCATTATTCAAGAAGCTTGTTGCGATTAAGCGCGCAATTTAAACATCAATCTAATAGTTTCGTAATGTAAAAGATACATCATTTTGATCGCATACACATGAATGATCCAAAACACACTTAATGAGATCAATGTAAAAAAAACAAATTTCATGAATTTGATGATGTTGTAACATGACAAAGTACAGTACGATCTTTACATCGACATGCAATGTGCGTCAACGATTAAGTGGCTATTTCTATTTCAAGATTTGTATTACTCTCATCAGTCAGTCTAAAAGTTCATTTGAATAAAACATTCGCATTAATATAAATCCTCCCAAGAAATATTATTCGTCTGAAATGCTTTGAAAGTTGAGAAAGAAGGGTTTTGAAAACGCTACAAGTTGCAGCTGCTTATTTCGATTACCTCATTAGTTTTAAGCCTTGATAGACGAGCGCACAGTATTTGACGAGAGATCAAATGTAATATACAATTAACTAGGACAATTCGGACTTTAACCCACTGTGTAAGCCAGAAGAAAATAGTGAAAAACCTTGTACAATTTTTAGCATGTAAACACATTGTCCTTAAAGGTATCGTACACGTTTGGTAATGACTCAAAACAAATATTAGCATAAAAAACTTACTTGGTAACAAGCAACGGGGAGCTGTTGATAGTATAACACATTGTAGGAAACGACTTCCTCTGAAGTAACGTAGTTTTTGAGAAAGGGGTAATTTCTCACTAAAATAATAAAAAACTTCTTGCAAAAAGTTTTTATTCCTATCTGCACAAATTTGTACAACAAGGGTGTTTTTTCTTTCATCATTTTCATGCAACTTCGATGACCCATTGAGCCCAAATGTTCACAGGCTTGTTATTTTATGCATATGTTGGGATACACCAAGTGAGAACACTGGTCTTTGACAATTTCCAAACGTGTTCAGTGCCTTTAATTTGGGTTGAACAACCGAAATCAACTGTTGCGTTTTTAATGTTTTCAGAGGGAAATATTTCTCAGGGAAAAAAATGTTCTAGTACGACCTTCATGATCAGTACAGCTTTCAGACTAAAATTAACCATTTATGTAGTTTAATCCTTACCAAATAGTGTATAATACCTAGAAAACTGAATCTGCCTCCATTGTGCGCATTCTTTGTGTAGTGTGATTTAGTCCGTGATTGTGTTTAGAATAGTGAAAGCTCCTAACGATAAAAATAACGGCCATCTGAGGTCATCAAAAGAACGCGTGTTTCTGCATAGCATCAACTCACGCTATCGTCAGTTTGCATTTGCTTTGATTACCGTTAGTCCAAAACCTCATGTTCTGAAAAAGCGCTTCCTGTGCATCGGCTCGCAATGGATTCAACCACGAGGTTTTTAATGGAAGTTTCCGTGGCGGGGACACGGTGAGTTTTCCGTGCCAGTGCGTTCCATCATCGGGTTTGGTTTAGAACAAAAGCGGCGCACCAAATTGCAATTTGTGCCGGTCACTGAAATACAATTCAGATGTTTGTTTGTTTGCTTGTCCACTTCTTTTTTTTTCCTTTGAGGCAGCAGCATAAAGAGGTTGTCAATTCTGATAGACGGGATGACCAGAAACATTGATTTGCTATTGGACTTATTCAATGAAAACCGTACTCTTCCCCCAAAACAAGCAACTGTATGAAGACCGACTGCGACTATATGCTTTATGTTATTGGCACTCCAATCCTTGACATCAAATTAATTATATGACGTTAAACCGATACTTGAAATGTTTAAACATGTCAAGTTTCAGCAACTTCTCAATGTGTCACTAATGTTTACAATTGGCCTCCAAAAATGTATCATTGAAATTTCTTGACAAGTGTCTCCGTTAGCCTTGTTGAGATATGGTGGACACTGTATGAGTGCACTTTGTGGTTTGGGTGTATGCAGACAACTTTAACCAAACTAAGTAGTGCTATAGTAATGTGTCCACCATATCTCAAAATGGCTTATTGCATATAAGTACTTATGAACATTAAATATATTATGATTTATAAAATAAAAATTATTCGATATTCCTAATAACATAGATAAAAAATGTAGCATTTAGCACATTTAATCCTTAACTTACCTTATCATATTTTGGACATTTCATAAGACGGCAGAGGGGAAAGTAACATAAATAAGACAAGAAGTAAGAAGAAGAAGTAACGAAAAGCAAACAAATTAATACAAAAATATAACAATTAAAAACGAACAAAAATAAAATGAAACCGCCGGCGTTTTGGGCTGGTGCCGCAAAATGTTTCTACCGATGCAGCATTTTGAAACGGTTCATTGCTATTACTAAACTAAATCGCATCGGCCTATATTCCAGCTGTCTGCCGTCTCCTCATTGGTTTGAAATCGCAAAGAGAAACAAGTTTACTCCAGCAGTCGGCACGTACTAAAAAAGTGCACATAAACTTGAATTAGGTAGCTGTGCGTTCGGATCGATCCTCCTACTGCCGATGCACTCTAACCGGACAATCAACAATCTCATTTGCCATTTTATTCTTTCCTTGAATTAGCTTCATTTATGTGCTGAGCAATGGTCGAACTGGGGTTTTGATCAATAGGAGGGCTAGTCAGTGTACTATTTTTGTGCACAACAAAATAATGCTGCACGGTGATACTTTTCGCAGTAGCCAAGTAAGAACTATTTATTGCGAGAACTTTCAAGTAGTTTTACCTTGAATTGTTTTTAGAATTGAGACAAAGGTGCTTGTAGCTCATCGCGACAATTGATCTATTCATTGTTGTAGTTTCCACGGAAACAAATAAGTGATCTGGAAAACCGCATACGGAAATGCATGTTCCAATATAGAAGAACATACAACAGTTTCCATGAACCAACCCCTTCCAAAAACATTGAAATGTACTGACGAAAGTGCCTACCTCATTTTCTCGTCTGGATAACATTCCAACGTCCCTGGAGATTAGACTGAGCGTCGCACGACCAACCGTCGCACGACCAACCGAACAAGAAGTAAACCTAAACAACCTCGTTTAGTTTTTGATATGTATTAATGCTGATCTATTCAAGAGACCGCAACAATGAATTCGTGACTTATAACTGAATCACCACCTGACTATTTACAATCTGATTACTTCTTTCATAATGTCAAATGATCTTTCAGTTATCCGTCGTATCTGCATGTTTTTTTTCAGTGTAGGCCCATGTCATAATGACGTATATGCTAATAACGTTTTCCAAACGCAGGTACAAAATTCAGACTCTTATATTATCAACCAATATATATACAATCTACTTTATAAGCTATCTATTGCTATTTTTGACTTTGAATCTGTTAATATTTAAAGTTATGACGTCTTACAGTTTAGTCGTTCACTTTCTTACAGTGGCTGTGCAGGCTCTCTTTCACTATGATGATGTACTTCATGATGACTAACTTTTTCTGGATGTTCGTAGAGGGCGTCTATCTGTACACGCTTGTTGTCAGAGCATTGACCGTGCGTAGAAATCGGTTTTGGATTTATTGCCTCTTTGGCTGGGGTGAGTAATTTCAGTTTAAAGGGGCTGTGTCGTCATGATCAAGCAGGCCTGTGGACGTACATGGAATTATAAACTATCATCCAGTTACTAGGCGAGAGAGCACGCGCGTGCGGTAACAGGCTGAGAATTCAGCATTTTATGTACAGCCACAGGCCTGCTTTGATCATGACGACACAGCCCCTTTAAGTGGTGTATTCACCAGATTCACGATGGAGCCATGGATAATCCATTTTACGGAAGTTGTGCGTTCAGCCGGTTAAACTCATCCATTTGAACCGTCCCCATTGGTTGATTGTTGCAATACATACGCAACATCCAACCAATAAGGAAACGCGTGTTTTGGCACAATACTTTTGGCGCCAGCTTATAGCCAGACAAGCGATGATCACCGACGTCATCAGCATGACAAGAATACAAATATTGGCTGCTTCGAGTTCTATGGATAAAACTACAACTCCCGATGTGATCACCGGAGCGTTCCATTTTACCGAGGCGAAGCCGCGGGAAAATAGAACACTCCAGTAACAACGAGTGAGTCTTTGTTTTAACCACAGCAAAAGTAAAAACAGTCAAAATTTGTTTTATAACACCCCATACGTAGATACTGTCTATAAGTTTTTAGGCACCAATAAACTGCCATTGCTACGGTTATAGTACACTGATTGCTATGGGTTTAGTACAAGTCTACGGGTATACTACATAGGTTGCTACGGGTGTAGTGCGTTGCGTCCACGCGGATTTCTTATAAAAATAAGACATGTTATATGACGCACTCTAAACCAATCACAGGGCAGAATCTATGAATGTGGTTATATAGCTATAAACTGTGTTTTGGGGTTTTTATTTTGATCTCGCTTTGCGTTTAAAATTTCATAAAGCTGTTTAGCAGAAAATTCTGCTCAGCAAATTTCTTTGTTTAGCAAGAAATGAGCAAGTTTTTCAAAACCTTGAGATAGGGCCTAGTTTTGTTATCGTTAATTACGAAATATTCAGAAGTATAAAAGTATCAAAACTACAATTAAATGATAAACAAACACATTATAAACAGGTTTAAACAGTATTCCTGTTGCAAAATGTTCACTCTAGCTGTTGTAAAGGCACTGGACACGTTTGGAAATTGTCAAAGACCAGTGTTCTCACTTGGTGTATCCCAACATATGCATAAAATAACAAATTATTTGGGCTCAATATTGGTCATCGAAGTTGCAAGAAAATGATGAAAGAAAAAACACCCTTGTTGTACAAATTTGTGTGCTTTCAGATAGGAATAAAAACTTCTTGCAAGAAGTTTTTATTATTTTAGTGTTAAATTACCTCTTTCTCAAAAACTACGTGACTTCAGAGGGTCGTTTCCTACAATGTTTATCAACAGCTCTCCGTCGCTTATTCCTCGGTAAGTTTTTATGCTAATATTTGTTTTGAGTCATTACCAAACGTGTACGATACGTTTAAGTTTATTTTCAAACGTGTAGGAAGCTCACCGTTTGGCTCAACGTTTGTGACTTATATTGGCCATGTCAACCTACAACACTGGGTGATGTCATTATTTCGTCTTATAAACTCTCCACCTAAGATTGAGTAGCGTGTTTTTCAGTCCCTTGTTAAATAATGTGTTCTCTGATTTAATAATACTGAACAAAAACCAATGACTGAGGTCCGTATTTATTCAATTACTTTTTAGCTGCACCCGTAAAGGTTAACTCAATTTTCACGATCAATCACGTAACGCTGTTGGCCCTTCGGTGAGGTGTGCATTGAAGGGTATACAAATAAAGTCCACTTTTCTAGGTACTTGTTTGTTGTGTTTTTATCCTTCTTCTTCCCTTCAAACCAGAAAGCATTGTACATTGTGCCGGCACTTAACATGCTCAGTAACTGTTTTGGGGAATTTGACCATTTATGAATGTCAAACTTGATTTCCCTTAAATCCCCAGTGTTTATAAATATATACTTTTTAAACGCAAGGTGACCGGGCATGTCTACATCAAATTTATCAAACAGAAATGCATTTTGCTTGAAGATACTTTTTGGACTGAGATTAAACAAACCACAACTGCGTCGTGTCGTGGCTGAGCGATTAAGAACACCGGTCTCAAGCTCTGGTATTTTTGATCAGCAGAGTGTGGGTTCGAGTCTCAGTCATGACACTTGCATCCTTGAGCAAGATGTTATACCATAATTGCTTTGTCCTTCGGATGGGACATCAAGCCGTAGATTCCGTGAACTAGGATTGGTAGTGCACGTAAAAGAACCTATCGTGGAAGAGTAGGGGTTAACCCCGGTGTTTCTGGTCCAGATAGCAAGCACCCAAGTTTACAGGTTTCCTCAGGCTTTCGAGCTACTGTGATTAAGTTCATTTATGAGGGCATCCTTGGTTTCATTGTCAGAAATATATAATAATAATAATATTATTTATTGTTTGCGTTTGATTTAATTCACAGGTGGTCCTGTGCCGTTTGTCGTCGCATTTATAATAATGAAACTACTAAATTCAAAGGAGTAAGTATGCAGGAAGATTTAGTAGATGCCCATTTTCATTCCATTTCTGTGTTTTTAGTTAGGCTAAAGTAAAACTTAAAGGAAAACTCTTCAAGCTTTCACACGTCATGGAATTGTACACCTAGCTGTAAAAGAAATAATTGCAAATGATAAATGAATACGAAATTTTAATAATAATACAAATGAAACATAAACAAAATGTGGTTTGTAAACAAGGTGTCAGTTCGTGGCGTCAGTGACGAACTATTATAATTGATCAATTAATGGCGCTCATTTTTGAGAAACACTTCCCTTTAAAATGAGCTCATTTGTGGAAGGTTTTTAATTGTTTGCTGCCTGTTCAAACATTGTTGAGATGATCATTATATTGACCTGACAAAACCTGACAGAACTATGAAAACGAGCCACAAGATCCGAGAGTATTAGAGAAACACGATGTTTACTTCTAAGTTTCCTTTTTGTCCTAGCAGTTGTTGGGTTGATGACGCTAACGATGTCTATCTGATAGTTGCCCCGATAATCTGCGTGATTTTAGTCAATCTCTACTTCTTGGTTCACATCATGGGGATTTTATTCACCAAGCTACGAGCCTCGCATTCTCTAGAAACGCAGCAGTACAGGTAGGTACCACTGTCTTGCATCAATCCTTCCGGGTCAGAACGGACCCTCAAAGGGGCTGAGTTGTCATGATCAATTCAAGCCTATCATATTGCACTAAACTTTAGGGGGTGGGGGGAGTTCGTAATTTTTGTGGCGTGTGTCTTGGCCGAGCGGTTGAGAGCACCGGACTCAAGCTGTGGTGTTTCTGATCAGAAGAGTGTAGCCTTTAGTCAAGGCGCACCTCGGCACCCCAGCCCGGATATCACGCACGACAAAAGACTAGCGCGAGCGGCGAAGCCGCGAAGCGCCTTTACCAACTCGTTTTGGGGCTTTATGTTTTTCTTTACTTTTTGCTACCGATTTTGGTAGGAGAAATGTTATGCATAATGCATTAGCTCGCTTTGGTGTTGGCCAATAAGAAGATACAATTACTTGCATGACGTCACATGAACGTTTGATGCAAATTATTAGCAAGATGGCGACTACCACTATCGCCAGTTGACGACAAATTGTTTCAGCAAAGCATTAGCTATGCTGCTCAACAAATGAAATTTTCTGGTGAACTAAAGCCATGCCACAGCAGTGTCATGCTGTTATAAATATATTGAAACGTAGAGGTTTATTTTTAAATCTCCCCACAGCTACGTATGTGTAGAAACGGCGGCGGGTTTTTAAATCTCGGACACGAACGATTCCTATCACCTCCAAATGCATGATCATGCATAGCCAGGCCTATGTTGTGTGTTGTCATGATTTGTCATTTTCCATTGTAAGAATTTGTTTCTCGCAATGTTATATTTTATAGCCTAAAATCGTCCTATTTTATGTTATCGATTGTCAAATTAAAACAAATATTTGCCAGACAATGATTACCCATCTAAACATAGAAGAGTCTAATATCTAGCTGACGGTGATTGGTTAAAAAAAATTTGCAAATTTAAATATTTCAAGATCATGAATACTGATTAGCGAAACGAGTTGGTAAATGCGCTTCGCGGCTTCGCCGCTCGCGCTGGTCTTTTTTCGTGCGTGATATTTGGGCTACGGTGCCGCGGTGCGCCTTGACTAAAGGCTAAGAAGAGTGTGGATTCGAGTCCAGGTCGTGTCAATGTGCTCCTCGAGCAAGATCTTCACCATATTGCATTGTCCATCGGATGGGACATGAAGCCGTAGGTCCCGTGTACTAGGATTGGTACTGCACGTTAACTAAAACACTAACCATGGAAGAGTAGGGGTTAACCCCGGTGTTTCTGGTTCACATGCAAGCGCCCTTGTTCACAGGTTTCCTCAGGCTTGCGTCACAGTGACTAATTCACACATGAGGCATCCTTGGTTTAGTACCATATAATAAATAATAATAATAACTATTTTCCCTTACAGGAAAGGAGTGAAGGGAACCTTATTCCTCTTGCCCCTACTGGGGGTGACCTATCTCCTCTTTCTACTGGGACCAATTAATGTACAGGTGCCCCAGCGGCCACCGTCATTCTACGTGTACCAGTACCTGAACACACTACTCAGCTCCCTACAGGGTTTCTTTGTGGCCATTATATACGTATTCCTGAATCAAGAAGTAAGTTTCAATGTCATGGTATTTCTTGAGTACGAAGATCCATGAGTTCCACACCACTTCTCAAAAAAAGAAAGTGTACAAGGAATAAGTCGACTTGTGGTCAAGTCGACACGGAATAAGTCGACTTTTTGGAAACCTTCTTGTACGTTCAGAGTTTGATAAATAATCCCACGGCAACTCGACATTTAAGGTTGAGTAAGTCGTTTGGGAGACAATTTTCCACAATAAGTCCACATCCTAGTCGAGACACATTATCTCGTTATCTGTATAAGTGGTATGGCACTCCTGAAGCTCCGTACTTTATTTAAGCCAAGCTCTCTTCAGATAATGAGAATAGTTGTCTCGATGTTCCTGAGGTCGGGACTATCAGATCAGCCCCGTCTTCGAAAGAGACAACTGTTATTAAGTGAGAAGTCTTTTGGCATATATGTCATTATATTTGGCATCAATGTTCCTGGGGTCATCCGATCATAGCTCCGTCCCTATGGAAATGTCTATTTCAGTGTTCTACTCTCAAAATTCTTCGAAAGAGACAACTGTAGATCAGTCTTTTGCAATATGTCATGATAAATTTGGCATCAATGTTCCTGGGGTCAGAACTATCGGATCATAGCTCCGTCCCCATTGAAACGAGTCTTTTAATTGTGTACCCTCGAAACAAATTTGAACAGACGACTGTCATGAAGTGTGCAGTCTCAGGTGCACATTTAAATGCATCGTACACGTTTGGTAATTTGAGCCTATTGTTTGTTTCAATCCTATATAAATGTAGATATATACCATAAAACTAGCCTGTGAAATTTTCATTTCAAAAGGTGGTAGCGTTTTTGAGATATTGCCGAAAATCTGGAGCGGTTATGTCCACGCAGGAAGAATAATCTGCCTTTCATTACACACTCTGAGAAGCGTTACCGTAACGCTTCTCAATGTTCAACATATTTTGGGGATAAAAAGTGATTTATTTTTCCATAACCGCAGTCTATCGAAGTAAAAAGTCTCTCAAAATGCATTATACCATCCAAAGCTGCTGTACTTCTTACCAAGTAAGTTTTTATTGCCATAAATTTTCAGAGTAATTACCAAACGTGTCCGACATCTATGACTTCAAACTTAATCATCATCTAACTACTGGTGGTTCTCAATACACTCTACGCTTGTATACAAAATATGTATACTTGGTGTAAAGTTAAAACTGGTGAAAAGCTTTCTGAAAATAGCAACTGTAGTTATGGAATTTCTAGGATATGACAACATTTAAAAACTTACAACATGTAGCAAAGAACAAGGTAAAAAAACTACCATCATAATACGCATAATGATGTCCCCGTAGACTCCCTCAATCGGTAAGACTGACTTCCAGTCTAAGTAAATGTAATTATTACGGGTCTTGAAAACGTTTTTGAAATGTATGTTTACGCCACCTTGTGTTGTACCATCTCTTTACTCCACGTGATGAATTCAATTAACAATCAAACTGAATTTGGCGTCGTTGTTACCTCTAAACCAATGAATTGTGCTCCCTCTGTTTTTTAAAGGTGCAAAATGTGATCAAAAGGAAAATACGGCGATGGCGAGAAGAAAACACACTTCCAACGCGGATCGTTTCCCGGCGGGGATCCAATCAGCGCAACAGCATCGGCAACATTTTCGTGGGACGTCGGAGCGTCAACTGTGGCACGATGGTCGATGAAGACACCAATGTCTCGGCTTTTAAACTCCCCGCAGGTAACCACTCGCCGGATGTCTTTTCAAACGGATCCAAGCTGCCGCCTTTCATTCGTCTAGACGAGATGCAACCTCTCACACCAGTCTCGGAGACGCACACGTCACCACAGACGCTCTACTCGTCGTTGGGGTCAGCAAACGGTGCTGACAGTGGAGACCTGCAACAGGTCAATTTGGAGGAACGAGAGGTCGATGCATCGTGCACTGGAACAAACGGGTCGACAGACACCGACTGCAACGAGTTGCCACTGCTAGCGGTTAACGCGTGCGGGGCACAGTCGACCAACAGCTCCCCTGACCAGGCATCGAGCGAAGAGTTTGATCAGCAAGGGAGTCGCCAAGAATCTCCAATTACACCCGAAAAGGATCAGGATTTTGCTTACAGAACCGTGGACAACAATGGCCTTCCGAATGGGAATCATAACAACAATAATAGCTTGTCTCCGTGCCTTGCTAGGCCTAAAACATCGCCCTTTGCCGGACGAACCAGGGTAACCTTTGCCGAGGATCCGATCCAGGAAAACCACAAGAGACCCGCGTGTTGCGACACCGGTAAAAACAATGAGGGTCTTACCCGCTCACCTACAAGGAAGGTGGATGAACCGATTGCGCGGGGCCAAGTTGAAGGCGATGACTCGTTGGAAGCAGGTTTCGGAAAGCAGGACCCCCAGAGGAGTCCGTTGATACCGTGTATTCGCAAGAAAGGCCGGTCTACAAAACCAAACGGGACTATAGCATTTCCAAAAGCTCCGGAGGGTACCCCGGTTTGACAGACTCTCGATGTAGCATCATCACAAAAGTGTCAACTGCATGCACAAGGATATATATAAAATAAACGAACAAACGGGGAGTCTCACAGATGAGACATGCATTGGTGGACACCCCCAAGCTTCTGTAAATAGGTGCATTCAAGCATCATTCAAGTTCGTGTAAAAGTTGCCGAATAGAATCGGGAGCATTCCATGGAAAGGATAACCATTATGATTCGTTAATCCATGCCTGGAATTTTATCCTCGAAGTGTATCCACGAGGTGAATTTAAACGTGTAAATAATATTGTCAGCCTGTTGTACGTTTAAATGGAGCCCACATAAATTACCGTGTCGACCGCCACCGTTTTGTTGAAATGAAAAGCACCTCAAAATGAGAGGAAAGTGTTGTTACTTTTGTTGTGGTTAAATATAACCCACGTTCGGGAAGGATTGTTTTTTTGTAAGAAATCAAGGTGGTTCGGCAACTGAGGTATATGTACCTTATGTGTAAATTTAAACAATATGACGATGGCGATTTATAAGCATGTCTGCTGAAAAAAATGGTAAAGGGAATTATCTTTCCTTCTTTACGTTGTCGTAGCTAGTATAATATTGTTTTGTTCCCCACCTAACATTCACGTGCAAAACTTGTCCATTATCAGAATGTAATTTTAATAGTCTTTTGCAATCGACACTGTTCTTGCTCAACCCAAACACTTTCAAAAAACCCGAAAGTTGTCGTGTGCTGACTGCAATCTTTTAATTATTGGCTATAGTTTTTTCAAATACGTTCCTATGATGAATGTGTCATTCTGGTTATTTTGTCCACTGCACCGCAACTTGTTGCCATATCGTAGAAAATGGATGGATTGACCTGTGTGAAAGCTGCATGTTGGATCTGCTTTACCAAAACTTATGTGACAGACACCAGGATATTATTACCAGATATCTCTCAAAACGGACTTTCAAGATAGTACACAGACAGTACGTGAAACGTGGCAAATCGACGACAGTGGACAGGTCGCACTGCACGGACAAATCACTCAGCCTTTTTTTGTAAGAAAACAAACATCTTCTTAAAGAAACTTTTTGGAATAGAATAACTGTGCAAATACGGCAAATGAGGTAACGAAAAGTGAATAAGTTGGCCACCAGTCAACAATTGTCAATAGAGGGCGCTCTCACCAAGCCGCGTTCAGAGCTGTGTATTGAGAGAGTTGCGACATGGAGGGACCAGCTTTCTCCGGTCACGTGGTTGCTGGACGCCATTTTGTTCCAAAATGCAGTACAACCCAATGGGCAGACTAGTCTGGCACCCTGTATTCGCCAATGCATTTTTTGGAGACAAAATGGCTTCTAATCGCAAGTTGTCGCAACTCTCTCAATATACGGCTCTGGCCGCGTTCAGAGCCTTATATTGAGAGAGTTGCGACAACTTGCGATAAGAAGCCATTTTGTGTCAAAAAAAAGTGCATGAGCGAACGCAGGGTGCCAGACTAGACTGCGCATTGGGTTGTCCAGCAACCACGTGACCAAAGAAAACTGTCCCTATTAAGGCGCAACTCTCTCAATACACAGCTCTGGCTACGCTCAGAGCCAATAGTTGTTGTGGCTACTTTCGGGAAAAAAAACACACAAAAACCCAAACACCACCGCATGTGTGTACCTATAGGGTGCCAGACCAGACTGTGTGTAGTTGTGCTGCATTTCGACTGAACATGGCGTCCAGCAACCACGGGACCAAATGAAATTTGTCCGTCATGTCGCATCTCTCTCACTACGGTGCTCTGTTTTTTTTTTTTTTATGTCAATAATTCCAAAATTACCTATGGATATTCAATTAAGATGGCAGGCGAGCCATCATTAGTATTCTGTGGATAGCTTATCTGTGCATAATTACGAGGAGAAATATCATTAACATTACTAACCATTATTACATGTTTCATCAGTTGCTTTGTTTTCAAAGTGATTTTCTGAATCGAAGATTTTCGTTTGGTCTCAGCTTGTTTTTATTTCAAAGGAAAACAAAGGTAATGTGTAAAATAGCTGACGGTTTTCTGTAAACACAAGGGGGCCAAAATGTACGTTAAGAAGAAAGTAGTGGTCTTCGTCGTATCAAGTGAAAGTAAAATCTGGTTAAAAGGAAGTTAACATTTTTGATGCAGGTGGCATGCATTCATATTTTTTTCTTTTTCTTTTTCTTTTTTCGAACATTACTAAAATTTTCGTATTCATACAATTGTAGTTGATTGTACAATGTACATATTGTACATAAGTATTATTATATAATCGAGTTAGTGCCTATTCCTATGATGAGATTTCGTGTCTTGCTACAAGTTAAGATCGACAGAAATGCTATTAATATATTTATCCCTGACCGAATTGTCAACAGGGGCAAGAAACTTGAGTCGACACTATTAAACCGACTCAGTGACTGATATTTTAAAGGCCTAACATCAAAGTGGTATTGTGTATAAATTATATAGTATAACTAATGAGTACAAACAAAAACAAACACATTATTATTAACCATTTACTCAAGCAGTATACTATTATTTTTTGTCGTTCAAACTTGTTTTCATTCCAGTTTTGTCAGTGAAATGTATGGGTTAGTGACAATGTGGGGAAGCAAGCAACGACCCAATCTTGGAGAGCTTAACATTGTCAATCAATTTGTAGTATTAATGTTGTTCTCACCAACATCACCACTGGCCAATT
This sequence comes from Plazaster borealis, assembly GCA_021014325.1. Lineage (NCBI taxonomy): Eukaryota > Metazoa > Echinodermata > Asteroidea > Forcipulatida > Labidiasteridae > Plazaster > Plazaster borealis. The sequence continues at coordinate 8,394,380 of CM037467.1, forward strand.
ATACGTGCTTGTATGATCAGAAAACGCCAGTGTTAAATGGAGTGTATACCTTTTGGTAATTACTAAAACAAACATTGACCGTCACCAATTACTTTGTAAGGAGCACTGCAGCTATAGATAATGTATCAAACTTTGTGAAACGATTCCCTTCTAAAGAATGTGGTTTTTGAGAAAGGGATTCGACAAAAAAATGTCAATAGGAAACGTTTCATACGTTTCTCAGGTTGTGTATTCCAATTACGCCGGGTTATTCTTCCTACGTGGACATAACTGCTCCAGATTTTCGGCGATAACTCAAAAACGCTACCACCTTTTGAAATTAAATTTCCATACGTTAGTTGTATTGTATATATCTACATTTCGATAAGATTAAAACAATCGAACGGTTCCAAAAAAATCAAAGGTATACTTTGCCTTTAAATGTGTTAATAACATAGCCCACTAAATGGGCGCCAAATCTTTTGATTATTGGTTGAGGTGTTTTTCAAAACATGAAACAAATGAACCAAACGTTTGTCTGTCGTTAAGTGTGATACTCACTTTTAGATATGCGATTAAAGTTATTTCCACTTCAAAGTAATACAGTTTAGACGTGAACCCACTCAACAGTGAAATTATTGATAACCAAAGTTAAACGACGCAACGTAGACAAGGTTGAAAACTTGCTCAAATTCAGCGAGATTTGTAAGGGAAAGCTTTCAATTTTGTTGAAAGGCGCAGTGTCGATAACATTGAAATGTTAGTCTGACCCGTCGCATTTGATATCAATAATGAGTCTAGTACACAACGGAACAGCAAATTATGAAACACACGAGCACGACCCTCAACAGATAATGGTTTGAGTGAGCCACATTTAGGGGTCAGAGGTAAAGTTCATTGGGTTTATCACTGGACAGCGATACGACGTCACGTTTAACACATTGTTTTGTTTTTTTTAATTTAATAGCCAATTGGCCCTTTGCAGCAGTCTCACATGATCGGCTGCAGCTCTCTTCAACGCTCGCCATTGTATGAGTCAAATTATGCTCATGAAAACAAGTATGGTAATAATGGTGTAAACGCTGCGTTACCTAAAGTACGCACTACACTGTTATAACACACGGGGGCACTGACTACGTCGATTACGTCAGGTGAATTGGGTTAATGTACACTTTAAAACCCTTAGTGGAATCACGTGTACTGTACCAACCTGTCTCAGCAAAACCACTAATTATTGCATAACTCTCTCAAAATTATTTAATTTACCAAATCCTTTCAGATGAGCCGATTCCATTGCATTTCGCATCAGTTCAAAGGATCAACTTTGAAAAATACTAATCCTAATTTATTTCAGCCACCATACCACATGAGGCAAGTTCAAGTGCCCACCATGGTTAACTAAATGTCGACTGTTTTAACTCGAACCCAGGCTGGTCGACCATCGGTTGACTACTGTGGTCGACCATTTGGAACCAGCCTCGTGACCACGGTTTCTTCGCTGGTTCCCTGTAGCCTTGTTGCATGCTAACCAGTGTAAAACGCAGAAGAGAACAAGTGACACTGTAGCAAAATGTTGGAAGGCAATGGAAGTGTTAAATATCGTACCAATGGCTGACTAGACTTCAAAACAAGTCGTTCAATTGAATACGTCACTGCACATGTGCGTTGCTGGTCAGTGGTCAACCACAGCTTGACTATGTGCGCATTCGAACTTGCTCATTGTCCATACGTTATTACGTATAATTAGTAAATAGTTTGAACATTTAATGTAGACAATTTTGGACCTGACTACTGGAATACTCTACAAGGACATTTATGAATTTTGTCAAACAGTTACAAGCCTAATAAAGGTCAACTTCACAATGTATAATTTTGTTTTAAGTCACTCTGAAGTATACACATCCTCCCAAGGATTCTGATTGAATCCTACCCTGAATAGTTTTAAGACAGTTTGCCATTTACACCTAGGGTTATATTGCTATCCCGTTAATTGTGGGATTATCTTTTATTGACCGTAGTGTTTATATAACAACACGTCCAATATGATATTGTCATTGATAACAGTTTTGTATAATACTCGTCTTTGGTTTACGCAGTGTTGTGAACTATCGGGAGGGAACAAGGAAGTTGCACATTTTACAAGATGTAGGCCACTGTAAGAGTCTGAAGTTGTTGGTTGTTTTCTCTCTTGTTTCAGAATTACATGATTGAATAAAATTAACTTTAAGTTGAGTATGCTGAAGTTATTAATGTTTTGAGCGTTCCTGTCAACTTCTAATTCCTTCAAATCACAATGAAGTACTCAATCTTGTGTTCAGAACTACGCGATCTAATGTTCCGAACTTTGCGATCTAGCAGTTTTACAAGCGATTGACCACCAGCCCAACGGTTGCACACCTACGTTCCGACACCCCTGTGATCCGACAGCACAACCTTGCGACACCTCTATTTTTCCCTTAATCCTAACCCCGACCCTAACCCTAATTATAGCGTGTAGATCATGAGGGGTTACTGAAACATAAGGTTGTCGGAACAGTGGGTGTCGCAACACAGAGCAGTCTCCCAGCCAAACAGATCACTACCCGGTAGCTTTGCTTGTGACGACTGGTGATGATTGCTTAGTAAGTCGGTTCTGTTCTAAGTGGATCGGCTCTAAGAAATAATATCCGGACCTGGTTTTCATTGGACCATGCAGTTGCATTTTTCCGATTGTGGCATGTCGTGGCCGAGCAGTTTTAATAGCACCAAACTCAAGCTCTGGTGTTTCTAATCAGCAGAAAGCGGGTTCGAGTCCCGGCAGTGGCACTTGTGTCCTTGAGCAAGATATTTTACCAATTGTTGTTTTGTCCTTCGGATGGGACATTAACCCGTAGGTCCTTATTGTTTGTACTAGGATTGGTGGTGCACATAAAATAACTCGGAGCACTTGGAAGAGTATGGGTTAACCCCCGGCGTTTCTGGTTCACATAGCAAGCACCCTTGTTTACTGCTTTCCTCAGGCTTGCGAGCTACAGTAATTAAGCTCACTTGTGGTGAGACATTATTGGTTTCATTGTCAGAAATATCGAATAAGAATCTGATGGGGTTGTGGAGGGGTGTGGGTCATTTGCAAAGAAGGTCGCTCGTACCTTTTCTTACCAAAGTGGGCAAAAAAAGCGTAGTGGTGACGATTGTCCTCCAATAGGAAAACAGTGTGTCCTGATTGTCAGTGTAGCGCCCGCTCGCGACCTTGTAAAAGTGGTTCAGCAGTCCGACGCGTAACTCCCTGATTCAGCGTGGAGTTCCCTTGAACATTGTCAGCCGAAACAATACGTAACTCCACCGAAGGCATAATTTATTTATCAGAGTACCCAGCCTGTAAAGACAACTTCTGGGTGCGCCAAACGGTGACATAGCTTACTTTGTCGTCCGCAAATGAGAACAACTTTAGTTACTACCAAGTAAACTTGAGGTTTGGGGGGGGGGTGTTAACTAAAACTCTAGATCAAGTCATGCAACTGTGCAACATCCACACTTACAAACATTATTTACAAAAATAGCAAATACATACGAATAATGCCGCGCCACCCCAACTGCCGATTTAAAGACATCAATTTTAACAAATACACAACAAAAAACAGGTTCATTTTTAACTACAATTTTTAATTTGTGTAACTTTTGTTGGTAATATATAGCAACTTTTCTTGAAGTTGTTTTCAAAATGTTAAAATCATGCTGTTTTTCTTCATAAAATATTGCTGGAGAAACAAAGTAAGAATCTGGTGCACTTTTAAACATACTGTTAACATTCTTTTGATTTATACCTTTTTGTTAACAACGAGGAGGAGAAAATGGTGAAAGAAAAATGTGTTGCTTTAAAATCCTGTTTCGATAGCAACTTTTTGACTGAAATGAGAATTTTAAGCTGTACATGTGAAAAATAACCAAACATGAATAAAAAACAGTTAAAAATGAACCTGTTGAAAGAACAACAAACACCGGTATTGCAAAAACTAACAACCGGTACCATTGCAAATCTGAGTTCACTTGTGCATGCCCGAACCTCAGAATGCACTTTCTGAATTGTATTTTCCCCGTGTTCATTTATATATAAATCATGTGAGAATGACAATGATAGAACCAGATGTAATTGATCACACGACTGTTGCGACTTCATTTAACCCAGTTAATCGCAACTGGCCGAATTGTGGATACGTTGGCAGCAAACCAAGGCGTATTTATAGGGGACGATTTCAGGCTCGTTTGAAACATGATCGGTAGCATTTAATTCCGTAGCTTTATTCTTACCATCCGACTGAAATACTAACATTATAATTACTCTTGTTTATTATTCAAACTGTTCACTGTTCAAACAAGTATTTTGCGTTTCCCAAAGCAAGAGCAAGATGCTTTACGGTAATTGCTTTGTCCTTCGGATGAGACATTAAGCCGTATAGGTCCCGTGTACTAGGATTGGTAGTGCACGTAAAAGAACCCAGAACACTTATCGTGGGAGAGTAGGGGTTAACCTCGGTGTTTCTGGGGTCACATAGCAAGCACCCTAACGTTTACAGGTTTCCTCCGGCTTGTGAGCTACAGTGATGAAGTTCACTTATGAGGCATCCTTGGTTTCATTACAAAATCATGTATAATAAAAAAAAATAATAAAAAAAAAACAAAACAAAAAAAACAGCAACAACAACAACAACTACAAAGAAAGAAATTACGCCATCACCGTCAACGATAACCTTAGTTTTTACAGCCTGTCTTTCTGAAAACCTCAGGATTGCAAGGAATGCAAATGCAGATATAAAGACAACAAAACTAAAGTGGTGCTTTTCATTTTACTCTATGTCAAATCCGGAATTAATAAATATTTAAAATTAATGCGTCTTTAATGTTACAGTTTGAAGTCAAATCAGCAATCCATTGGAGCTTTGAAAGGTTGCCCTTTTGGGAGTTAAAGTATAGATCCGTGGATAATCCCAATCAGATTGAGGATCAGGTGTCCCATGGGATAACAGTTACGTATAATCCGTTTACACAGTGTAGTAGTACCGCACTGGGGCCGCTGAATTGCTCAGGGAACGGTTTCCTTTCGCGTTTCTATTAATGTAGCCCTTTACCAAGAGTGGCTTTTAGCCTTGTTTGGGGCGAACTTGCATAACAAATAAAACAAAATGTGTTTAATATCATTGGTTTGGAGGAATTGCAATTTTGTTTTCTTTTTTTTTCTTTCTTTTTAAATCTTTTTTTAAATATCAAATACAAAAATTAAAAAACAATCGAATAAACTTCTAAAAGTTGAAAATAATAAGGAAGTTTAATTGTCAACATTGATTTGATTTCAATAGACCGGGAGACTTTTACATTTTTGTTGAGTTTTTTTCAATATTTAGAATTTACATTCGTTGTTATGGAGTGGAGAGCTTTTAAGTGTGGTCTGACCATTTCCATTTGCCGTGAGTTAACCCAACAGAGGGCGCTTTCGGTTATGTATAGCTTGCGGCGAATAAACAGGTGATGGTTTTGTGTGGCTCTGTCTGTGTGGAACATCTGCTGTATCAATGATAATGTCATTTATGTGAAGGAAATACAAAACAAAGATATAAATAAGCTGTAGATATGTATGTCCTTGTATGACACGCTTTCAAAATCACGTGACATTGGAATCCAGCCACACACAGCAAACAATATTACACCGTGGCCTGGGTCGACATGTGATTACTTGTATAGGACGGACTACCACCACCCATGCACCACTGGACTCTCAACGCCAGCCTGCGGACATTCCCCTGAACAAAGTCGACCTTGGGGTAACAATTGTTGTGTATGAACCCCCCGACTGTGCCGATAAATTGTGCTTAATGTGAGCATCTTCCTCCATGATGTGAGTGCTGGGCCTACTAGAATGTGCATGGCATGTGATTTAGGATGAGGCTGATAAATCGTTTGTTTTACCCACTGACTGTCCTTGTCCCTCAAGCGACGCAGACAACAATGTTTTCGTGAATGTGAGTGTCATTCGGGTAGCCACTTTCGAACGTGAAGTTCTGTTACTAGTCTGAGAATACATGGTTCAACGGCATTAATAGCACCGTGCACTCGTCTGGTAAAGTGGGGGACATTTCGCACAAGTTTATCCGGTGGGACGCAGATAAGAAAGATTGACCATCTGTCGGAGTTTGTTTCTTTTCTACGTGACCCGTAGCAGGATTCGACTTTGTAAAAGAAACATATTGCATAACGCCATCCATTGCAATGCAGGTGAGTACATGTGTTTTGTTTTATATATTATGTGAATGTAATGGTATGCTTGCCTCATACAAGCGCGTTGATATGAGCAACCAGTCAGTGGTTAACATTAAAGGCAGGGGTATACTTTTGGTAATATTATTGTGAAAGACCAGCTAGTATCCTAGTGTATCCTAACATATTCATGCATAAAATAACACACTTTGATCATTTGGTCATCGAAGTTGCAAGAAAATAATGAAAGAAAACACACTTTTGTTGCATAGAATTGTGTGCTTTCAGATGCCCGAGAAAGGCTTCAAACCTGAAGCCTTTCTGAGATTCAAATTGTTGGGTGAAAAATTACATTTTCTCTAAAACTACATTACTTCAAATGGCTATATAAGAAGCACTATTAACATTATTGTTATTATAACATTGTTTTATAATATCAACAACTCTCCATTGCTCTTTACCAAGTATAAGTATTTATGGTCATTCATTTTTGAGAAAAATTACCAAAGATTTACCCTCCTTTGTGATGGTTAAAAATGAGCGATTCCTGCTGAAATTAACTAAACATTTCTGTTAACATTCGAGCTCCTATGATTCGAGTAAACACTTGGTGGCGATAAATATAAAAAAATATAAAATCATAATTATATGTGTTAACTGTTGTCAGCCTAAACCCGAGATTCACTTGAAGGGACAGATGTTTAATGGAAAAGCCACTGGGTCACCACACAGCAAACTAAATATAGCTCGAACCGAAATTTATATAATTGATACGGCCCAGTATCAACTGGATTCAGGGGAGATATATGGTAGAGAGAAGAGTGTATTTGGTGTTGTGTTTGTTTTTATTGGTATACAAAGCTATACATGATAAAGGAAACCTAACGTTGTGGGAAAATAACACCATAAAAATACATCAAAGAAGACAAACGAAACACCTAATAAAAACATCTGCTAATAGTATTTAACTATTTGATTCAGGCAATGAGCTGTGACTCGCTATAATTGTTACTACACCTGTGACATTATATTTCGTAATTCACGAGTCAAAGTTAATCACTTGTTGTTACCACAATGTTTGTATTACAACCATAATGACAACACGTTGACAATACCAGTGAAAATGTCTTTACATATTTGCTTTCAGGGTAAGAAAAGAACTGCACACTGCAAGAAAACAAAGTTAAACAACACCACATATAGGAGGTGGTGTCCTGATAACAGTTACTAACCCTCTTCTCTACTGCAAAAAGGTGGGTAAAAAAATTGACACCATAGGTGTTGTATAGATAAGAAACCAAAAACAAAAAAACACATTATTTATGGTAATACAATAATACTAAAAAATGCATTTATATTTATGTTGTGTTGTTAACAACCGATGATGTTAATTCCGATTCTCTATTCGGTATCTTTGATGTGTAAACACCATGTAATAAATTTTATGTATATTACATTTTTAAGTTCACGTTTTTTTTTTTAAAACAGCTTACTTGTTTTGTTTTATGGACTGCATGCATTTACGTTAGGGTTTAATTGTACCACCAAAGATAAAGACTGTGTTTTACGACTAACCGTCTACCCATAAGGGTACTAAAACAATTTATTGTTCTATTAAAACAAACTTATAAACAAATCACTGTACCACCAGCATTATTTTGAACATTAGTGTTATTTTAACACCCGATGATGTTAATTCCGATTCTCTCTTCGGTATAATGATGTGATAACACCCATGGTGTAAATTGTATGGTGTATTGTACATTTTATGTTCACGTGTATAACTGTAACAGCCTACTTGTTTTTGTTTTATGGCAACTTGATGCACTTTACGTTAGGGTTTATTTGTACCATCAAAGATAAAGACTGTTTTACGACGAACCGTTTGCCCATGATGGTACTAAAGCAATTTATTGTTCTATTAAAAAAGCTTAGAAACAAATCACTGTACCACCAGCATTATTTTTGAACCAAACGTTCATGCAGATTATTATGTTACTCTACCCCTGGCTGTATGCCTATACTAGAGTTTGTCTGTTCTGGTGATCAACAGTTGTATACTTGACTAGCACTCATGGTCGTTAGACCCCACCGGTCTCATCCAATACCGCTGGGATAGGCTGATTAGCTAATACAAGTACAAGTACAAGTTCTTGTACAGGGTGTGTTGTGCATCATCGTACTGTTTGTGCTGCTGATCGACGTAATGCGCTCAACATACACACACGATATCATAATGATACCGTCATTAGCCCTCTTCTTTTTAAAGAGGAAGGGAAATTACCAATTCAGTTGTGTTATGTACCCATTTTCCAATAGATAGAGTCCTCATGTCAGTGGGGAAAACAATCCAAGTCTCTAACCTCACAAAACGGTGTAACAAAATGGTGTAACTTGCCATTGTATTCGATACCCTTCCAGTGCAAAATGTGTCAACATCCAAACCATCTGACGACATAATTCTGAGAAAAGTGGTTCTCTAACATTTTTGTACGTGGATGTTTTGGTAAAAAAAAATGACCTTTTCAGAGCGAAATTTGAAATATGACGTCATTGGAATTTCACAACTATTAATAATATTTTTACATTCCAAGGAGGAATTTGCTGTCAGTCAAAAGGTTCAATGTTATCGAAAGTCAGGATTTGTAAAATGAGTAAATCACAAACTTGAATTTGTCATTTCCCTTCCCCGTTAAACCAAAGTTGCAAGAATAATACAGCTTATACCAGGTAAGTAATGTTGCGATCGAGCCCTATGTTTGGTACAAAGCCAAAGGACAACAATTCAATATCTAACTGACAAGGGCAACTGACTTGGTAACTTTAAGTTAAATTCACAATGGATTTACACCATAGAGCTGCATTATTATCTTCCGTAAACAGGAAGAGGTGACCGGAGGTTTAAAGGTCAAGGAAAATGGTCCAATGAGCGTGGGTCAGCCCATCTCAGCGCCTTTGGTTCAGGCGCTGCTCCATGCTGGGATCGAGCGAAGTATACTCATGGAGAAAACATCAATCTTGTATTTTGCATATACTCGTCTCGCACTTCAATAGAAACAACACAGTGCTTGGATTAAACGAGGCACCTGTTTGGGACCATACGTAATCAGCTCATGTGCATGCTGACATTAATTTTCCATAGGTTAAGAATAAGAGGAATATGTTTTGCATTTTCTCAACAACTTTCGTTATTTAAGTGTGCTGTTTACATGTCCAGGTATTGCCTGAGTAAATTAAAGCTTATTTGTTTATTTAATTATTATTATTTGTGTTTTATAATTTGGTTCATCTACCATTGACAATTGACCGACTGATTTTGTGCACAACGGATGCTGGCAGAGTTTTACCCTGCCCCCTTCTATTCTAACTAAATCACCGTCCCATGTTGATTGGAGACCCTTCTATAGGACGTGTGGCATGGTCCAGCTTAGGATATCATGGCATAAAATAAGCTGACCAGTGTGTACGATGTGGTTAAGACAATGGAAATATTAAAATATGTCAGCATAACATTGTGCTGACAACGTTATGCGCTTGAGGTTTTTAACGTCCCTCTTGACGTGTTACTAGTACTCTCCTTCTAAAATTGTACACGACAGTGTGACGAAATAATGTAGTATTATTATTGTTCTGCCATTTGAGGCACTTTCATTAGACTATACATATAACAGTGAACATTATCCGTAGCAATTACTGTGTAAATATGCCTATTGTTTGCTTGATAAAGTACAGTTACAGGTCATTTTAAATAGCTTTGCTTAGTCAAGCAGAACTGTTGGTATCAACTTGGAGCCAGGCAACCTCGACAATTTCAAGCCGCCGGTAAAACGTTCAGCGTTTTTTTGTTATACCAAAAATCATTTGGCAGGGTGTACTTTTGGTAATAACTCAAAAAGTTAATTACCATAACAATTTACTTGGTAAAGAGCACTGGAGAACTTATGAAACATTGTTAGAAAAGATCCACGTTTAAGTAATGTAGTTTTAGAGAAAGGTATATTTTTAAACAAAACATTTGAATCTGAGAAAGGCTTCGGGCATAAGCTTTTCTCCGGCATCCCAAAGCACACAATTCTATACAACAAATTTTTGGTAGTGAGGTTTTTTTACATTGTTTTCTTGCAACTTCGATGACCAATGAAGCCCAACTTTTCACAGGTTTGTCATTTTATGCACGTGTTGGGATACACTGAGTGAGGCTACTGGTCTTTGACCAAGTGTGTCAATATCCAGATCAGAGTGATATTATGCTGATAATTTAAGCTGTTGTTGTAGTTGCTGCTGTTACTGTTGCTGTTGCTGCTGCTGCTGCTGTTGTTGTTGTTGTTGTTGTTGTTGTTGTTGTTGTTGTTGTTGTTGTTGTTTTTGTTGTTGTTATTGAGAGGAAAACAATTGCAAAATCAGCACATTTTATGTAATGATTTAATGTTATGCTCGTCATCAATTAAATGCAATTGAAACATCATGTTAATTAATTAGTGTGAACTAATTAACAGCAGTTCGGTTTGGAAAATCAAAGAATGTGCTTTTCATGTCTACATTTAGTATCAAGATTATTTAATCTCAATGATAGTATTTAATAGTCAGCTTGATAAACAAAACCATTGCTATATCATCAAACTCTCTCCATCGCATAATTACAAACATCCATCGAGTCACACAATGTATGCCATTTCATAGACAAAAATTCACTTCTAAAACCTTGATTTGTTCATGCCTTTGCGCCGCATGCATTATACATTACTATAGTCGAGAACAACTGCATTGTGGAGACTTAATGTTATTTTGACTAAAATAATTATCTTAAAAAAAAAAAAGCCAAGCTCAGGGATTATTGAACGTTTAACAATCCCCAGGCAGGGTCATATAGTTTTATAGCCGTTCTCGATGCCATGTTCTTCTTCATCCAATAAAACAAGTTATTACAAATATGCTGGCCGTCCTTTATCACAGCTAAATAATAAAATGCATAATTCATATACTATTGAAGGCCAGCCTTGTACTAATATCAGATCACATTTATTTGAAGGGCAAAGAAGTTTGCAATAATATGTAATCGAAGCTCGTGTAAAGCCTTTGATATATTAAGCTGCCCTCGAAATGAAAGGACTTTGAAGTATTGTTGGATGGGCGTGGCCTCGGGCTCTTAAACTCCCAGGTCAGCTGACCCGGAGTCAGGTCACATATAGGATCTTGACCTGTATTTGGTTAACATTATCAATTTAACTGAAATCAACTGGGTTTGACCATTGGGAAGCTCAAACGCGAGCGGTTACGTTCCATATGTCCGAAGGATACACGCTAATGCATGTTGTCTGGCCATTTTCAGCAAAAGAAATTGCCTTTTTCACTTTCATGCAATCGTATTAAATATCATAAACTAAAGGGATTTTCCCTCTTCAGTTGAAACTGTCTTTCAATTTCTCTTTGAGGTTTGAGAATATAATATATAGAATTAGATTCAATTAAACTTAGACGGTGTTCTTTTTAGCCATGCAAAATTGGCATTTAATTTAGCACACACTCTTAACATGTCTGGGTCAAAAAAATACCTCTATTCCGGGTCCCAGGGATTCTGACCCGTTTCCGGGTCAGGTTGACCAGGGACAGATAAACAAATAGAATGTTCAGTCGTATTCAGCGTCGTTTTGATCTTTTATGGGTAATTTTGACACAGATTCAGACCCCACGGGACACTGACCCAAGCAATGTTGACCCGGAAGTAGCTACTACTGAGATTTCTGCGAAAAACAGCTGCAAAATTGAATGTTGTTTGAGTGGTTTGTTAAATTGAACGGTTATCTTTTCTGAGTACGTGACGCGAAAGAAGAATTGCTTACACATAGAGCGGAAATGAATGACTATTTTGGGGAGCTTTCAATTTCACGCGAAAGAGAAATGATAACACAGCGTTTAAATTGGCCGCTTGAAGGGACCTGCAGTGAATGTAAAGAGCATTTACTGTGTGTAAATGTATTTTAATTGTATATATATATTGTTATTAAAGACCAGCTTGAATGAAAACGGCAAGTGATCTTTGCTGAAATTCATTTAACATGTTTTCAATAATTAATGAAATTGAGTTCACTCGAAAGTAAACAGATTAAAAAACACATTATAAACAAGTTTAAATAGCATTTCCGTTAAGATTGTTTCGCTCAAGTAGCTGTTTAGGGGAATGGGAAAGAATGCAACGATAAACATAATCAGTAAATCGTGCGACACTTTCGACTTGCGCGTTCTGACATGGTGGTTTTTGCTATAGGGTACCACCTTGCACTGCGCTCAGCCCCAAGGCTTCCCAAACAAAAAAAAACAAACAATTTACAAATCAAAGATCACTAGTCTTCTTCGTTCGTTCGTTTGTGTTATCTAGACTGGCAGGTCCGAGGAGTGCCAAAAATAGTATCGTCATCAAGGGTCGTCAGCAGCACCGTTTGGAGGTCTCAATATGTTGCATTCCTGAATTCGGTGGTTCTTGGTATAGGTGGTCAGCACACACAATTACCCGAAAGTTATGTTTCCCTTCGAACAAGGGGTTAACTTTTTATTTTATTTTGTATATTGTCATAAGGTGTAATTCGTAAATTTGTATTGTTAGTCCCACAGGCTACAAGTTTCCTTTTGTATGGATTGGAAAGATAACTTTTTTCCCCTAAACTCTAGATATATTTGACTGTGCTATTGATTGTGTGACCGGCTGCCGGGTTGACTTCGGGGAAGGACACATAAAAGTTCCTAAAATCAATATTTTACCTATAGCGAGTTTCAATAGAGGTTATTTGAAAGCAGCAATAGCCCTTTTTCCTAAAGTTGTTGTTTTCTTTCCCGATTGTAACCAAACACAGATTGTTATATTGCAACACTTTTTGAAACTTAAGTTAATAAGCCAAGAACACGCTCCCACAAAAATGACCATACAAATTGTGTACACTTCGGTTCAATGACCTGCAATGCAAGTTTGGTAATATTGGATGATCAGCAGTAAAAAAAACAATGCTTATTTTCAATTCTGGATCCCACTTGTTATAATGTTTATACACTGCAAAAACTGTGCTGTTAAAATTGACACCATGGGTGTGGTCACATAATTTTGGTATCTGTATTATATATACCTGAAAAAAAAGGAATCAAAATTTACACAATTGGGGTGTTAAAATAACACTAAAATCTGCCAACTCAATTATATTGGTGTTATTTTAACACCCTATGGCGTTAATTTTGATTCTCTAGTGGGTATATGTGACAACACCCAAGGTGTAAATTGTAACACCCCAGATTTTGCAGTGTACCACTACCAATCCTCCACAGTAATACTTCTCTCTCAAATATTTATGAAAAGGCTTTGAAAGTCCCTCAAAACACCGTTGTTTTATTTCGAATGCTGCAACCGAAATAGGTTGTCGCGTTGACAATGGAACTACGATAATCAATGTATTAATGACATCTGAAATGTTGAAACTCATGCAAAAGAACGATTGCTACTTTCATTAAATACCTTTTCACTGTTGCCTGTCATAGACCGTCCGTACAGGTTTTGCAAGACGTTTTCGAACATCTTTTGTGAATCTTAGTTAAATTTTCCGAGTCACGGAGTCAGTATCGTAAATCGTTTACAATATCCTTAAATTAAGCGTGATTTACAAGTATGTTTATTAATTTATGTCCACCAGACAGGTTTCAAAATAATGTTGGATGTCCACTAACCAACACAAGCAAGGAACACCTACCCCCCAAAAGTGTGTAAACACTTGCAATCGAGGACGTCCTATTGTCCCTCTTTTGTTTGTACTCTGGTTTTGTACACACGTTCCGACTGTGGACCTTAACCCAACTGGGGACACTATTGTCCTCTTATATAGGTCCCCGGTTTAAATGTGTATACCTTCACAACCTCACCTGAATTGTTGCCTCTCTTTCCCCCACTACATCCCACCCTTGTCTCATCAGAACCAAGCTGGGTAAACATGATAAGTTGATACATTCTCTATTACAAAATACCAGTTTTTATGACATAAAAACACAACATTATTACCATTTGGAAAACAACAAATTACTAAGAGTAACACAGGTTTAGACAACCCCGAAACCCTCATTTTTTAGAGCAGCCCAAAACAAAGAAACAAACAAAGAAACAAACACCCCCCCCAAAAAAATAAAAAATAAAAAAAATAAAAAAAAATAAATAAATACATAAATAAATAAATAACGAATAAATAAAAATAAAATACACCACCCAAACACACAAACAAACAAAAACCACCACCAGCAACAACAACAAGAACAATAATAAGAATCAACAAAACTTCTTTGTTTGTTTTTGTGGGGGGGGGGCGTCATGGGGTCATTCCCCCACCCCAAGGACAAATATGTTAGCAGCAATGTGGCAAGGAAAACTACACAAAGCCGACCCACTCTGTGCTGGCTGACGGCGACCATGCCCCGTGTGAACGCAAGGTAAATTCGAGATTCGAGCAAAGTCGTTTTGTCAAGCGAACCCCCGCTGTGAATATTTAGCAGCGAATATAGCAGTGAAGTTAAAAACATACCCATTGTCATATTCTAGGGAATTGCTGAAACGAAGCCCTGGGGAACACCGGCCACCTGTGCGTATTATGCAAACCTGCGAAAACGCAAAGTCCTTACATAAAAACATGTAGGCTAGGCCTACCACTATCTTCCCAGAGGTCAAGGAAACGTACGAAGGAAACATAGTCGTACAATCCTAAAGTTCAAATGCGTGCGAGATTTCAACTTTCTGTATTCTATCTGCAATACCATAGAGCTAGGTCGTAGCTCTATGGCAATACTAAACACGAATGGTGATCACCACTATTCGAAAATGTGGTAGAACTATTTTCCCCCTTCTGGCCTCGGTTTGAATACATAGCTTGAAGTGATTTGGAAAAAAACCAATAGTCGTGACAGCTTTGTACCTCATTTCCTTTCTCTGTGGTTATTATTCACGTGTTGGGAAGCGCTTATAGGATGTTAGGTGTCTGCTTTCTGTCGACATAAATCTGATCGTCCAAAAGTCTTGGTAAAAACAGCAAACAAATGAGGGCCAGTCGAAATTTTAGAGTAAAGGACAGTGATAAAGGCTTTTAACAAAACACAACCTTCAAGGTAATGTTGAAATGCGATATTTTATGGCGTGGGCCGTCATACTCCATAACTGGCCGAGACAGTTTCACATGTAAATCCTATTCGTATTATCAGAGTTTTTGCAAGGACACACACTGCAAAACTGGGGTGTTAAATTTGACACCGTGGGCGTTTTCACATACCAAAAAAAGAACACAATTTAAAACCATGGGTGTTGGTTAAAACATAACACTAATTTCCGCAAAAACCATTACATTGATAATGTTTTAACACCCTATGTTATTGTGATTATCTCTTCGGTATATATGTATATATATATATATATAATGAGTAGGGTAGATGGCCTTAGCTTTCGATCTCAATGCTTATATATATATATATGTGACAACACCCATTGTGTCAATTATAACACCCCAGTTTTTGTAGTACACTGTTGGGGTGCCTGTGATTTGGACCGAACTAAGAAAGCACCCTGCATTAGGCCTACCCTTATAGATTCCAAAGCACACACTGAGGCACATGCAACAATCCATTTCATTTCGCTGTTCGGTATGAGTTCCCTTAATGGGGAAAATGCAATAGTTCTTAATAAAGACAACGAACATGATTTATAATATTTGTATGACTGGTTTCGTTCCAAAAGCCGACTGATTATGAAGTTAAAATCTAAAATATCTCGTGTCAGAATATTCCAGGTCAATTCTGGGGCCTGACCCATTTCTGGGTCACAATATGACCCGGAATCTGTGTCAAAATGAGCCATAAATGGGTCAAATTGACGCAGAATCCCGAGTCAAGATCCCATCTTTAAACCAGTTTCCATGTCAGCATGGCCCAGAAAATTGGTCAGGCCCTAGGGCTCCTGGCAGCCTGACCAATTAATCTCACGTGAATTCAATTTCCGTATTGATTGGAAACATTTTAAATGAATTTCAACAAAGATCACTTGTTGCCGTTTTTGTTCAAGTAGGTCTTTAAGGAAACACAGCATTGGACTCGTGTCAAGACTGCTGACGTTTAAATGGTAACATGAAGCCTTTTATAACAAAGTAGTTTTTGAAAGTTTATGTAGGCTAATCTAGAATAGAAATGGATGTAACAAAGTCTGACGGTTTAGTATCTGTGTTGATCTTAAATCATTAAGGCAGGTATTTTGTGCCCCACTCACAGTCATTTCAGTTTCTCTAAGTTGCATATAATTGTACTTTTGGTATCGTAAACGTTCAATGGCATGCATTATTATGTTATGGGCGGTTAGTGCGTAAAGTGCTCGCCTCTCACCACAGTGGCCATGATTTCGGTTATGGTCATTTATTAGTGGAGTTGTGCGTTGGTTCTCTCCTATGCCACAAGTGTTTGTTTTTTCCCGGGCCCTCCGGTTTTTTTTTCTTCCGGGAAATTCAAACATGTTCGAAGTTTGGCTGTGCTCAGTGGTCATTATGGGTCAATGTGGCTGGCGGCCAAAGGCGCCCTATGCATGCCTGCAGCTCGAAGCACGTTGTAGCTGCGTCCTTAACACAAAAGTTCAGTTTCTCAGTTGCAAGTAAGGATGATTCCAACTTGTTATTATAAACTTGTATAAGTCACTGAATAAGGTATAAATGTTTGTTCTTGTATTTTTATTTATTTATTTATTTTTTTATTTTTTATTTATTTTGTTCATCAGGTGCTCCCCCAGCCACACTTTTTTTCTATAAACTGTCAACCATATTTTTGTGTGTGTGTTTTTTTTTTGTGTTGTTGTTGTTTTGTTTTTTTGGTCTAGTGCTTTGGAACACCATTGTGTATGACCAGGGCTGGATTTCACGAATAGCTAAGATAGATCTTCAGTGCGAATCAACCGTAACTGCTAACCAAAGTGCGATGACATCACTATGGCAATACTGACATCCAAACGTGAGATAGATATTAGTGCTTGAAATTCAGCCCAAGTATAAAAGGAGAGATTAAGGTGTCCAACATAATCCCTCACTGAGGGTAACCTAGCAAATGAATTGTCGGTTTTTACAAATTTGGTTAGGTTTCTTCACCTTCTGTGTGTGTCCTTGGAGCAGTATTAATCGCGGGTGTATATAAAACCCGTAGTGCGGATCACCCTCCACCCCAAAGATTCTGCTTTGTTAAATATCTGTCTATTTGGGGGGTGCTTAAGAAGCTTGTTTTTTCGGTTGGGTTAACATTTAAATGCAGTGTTTGTGTGGCTTCCTTTACGCCGAATTGATCTTAGATGAGCACCGATCAGGGTGCCTAAGAATGTTAACTAACACTAAAGGGGCACACCCTTCAAAAACATTTGTGCAATGGGTATATGTTATTATTTTATGTCTGCTCTGCATATTTATTAATTCAAACGCAAATGGTTAGATCACTTACACAAAAAAGACGCTCATACTCAAATTTAATTTCAAGATGTGTAACTCAGAACATTTTGATTGATTTTTGGGTTGGGTTTTTTTTGCGGGTTGTAATGTTTTATCTTCTATGGTTCTAGTGACAGCAACGAAATACGGTTTAGGTTCGTCAGTGGTTTATGTCGAACGGTTATAATAAGCAGTCACGAATCGTTTGGATTTTCAATTCCTTCTCCACGACGTTGATGTCAGACATGAATAAAGAGTGATCTTTCAGACTACCCCCCCCCGATTTATTGCCAAATCTAGATTTTATAGGGTGCTGTGTTGTGGCGTGTTGTGGCCGAGCATTCTAGTTCACCGGACCCAAGCTCTAGTGTGTTGTCAGCAGCAGAGTGTGGGTTAGAATCCTGGTCATGACACTGTCTTGTGCCCTTGAGCAAGGCACTTAACCATAATTGCTTCGCAAACAGTTGGGAAGGTAGTGCATTCTGTTCTACGAGCCATGCTCCTCGTGGATGATACCCATGCCTACATCCTTACAGACTGTGAAGGGGGTAACCCTGCTTCAGCCGCAGGAGCAGGTGGCAACGTGCCCCTGGTGACAGTTGATTTGGGTCGACATGCCAAAGTGTAGCCCTCACCTTGAAGTAGCCGTCCGGTCTTGTGATGTTATAGTAACCCAAAATTAGCAATATTTTCAGCAAATCTGGGAAAAATTGGAAAGAAGCTGGTTTCAACTGATATTGGTAGGTATGGGTGTCAGTTACCACCAAAAAAAGTAAGGACCAATAGGGGGTGGGGAAATCGTTTCCCCGGGGGGTCATTAAAACTCGGGGGTCAATGACCCAAAATTTGCCCAAAGTATGTTGTGTTTGGTATCAAATGAAAGGAAATTTAATTTTAAACTCTGCATGTGATGTTCATTTTGTCATTTTATCATCCTGTGAAAAGTTAAGCTTGATTGAAGACGTGGCGCTTGTTAACAGGTCATTACACAAATTCCAATGTAAAAAAAACCTTAAAACTATCATTACACGTTACTATGCATCTATCAAAGTGTATCACACTGTTTTAAGGCTCAATTTGGTTCAAGACACGTTAAGTGGAAGTGCAATGCTTTGATCATTTAGTAAAACTACCGGTAACTTACAGGTCAAGAGTGACAGTAAGCTCATTAAAGACCCTACAAGTTTGGCCAAAACAAACGGCTTGAATTATTCAGTTTCCTCCTCTACATCGCTCAGTTCTACGGTGTCTGTAACTTCTGCTCCATTGGAGCAATGTCCACAGCACACTCCACATGCAGACACACATGCCATGTCAGCCTTCATACAGCTACATTTCATGGTTTGGCACTGCCTCTCCCCTTCCTTACAGTTACAGCAAATTCCTTTTGACAGATTTTCTGGGGCAATACCTCCGACAAGCATCTTTGGTCTTAATTTCTGCTTGTGATGCTTTGGAACGGGCAAACCCAGGGCTATACGCTATACCCAAACCTAGAACTTATCATTGGCGCAAACGTCTTTGAGTTTAATAACAGGTTCTATAGACAAACGATAGGCGTGGCGATGGGTAGCGAATGCAGTCCAGAAATATGTGATATCACTCTGTTCAAATACGAAAAAGAAACAATTCTCCCAAACAACCCCGAAATAGTGTCATACATGAGATATAGAGATGATGTTTTAATCATTTACAATGGCAACCGGAACAGGGCGGTGGGTTTTATTAGGACGCTAAAAAACTTTCATCCAACATTGAAATTCACCTCGGAGACATCTGAACAACAAGTTACTTTCTTAGACCTCGTCATTTACAAAGGAGAACGTTTTCAAAAAGAAGGGAAACTGGATTCTCGAGTAGCTACGAAAGAAACAGATACATTCCAATACCTTGCTCGAGATTCAGCACACCCTAAATCAGTATTTGGCGGCGTTGTTAAGGGTGAAACGACAAGATACAAACGTATATGTACACACTCAAAAGACTTTGAGGAGAAGGTTAATTTCTTCAAGACTAAACTGTTAGAACGTGGATACAACACGGAAGAATTGACCCGCTTCACAAAAGTAAACGAAGACCACCGGAATTCAATGTTGGCTGCCTCACCTAATATAAAACAACAGACAATATTTAATCCTCCACTTGTCTGCATCCTGCCATACTTTCCACAGGTCCATCATTCCACCCTTAAACGGCCTCTCTTTAAACACTGGCACCTTTTGGAAGGAAATGCTTATCTCAAAAAAACTCTTCCCAGCCCCACCACTGTTGGCCTACAAACGACATAAAAACATAAAGGACACAATAATATGATCTAGATTGCAAGACCCTACCGAAAAAGACTCGCTTAAGGAGTTAGATGAAGAAAACTTGCAAATCTTAATCGAATTATTGGAAGAACAGCAGTACTTGCCTGAATAAACACAGCGAGAAACAAGACTCAAGTGAAAGGGGTGAGACAATAAGCAATAGCCCAACATATACACAGATTGGCTCAGCATTATTATCACCGGTTTAACAAAACTTGAACTTGGACAAACCTCACCTTTGGCAAAAAAACAAAATATTTTCGGTTTTTTCTTGTACAAAAAAGTAGGTATATGACCATGGCCTATGGACACCCCACTTCCCACACAGAGGTCTTGATATCTCATTATAAAACAATTAGAAGTGGTCCAGGCATGGTTAAACACCTTATGCCCTTTTTGGCCATCGATTACATATTACACATTTTTGCTCCCCAGCCTCTTTTTTTAATTGGCCAGAGACTGCTTGAGCAAACCTGTGGCTGAGTAAAATTTTTACTCTGTCTGTCTCCCCCCCCCCCCAACCCCCACCTTCCATTAAACCCAACCATCCGACCTCCCAAGTCATATAAACAAGTCGTTGCATAAGAACTAATGCCTTGCACTTCTCATACATAAAACATGCCGGCACACGCAATTAATATCACAGATATGACATATCACACGTTATGAGAAGATACAACATCTCACTTGGAATGTTTCTAAGCATACCTCGAAAAAACAGTAAACTTCATGGAAGATATGCTGTTCCTCACCACATTTCTTAAGAATGATGTCTACTGGAACAATGCCAGAGACTCTGCAATACAGTATCTAGATACAATGCACACAATTAATGGGCTCGCTGATGTCTTGTTAACCAGCACCACATCTTCAAACAAGCTTAACTTTTCATAAGATGATAAATTGACAAAATGAACATCACTTGCAGAGTTTAAAATTAAATTTCCTGTCATTGATACCAAACACAACATACTTTGGGCAAATTTTGGGTCATTGACCCCCGGGTTTTAATGACCCCCCGGGGAAACGATTTCCCCACCCCCTATTGGTCCTTACTTTTTGTTGGTGGTTACGGACACCCATACCTACCATTATCAGTTGAAACCAGCTTCTTTCCAATTTTTGTTTCCAGATGAATCCTAATATGGGGATTATATTAGGCGATATCTCATACAAAAATATATAAAAAGGGGTTATAGATTGGTCAATACTCAAACAATGAAAACGTACTTGGTAAGAGCTGCATTTGTTGATAGTAAAAACTATTTTGAGAAAGGATTCCCTCCGAAAAAAAATGGTTTTGGTAATTGTTCACCAAAAACATTTGAATCTGAGAATCATGCATGAATCGTTTCTCAGATTTGTCAGGGTTGACTGAAAATTCAAAGTCTATTGGTGTCCGTTCGCGAATGCTGCGGCCAGCATTGCGGTTGGTACCCACTGTCACATTGCTAAACATGGATAGATTCAACGTTCTTTTTGTTTTGTTTTGTTGTTTTCTCAGCAAGTAAACACTGTCTTCACCTGAAACTTTCACTAGTGACTTTTACGGTATGTTTTTTGAGAATGTTGCCTATTATTATCAGCATTTTACGTTGACAAAACCAATCTATCGCCGGCTCAGTGCTATAAGGTCATTAACTGCAATCTTATACTCGTATTTATCAAAAGGTCATAAGGAGCCTATATGAAGATCGCGTGTGAACTTGAACAAAATAAATCAAAGTCAGCAAGTACATGTTTTACTTAGAAAATGAAAATTTCTTGTTGCCAACAAAATACTTTGAAGACCACTCTTTATCAATAAACTCCATTTACCAGGAGCTCCAAAATATGCAAAAGCAATTTGATGAAATCCAAACAAATTGCACTAATGACCTTATACTATACCTTATACTACTTATACTATAAGTAGGCTCAGGACTATAAGTTACAGTCCTGAGCCTACTCGTATGACCCTACCTTAAAGCGACTGCAAGGAATGATATATTATGATTGATTGAGGATGAGTTGTAGGCAATTATAGTCAGAGTTTATTCATCGATTCCAGTTTTACTGGAACTCCATATTTTTTAATTATTAAAGCAAATTACAAAAACAATTGATGAAATGCAATACCAGGCAAATATACCTTCCAGGTAAGTCAACTCGGTTCAGATTACCGAAGACGGGGTCGAGGACAGACTCAATTAAATGTACACAGTCGGCTGGGTGGTTGTTGTTGATTCATTCGATAAAGGGTAAGATGAGGTCAGTGATTACAATTTACTAGCAATTAAATACTTATCCATGATTGCTTGCTTTGTTATTTGAGAATATCCTGGCTCAGGTCGGACATTTAAGTTTCATTCCATATGTTATCCTCACTTCGTGGACCCCGGTTCTAATCCAACCTGATGCAATTGACGTCTATGTCAACACGAGTCAGTGGGTATTTCACTAAAGTGGGTACCCACACAATGGTGATGCGCGCACGGAGGCTCCATGGATAATGTAAACGATCTTTTTAGACCAAAGTTGCGTGAAGAATGTTGTAATTGGGCTCTATTTTTAGTGCAAGGTGGGAATGGCAATAATTATTTGCAATGGATTTACACAATAGAGCTACACTATTATTGATAGTCAAATCTTTTCGTAAACAGAAAATGGTGACCCGGGGTTATTAAACCATGGTGAGTGGTCCAATGCGCATGTGCATACGTCAAAAGGGACATTTTTTTTTGGGGGGGGGGCTGGTGTACCCCCCAATGCTCCTGGTTGAAAGTCAACAACCCTTGGGGCACAATATTGGACCATTTTTTCAACAATCCATAAAAGCCGTGATCTTCAAATCTGATCAGAAAAAGTTGTGGGTTTACATTTTATTAACGAAGCTCCGCGCATGAGCTTCTCTATTCGTACTGTGCACCTCAAGCAAAGCTGGTTGATCTCAAGGGCGCCCTCGTGTGACTTGGCTTGATGGTAATAACTTGATTGTAATGTAGTCCACGCGTACAAAACAGTTTCGCCCTCGGTGTAGTGAACACTTCAGATGTTGCGAATTACTTGTTACGGCTTGCAAGCCCCATGGGCAAATCTTAGATGTTGTTTTGTAATGTACTAACTACTCACCATAGAGAGACATAGGCCTAAATGCAGGGAATAAGAATGAGAGAAACTAAACAATGTTCGGTAATGGTCACTAGCGAGCGATTCTGATGGTTAATTTTGTATTTCATTTTTGTTGATGTTATAAGAATCGTTACATAAGTTAGTATACATGATTTGCAATAATAAATGACGATAATAGTTCAATTATATTCTTAAAGCCTACTGATTATGAAGTTCATAACTAAAACCACATACAAAAAACAAAACAAAAACACGGCGCCAACGCTGATTTCGATTGTTACTACCAAACGTAAGGACAATGTGTTTATATGCTTAAAATTATGCAGGCTTTTTTTGCACTGACTACTTGTTTCCTGATTTACACAACGGATTAAGCCAACACTTTATGTTCACTTGTTATTTCATTATGGTTGATCACACAAAACATGAACACTGTATGCGACTATTTTGGCAGCTCTACAAATCATGTATAAATAATACCTTTAACATTATATTCCCTCCATTTATTTGTATATATTTTATCAACATCACATACACTGATATGAAAATACAACAAATAAATGATTATTGTATGAAAGAAAAGCTTTGTCCTTAGTATCTAACAGCTCAGGTTAGTTAATTGCTGTATACGTAATTCAAGTGACGTAGATCGTAACCGACGCACGAACTGACACACACCTTCCATTTTACATAGTAAAGACTAACAATCGAAGAAAACGGCGTCTAAAGGTGACCGCTTTAAAAAAAAAACTATCCTTCAAACTTCAGAGTGTTTTCAACTAGTTTTCTTATATAGAGAACACTCTTGGTACTTTGACTTTGTTAAATATCCTGTTTTTATTGTTTTACGTCCTAAATTAATAAGAACCCAACCCCCGTACTGTCGTTTCAAAACAAGCTGAATTGTAAAAACAATCAAGTTATTTAAAACACGCTCCCTTTTCAGTTCTAGTCGCAACTCAATGTTTTCACCAACTCGTAAAACTTCCTTATAGCTCGATTAAATAAATTGGAACGCGCCTACCCTCAAAAAATAAACTTACCCTTTCCGTACAAATAAGATGGTGAACGCAAAAAGCTCTTGCTTCTGGATGCTTCTCCAAGCAGATGATTTTATCTATCAAAGGATTTCCTGAAATAAAGGAGCTGTTCAGCTGTAACATGTTGATTTGAAAACTTATCAGTTAGCAAAAGAAGAGACTGCAAGTCACACTTTAGATCACTGTGTTGGATATAATGCTTGGTTTTAGGTGTAGCTGGGAAACTGTTATGCAATTCATTATTAAACATTTAAGCAAAAAAATTGTTGACGGGAATGCTTTTTAAACTTGTTTATAAAGTGTTTCTTTATCATTTAATTGTAATTTTGATATTGTTACACTTCTGAATTCTGCGTTATTATCGATCAAAAAATTAGGCCCCGACCTCAAGGTTTTGAAAAACTAGCTACACTCCTGTCGTTGACGGCGTGCGTCAAAATTACAATAGTTTGACGTCGTTTGTGGGAGGTTGCTTTGGTAAAACTCCACGTTGCAACAAAGCGGCTATACAAAACGGAGCTCCCACAAATGACGTAACATGAGTGATGACTTAACGGGGCTTTTCGCGAATCTTTCTGAAAATCACCGGAGAAGGGTATTAAAACGATTGTGGGTTTTTTCACAATTAAAATTCGTTTACTTTCAGCAGGTGAAATAAATGTCCTTATTTATTGAAAACATTTAACATGAATTTCAGCAAAGATCACTTGTTGCCGT
Organism: Plazaster borealis; assembly: GCA_021014325.1. Taxonomy (NCBI): domain Eukaryota; kingdom Metazoa; phylum Echinodermata; class Asteroidea; order Forcipulatida; family Labidiasteridae; genus Plazaster; species Plazaster borealis. Next base: position 8,419,229 of record CM037467.1, read on the forward strand.
TTTCGTTTAAGCACAGGTCTTTTAAGTAACAACTTTGCTAGCCTGCATGAGTGAATTTCCCATTATACTTATTACATTTCAGTACCCATGGTTGAAAATGCAAAACAATCTCTCTGTTAAACTTTTGAAAAAACTTGGAAGTTGTGCTGACAACGTAGGCCTACCATGGGGGCATTGCAACCAAACAGGTCTCCCGCTTGAGGGTTTTAACCCATGAGAACAATAAGTAATTAGCATGATATATACCATGGAAGCGAAAACAAACAAGCAATGTTATTTATGCATTTATAAACACATAGCAGTTTCACTCTTTGCTGAGTACGGGATGCAAGAAAACCCAACAAATGAGAAGGAAACTGAAAAAAAAAGAAACAAAACGTTCATGGGAAACCACGGGGAAGTTTACACACGCCTCCAAATTGCATGGCAATCAAGTTTGTTAACTCCGTACATCAGCATATTAGGTTTAAATTGAATGAGCTAAATGGATGCGCTAGGGTTGTGACGGGTATATTACTGACTAAGAGTTTGACGCAGTTCCGATTTGAATTGAATTAAGGAATTTGCGGTTCTCAATTGGACATGCAAATTGTTCCACATAACCCCCCTCCCCAGCACGACTTGTGGAATGCTTTTAACAGTGAAATGAACCTTAAAGGCACTGAACACGTTTAGTAATTGTCAAAGACCAGTGTTCTCACTTCGTGTGTCCCAAAATATGCATAAAATAACAAGCCTGTGAAAATTTGGGCTCAATTGGTCATCGAAGTTGCCAGAAAATGATGAAAGAAAAACACCCTTGTTGTACAAATTTGTGTGCTTTATTAGGAATAAAAACTTCCTGCAAGAAGTTGTTATTATTTTAGTGAGAAATTACCTCTTTCTCGAAAACTACGTTACTTCAGAGGGAGTCGTTTCGTACAATGTTTTATATCAACAGCTCTCCGTTGCTTGTTACCAAGTAAGTTTTTGTGCCAATATATATTTTGAGTAATTACCAAACGTGTACAGTGCCTTTAAGTGACGTATGGAAAGTAGGCCTCCTGGTTTCGCACATCGTTTTCCACAGTGTAAAAAGGTTTGCCATAATTATACAGATGTGTCATTTCGTTTATACATTGGAAACCAAGAAGTGCTTCTGAATACTTAACTCTTTCAGAGAAAGACAGCCAATTAAGTTATACACTTTACTGACCTTTTATAAATCTAAAGAATGCCAAGTTTCCCATATTATGTGGACCCTTGTTCGATTCCAATCTGATGCCGATGTCTTGCGTATTATGCATTATGTGTTCAGCCCCTACCTGATTGTGCATGTTAACGATATTGTGGAGTTCTCAATCGTATAACGGGATATTATTCGTCAATGTTTTCACGAAGGGGCGGGCATGTCGAAAAATACGATTTTTTGTGAATTGTTTGTTTCGCTAATTATGATTAAAACTAATAGGCCCCCTACTTTACAATTCAAGTTGATAATTAACTGTCAATACGCTAATTATGAAAGATTACGCTGTTTATGTTTTCACGAAGGGACAGGAATCCCCAAACATGTGCAAAATACTTTGTAAAATAAATGGACGGGCATGTATATGTCAAGTCGAATTTGAGTTTTCACAAAGGTACGGGCTTATCAGCGTGCGCATGATCATATGACATGCCCGCCATTCATTATGTAAAAAAAGTACACTTTACCGATGTGCGCAAAAGAAGGTCACCATTTGCGTTTTCACGAAGAAACGGGCATGTTTGACTTATTAGTGTGTTTATAATTGATCAACGTTTTTGTATGTGTTTGTTATATTAATAATATTGATACGGTTTAACTCTTAAAAAAACACATGAGGGCCTTTAAACTGCAGAAGAATGTTGATGATACTGCAGAGTTTTCAGTTTTTAATGTAACACCTTTTCAAACGCATTATCTCGAAATGTTCCTATAATGCATTTTGACATGCCCGTCCCTTCGTGAAAATATTGACGAATTATATAATTAGTTTCAAAACATACTGATAACATTTTATGCCTTATTTTTGTATTCAACAACTGTACCAATTAGATAATATATTTAAATGCGGGGGACAGCACGTTATATGACAGAGACCTTGTAGAAGGGAAACGTATTGAAGGCGTGTCTTTGTTTCATATGTGGTTGGTCTGCCATGTGTGAAATAGTGAATAGTGACAAAGGAGAGAAAACAAACTACAATATCTCCGCAGCGTTTTGAAGAACAATGTTCAAGTACGCGTGCAAGATAGTATTGTCAAAGACAAGTATCCACACTTCGTGTTACAACAACAACAACAACAACAACAACAACAACAACAACAACAACAACATCAACAATAGCAACAACAACAGCAGCAGCAGCAGCAGCAGCATCAGTAGCAGAAGAAGCAGGCAGCGGCGGCTGCAACAACAACAATTGTTACAAATATTAACAGTGTTTAAGTATCTTGCTCAAGGATACAAGTGTCTAGACCAGGACTCGAGCCCATGCTGATTTGAAACATCAGAGCTTGAGTCCACTGCGCTTTACTGCTCGACCACGACACAACACACAACATACCTGAGATGAATACAACTTTCTCTAATCTATGTTTAAACAAAAAAGCTAAATATTCGGGTCAAATCGGCCAAAAATCTGATCTAGCATCTTAAAATGCCTTTTAAAGTCATTTAACACTTTCGAACATTCTGTAATTTATTCAACTAAAAATAGGCCTATGTAATAAAACTTGCCTTGGGTGAAATAGTAAATGAATTTCAATTTTCTAGGAGCGCTTACAAATGTCTTTAATTTTGTCCATCGTGATATTTTCCAAATTGAGATCCATCCCATTTGCCAAACGGAACCCCAAAAGACACATTAACAAATTCTAATTCGTTTTCGCCTTGACCCACTTGTTAATGGAACGCTAACCTTGTTCCCGATACAGTGAAATGCCTCTCCATCAGGCCAGCGTCACCGGAATTACATGGAGCCCTCGAACGCGAACTTGTCATGCCTGTAAATCTAATTGAATTGGTATGGCGTAATTTTGTCGGTTTTAATCTGAAGACTGCGCAATATTAATGCAACTGCTTAATGTCTTAATGTAGTATTATATGTGCTGATATATTGTTATATACGACCTTATAGCCTTCCAGGGACAAATGGGATATGAGTAGGATCTATTGTTGTACATTGATGCATGTTTTTAGGTGTTCGGGCTTCAGCCAAACACCTATTTTTGTTGTTTCTGTCTAATAAACAATTGTTTTAAGAATTTCAAGTTTTCTGTAGGCCTACACGCAGACAATGTATATGTTTTTAGACTTGCGTCAGATTATTACGGAAGCGTATTGCCCGCACATGAACTTTCTCTCTTATCGTGTACGAACACGATAATTCCAAATGTATCGTGTGGTGTGCACGATAACTTATCTTGTATGTACATGATAAGTTACATTGTACGTACACGATACATTTGGACTTATCGTGTATGTACACAGTACAGTTGGGCTTATTGTGTACGTACACGATAAGTTTGGACTTACCGTGTACGTACATACAAAAATAAATTATCGTGTACGTACACAATCAATAAGTCCAAACATACACGATAAGTTTAGACTTATCGTGTACGTACACTGTAACTTGTCGTGTATGTACACGGCATTTCTAAACGTATCGTGTACGTACACGATAAGAGATTTTTGTTATTCATGTTGCGGCAATACGCTTCCGTAGATTATTACAAAAATACTATAAATAAAATACATAAAATCATGATAATAAATAGCATAACAAAAGCGCTGAAAGGGGGAGTGATTACTAAAATTGCAAGCGTAAACTACAGGGTTTTTTTGCCAAAAGTGCCCCCCTAGAACTATTTTATTTTGAAATGGTTCACTCCTTGTGTCCCCCTTAAATTAGCCTATGGCGCTGGACATACGTTGTTCGTCCAATTAATTGCGATTTTGTCGAAGAGGACGATTTTAATCTGAGGCTGAGGTAGGTGTCGATAGCAACAATTGTGTAGATTATTTGCAGCATAATCCTTCATGTTGTTGGTTGTATGCATCGGTATAACATCCAATTATAGAGTATTGTACGTGATGAGGATCAAAGAGTGACGCAACGTGGCCATCGGGACCATAATGTTACGCTCGAAGGAACAAGCACATGATTGGTTTTGGGAAGAGTGCATTTTATTCAAGGCACATCTTGGAAATCCTGGAACTTTGATCTAGTACAAGCTTCATCACAGCTATGTCTAGTATACGAGATTTGTTTCGATCTCCTTCCTAACAACAATGACACAATTTCAAGCGTTTGAATTCAGATAAAGAATATGTGATGAGTTAATGTTTTATTTCTTGTTGTAGATGTATTTGTGGTTTTATATTATTTACTTTATCTGGTCATTATAGTTTTACCCCCCCCCCCCCCTCCGTCTTTACAAGTGTGTGTGTAACCGAACGATGTGTGCTGGTGTGTACGAAGTAGTATCGGGAATGTCTCCCATAAGGATCTCGCCACATCTGCTATACTCGACACAAAGTTCAAACCCTTGTTCTCTCTAATATTGACTTCACTCCCCATCTGCTTAGAAGGCTCCGGAAAATACAGAATTGGGCTGCACGTATTACCACAAAGGGCTCCTTCTATGACCACATAACCCCTGTACTCAACGAACTTCAACAACGAATCATATTCAAAATCCTCCTGATCATCTTGAAATCCATCAACTCCTAGGCCTTACCGTACCTTTCTAGGCTCATGGCATTTCCTCACCGGGACAGTAGACAGATAAGATCAATTCGTGATCCACGCACCTTGAACACTCCTACCAGCTCAAATTCTGTTGGCCGAGGTGCCTTTGGTTATTTTGTCCCCCCCCCCCCTTTGGAACGATCTTCCCAACATCCGCTCTTCTACCTCAACTGCCTGCTACATTATTTTAAGAAATTGCTCAAAACTGAACTGTAGCCTATCGATTCTAACTTATGTTCCAGAACCTAGGATTTGTGCACTGAATATTATTATTGTTATTATTATTATTTGTATAAGGTAGTGGTGATTATTTATTGTGTTTATAGTGACCCATGCATTATCCGAACCGGTGACTATATTTTATTATTAACAAGAAAAAAAAAAAAAAACAATCCGATAAATGTTGTGTAATCAGGCGCTTTACTCATGCGACTGTTCTGTCCACGACTGTACTTGTCAAATTTCTCTGCGAGGTTTTGCGCAAACGCTTGGTGGCGCTTTACATGTCTTTCACACGGAACCATTTGTATCTAAATTATATCAACCAATGCGTTGAAGCTAAAAACTCAAAAGATACTTCAGAGTCTCTTAGCCTTTTGAAATCAAATATTTATGGTGATAACTAAATTGAACCTGTATTCATATTTTGAATTATCATTACAATTATTATCATGTTTTTCTTTTCTGGGCTGGTTAGCCGATGAATGTTTGAGCTATGTAGGCCTCCATCCGAAATGAAAACACTCTGAACGAGTAAGCTGGCCAGACTCCATCTTGGAAAAGAGGCCATATTGCTTGTTAGCAAAACATCTGAATTTCCAGAGGGCTATACCTGAAATACCCCCATTTGACAGTCAACAAACCCCAGGGCACATTTCAACAATCTCTCAAAGCCGTACCTTCATCTTTGATTTACATAAATAAATTGTGGGTTTACAAATTATTAATGTGGCTTTTTGCATAATTGCCTCCTTATATACTGTAGTGCATCCTGTGCCAAACGCTAAGTCGTCGATGCTACATGTTTCCCCTTTTTCAGGGGTCCAGTGAGTGGACATCTTATTTCATTCACATCTCACCGTATACCATACACGACCCAGCTTGCGAACTCAGATAACTTGATGAATGTTTCTACAGAAACAATGACAAATTGGCGTGTCGCTTCCGATCAGAAAGTGAACTTAATCACTTCGTTGGCCAAGAACCACACAGAGAGAAGACAAAGAAGGAAGTTCAGTTTTAAATGTAGGAGGAAAACCCCAGAGAACTATTCCAGGGAAAACCCACGCTGTCAGGTAGAGACTGAAAACCCAACCCACATGGTGCCCCTGACGGGATTCGTACTGGGGTCCTAGAGATGGAAGGCGATGGAAGATATTACACTACGCCAACCCGACCAAATTTTATATATTTGGTTGATAAGTTTCCATGAATATCATTTTATATGTAATGTTCAATAATATAAACCATGATGTTTCAAACATCTGCGAAGATACACATGAAATAATTTAAAAACGGTTCAAATAAGAGGGTTTATTAGATTTAAAACAACTGAATCATTCAGTCTATAATTTTCTCATAATGTCTGCCCATGTCTGTTTCTGATAGATCAGGCTGCAACGTTTTGCCACAATTTACTCTCTCTAATCCGAATGTTCGTGTGCACCGCCGAATAGTGCATTGCTCGAATCCTGTTATAATTTAACAGGAATTAATTGGCTTCCATTAATATTCTGACAATTTCCACAAGCTTTGAACGATCCCATAAATAAAGCAACCGGATATCTAAAGTGTTTTTTGGGGGATATATGCCTTTTGATTAAAAAATAATGAAATAGCAAAAGAAAAACGTAAAAAATAGTATGGCTTATAGAATGAACAAGTGCACACTTGGACAGGACTTACTAAAACGCACAAGTTCACTGTATTTTACAGCATTGGTTGCTTGTAGTAGTTATAAGTATTATGAAATAATTTTGTCTGCGTATAATATTCGCATCCACTTGCCAAATATGAGATACCAATGAAAGATTCAAAACAAACACACACACACAAATAAAATAAAACATAATTGAAAAACATGGTTAAGCCTCAACCATTACTTTCTCCGGATCAACTCTGACTCTGAATCTTTTATTTATTTGGTATTTATTACTTTGTTGTTGTTGTTGTTTTTTTTGTGTTTGTATATTTACATGTATTTGTGTCATTTAACTGCAAAAAATCCCCAACCAAAATGAGGTTGAGAAGTCACATGTCCCCTTTTGCACTTTACAGACTCATGGGTCAGAGTTGACCAGGATTAGGGATCCCGGGGGGCCTGAGCCATTTCTTGATTAAAAGAAGCTCACCCGGAAGCTGGTTATAAAAGTGAGATTTTAACTCGGATTTTGTGTCAGTTTGACCCATTATTTGGTAATTTTGACACAGATTCAGTGTCATATTCACCAGGAAATGGGTCAAGCCCCACGGGACGCGGAATCCGGGTCAATTCTGAACCATGAGTTTTAAGAGTGTGTGTGTTTGAACGTCAGCCTCCACATTGGCTCATCATTGGAACAAGACAAGGACATAGTTGCGGCTGTTTGGTCTATTGTTCACTTCATCAATAAGGACTGTTATTGAAGAGTACATTAAACTCTATCAGTATAGTCCATTTACAGTTGGGCACTTTGCCAGCACTTCACACGCTAGGTTTTTAGTCCACAAGAGACTTTCTCATTAAACCGGGTTCAGCCAAATGGTAAACTACAATGTCTATGGTGTTTTGGACGTGATCGCTTTTTGATGGCAGAAAGTAAAACCAGTCTCGTCAACCGTGGACGAGTTCGGGCACATCAACACGCCCCAGTTACAAACCGGATATTGGCGCCCCAACCCGTATAGGTAATACTGATCTCATCAGCAGAACCGATTGCACTGTGTGGAGATTATAAGCCACTCAAATGCATCTGTAATCGCTCTTCTTTAAATTTTGTTCTCACCTTTCGAAGGACATATGTGAGCTATCGTCACTGATCGTAGATTCCATCAGGTGATAATGTAGTGAGTCGTTAAGGAATCCCATAGGGCTGTATCGTCCAGTATAATTATCCCCATTTTCAAGCCATCTCCTAGATGAACCTAGAGTACCCATTTGCAGTCGGATTCTAACATACCTTAGTCCTGCCGCCGATTCCACGAAGCTTTGCGCAACTGGGTGGTCGGGTTGGCTGGCATAGTGGTATCTTGCCCCACCTTCCACCTCTAGGACCCTGGTTCGAATCACGCTGGGGGCACTATGTGGATTGGGTTTTAAGTCCCTACCTGACTGTGTGGGGTTTCCCTGGAATAGTTCTCTGGGGGTTTTCCTCCCACATCTACAACTGAAACTTAAACTTCCTTGTTTTCTTTCCATTGGGTTCTTGGCTAGTGCTTGAGTTCACTTGTTTGTGAGTCATTGGCTTCATAACCAGAATAACTAAATGAAATGGAATGAAATGAAACTGCATAATACTCTGGTACTCAACCTTACGGGTCGGGTTTGTGGGGCCCTACTATTGTTGTTCAAGTATTCCCTCCCGAACAACTCCTCTATGGGATCCTAGTCGAAAAAAGGGAAAAACTTTGAAGGGTCTTTTGTTTCATTGTGTAAAAGACCGCACAAGGGCTAATTTTGTGCGTAAGAACATTGTTATTTGGGTAAGTTGTGCACCACTCACACATTAAATATTGCACAAGTGGACTTAATAAGCTGCTGATCCTAACGTTTCAAAGGAAAATGAAAATACATGTAGGCCCTAAAATACTAAATGAATTAATTTGCAGTGAGTTACCAATCCTTTTCATGCTCACTGATTTAGATCAACCCTTACATCACAGCCCCCTCTATCCTGTGCCTTTTTTCTGTCTTACCACGAAATTGAGACCGCTAGCGGCAACTCAGCTCTCCAAGGGAAAAGTTTCATCTTCTGACCGACTTGAAACTGTGATCCCATCGGACAGCGATCCCTTCCATGTCAAACTGAAATGAACAATATGATACTTCCCTGCCGCTCTGTTGTCACCGGCCATTACTGCCAGGTTTTGCCGATGGGGGTAGATAGACTATAACGTATGTCCGATCGCTGTATTAGAGTTAGCTTGCATAATGTATGGACACGGCGCTCTGTATACGAGCTACACATAACTCGTCGAGTAATAAGTACAACTGCGCTCAAGGCCCCGAGGGAAATGAAGACGAAACTCTTCATCCATCTCGAAGTGTTTTCCAATTTTCACTAAATTCTCGAAAATCGTTACTGAAATGGTACTGTAGGCAAAAGATAACTTGATGAATATTTGAACGTGTCAGTCGGCATTGTGAAAAGCATTTTCGACACCGTTCTCATAATCTTTGGGGAAATCGGTATGGCCAAACCAGAAATTGAATTCGACAAAGCGATTTTCAGGTACGGGTAAAGAACCTTTTTTGAAAATGCCTTTGCTGAAAAGTAAACAAGGTGTTTTGGCAAATTGCGGTTGAGGAAAAGGAGAGTTAGACACAGAGACAGAAACATAGAAAGAGGGAGAGAATAACCAAAATAATTTCATAATATTATTACTAAAAATATTAATACTACGAGCGCCGGAGTTTTCGAAAAGGCTGGTCGTTTTTGTTTTTCAATGAGAACACATTAAATTTGAAACGGGGAAGCTTGAGGGAAAGCGGATGCGGATAGTACATGGGAAATATAAATTGATTAAATACACTGATAATTAACTCAAATCATTTAGCTGTTTAAACGTACGATGTCCAGTATCAAAGTATATTAAACCTATGCTGAGGGAGGTGTAAACAGGTTCATTTGTATCTACAATATTTCATTTGTCACTTTTGTTTTATAATAAATCTATAGCAACTTTCTTTGAAGTTTTAAAAAATATTAAAATCGTGCTGTTTTTCTCCGTTAAATTTTGCTGCAAGATCAAATTAAGAAATCTCTGCACGTTTGAAATTATTTGAACAGTCTTTTAATTTAAACCCTTTTGTCATCAAAACAGTTTGACATCTTGTATAGGCCCACTCTCATAATAATATCTTTGATAGTATCGAAGAGAAATGGGCATTAGAGTTCAATTACAATAAATGCTCCATTAACGGGGAAGCTGTACAAAAAAAAGAAGAATAAAAAAGGCTGTGCTAATAATTTACGTAAGGGAAAAGGTTTTTGTTATATATTGTTCCTCAAACCCAGGCGGTGAAGAGGGTGGATAGAATGTTGTATTGTCTTGTTCCCTAATCCGAGGCAAACAGAAAAAGGGTAGATGCTGTATCCTTTGTTCCTCAAACTTAGTTGTCTTCTTGCTTTTAATGTTGTCGGTGTTTTTATAACCACAACAAAAACGATGAAGTTACATTATATTGATCGCAAATAACTCGAATGCATTCGTATTATTCAAATTGTTAACCTTACAAATTGAGATTTTGTTTTTGTTAAATCTAGAGCTTGCTTTTGACAATGTTGGCGATTATGGTAGACGAAAAATATGATGCTTAAAAACCATGTGTTTTGTTATCAATTTTCGAATTGTAATGATAATATCAAGCTGTAAGTTTGAAAAAATAACCAACAATGAAAACTTGCACGTAAAAATGAACCTGTTTGTAATTATTAGAAATCCTGTTTTAAACAGATGGATATCTTTGTTTCATTTCTAAGAACCACGCCCGTTGCAACGATGACAAGAAATTATTATTATACTCCTATTGCTATCGCCAGAATTGCGAAAACTGGATCAGTACCTTGATCTTGTTTTTGTTGGAGACGCTTTCAAGCAGTGAAACGGGGGCATGTAGGTTAATATATGTCATATTGAGCCAGTGGGCATGCGCATCTAGAATATACACATGCGCATGACAAACCAGCCTGCCATTACTGTAACATTGATTATCAAGCCCATTGTTTGATTATACGTCTATGCATCTGTATTGAGCCTCCACAGCTACATCAGTAACATCACCAGCCACAAAAATACAATAAACACAAATAACTTACATTGATATCTGCTGTTTTAACGCTACCACGGCCGGTCAAACGACCATTGCCTGTCAGCGGTCACACCAGATACCTTGCACCATGGACATATCCGCCCGTTGTCAACATCACTTTGGAAGCCTTTCGTTTTAGATTAGTTCAAAAGGTTCAAGTCACAACCAATTAAGTCTCGGTGCAGAGCACAGTAAAAAGGAGTAATGCATTTCCAAATGCCTCCTGGTTAACCTTTGATGATATATAATGTACAAATGTGCTGACGTCTTTGTAATATTTAGAAGGGGCCATGCACTTCGAGCTTGTGATGTGTCATATTTAGTCGACTACATTTCATTTGTCACTGTCTGTAATCACCTTGCAGTTCTTCTAATCCAGGCGCATTTTGATGCTGTGTTACGAATTGGCGTCCTATCAAACTTCCCCTTTCCCCAGGTCACAATTTATAATTGTGTGACTACCAGTAGCCTACATGTAAACAGGGATGGGGTGAGAAATAAAATACGAGATCCCAATGGGAGGAGCAAAACAAATTAGCGATGTTTTTGTCAATACACGCAGGTTTACACAGGTGATGCTAACGTGGAAAGAGAGGTATAACGGCCAAAACGCATGAAAACAAAGCTACAAAGGGTGTGACACATTATTCCGAGTTTTATCAAGTATTCACTTTTACCAATGTTCCCGGGACTTTTTGTCATAGGTATCAAGTAATTGTTAAACATTAATAATCTTACAGAAAAAACGCCTAATGAGTATATTTATGTTATCATTGCCATCGTACATTCTAAACAAACAAAAAAAAGGTCAGAATAATTGACCCGGATTCCTAGTCCCGGAGCCATAGTCCCCGGAGCCCTGACCCATTTCTTGGTCAGACTGACCAAGAAACTGTCCAAACATTGGGATTTTGGGTCAGTTTGGACCCAATTATGTGTAATTTTGACACAAATTTATGGGTCACACTGACCCAGAAATGAAATGGGTCGACCCCCTTGGACCCAGAACTGGGTCAGTTTGACCCATTTCTGGATAATTGTGACAACAATTCCGGGTCACACTGATCCAGAAATGAAATGGGTTCAAGCCCCGTGGGTCCCAAAACCGGGTCAATTCTGACCCGGGAGTTTTCAGAATGTTTATCATGCTTCCAATGTAAAAGTAATAACCTTTTTGTGAAGATTGAAATTGGATCAGAAAAAGAGTAGCTGATTATACTACCCTAATACCGACTGCCAGATTTGCCATGCAATTGCCATACGCTGGGTCGATAAGTGGATACTAAGAGAGCAGTTGTTTGTTTGCAACTTTAATTTCCTCGAAAATTGCATTATTTATTTGGGAATGTGTCCGTTGGTGCTTATCATCTTCAACAGTATTTGGCTGAAAATGAACCAAAACCTTCAACATTTTCTTTGGTGGATGCAGCGACGGAGTAGCGGAAATTTAAACCAATTATTGTGTTTCTAAAATAATATAACTTGTTGAAACAGCTACTGGTAGTCTATGCTATGTTCACCGGTAATGGTTTACACGCTATGCACTGTACCACGCTTTTGGTTATTATGGCAACGAATGAACCAAAATATAAACCACTAGAGGGGAAATTTAAAGCATTACTACAAATTATACAACGGATGCAAGTGGAGAGATCGGAAGTTCAATTTGATTAACCTCAATTCACGTTAAATATAAAGCCTGTTTTATTTAAGCTGAAACTACAAACGGATATCAACAAAAGGTCGGCAGCTATTAATGAACGAAAGATGCGTTTGCCATTATATGCAAATCACCGAATCTGGCATGCTGTTAATATAGGCCTACCAGAAGCGCAATTCTACTTTCACTTTTTCCCTTGTTGATGTTGTTGTTGTTGCTGTTAATGCTGCTGCTGCTGTTTGTTGTTGCTGTTGCTGTTGCTGATGCTGTTGCTGTTGCTGTTGCTGTTGCTGTTGCTTTTGCTGTTGTTGTTGTTTATGCTTGTAGTTGTTGTTGTTGTTGTTGTCGTTGTCGTTGTTGTCGTTGTCGTCGTTGTCGTCGTCGCCGTCGTCGTCGTCGTCGTCTCCGTCGCCGTCGCCGTCGCTGTCGCTGCGGTTGTGTTGTTGTTCTGGGTATAATATACCGTGCATATCGAAAACGAGAAACATTATTCGAACGAAGACTATATTTTTACTTGAAAACAAATCTTCTTTTTAAAAATATTATTTGTACACATTTGTTTGCATTGAAACACGCCCTCAACTTGGGACGAGGATGCTCGCTGTTTTTTTAAAAAATACATTTACCAATCATGCCTAAATTCGCATGGCCATTACATTAGTTTAATGATACCATAAACGTCAGTTGGGCAAAATACTTAATCGTTTACAAGTAACCGGAAACGCAGGTCAAGTCTTACTCTCGGGTTTCCATTGTTGATTTGTAACATTGATTTTACTTTCATATTTCCTGGATTTTTTTTACTTTCCCAACGATGTGATTTTTTTTTGTAATAGCCATAAACTACGTTAAACTAAAGTATTTGAAGAACCCTTGTTGCGCACACGAACAATTCAATATGTTTAGGACCAACTAGGTCCCGGAAGTTCGAATACGCGCGAGTCTTGCACAGTCTTTTATACCACTTATACTATTTGAAGATCGGTTCAATGACGTCATCATATTCCGAGTAGGGTACCCGGGTATCCTCTTGCAGTACCATGGTTCGTCAGCGAGTACCATCCTGCCAGACGTGTGCACCACTCTTTGATCAGATAACATGATGTAAATTGCGATACTCGATACTTTTCAATCGCTTTGTGGAGTTTATCGGATGTCGTGCTGTTGGAAATCCGATCCGTTTAATAGCTAAAAGATGTATGGTTATTGTATTAATGTGCTCCGATCACGATATAAAGTGTTCTGTCCGCATGTTAAGGTGTGAAGTTATCTATTACGGCCAGAGTGGCCTGAGTCGTGTTAACTGGGAATTATTGTTGGTTGCTGTATGAATTTGTTTGTTACGAGCTAGAATTGTGCAGGCTACACAACAAAATAAGTTAGTTTGAGTATGGTGTTTCCGAAGGAAGGTTGATTGTAGAAGGGGGTCGTCTTTTTTGTCCTACTGTTCTGCTTCACACGATGTCACAATGGCAACTGGGATTCAATGGTCGTCAGGAGAAGTATCGAATTAAGTTATTCAGTGGGGTAGGGGAAACAAATGACAACCTATATCGAGTCTAGGACGGTCACCAGCCTGCGTTTGCTGAAAGCTGTCAGCCAAGTAAGTGTTCGATACTAACGAAGTCAATCACTTACTTTTGGTGTACAGTAGAGAATCGAAATTGTTATCCTGCCCGTTTGCTCTCTCTACTCAAGGGACGCAGGTTCGGGCGAGACATGTACATTGTTATCAAACCACCGTAATTAAATTATAATACACCAGCTATTAGATGCATGTCTTAATTATAACCAATTATCAATGTATCAATGATTTTTGCGTTGTTACTATTGGTTACCAGTGGTTTTCTATTAAAGAGGTATACAAAACAGCGTCACTGATTTTACATGCATGACTCGTGATTGTGCTCGAGGCTTTCTTAATTAAATTTGTTAAATCAAAGTACACTGCAGAAAATGGGGTGTTAAAATTGACATCATGGGTGTTGTCACATATGGATACCGAAGGAAGAATAAAAATTAACACCATAAGGTGTTAAAATAACACAAATGTAATTGTTTTTGCAGAAAGAAGTGTTATTATAACACCCTATGGTGGCGTGTCGTGGCCGAGCACATAAACGCACCGGACTCAAGCTCTGGTGTTTCTAAACAGGATAGTGTGGGTTCAAATCCCGGTCGTGACGCTTGTGTCCTTAAGCAAGACACTTAACCATTAAAGCTTCTCTTCACCCAGGAGTACAAATGGGTACCGGCGACAGCTAGGGTAACCTGCGATGGACTGGTACCTTGTCCAGGGGGAATAGAAATATTCTCAGTTGTTTAATGAAACTGGGTATAAACACCGGTCTTATGAGCCATATTGACTCGGGACAGACTATACTTATAACACCCTATGGTGTAAATTTTGATTATTTTTTTGTATATATATGTGACAACACTATGGTGTCAATTTTGGCACCCCAGTTTTTTGCAGTGTACAGGATTTTAAATGTAAGATATTTACGATCACCAGGGAAATATTTACGTCCAAATTTCTGTCAAAGGCAATAAAAAAACATTTGAAAACTCCCCCTATCCCACTTATACAATATTTCCAATTTCGTTCGGAAAATACCGAAACAAAATCGCCAACTTAATCAAATGATATTTAAAGGCATCGTACACGTTTGGTAATTGTCAAAGACCAGTGTTCTCACTTGGTGTATCCCAACATATGCATAAAATAACAAGCCTGTGGAAATTTGGGCTCAATTGGTCATCGAAGTTGCAAGAAAATGATGAAAGAAAAAACACCCTTGTTGTACAAATTTGTGTGCTTTCAGATAGGAATAAAAACTTCATGCAAGAAGTTTTTATTATTTTAGTGAGAAATTAACCTCTTTCTCAAAAACTACGTTACTTCGGAGGGAGTCGTTTCCTACAATGTGTTATACTATCAACAGCTCTCCGTTGCTCGTTACCAAGTCAGTTGTTATGTTAATATATATTTTGAGTAATTACCAAACGTGTACGATGCCTTTAAAAAATAATGCTGAACAAAAATGATACTGGAAGTTAAATTGGTTCGGAAAATTGTAACAAGGGGAAACAATTTGTTCAGACATTCTGGAATAGTTTTTATGCTTGATGTATAGACATATTGTTCGAGTCTTTTGTTTGCTGTGAGTATTGCATCTTTTTGCCCAAATGACAATTTCATTGTTACCCACTGCAAAAACGATGGGGTGTTAAAATTGAACCATGGGTGTTTTCACATTTATATACAAAAAATAGTCTAAATTTACACAATAGGTTGATAAAATTACACTTATTTCTGCCGAATCAATGACATTGGTGTTATTTACCAGCCTATGGTTTTACTTTTGATTCTCTCTTGAGTATCTGTGTTTGACAACACCCATGCTGTCAATTTTAACAACACAGATTTTTTATTGAGTTGGTGCTCAAGGTCTGTTTCAACTTCGTGTAATTTAGGGTTTATTTTAAAAGACGAATTGAATTCAAATGCACAAATCACGAAGGCTTCTGATAAACCTTGGATCGTAAAAAAAAAAAAATTGCAATGGTAATAATTTTGTTTTGAATAATGTCAATTTTGAAAAATAGCAATATTAAGAAAAAGAAAAATAACTATTCATCCACGAATTCAATAAACGTAAGATTTATTGAAGTGTGTTTCGATATTTCCGGATTTTAAATATCAGGTTTCTCATTAAAACCTACTCCAACTTCGGTCTTTGATACGACGGGAAAAGGTTATCGACCCTGCCGGTCCGATATTTCAATCCCGTTTCCTTGCTCTGGCATGTTCAGTCTGAAGGATGGTGCACTCCACGTTGTCGTTTTAATTTCCTGGTGTTTTGTCCTCCTCCTTCTTCTTCTTCGTCTTCTTCTTCGACCCGTCCCTTAATTTGAAACTTACAATAAATAGAGACGATATCTGAGGAACTTGGTTACTCTTCCTCGTGAGACGTGCACACACTGCAAAAATTGGGGTGTTAAAATTTACATAATGGGTGTTGTCAGATATAATTACCGAATATAGAATCAAAATTAACATCATAGGGTGTGAAGTAAACTCCAATGTAATTGTTTTTAAAGAAATTTGTGTCATTTTAGTGTTATTTTAACACCCTTTGGTGCATTTTTTCACGTGACAGCACTGGGCTGGCCCCGATTTTGGTTTTTATGTTTGTCTTCCTATTTCCCCCAACCTCTAATGGGCAGGAATGGAAAATGCCCAACCGTCCTTCAATTTTGTTTAAGTTCATTGCCACACGAATGGTCTACAACCAAAAATAGTTACTGTATAGCAGTTTTTGTTGTTGCTGCTGTTGTTTTTTTCGTTTCGTTGTGTACTCTTTGTTTAAGTCAGATGCAAACGTTGACAATGTTAGTCCCGATTTCTTAAAGCTGCTTAACTACACGGTTAAGCTCAAAGTACAAAACAATGTTGTTCACTCCTATACGGATACCAGCCAAAATACCATGCCATATGTACCAATTGTCACTGAATATCTGCTGAATTTCGCTAAGCTTCGAATAGTTGATTTACTGCTTAAAGGCACTGAACACGTTTGGAAATTGTCAAAGACCAGTGTTCTCACTTGCTGTATCCCAACATATGCATCAAATAACAAGCCTGTGAAAATTTGGGCTCAATTGGTCATCGAAGTTGCAAGAAAATAATGAAAGAAAAAAACCCTTGTTGTACAATACCTTTAAGCACCTCCAAATATTGGGCCCTGGTGTTAAATAGTTTCTAATAGCACCCCTCTTCCAAAGAATTTCCTTTTTGTTTTATTCTACGAGGAACCTCCCAAAAATAAAACAATAAAAATGTGTTACTACGCCGCCTGCAGATTGTGATTCTTACGTTTTCTTAATGAGGAAATTGTCAAATAAAAACAATAAATTGTTCAAGACAATATTCCATCAAAAAAGGGATAAAACTTTCGGTCTAGGTATGGAAAGTTAAAGTGTATAATATGCTTTTCTTTTGGAGAAGCACAATGGACCAAAGGCAAAAGCACCAAAGCTAAGACTTAACTTTAATGACTTATTTCCACTTGTTATGTTTTTATTGTGACTGTAACACCAGGTGCGGTGGTTGTATTCACTAATGTTGCAACGTCACTTTACAGCCTGTGAAAGGTTGCAACGTCACTTTACATCCTGTGAAATGTTGCAACGTCACTTTGCAGCCTGTAAAATGTTGCAACGTCACTTTGCAACCTGTGAAATGTTGCAACGTCACTTTACAGCCTGTGAAATGTTGCAACGCCACTTTACAGCCTGTGAATGTTACAACGTCACTTTGCAGCCTGTGAAATGTTGCAACGTCACTTTACAGCCTGTGAAATGTTGCAACGTCACTTTACATTCCTGTGAAATGTTGCAACGTCACTTTGCAGCCTGTGAAATGTTGCAACGTCACTTTGCAGCCTGTGAAATGTTGCAACGTCACTTTACAGCCTGTGAAATGTTGCAACGCCACTTTACAGCCTGTGAATGTTACAACGTCACTTTGCAGCCTGTGAAATGTTGCAACGTCACTTTACAGCCTGTGAAAAATTGCAACGTCACTTTACATCCTGTGAAATGTTGTAACGTCACTTTGCAGCCTGTGAAATGTTGCAATGTCACTTTACAGCCTGTGAAATGTTGCAACGTCACTTTACAGCCTGTGAAATGTTACAACGTCACTTTGCAGCCTGTGAAATGTTGCACCGTCACTTTACAGCCTGCGAAATATTGCAACGTCACTTTACAGCCTGTGAAAGGTTGCAACATCACTTTACAGCCTGTGAAAGGTTGCAACGTCACTTTACATCCAGTGAAATGTTGCAACGTCACTTTACATCCTGTGAAGTTCCCGGAAGGACCGTTTAACTGCCTCGGTTTTATTTGATTATTTATTCATTTATTCCGTTTTTACGAAGCGTCAGATACATCCAACACCCAGACGTGTTTAAGTTTAGTAAAATGGTTTTCGATTATTATTCCCCTTATATGCATTATTCAGAATATGCCGAGGGGGAGATTTTGTGATTTATACTTAGCTACAAAGGTGTCATACCAATTAATGTTTAACTATAACTAGATGACTATATGATTCACCTCGTCACGTTTAATTATAGACTTATAAATCGAAACAAAAACGTATAATTCTTAGCTTCGGTTACGAGATAGTGTGTCTCGTAACAAAGCTCGGTAGATTCCAGACTGAAATGGTTGTGTATGATCGTTTGTTTGTTTGTTTTTTTGTTTTTTGTTGTTGTTGTTGTTATTGTTGATGTTGGTGTTGTTGTTGTTGTTGTTGTTGATGATGGTGTGGTTGTTGTTCTTCTTGTCTTCTTGTTCTTCTTGTGTTTTACTCGAGGGTCGTATGATCCCCATAGAAGCCCCTTCGCATCCCAAAGCAACGTTGTCATTTGCCGATTCATGAGCAACCTAAAACGAATACGAAGTTGCAGTTTTAATGTCAACACTGACGGTGATTATACAGTCACGCCGGTCGAGCCCGTAATTTCTGCCGGGTCTGTGTTTTCGTTTTGCACTAACAATTATGAATGTATACGGATGAGCGGCGAACTATAATGTATTTGATCGCAAATTGAGAAAGGCGAAGCGATCGCAGTTACGCGAAAACTCTTAACTGGGTTTCATCGCTGAAACATTGATAGGCTGCGACTGTCGGTTATGCTGCTTGGCTATTACTTCCAGTCAGAATTGCATGATTTGTTACCAGGAGTCAATTAAGATCAAACTGCATACGCCGACACTGTTTACTGTATTTCTAATGTCCTTAATTTGAAATTCAACCCGGCGCAATCAGTGAGCAAATGGTGATGACACACGATATCCATGCATGGATGAACGAAAACATTTCCGTGCACATAAAGCAAGTCGGTGTTGTCGAAGTCTTTTGTACGTACGCAAAAGTAGAATCATGGTTTTTGTCAACGTAATGCAGATTTATAAGCTAAATATTAAGAAAGATACAGAAACTGCCCTACAAGTCACATGTGAAAGTTTCAGCTGAATACAGTGTATACTTGCAACACAGCAAAGACTTGGGGGAATACAATTGACACAATGGGTGTTGTCACATTTAGATACAAAGAGATAATCAAAATTAACATCTTAGGTTGTTAAAATAAAACTTATGTAATTGTTTTTTTTCTTCAGAAATTAGTGCTATTTTAACACCCTATGGAGTAAATTTTGATTATTCTGGTATCTTTATGTGACAACACCCGCGGTGTCAATGTTAACACCCCAGTTTTTGCAGTCTGAGAAAACAGCAAAAAAAAAACTGTCGCAGTAGGCCTATCTTCACGTTTAACGAGGTGACAACGGGTACAAACCGCATTTCTGGCCGCAGCATTCGCGAACGCACAGCAAACCTCAGAAATCTGAAGAAACGATTCAAGCATGAATCGTTTCTCAGATTCAAATGTTTTTGGGTGAAAAATTATCAAAACCAATATTACTTCGAAGGGAATCCTTTCTCAAAATAGTTTAAACTATCAACAGATGCTGTGCTTCTCACAAAGTAAGTTTTTATGGTCCTTGATGTTTGGAGTAGTTGCCAATCTATGACCCTACCTTTAATTTGATGTTTTTATTGCAGAGCTTTATGAACAGTCGCTATACGTTTGTGCGTCCTATTATGTTTTATTGGCAGCTATATTTGATATTTTCTGATACTTTCAGATAATATTTTAAATGCATGGTAACCGGTGATACGTAAACATTACAAATTTATCAACACATTTGGGTACCACTTTGGTTTTCCCCGATAAGTCCAATGGATCTGGCGTATAGGTTTTGAATCACAGTTTCTTGATTTGTGAAATTCATAATCATAATCATTCATAGTCATAGACGTTAAACCAATGTTTGTATGAGAGAGAATGGCTGTTGTCGGCTTGGTGTTTATATCTCCTTGCGAGAGTTTGCCGAGTTCCCTTGACGGGTAGATCATCTAATCAATCAAACAAAGAAACAAACAAAGACCAACATAAACGTCTGACAAACGGTTTCTGTTTTTTAGGTTTTTTTTCAGTAGGATTTGAAACTTTGCATTGTGGGAATACAACCAAGTGAGGT
The DNA here is from genome assembly GCA_021014325.1 of Plazaster borealis. Taxonomy (NCBI): domain Eukaryota; kingdom Metazoa; phylum Echinodermata; class Asteroidea; order Forcipulatida; family Labidiasteridae; genus Plazaster; species Plazaster borealis. The sequence continues at coordinate 8,439,777 of CM037467.1, forward strand.
TTGTTGAGATACCATGTACACAAATTCACAGATCCATTTTTCTCAGAGTTGTGTCATCGGGTGTTTTGGATGTTGAAACAATTTGCACTGGAAGGGTATCGAATGCAATGGCAATTTGTACCATTTTAATGTGAGGTTAGAGACTTGCAATTTTGTTCCCCCACTCACATGAGGACTCTACCTGTTGGAAATTGTTATTAGTACATCACAAAATTGATTTTGACATTTCACTTGCTCTTTAACGAAGCTTAATAGTCATTTTCGTGGTGAACGAATTATGGGCTTGGTGTTGTTAATGATGTCATGAAAATCAGTCACAAACGAGGGAATATAAGATGTGTAGTGTTTTGTGGTTAGGCTTTTTTCCTGTGTTCTTTCTCTTGACTTATGTGTACATTCTGTACGTGAAGACTTCACCAGCACCTGACGTCATTACGCCGTATTAATCAGATATGACGGTTCGAGCATGTCACGTCTATGGTTCCCAGTCGTGTCTTTTTTGTTGCATTAGAGGTGGCCTGTCTTCTGTAACTGTCGACCTCAGTAACCAGGAAGAGGTGTTTGTATTTTTCTAGCGCACAAAGTCAAGGAATGTGTAATATATTTCCCCTACAAAACATAAAGAGAAACTGGGGGTATAGCAGCAGTGGGGATGAGGGTTGTTAAGAAAAATAACAACAATAACTAGACATGTGTTGGTTGCATAACAAACACGGGGGTTTTGAGTATAACTAGATGAACTATCCAGAAGTGTACATTAATAACAACAACAATCAACACAATGACAAAGCTTCTACAACAAGTGACAATCTTGATATCGTATGCCATCACACTGTTTTCACTTTCTTGTTTTTTTGTTTTTTTGTTTTTTTTACGTAAATTGATGTGTTACTTCACGGCAAGAACTAGTGTATAATATTGCTTTAATCGCATTGCCAGCTCCGGATGAAAAAAGAGACATCCGTGAGGCATTTTAAGAGGGGATTCTGATGTTCTTTATAAAATAAAGCCGGGCAAAGTGCTGTACGGTGGAGCCCAGGGCCTTACCGTAAGGCCAATGCTAGGATGGAGCAATTTTTCCAGAAGTATTTGTCACGATTCAGGTGGACTGTGTGAACAGGTGGATCTTGCTGGATATGTTGACTGACAACGGAGGCCGTATTAAAAGGGACGGTTTTTTTTGTTTTTGTTTTTGTTTTGTTTTGTTTTTTTGTTTTGTTTTTTTTGTTTTTTTTTTTGGGGGGGGGGTTGTACCGAAAAGCAATTTTATTTCGTTCCCGCAAAATACAATTTTATTTCGTTCCCACAAAATGATATATTATTTCATCCCTCAAACAAACAAAACAAATACAAATCGTTTAAAACATTGTTTCGTCCCCTCGAAATGTTAATTCGTCCCTCGAAATGTTATTTTGTTTCTTAAAAATATTTTGGTTCCTCGAAATACTCTCGAATTAATATTTCGAGGGAACGAAATAATATTTCGAGTTACATGAAACTATATAAACGGAAGTTCTGTTTTACCGATACGTGTTTTGTTTTTGTTTTTACGGATTATTTGCCCGTTAATGTGGATTAACGATGCAAGAAACAGCGTTTGCTTCAGGTTCTCAAAAGCAAAAACTAATGATAACAAAAAGACCTTGCAAATAAGTATAAACATGTTCCAATTAATATTTGGTGGGCATACTACAACAACTCTGGTGCTAAATTGGTTCTCTATAAGGTGATAACACTCACACAGTGTTAATTTCAACAACATAAGTAATGGGATAATTAACACGGTGTCGGTGTTGTCACATGCAGATACTGGACAGAATCAATTGAACCCTGCAAATGTTGCAGTGGAGTAACTTAATGAGCGTAGCCAAGTCCCCTTCATTTTGTCTCAACGTAGACATGTGACTCAGTACAGTTGTCTGCCATATTATTAAAGGTATCGTACATGTTTGGTAATAATTCAAAACAAATATTAGCATAAAAACTTACTTGAAAACGAGCAACGGAGAGCTGTTGATAGTATAAAATATTGTATAAAACGACTCCCTCTGAATAACGTAGTTTTTGAGAAAGAGGTAATTTCTCACTAAAATAATAAAAACTTCTTGCAAGAAGTTTTTATTCCTATCTGAAAACACACAAATTTGTACAACAAGGGTGTTTTTTCTTTCATTATTTTCTTGCAACTTCGATGACCAATTGAGCCCAAATTTCCACAGGCTTGTTATTTTATGCATATGTTGGGATACACCAAGTGAGAACACTGGTCTTTGACAATTTCCAAACGTGTTCAGTGCCTTTAAACAAGTGAAATAAAAACAAGCATAAATACAACGTACGTACACAGAAAAAGAATAAGTATATCTTTGTTTTGGGGGGTTGTCAAACTAACAAATGCACATACAACCAACCTATGTGAATTATTATTTTTAGTATTTGTTTCGTATTGATATTATTATTATTATTATTTATTGATTTTGATCAATCTTGGCGCTCACGTTTTGGGAAAAAACGAACGATGTATGTACTGTATTTAGTGTGGTCGGATTGGCGTAGTGGTATCTTTCCTTGCCTTCTACCTCTGGGAGCCCGGTTCGAATCACGCCGGCGGCGCTATGTGGATTGGGTTTTCAGTCCCTACCTGACTGCGTGGGTTTTCCCTGGAATAATTCTCTGGGGTTTTCCTCCCACATCTAAAAACTGAAAATTCTTTCCTTGTCTTCTGTCCATTGGGTTCTTGGCTAGTAAAGTGATTAAGTTTGCTTTGATGAGAGTCCTTGGCTCGTTAGGATTAGAATAAATAAAATAAATGAAATGAAATGTCAATGCATGAGAACACACTCCTATCGGGCGTATATCCATTGCGGCAATGGAAATAAGTAACGGTAAAGGGGCACTGCAAAAACGGCGGTGTTAAAATTGACACCATGAGTGTTGTCACATATAGATACCGAAGAGAGAATCAAAATTAACATCAGAGAGTGTTAAAATAACACAAATGTAATTGTTTTTTTGCAGAGATTAGTGTTATTGTTACGTTTGATTCTCTCCTCGGTATCTATATTTGAAAACAGCCATGGTGTCAACATGTTAACACCCCCGTTTTTTGCAGTGTGTGTTGGGGGTTACATCCCCGACTCCTGGTATTTTTTTAGACGGATATATTTCTCCAGGGGACTTGTTTTTGTGTGAGCGTAATTAACACTGAGCTTTCAGTTTGATTCTATAAATAATCTGTCACCCTAAGTTACTAATTACGTACCGCGTCTGTAATTGATATCAACAAAAAATATTGTAGTAAAGTTTAAATATATCATTGTGGTAACTGTTTATTCAAGATTATTTTCCGCTCCGAAAATTAAACTTGAGTAAAGTCAACATTTGTTGTGGGGATGAAGGAGATGATGGTGTTCTGTATGAGCTAGAGATGCTTTAAAGTATTATGATTTGTAGACCTGACAAAATAGTTGCAGACAGTGTTCATGTTTTGTGTGATCAACCATAAAACATGAAATCACAAACCTGTGAAAGTTTTGCCTTAATCCGTTGTGTGGGTCGAGAGCAAATAGTGAGAAATCATGCATTACTTTCAGCATGCAATCATAAATTGTCCTTATGGTCGTGACAACCGAACTCAGCTGTTGCTGGGTTTTTGTTTTTTTTTAGGTTTTCAAATACAGCCTTCTCGATTAAGAATTTATTTCAGAAGGAAATATTTCACAGTAAACAATGGTTCTAGTATAAAGTTCGTAATCACTCAAATTAAACAACGATAGTTTATGTATAGTTCCCAATCCTGTCAATTACCTTTAATACAATCGATGCATACCATTACTAGTATTCCAAGTTCTAAGAAGAAGAAAAACAAATCCCGTTGAACTACTTGACTTTTAAGGTCTCGTTATCTCTTGGACGTGTGCTTGCCTTACACACTGGCATAAAGCAAGACTTGGAGATAAGTGACTGATTGGAAAGGCTAGCCAATCGATATTTTCAATCTCTCGCCACCGGACACAGAAAAAAACAAGCATAGCCTGTGCCGATAACAATCACAGCAACGTCATTGAGCAAAGTATAATACATAAACCATGATTTCATGGGTGTATGGCAAATGTTGACAATAATAAGTATTACTCTTATCCGTGTGGTTATTAGATTCGTACTATTGGCTGATTAAATGTTGCTGTCTATCATTTTACTAGAAGTGAAACTGCACTCGATGAACGGTTCACGGAACATTGGTAGTATGTCGTATTGCCCGCTGGAACTAATATCGGATAACGACATTATACGCACACATGTTGGGTGTCGAATAAAGTTATCACATCAGCCCTGTGAACAACTTAGATAGGGTATATTTTAACATCCAGTATTTATAAAGGAGTTGAACATTAATTGTTTTTAATGAGTTATGCGTGATTAGAATTATATGAATATGCGTTAATGTGATTACACATAAATGTGTAATCATAATTACACATTATTAATGTATGATTAGAACTACACGTAAATGTGCAATTATACTTATACAATGTGTATTTACAATTTGGCGACTAAGATTATACTGAAAATGTGTCATTTAATTTGTCATTACAAAACCAAAAAATGTGTAATTAGAATTCTACGTACATATATTTTTAGGGTGGCATGGGTGGCGTAGTACGTAAAGCACTCGCCTCTCACTAATGTGGCCCTGGTTCAATTCCCGGCTAAGGCCATATGTGAGTAGAGTTGTGCATTGGTTCTCTCCTATGCCATGAGGGTTTTTCTCCGGGCTCTTCGGTGTTGCCTCCCTCCGGAAAAATCAAACACTTTCAATCTCCGTGTTCATACAATGGGTCGATGTGGCTGGCTGCCTAAATAAGGCGCCATTGCATGCTCGAACACGATGTAGCCGCGTCCTTCGCAAGGCAGCTTCTCAGCTGCAAGTAGGATGATTAGCCTCCCAAATTATTATTGTCATAATTAGTATTATGTATTAATACATATGTGTAATTAGAAGTATAAATAAAAATAAATGTGCACCTAAAATCAAACTTAAACTTGCGAATAGAATTTCATAACGTACGTAAAATAATAGGCAATTTTAAATTAATGCTTAATTCTCTGGCGGTATAGAAATGTCGTGGCCGAGCGGTTAAGAGCACCGGACTCAAGTTTGTGTGTTTCTGATCAGCAGAGTGTGGGTTCGAAGCCCGGTTGTGGCACGTGTGTCTTTGAGCAAGATACTTTACCATAATCGCTTTGTCCTTTAGGTTTGACATTAACCCTTAACTCGGGGAGGGGCCAATGAATCATTTCACACATTGATAAAATTAGCATATCTTTAAAGTGTAATGACTGGGGGGAGTCAACTTCCTTGATATCCTAGAATGGACCATTCCGCATATCTACACAGGGGGTCATCAGGTCCCGGAGTTTTTTTTATTGTTATTGTTTTTAGATTTGTTCGAAATATAAATTGAATGGTGTGGTCGTTAACATTTTCCCCTTCGCTCGTCGGAATACTGTATGATGTGTTACCACGCGCTTAGATAATTAGATAAATATGTCAATTACTGGGTAGCTAAATTACTCAAATAATCTTTGACAATAGCTGGGCATGTAAAGAAGTCACTTAGATGTAAAAAAACATTTGAAATGTACTTTTTTTCTTTTCTTGTTTTGATTATGTGGCAGTAAGTGTTGGACCCTTCGCTCGTCGGGATAAAGTCTGGGCGTTTCCACGCCCCCCAAGGATTTGCTAATTAGGGAAATGAATCAATTACTTGGTAGCTAAAAGACTCAAGTAATCATAGACAATAGCTGTACGAACACTTATCGTGGAATAGTATGGTTAAAACCTTTGTTTACAGGTTTCCTCAGGCTTGCGATCTACAGTGATTAAGTTACTTTGTGGCATCATTGGTTTCATTACCAGATAGTGATACGAATTGATGTGTGACTACAATTACAGACATGTGTTTAACTTATTTACAAGTGTCACACCACTGAATGTTTAACCCACAATAGAGCCACTAGCATTCGTTTATTCCTTTAATCGCGATAGGATAAGTCCAAGGCGTGAACTTGGATTTTGTCTCTCCCCCCCCCTCCTTTTTTCAAAGTTAACTTTGTTGTTCTTGTTTTTTTCTTCTCCAAAATGTGTTGTTTGACTTGGCTTCGCTACACAGCTCACATCAAAATCAAGGTCCGACGTTAATTCATGCATACTAGCATAAATCCTCGACCTCGTCGAATCGGGCTACGTATTGATAAGCTCCTGCCACACGTAGAGACGGTGTTGTTTTAGTAAACCTCAGGTACAGTACTGATTTTTCCGAGTTGTCAACGCTTTATCGGGACAATACTGATTTGCAAAGGAATATTGATTTTAGGGAGACGTAAATTCATTCTCGTCCTGTAGGTTGTAATAAATGCACCATACAACCGGCCCTTGGACATTATCATCAAATTAGGTTATTACGATTTTAAAGTTAAAACAACGAAAAAGGAGTGAACGCTTTGCAGAGGATTCGTGTGCGTTTTAAAGCTCCTTATTTTGATGTGTGTGTATGGTGCAACCGAAAGAAGCAACAGTTACATTGGGTTCTTTGATTACTATGTTCGTATACTTCAGATGGCATCTTTTCTCGGGTGGGTTGGCACAGGTATGATTCGTATGTGAGCTTGCAAACAGTTTGTATTTATATTGTTATTTATGTGTACATTTTGTTGCGATTGCTAAAAAAAAATCAATGTTGTATTCATTATGAGCAATGCATACGTGTTGAGTAATTGAATGCCTGTGCGGCACTCGTACGTTACCCGGGACCTTACACTGCAAAAAAACCTGAGGTGTTAAAATTAGAATCAAGAAGAATCAAAATTTACACCATAGGGTGTAAAATGATACTTATTGCTGCCAACACAATTACATTGGTGTTATTTTAACACCCTATGATGTTAATTTTTGATTATCTATTTGGGTATTTGTTTGTGACAACACCCATGATGTCAATTTTGACACCCCAGTTTTGCAATGTACTTGAACGTCTGTGCGGCACTTCAATGTCGGCCGGGACCTTACACTGCAAACAAAATTGGGTGTTAAAATTAACACCATAGGTGTTGTCACATATAGAAATCAACATAATATAAATCATATAAGAATCAACATTTACACCATGGTGTTAAAACAGTACTAATCTCTGCCAACACAATTACATTGGTTTTATTTTAACACCATATGATGTTAATTTTCATTCTCTTTTGGGTATTTATATGTGACAACACCCATGGTGTCAATTATAACACCTCAGTATTTGCAGTGTACTTGGACGCCTGTGCGGCACTTGAATATAGCCCGGGATCTTAGTGCGGGACTTAACCGTAGCCCAATGTTTACACCCAAGTTTTAATGTAGCATAGAACGTGTACATGGATGCCTTTAACTACATTCAGATGCCGCACAAACGCCTCTATCTGACGTCTTGGCGAAATGGTATCTCACCTTTCCAGACTTAATGACGGTGCAGGTGGAATGAAGTCGTTCTGTCTATAGCATATGCTTCATGAAACATTACTCATGGTGTCAGTTTGAATGGTGTCGATTTGATGAGGGGAAAAGAGCTGCGAGAGAGAGAATTCAGGAAATGGTTAGAGGCAATGTAAGTATTTGACTCTTTGTGTTCGAAATCGGGTCAATTAATCAACTAATGCATACGCAATGTCTAAGATTGTACCGTCTACCAATTAGTATTGCTACTATTGCGTATGTTGTTATAAGACATTGTAAAAGCGCTTGGCTACAATTTATTGCATACCGGTAACCGATACAAACTCGATGACTGTGTCTGAACTGTGAACCAAAGTTTTATTTTAACCTGTTGATGTGGTAAATAGTTGAAATTGTCTCACTGTGTACTTTATAATTTTTCAGGTCAAAATTGACCCGGATCCGAGTCCCGTTGGCCCTGACCAATTTATGGGTCAGTGTGACCCAGAATCTGCGTCAAAGGTGACCCAGAAATAGATCAAATGGACGCAGAATCACGGTCAAAATTCAATTTGTTTAACCACTTTGCAGGTCAGCCTGATCCAGAAATGGGTCAGGCCCCTGGGACCCCGAATCTGGGTCAATTCTCACCCTTGAGGTGTTTTTGTTTTAGTGTAGTTGACAGTAAGTCAACACTAATGATGTGCTTGTTTACTCAAATAATGTAATTATTTTTGTACAGTCTATTCTCATATCAACACAAACAAAAAGGGGAAATCTCAGTTGTCTGAGACACTTCGTTCAGCTTGTTTAGCTTGCGTAAAATGTTATTGCCGTTCCTTTGTTTGCAAACCCCTGTGTGTCTACTTACTCTAAACTACAGTCAGCCTCTCCAGATAAAATGTAATTTAAAATGCAGACAAAAAACGTTAATGATTGATATCTGCAAGCCCTCAGAAAAAAAAAAACCCAATATGAAGATGTAAAAATAACTATATGAAGATGGACAACAAACAATGTTTTTTGTTAGTGTGAACAGCGCGTTTTGCTTTTAACTGTTGGCTACTGTAACAAAACGTCATGGAAAAACTGGCGTAATTGTGGGTTAAACGAAGAAAACGTGACTTGAGCGGGACTTGAACCTGCGACCTCAGGGGTCTACTCTAACAAACTGCAAAAACCGGGGTGTTAAAATTGACACCATGGGTGCTGTCACATATAAATACCCAAGAGAGAATCAAAATTGACACCAAAGTGTGTTAAAATAACACCTTTGTTGTAAGTCTTGATTATGTTTGTTGTATCTTTATGTGACAACACCCATGGTGTCAATTTTGTCGCCCCTGTATTTGGAGGGGTTTTATGTTTACGGTCTCCCTATGTTGTCAATATCTTTGTTTGGTTTGTCAGTATTGATTAGTGTGTTGAAGGCACGCAGCATGTGTCCAAACCCTGACTGCTATATCATTACTATCTCTGAGACCATCCTATGAACATGGTTATATCGTTACACAGCTGCTTTAAAGGAGTCAAGGCGTGTGTAGCCTTGATGTAGTAGATGAGAATGATGGGCGAGCTCTCAAATCCATTAGTTAGTGAATTATTTAGAACTGAGATGCAGAAATTCCCTGGGTTAATTTATGTCAAGTCTCCGGATGAAATGGGAATATTAGTATAACCAGTCAATGTTTGCTGCAGGTATTCGGTAATAGGACTTGTTTGACATACCTTTGCTGTGCGGGTGTGGTTAGGTATAGGTGGTTGAGTCTTTGCAAATAGTGTGCTCAAGAACTGCATCGAGCCCGCCTGATTGTATGATATGGTTAACCAATCAAATTAACTGTGTAAATATTATCTCCATTTCTACCCATGATATTTGCATTTAATTGTTGTTGAGAAGGTGCATTCGGCCATCAACCCCACCCACCCAGTCAACCCCACCGTACCCCCCCCCCGCAGGTGTTAATGTGAATAGTTAACAAATAACCAAATAAACACAAATATGTTTACACTTTATCCCACCCTTAGCTACACGACATTATGACTCACCCAAAACGTCTTAACATTAAGGAGGCAAGGTGCCTCTGTGCTGACCTTGAATTCACTGTCAACGTCTTTGTCGTAACGTGTGTGTCTAGGGGTAACATGAATGCTGTATATATTTCCTTATTTATTAATGTTTTCCTCGGGAAGAATGCGGCCGGGGTCAAACTACAAAATACTGCAAAAACACTCGGGTGGTAAACTGATTATTTCGGTATTTTGTCAAAACTGACAAGGTGTTAATTTCCATCAATACTTTGATTTATTTTAATGCAAACCTCGATGGTTGTGCATTCGACACTTGAAGTTTGGCAGTTTAAACAATTAACAGTTATCGGTGTTGTCACAAATAAACCTCGTAAGAATCAAAGATTATAGAGCGCCGAAGGCGCAAGATGCGGAACTCGGGCTGAAATGTGAAATCCCACTGGACGCCATTTCGGCAAGTAACTCTTTTGATACAACAATAGATCAGTGCCGATCAGCGCAGACAATGACCATTCCTATCTATGGGAAACAAAACATTTACTTGCTGAAATGGCGCCCATGCGTATTTCACGTTTAACAATAGATAAAGCTTCAGTTCCGCATCTTGCGCCTTCGGCGCTCTATAATCTTTGGTAAGAATCCATTTGACTATTTTGTTTCTGCGGTGTAGCCATTGATGGTGGTTTTATAAGACTAATATTCGGTATGGATTAATAATGTAATGGTCAAGGTGTATTGCTTAAGTCATGAGCCATGTGTCCTTCTACATGAGTCTAAACTTATGTATTTTATTTGGGGTTTTTTCCCCAGTTGCAAAGCCCACAGCGAGTTGAACGTCCTTCATCCTTCATCCGTTCCCAGGGTTGTGTTTTTGTTAATATGGGCTGGGAAACAGTCTTTACCATACCCAGCGTACAAAATCTGCCACATGGCTTAGCGTGAAAGTCAACACAGCACACACACATCATGCACATCCAACCCTCTGTAAAAGTGGAACCATTCCAGTCATTATGTTTACTGTGTCAGGCATGGCGTTGATGTTTTGTAGGCAATCCGACGTTTACAGCACCCCACCCCCTCAAAACACGGATACCACCACCGATTAAAGATCACTGTAACCAGAGGACACGTACAACAATGGTGTTATTTCTGGTTACGACACGCGGGGTGCCGAAAAGACAAGGTTAGGATTCGATCCCACAAAAGTGATGATTTACATTGCAAAACATAATGCACTATACCATTCATGTGCAGACTGAATTATTTTACCGTTAAACAATAAGATTTATTAGTTGTCTAATTATAGTTATGTGTTGTTTGAAAGGAATAAATGAACACACGTCAAGTCTGGATTCAAACTCAGATTTTGTGAACAAAAACTAACTTGGATACATTACTAACTGATATCGGTGAACCATAGAGCAAGGACCACAGTTCAGTTTGGATGTCCAACGATAAGTGTCAATTTGTGTTCCTTACTGTTGTTTTCGGAATTCTATCAAGTCTAATCGTTTAATTCGTCCCTGGGGGCCCCTGGCCTTTTGGAAGGTTGCCGATACTTTGAATCAAATGTCTCCAACACCTTCGGTCGCACTTGTCTTCTTAGCCAGTGAGTCATAAAACTGTCCATAATAAATACACTCCTACGATGCATGTAAGTCATATGTAAAGTGTCATCAGCAACGCAGCGTATTACTAATTACATTGGGTACAAATATTTGTAGATTCACATCTTGAATTTGCATAAAGAGTCAGATTCTCTGATGGAGATAATGGATGCATTCCAGGTTTGGGGAGCAAAATTAGAAAAGGTGCGACTTGATACAGATTTGAGCAGCTTGACAGAGTTTGGTTCCATGAGGAGGCGAGTCGTGTCAGATGCTGAGCGAAGGCTTGAGCATCTTGGCCGGTGGAAGACACTCATCGATAATATAATTATTATTAAGTTATAGTTCTCTTTTACGACTGCAGATAATAAGTTATTTTTTAATATTTCACTATCCTAAAATATTGACTCATCAAACTAAATCTAGGGTGTGTGAAGATCGGCTCATCTCCTCGGGAACAACCTCAATACAGTGTGACATTTGGAAGATCCTTTCCAGAAGTAATGTACATAGATTGGATATTTGTCAAAGCACGGAGAAGTTCCGGACCCAAATCAGCAGTATATGCAGTCGTTTGAGTGTTTGTATATCAATTAAATGAAACCGATTCGAAAGCGTGTTTCCGATTTACCTTTTTGTAGCGCACTGATTAGGGCTGCAGAGCGAGAGCGTGCAAGTTTTTTGGACACGGCGCTCTGTGTGCAGTGATGATGGTGTGAGTTAAATGGAGATCAGTCAGCTGTAATGGAACGTTCTGATTTGCAGCGATTCCAAAGTCGGGGCTCTTTTTTTACGCAGTCATGCCTGCAGTTTTGTTCACCATCACTGATGTGTTAAGCCTGATCGTGGAAATGTCGTTACACCTTTATACACTGGCTATACAGGGAGGGCTTCACGGCTGAAGAAAGGAGTGTTTTCGGGATGACCGAAGTTGACTCAAAACCTCTTATCAAATGTGTCATCGGTACCAGAAGTGTCGTTATTGATACGTATAGAGATGCCGTCTCCATTTGGGGTGTGATGCCTTACGATGGGCTCGTTATGTTTGGCAACAAGGCTGTCAGAAAAATATACATACATATTTAAAATAATAACCATAAATAAATAAATAAATAAAGGACACTATTATCTTACAGTTTGGCCCAATATGGACGGTTATTACGAATCGTGTCATCAAATAAACTGATGGGCTTACTACTTAAATTGTGACGACGGTTTCACGTCCTATCCCAGATACGTCATCGAACCGACTGTTATTGTGGTGACAAAAGGTCGATGACCCGTTTCGGGGTCAATGAACCATGAAGACGTCGAGTGATGTTCTTGATATCTGAACTGTAGACCCCCCCCCCCGCTAAGTTGTTGCGCAGACCCCACCCTCCTCTGTTGACAGATGGCTTCTCCCTCTTTACATACATTTCCCCTTCCACACCTCTTTCAAACCAACTTGTTCCCTCTTCTCTCCAAATTGACTACGCTTCGTTGTCGATGGTATGATTTGAGCTAAACATTTATAAATGTACCAAGATGGATTGCTAATTCCAAACTTAATAGATGTTAAATTTGCATCGGGGATAAAGAATATTATATTTGGTTTTACCCGTACACCTATGTGTGTAAAGCACTGTATACCCAGTACTTTCCCGAGTCCTGTGAAAAAAATCTCGGGCATATTACTCGGATGGGACTCGAACCCACGACCTTTGCAATTCTAGAGCAGATGTCTTACCAACCAGACCACCGAGATTGCCCGGTAGCTAGAGGCAATTCCAAACTTCTAACCCCGAAACGAAGACATCCGGGAACCTGAATTCATCTCAGAACTTAACTACGTCCCTTTACAGACCTCACTCAAATCTGTCTCAATGACCTGCACTGTACATTGCAAAAGTTATGGAAAGCCCTACAGGAAAGCAGTTTCGTGAGGAGGCTATCCAGATACTTCTCCATACTTGACGCAATGCGAAGTCCTACCCAAACCTGTCGGTATCGATCTTCATCGCAGTATTAAAGGTAGGGACATATAGATTGGTTTTTGTCAACGCTATGCTCATTTTCAGGCCAAATTATCAATAAAGATACAAAATCTGAGTCTTCTTTGAAAGTTTCAGTTGAATACCGTGTCTACTTCTTCAGAAAACAGCAACAACCCTGTCACGGTTTCTTCATCAAGAACATTGAGCCCATTCACATTTAGCGAGGTGACGGGGGTTCCTACCGTATCTCTGGCCGCAGCATTCACAAACATACACCACGGAAATGTGAATCTCCCAAACTCGCCTTGAGGCTGATTACCACAATTACCATCTCTATACCAAGTATAAGCTTTCGGATAGAAATTACACAATTGTATGGGTCATTACCAAAGTTTGACCCTACCTTTAACGAGACTGGTAATTTTCTCTATGTTGAGCAGACTTGATGAATGACCGGTAGGCCTACGTACTCTTTAATAAACATAATGCCCAAACGGAAGATGCATTGAAAATATTCAGTCAGGGAACTTAAATGTTGATGTTTGTTGTTGATGCCTGCAAGTTTGTGTTGAGTTTATTTGTATTATTATTAATTGTTTTATTGTTTTATTTGTTTATTTATTTGTTTTATTATGTAGTTATTTATTTTTTGGTTTTATTCATGTATTTATTTATTTATTTGCGTAGGTATTACATCTTTCTTCCTCGTAATTTCGGAGCTGAAGATGCAATAATACAATACATTACAAAAGCATTTATAAAGCGCTCTTACAAAAGCTGTATCAACAAGCAGAATAACAGAATAACAACAACTATTGGTCAAATATTAAATGGGTCTGAAGGGCTTTCCTGAAGGCTGCCAGTGTTGGAGCATGACGAATGTTATAAGGTAACTTGTTCCACCTAGTTGGCCCAGCAGCATAGAAACCACGGTTATCAGATGCAGTAGGATAGCTGATACGAAGAGGCTCCCGCGGTTAACAAAAATAAATTAACAGAAGAAATCCTGTAATTGTTTTGCTATGTCTTTGTTATGAATACACTCTTTATTCGTAAAGCAACACTGTCTCTGGAGCCCTTCCCCTGCGTCTCGAGAAAAAAATGACCTTTCCAACCGCTTATACTTCCTTAGAGTGAAAAGCCTTTAGATTAGCTCAGATTACAAAAGCAAGAGCATATAATCAAAACTGTGCGGTACCCGCAAGTGCACCCAGCCCTGCTATGAGAGCCGTCACAGCTTCTCCTGTCTTTCCCACGCAAGAAGCCCCCCCCCCCCCCAGTCAGGGTGCACCCCTACTAAATAAATTCCCGTAGAATGCAGTCCAAAATGCTGAATATCCATAAATACTTTAAGAATACTTAAGTCTCACTGTTTTTACCATAAACAAGAATATTATCCATTGAATCCTAAAATGGTTATCCTCTGCTCAATTTGACATGGGTTGTCCCTAGGACGGTCGAGTAATTATCCATCCAAATAAAAATACCCCTATACACTTGGATAAATTTTCAAACGGCCGAGCATCAATCTTAAAAAAGTGACCGCACACCTTTCGGCAAATAGGAAACAAAATTCAGGGCCTAGGTCATCCAAAACACTTCAAGTTGGAAGTCACCCCCCCCCCCACCCCCAGGTCAAACTTGTGCAAAATCTGTACACTGTACCCCCTTTTATTTGGCTGTTCAATCTGTCTAGTATATAATATTTTGAGGACCTACATAATATTCACGAGGACGTCGCTCTGTCTTCTCCCTATTTAGTGGGGTGCACCCATCATGGAAAAATTATTCTTAGGTCCGGTTTTAATCCCTCCCGGCTATAATAATTACTAAACGGTACAACTACGATGTTTTCACTCTACGCGCCTGCAAATATTGCAAGGCTGATGTTCGGGTTTTATGATTGAGCACATCCAGTTCCAAGTTTTCACCAAATACAATCTCGCGAGATTTGATCAAAACTGGCGCTTACGATGCCCAGAACACGGACTCTGCACTATTTTGTTTTCATTCTCCTGTTTGGTTATGAATACGAAGTACCTCATGTGACTCGTATTAGGTCATGGTTCTAAGTCAGAATTTCCAGCAGATCCATTTCTCTTGTTGAGTGGCTTTTGAGTGAAGTAGGCCTACACCTTTGGAGAGCTCGTGTGCCCAATAGGTCTTCAGTATGGTTTCCCGGTCATTCTAGGCAATAAAAGCAGGTTATTCCGTATTCCATGCATTCGTAATTCGTATTGTTCCTCTTCAGATGAATCCATCATTCAATTTCACTTTGAGGCATGTAAATTTATATTGCATTCTATTCAATTAAACTTGCACGGCGATCTCTCTTTAGCCATTCGAAATCAGCATTCAATTTAGAAGAATAGACGCAACGAGGGATTTCTGCATCGTTGACTGCAGTTCGAGAATTGTTAAAGGCATCGTACACGTTTGGTAATTGAAGCCTATTGTTTGTTTAAAACCTATATAGTTGTAGATATATACCATAAAACTAACCTGTGAAAAATTAATTTCAAAAGGTGGTAGCATTTTTGAGATATTGCCGAAAAGCTGGAGCGGTTATGTCCATGCAGGAAGAATAATCTGCATTGGAATACACACTCTGAGAAGCGTTATGCGTAACGCTTCTCAGATTCAATTGTTTTGGGGATAAAAAGTGATACGTTTTTCCATAACCGCAGTTCTTCGAAGTGAAAAGTTTCTCAAAATGCATTATACTATCCAAAGCTGCTGTACTTATTACCAAGTAAGTTTCTATTGCCATTAATTATGAGAGTCATTACCAAACGTGTACGATGTCTTCAAAGGGAGGGTTTACCTTTGGTATTTACTCAACAAAATTAACAACCTTAACAATTTACCTGGTAAGATGCACTGCAACTGTTGATAATGGTTGACATTTCGAGAAACGATTCCCTTCAAAGGAACGTGATTTTAGAGAGGGGATTCAAAAACATTTCAATCTGAGAAACGTTTCTGAATGAAACGTTTCACAGATTGTGTATTCCAATTACGGATTTTTCTTCTTGTGCGGACATAACCACTCCAGATCCAATATCTCAAAAACGCTACCACCTTTTGAAAATGGAAATTTCACAGGTTAGTTTTATTGTTTATATGAGATTTAAAACAGTTGAACGGTTTCCAAAACCAAATGTATACCTTGCCTCTAAACTGGATGTTACCGTATCTTTTTTAATCACATGACGAGTACAACAAAAATTGTTACATTAAGTGAAATTGAAATTGAAAGACTGTTTTGAGGAACATTCAATTTAGCGATAAATATAACTTATAGGCACTGAACACGTTTGGTAATTGTCAAAGACCAGTATTCTCACTTGGTGTATCCCAACATATTCATAAAATAACAAGCCTGTGAAAATTTGGGCTCAATTGGTCATTGAAGTTGCAAGAAAATAACGTTGTACAAATTTGTGTGCTTTCAGATAGGAATAAAAGGCTTCTTGCAAGAAGTCTTTTATTATTTTAGTGAGAAATTACCTCTTTCTCAAAAACTACGTTACACTTCACAATGTTTTATACTATCAACAGCTCTCTGTTGCTCGTTACCAAGTAATTTTTTATGCTAATATATATTTTGAGTAATTACCAAACGTGTACAGTGCCTTTAAAGGTAGGGTCATACTATGGTAATGACCCCGAACAATAATGTGTGTAATTTCTATCCTAAAGCTCACTTAAAGATGGTAACGGTAGTAAGCATCATGCGAAACTATGTCGTCTGAAAATCCCCCGTTAATGAACAATCAATAAAAAACATTGGAATCGGAGAATTGTTTCGTGGATTTTTGAGGTCTAGTGTCCGTTCACGAATGCTGCGGCCTGAGATGCAGCTGGTACCCGCTGTCATTTTGCTAAACCTGGGTGGATTCGACGTTCTTGTGAAAATACTTTTACAGCTTTTTCTGTTTTCTCGTCAAGCAGATACATTATTCAGAAACCTTCATGTGACCTTTATTGTATATTTCTCTATAATGTTGCCTATAAATCGGCATGACGTTGACAAAAACCAAACGATAACCCTACCTTTAACTCGACGTTTAAATTAGACGCGTATTTTCCAAAAATGGCCTGGAAACATTAATGTCATCCATTTTTCAATAACAGTCTTACGGTGTCAAATTCGTATGCATCCACCAAAGATATCCCGCAGTCTAAAGCAATATGTTACGCCCTTCCCTGTGGTTACCCACATTCATAAACATTAGTAAGCAACACATGCGGGATCGATGGCGTATCGATCCCAGTAAAGCTTCGCAATCGTTTTCTGTGTGGCCATACTAGCCGTTCGTACACGACGGAACCAGTCTACACTTACTCGGTGTGCTTACGTGACTATCGGTAAATATCGAATCGAGTGTAACATACACCATTGTGTCTTTAGGCGTACGCACTTGAATCAACACGGTGGGGACCACATGTAAACTCCGGACGGGCAAAAACTTCATTACAATATTGTACCACTTTAATACTTCCACCCTTTTTCACGATATATTGATTCGTGACGTCATCGAAAAGCCATCCCTTGAATGGACGTCTACCAACGCGCCAGTAAAGGATTCAGATGAATTTTAGTGTCGATATGATGTTATTGGAAAACTGTAAGTGAGTATATATTGACTATACGGCGTAAATTAATGCATAGTTCAAATACATCATCAAGGACCACTTTTTGAATAATAAGTTCTGTTAAAAACAGTGCGTTGGTGGAAGCTTGTGTGTAGATTTCAATCTGGCTGAAATGAACCCGGTCTTCCTGCTTTCTTCCAGATGGCTAGATGGTTTGGCATTTGTTTTATTGTGTCGAAAGGGACTATATCTACGGAAGCGTATTGCCGCCACATGAATTAAAAACATATCTCTTATCGTGTACGTACACGATGAGTCCACATTTATCATGAACGTACCTAATAAGTCCGAACAACACGATAAGAAGTCCGAACTCACGTGTACAGCACACGATAAATTTGGACCTATCGTGTACGTACACGATAAGGGAGATTTTTTCTTCATGTGGCGGCATTACGCTTCCGTAGATAGGCCTATCTGATGGTTCAGACCATTTTGAAAAGGATTGTATTCACCCCGAACAACTACTACACGCTTTAAAAAAAACCCGAACTATTGGAAAAAAAGTGCGCTGCTGTGGCGTAACGGGGGGGGGGCGCACTGGGGGGCGCACGGGGGAAGGGGCACATGCCCCCACTCACCCCACCCCACCCCCGTAGGGGGTACTTCTGTAGAACAGGAAATGAGTGTGTTGAAGTATGGGGACATTTGGGGGTACCCTCTGCCCCCATATCGGGAATAGTATATTAGATTATGATGGTCTCATGCAGGGTTTTTTGATAAAGCTTTTGCACAGCAACTGAACGTTTAGTTCAATTAAACCGCTCCTAATCGGTTATTCCTGAACGAATACTTTAATAAAAAAATAAAAAAATAAAAAAATTGTCAATGCATGGGCAGTGTCTTATTTTTGTAACAACAAAGGTACTGTTGCACGTTTGTTTGTTTGTTTTTTTGTGGTGTTTTTTTCGGGGGGGGGGGATTTCTTGACACATAATGTCCCAAGTACGTATGCTTGTCCAGGAATTGCATGTTTCCAAGTGGTCAATGCACATGGAGTTAATCGTCTTGTTTACTTTGCTTAAACACAATAACTCTGTCACAGTATTTGACTTTATGTAAACAATATTGTGAATATTTACACATCTGAACCTGTCGGGAACGAGTTCGTGACATGTTCGTGTGAAGTGGGCGTGGTTAACGTTCGTATGACCTCCCACTCATCACCAAGCTAGGCAGCTTCGGGTGATTACCATCAAAGCAGTATCAACCATATTCTGAAGAAAACCTCGCTCAGTGAATTAAAAAACTGAGCAGGACATAAATAATCTTCAGATAGATTTCGAGCTTGCCCACGTTGGACCATTAATACCAATATGCAAGGTTGCAAACTTGCAGATTTAAAGGTATCGTACACGTTTGGTAATGACCCAAAACAAATATTAGCATAAAATTTCACTTGGTAACATAAGCAACGGAGAGCTGTTGATAGCATAAAACATTGTAGGAAACGACTCCCTCTGAAGTAACGTAGTTTTTGAGAAACAGGTAATTTCTCACTAAAATAATATAAACTTCTTGCAAGAAGTTTTTATTCCTATCTGAAAGCACACAAATTAAAATTGTACAACAAGGGTGTTTTTTTCTTTCATCATTTCCTTGCAACTTCGATGACCAATTGAGCCCAAATTTTCACAGTTATTTTATGCATATGTTGGGATACACCAGGTGAGAACATTGGTCTTTGACAATTTCCAAACGTGTTCAGGGCCTTTAAAAACGAAAGGAAAACGACTTTGGACTTTGTTGGAAGATTATATCCGTCCCATCATGTTCAACTCCCACACTCTGTCGCCCCACATCTATACACCAATCCTTCACCGATCTTGAACTCTTGGTGGCAGCAGACAAACTGCGGTGGTACTGCGGTGGTACGACCTTGCCACTTATGTAACTATTATTTATAAACAACCATTATTTACATATAACCATTTATAAATTAACTAGTGTAGCCCAGCCCTTAAGCTCATCGATAGGCAGCAGAGTACCACCCAGGTACCACCGCAGTAATGGAGGCGTTTCTGCTGCCACCAAGAGTTCAAGATCGGCGAAGGATTGGTGTATAGCATCTATAGGCACCAGATCTGGAACTAAACATCGGATCAGACTCAAACGTAATGTCCCTGGTGCTCCAAACAGAAAGGTCATTGAACAGTTTTCCTTTCTTCTTCGATGTCGATTCCTACTCAGACAAACCCCTGCCCTTCCCTCCTTTGACGCTACCCTCACTGGGTTTTAAATTGAATTTTACGGGCAGGCAAGCTGGCAATGCAGGCGAACGGAATACTAAGGGGGCAAGAAAAGGCACGAATACGCAATATTCAATTTCCTTTGATTGATTTTTCCCATGATGGAGCAAGGATCGAATTAGATGATTGCAGAGGGATATGGTATCAGGGAAAATTCATGAACTTGGACCGAACACAGGTGGACGCTGCCCTGTGTTTTTAAAATCGTCGGTGGCCTCTCCGGTAAAACCTCTTCCGAGAGTTTCAGAAGTTAACCTGTGGGAGGCAACGGAGCGTGAAAGGAGACTTCCGATGCTCATTCGGGTATGCCGTTTGCTCAGTACGTGTACTTTATCGATACCGTGACACTTGTTGTGCATCGAAGAGCAAAGATGTTCATCACGAGACGTTTTATTTGCAAGCAGTTCCTATATAGCAATCTTAAACATCTGAGAGAAAATACTTTGACAGGGTTAGTTCCACCGCTCTGCAGGACAGACAGATATAGAAAATCCACTATTCAAGCGTTGTCCAGGATTCCATAAATTTGTGCAATGTCTGTTTTTTTTGTGTGTTTTTTTTATACCAGACTGTGTATCTTGTATATGTTTGTCTTCTGCGATAGTTTGTAATCTTAATCAAATCCAGCTTTCCAGGTTTGTATAAACTTGTTTGTAATAATGTATGTTCTGTCTGTTAAACCTGTTATGTCTTGTGTATCTTGTAGACATTATTCTCTGTAATAATTTTTACTTTTTTAGTTGTATTTTTATCATATAGAGTAATCTTGTGTTATTTTTTCTATCTGGCTAATCCGGGTTTTTTATTTTGTATTGTCGTTGTAATACCTAGTGTTTTATTTTGTAAGCATGTCATTTTAAGCATGATTACTTTGTGATACTACCTACCATGTTTTGTGTATTTAAACCGAAATAAATAAATAAATTAATAAATAAAAAGAATCTATTAGAAGACAATATTGAAATGTTTACTGAACATAAAATAGTAAGATACTGTAATTTTGACAATAATTTTGAATTTTGTGTTTGACACAAGTTTTTGCAGTGATAGCTTTATGAAATTTGGCCCAGGTTTCTATTTCAATTTCATTTACGTTAACATACACACAAATGTTTTACGGGTAACTTGAAAAATAATAATAGTAATGATAACTACAAGAAAATCAACGCATTAATGACTGCAGTTGTATAAAGGACACCATTAAATGCACCAATATTGTGATTTATAACACACAGTAACGACATCATCGTTGTCAGCTTGAGTTGTGAACAACTGCATAATGTACGACTTAACAACAGACGAAAACATACGATAAATAATTCACGGAGAGGTGGCGTGAAGACTTTATAAAAGAGAGCGCCTCCATGCCGCCCCAATCACTCTATCTCTCACCGATCTACTATTAGTTATTCGCTGCAAAGTCAGGTCACCCTAGCAACGTTTACATGTTTTACTTTTAGTGCAATCTTAAAGAGATTTACCCAAAATATCTTATTAAAGTTGATTAAATACAATTTATCCGTAATTCACCACTAACGGGTGGAAATAGATTTAGACGAAGCCCGTACAGGCCTAGATTTACTATGTTGGCCTAGGCAAGGTTGGATTTAAACCTTCGGTTACCTTCAAATTTAATAAAAACATATCACCTGTTATCGTGGGCACTTTTAGTGCCTCCAAGAAGCAATAGCTCTCGTATAAGGGTCTGATTTAACTGCACAAATATAGGTGTTCCAGACGTGTGCTTGCCAATGCACCCGTAATTATGTCCTCTTCGGGAGTCTTAAGCCGAGCGACCGCGGACAACTGAAGAGGTTTCCCAGTGCAGATTTCGTCTATCCACATTTATTAAAGTGGTTATCGGATGTTTCCTGGTAAATCGAAGATGCGCGGGGTCCGGCAGGATAGGAATAGAAAGACAGAGAAGACGATTTTTGTGTCCTCCGGGCAATTGCAGTAAGAGAAGACGAGGAGGCTGGACCTTGTGTATGTTGGGTCTGTAAGAAGAGAGAAATGAAGGCAGATAAAGCGTGAGAGAGAGAGGAAAAAAATGAAGTGTCCGCGTAGTGAGTTCACCCACTTCAAAGTTTCCGGTGTCTTAAGAGCAGGTCGTATGCGGACAAGTGCTTGATTGGGTAATAACCAAGGGTGGGGGAGGGAGTGAGTTCAATGGGTCGAGACGAGGGTTTGTGTTCATTCAACAGATGATTCTTAATATATATTGATGATTACTAATTAATCTTCACGAGACAAAACAAATCATAACAATCGTGTTAGTTGGTCACAATAAAGGAAATGGAGTCTCTTTCACAGGAGAGTTAATACAGCCCATCAGTTATTGGATTTGTTTTGTCCGCTCACCTGTCTAGGATAGCTTAAACAAACCAATTAATAAATGAAATGAATTAATAAACAAATAATAATTAGCTTGTCATGGCCGAGTCGCCTGGTGGTCCGCACTCAAACTTTGATTAACCGAGTCAAGGTTAAAATCCTGGTCAATACAGTTTTCGATTAGATTAAATCAAGTAGTCATTAAAAAACTTATTGTTTTGATTATTTGATTTATTAAAATAAATCAAATAATCAAAACAATAAGTCAATACATAAAATGAAAGCAAAAACAATAGCAACGAAATATCTCTTTAAAAACGGTTCATGGTTTTCCATTGATACTGTTTCAGAGATGACCACTTTTATTGCCGTCATCGGAGACTCTTACGGGCTAGTGTAGGAACGTGGATGTGCGTCACGACGAATTGTCGTAAGACCCCTGTATCAACCGACGTCGCCTTTGCATACAGACATCCGGGAGCCCCAGCATGTTAAGTCCACTTTCTTTACTCTCCTCGAGTTATTTCACTCCCTTAAAAATACATACTAGACAGACTGGAGCTAAACCGGGCCAGGATTCATTAGAGTTTGATGATGGACACACCAGTAATGAGTCGAAGAACCTCTTGCATTCCTGTACGGCAATATTGCGATTAATTGTGGAAATACAGTTCAGGTGGTGAAATATTGCGCTCACAGCACCACATCGTAAAGCACAACAAAACTTCGCATTGTGACCGGCTCGGATTCGCCAATAAAAACAGAAAGGGGATAGATGTTTTTGTCATCACGAATAAAGTTTGGCCGATTCCACGACTGTTTTGTGATGAACCGGGTGTAGAGTCAAAAGAATTTGATTACGGGATAAGCATGCGAGAGGCCTATATTGAATTGAAAATCACTTGTTTTGACAAATTGTTGATCGTGGTGTTTTGAAAATGGCTCTCATTTGTAAAATTCAAATTACGGTGCGGTGCTTCGTGGATAGTTGGGCAGTTAGGGGAAACAATTGGGAGAATTGTGCCTTTGATGAAACAAGCATGTAATTTGGCACACAGTCAGAGTATGTCACGAGAAAGAAATGTGGCTATTTAGGGCCATGGCAGATTTGTCCTCTGAAATTTGTATGTAGAACAACATCCCCCCCCCCGAGCATTTTTCAAAATTGTAAAACAAAAAAATTGCTGTCATTGCTTGTTGTTTGTTATATTATACCTATAATTTCCCAAATGACAGATATTTGATAGCCAAATATCTTTCTCATGACATACTCTGACTGTGTGCAAAAATACATGCTTGTATCATCAAAGGCACAATCCCATCACCTATACCTGCCGTACATAGACCTTTATCACGCTGCCATCATCTTGGTCATGTTCTCTGTATCCAATAACAGAATGCCAGTATATTCATTGCACTGAAAAAGGAACCAGATTCCAGTCTCGATTTGGTTGCAGTGGTTCAGATTAGAGAAAATCAAGATGGCCCCACCATGATAAAGTTATATCTTGTAGCATTTACTTTCGTCAAATTCTGCTATTTATAGTTCATAGATTTTAGTAGTAAAATGCCCTTTAGATACATCTTGTAAAGCATATTTATTGATCAGCAAATTACAAATAACTAAATAAACAAATGGTAAATAAATAATGTGGGAGAACTGATAAATCCCAGGGATGTTAATAACTAATTAATGCTTGATACATTACTGGCAGAGAGTGTCATTGTATGCATGCCGCGTGAATAACACGCATTTGAATTCAAACATGCTCTCGCTTTTAGTGACCAAGTACCAATCAGTGGTTATTTTAGCAGATTCTCATTGAGAATTAACATTTAAAGCACGTGGACATCATTGGTACTTGCCAAACACAAGTATCTGCACTTTGTATGATCTAACATACAAATGAAATACCATTCTTGATAAAGTTTAAGCTCAATCGGTCATCGGAATCACGAGAAAAATGTAGTGAAAAAAGTGATTAACCCATCAGAGTTCTCTTTTTTTTAAAGAGCCTTAAGTCTGATTCTAATTTCCATTCTGTTCGTTGACCTCGTTAATGTCTTTTGGCTGTTTTTCACATTGGCTCCTTAAAAACAAGGGTGATAGTTTTCAATGCTTTCAAACATCAGGTTTTGGACTCGTTTGTTCAAAACATCAAAACCAAAATTGTTTTAAATCATTTCTTAAAAATAAAAAAAAAATAAAAAAAATAAACATCAACAACAACAACAACAACAGCTGCAGCTGCAGCAGCAGCAACAACAACAACAACAACAACAACAACAACAACAACACCCACAACAATAATATCATTCAACCAAACATGCTTTTTATTTTCCACCATAACCATCTTTGTATCATGTAAGTTATGTGTAAATCTGAGGACATAATGTTCAACCTTAACAGTTTAAAGCAAAGTGAATGATTGGGTTGAAAAAGGGACACGGGGTAAACAGATTAAATTAAAAATGGCCACCCTTATGTGTGTGTGTCGGTTCCGACTTCAATCGGAAGAGAGCAGTGCAATGCCTGCTGGAGGCTGCCATAAACACATACGAGGAATACATAAAGGAATGCGTTCACACCTCTTGAAATAGCTACTGATATCTCCAGAGACCCTGGATAATAGGGTGATGCATTGATACTCTTACCCATTACTTTACCTGTCGAGTGTACAGTGTGGACGCGTATGAATTCACATGCTTCAAAGATGCTTGCTCCACCTTTCTGATGTAAGTGGCTTTATCTTGACATTCACCCTGCTTGAATGTAAGCATCTAATACACTATGCCCCAATCGGTATCAGGACCTAATGGGAGACCCCACTTTCCCCCTCGTGGCCTGCGGATATTTCTAAATTTAACACCGTTTTTGCATTACGTGAAGTGCACAACACAGTCACTCGTTACCCGCTGTATCTTCACTTGTAGAGGTATGGTTCGTGGCCACATTTTTATCAAATGTACCCCCAACACACGATCGCCACCTCGTGGGCACCTAAACCAACTTGACGGTGGCGCTCGCAATTCAAGAGCCAAAGAAGTAAATCAATACCGTGGAAATTCACCTGTTTCCGGTTATTTGAATGAAACCTTCCGGACAAAAGTCGGACAAAGAGGAGTTGCAGGGTGTTCCTCCCCGAGCAAATGCTTTCAACCAAGCTTGCACTTACCCCTATGTCAGGTTTTTTTTTTTTTATGGTGATCATGCAACAAACAAAAAAAGAAGGAGAAGAATATTTGCACTATGTCGACCAGCGAGTGCCCTGGATAATCGATCTGAAACGGATACATTAATGCGTAAAATATATACACCTAAAGTGAATAATGTATAACGCTACCTAATTGGATTTCTACCCTCTTTTGTTGCAGTATAAAATGTTGTGTTTTGTACAGTTATTCGTTTCAGTATTTCCCATGTGAATGCCAACAAAGTGTGGGTTAGTAATTATAGGTGAACAAAATGTTGGGCATCATGATATCATTATATAATTGTTTTACCGTTGCTGATAGAATAAGGTCTTTGTTCGTGCAAAATTTAATAATAATAATAATAATAACGGACATTTATATTGCGCAATACCTATATGAATATACTCTACTGCGCATTCCAATATTATTACCCCTAGTCACTGGGCCATTTGTTTCAATCCTTAAACCATCTCAGCTCCCTGGGGAGTATACAGCCTGTGCTGCAATATGCGCTACTAGGCTAAATCAATCACAAGAACCATCTCTTCCCTCACAGGTACCCATTTTACCCCTGGGTGGAGAGAAGCAATTATAGTTGAGTGTCTTGCTCAGGGACACAAGTGTCACGACCGGGACTCGAACCCACACTCTGCTGAACAGAAACACCAGAGCTTGAGTTCGGTGTTCTTATCCACTCGGCCACGACACCCCACGATAGGAGTAGTTTACCAATAAATTGTGTCCGGAAAAGTGTAGGTCGTGAAAAACTGCTTTTGTGTCCCACGAAGACTGTATCCAAGTTGGTCATTTGAAAAAATACAACATGTGGCAAGTTGAAGAACGATTCATGAGGCCATTACCTAGTTGCTATTTCAAAAAATATGATTTTTTTCTGATATTTATTTTTTAAGAGGGGTCTCTGTCACATCTCGGCATAGTGGGTTAAATGGGCACGTTGCGTTCGGACGGAGTAGGCGCTTTGGGCTACACAAAGCGTTTGTTTTGAAATGAATATGGTCGGAAATATTTGACTCCACAAAATGGCGGACCGTATGTTCGCTGGTTGTATTTCAAGAGACAAATTTCAATTTTAAATCACTTCTCACTACAATAAGCATGGTTTGAACAACTCTTTAAGGGATAGGGAGTAATTCCAAACTGCAACATTTTCAGAGAATTGAAGGCATTGTGCCCATGTAAGGTTACCCTTTGATTGTTCTCCAATTTGTATCCCTTTGAGTCGTCCGTATTTAAACAAAAAATGATTTGGAGATCGAAACAACGTTTTGAGTTGCCGTGCAAAATAGAGGTTTTAAAATGGATCGCTTAAGTGAATTCGTATGCTCACCACAGTTTCAAGAACTCCCAGAAAAGCGAACTCAATCACTATATAAGCCAATAACCCAATGGAGAGAAGACGAGAAAGGAAGTTTCAGTTTAAAATCTCGCACAATTCGTTCTACTCTAAGTCTACCAGTTCCCCTCGGAGATTAAGAAAAACGGGACAAATGCGGAACGAATATTTTCAATGGTCTTTTTTGATTGCTCGTTGATTGTATGCGTTTTGACGGATACATTTTTATATTGGATCGGTGATATTACGTATCATTCATTGAATGTTCTGCATTAGATTCTCCAGACTATACATCCCATACATGTCTCCCATCACCGGAATGTAATCATTACATTAAATTATCCCCGCACGGATGAAATTGGAGCATTTGATTCTGCACGGAATCACAGTGGTCCTGTGGGAATACGCGGATTGTTATCTTACGATGTGATGTTCGTGTTGTGCATTATACATTGCCCCCCTATCCGAAACGATATATATATTACATATATCTATCTTTTTTACCCCGTTACACTTGGCTTCCCCCTGATAGTTCCAGCAGAAAAGGAAGGTTATACATAATTAAGCGTTACCTCGAGAATGATTGATGACATTATGATTTTCGGTACAAAGCTCAATAAATGTATGGGCTAAAATCACACTTCATTTTGTGTGTGTCCCCTCACGATGCTCTTCATGGGAGAAAACATTCATCAAACATTAACTGATCATTGAACTTTCATAGGTAATGTTTGCCATTTTCATGTTGAGGTTGACAGCAATACTCGTGTACCCCCCTAACCCAAGTTTTCATCATATTTTCAAAATAACACTAATTTCTGCAAAACAATTACAATGGTGATATTTGAACACCCTAAGATGTTAGTTTTGATTTTCTCTCCGGTATATTTATGTGACAACACCCATGGTGTCAATTTTAACACCCCCGATTTTGCAGTGTACACCCCCGAACTAAAAACAAGACATAATACAAAACAAATATAAAAGGGGAAGACGGTCAACAAAACCCAAAGTTAAGATAATAGTCACAGAAATATGCAATTGTATTACAACAATATTTTTATTTTAATAAACATGTTATGAAGAAAAGTAGAACTTTGCGAAACTTATATGCACATAAAGTAAATAATCAAAATATTGTTACTGACATTTCCCTGTCAAACTGTAATTAAGTATTGTCAATGTTGATAATTACTCTCAAAAGTCAGAGATTTCACACACAAAAATGTTAACAATAACGTAAGACAATAATCCTTTCGCCCGCTAAACCAATATCGCTGCAGCTATACAGATAAATCTGAATAGCAAACAGTCCCACTGCAAATAAACAGTAAAAGTAAACACGCAGACTCGAGGTCTAGGCGATAAGCACACAATCTCAGAAACCGGAGACTTTACTGTTTGCCTAACTACATCAAAATCGCCCCTTAGACCAAGGTATGTTCGCTTTTCTGTGTGTAATGTAAACTATATATTACGAGACCTTTCCCAAGGTCTGTTATTTATTTAGGATGAAGATGTATGTTTGAAACCGTATCAGTTCAAAACGGTTTCACATAAATTAACTATGAGCTTCTTTTATTTCGTTGGTATTTGGAACTTAAAATACACAGTAATTCTCGACAATATTATACCTGCCAAGTACTTTAAATTCATTTTGATTGCATGTACTTTATATTTACACGTATTAATAATGTATTGACATGTCATTGCAAACAAAGCTCATTTGCAGGTCCCAAAAGAAAATATCCCTTGTGTGGTTTTGTTTAGATTCGTGACAGAACACAGTTCGCTATTTTTGTAGAACCAAATGTTTTACTCGACAAAATGGCAACCGTATGTTCCGCTGGTTGTATTCCAAGGGGCAAGAAATGGTGTTTGAATCACTAATTACAACACACTGTAGTTATTTGAGTGTATGAACAACTCTTAAAAAGGATATGGAGTAATACCAAAAAGCAAAATGTTGAGCAATTTGAAGGCAATGTAGCCTACCCTTTAAATGTATACGTTGTCTTTCGCTGTAATCATTTGATGAGTATCTCGAATAAATAAAACCGTGTATTCGGCTTCAACGCAACAGAAAATACATGCATAAAACAAGGTAGCTCGCCCAAATCGATATCAGAGACTTATTGGAGCCCCAGCTTTTTTCTCGGCCTGTGGGTCTGTTTTAAATTTAACGTAACCATTATTCCAATTGATTAACTGAAATGCTATTCTCTTCGAAACAATTGTACCTAACGTGATGGGGAAAGTCAAGCACAAGCAATGTGTGAACGTACACCGTATTAATTATACAAATTCTTATGTGAAGTTAAATAATTTGAAATCAAAATATAAACCCTGAATTATTTCTAAACAAGAGATTTTATTTTATTTTCCCCTTTAACTCGTAAGTATAGTCTCTGTGTCTCAACGAAGGAACTACATTCCCCTAGCTCAAATTTAAATATATTATTAAAAGCCAAGCGTGTAACTACAGACACTGTGAGCAAGATTGAAGGCACTTCTAGACGGTACCATTGCGTTTAAAGGCAGGGTATACTTTTGGTAATTACTCCACATGTTAATGACCATAAAATCTGTTTTTAGTAAAGAGCACCGGAGAGCTGTTGTTGTTATAAAAGAATTGTTAGAATCGACCCTATTTAAAGTAATTTAGTTTTAGAGAAACGAGGTAGTTTTAACCCAACGTTTGAATCTGATAAAGGCTTTAGGCATGAAGATTTCTCAGACATCTGAAAGTACACAATTCTATGCAACAAGGGTGGTTATTCTGTAACTTCGATAACCAATTGAGCCCAAATTTTAACAGGTTTGTTATTTTATGCATATTTTGGAATACATAAAGTGAGGATACTAGTCCTTGACAGTTACCAAAAGTACCCTGCCTTTAACGTATGAACGTGTTCCAATAGAACGTTTGTCCTTAACTGTCTTGCTTCGCTGCAGCGTTTCCTGTACTTTGTTCTTATTTCAACAAAGACTCCAGCCTTACGAATAATGTATAAGGATTTCCCCTTAGACACGACACGCATGAATAGCAAAGTAGCAGAATATATTACTATTAATTACGGCACATTGTATTTTAGCAATTCAATTAAAATACCACTAGACGTATACAGTGTTGCAGTACCACGTTTAGCCATGCACACCTATTCGTTCATTAGGCCCAGTTGTCACTGAGACAAATGTGTCGGATAGCAACGTGATGTATTTTGATTGTCACTTCGGTGATGTGTGTCCGTGCATATGGTCCGTGCAATCGGGGTATAAATTGTAGTGGTGTGTAGGGCCTATATTGTAGATATAATATTTGGCGCCTTTTCTACTGTGGATAAGTCATGTGTCATTGATTTTGACTGGAACCGCATAAGCCTGAACCATTAAATTTGCTCTAACCCAAGAAACTAGTGCAATGCGTGTATGTGTCACCTGTGCACGTGCCACCATTGTACAATGTACGGATACAAATTACAGATAATAACGGTGGTCTATGTCAATAGAACCATTATTTGCTCTCCAAAGTTTATGGGATTATAACGATATCAGTGAAATAGTTCAGCTATGTCTATGTCTTTCAGTTGAATTAATCCCGCGTATGAATTTTCATATTGGTGAAGCGAGGCGTGATCAAGCGATGCCACTGTGCCCATGGTCATCGAATGCATATAAAGCATTCCAATTGTTTTGTTTAAAGGCTGTACCTGTAGTGTTGAATATCTAGAATCAATGTGATACCTGTGCGTCAAGTATACAATCCCGTACAACCTGACTGTAACATCTCGTAACCTATACGCTGTCAAGGCATTGTAACGATTTCCCCCTTCTCATTTGGGAACAGAGAAGGTACATGTGCATGCTGATCGATCGTGAGTTAATCAGAGATGAGGTAACGGCTGTCGGTCGGTTCTGAAAGACAGACACAAATTTGTTGCCTGAGATCTGACTCGGCCAGGTGGTGATGGTTGCATTCTCGCGCACGCTGTGATTATATAAACCACTGCGCACACCTTGCGCAGTTTTGCAGGCCTATGCAGTTGGATGTTATACGCTACGCTTCAGTAGGTGGTGAGATTCTGAAAGGATATCACTGTCAAGCTACATGTGTACATTGATGACCTTACCCCAGTTGTGTTTTGTACTTAATACACTCGCCACAAATCCAAAGTTCAAATATTGACCTTTTTTTCGAGCTGGACTATGTAGGTGGACATTGGTTAGCCCAGGATTTGACCAAACAGTGGGCATTTCATGACCGAAATCCAACACAGTGACCACCGTGTAAGCCCTAGTCGCGGGTTGGTGGCGGACATCTTACAAGCAACAGTGCACTCACATGTTTAGCAGTTGATGACCTTTTTCATTATCAGCGGATAACTTGGACATTTTTTCTTTACAACCCTCCAGGCCTTCAGACGACGAGCGACGATGACGAAGTCACGGACAATTCCTCTGGTAAGTTAAATAAGCCATATGGTGTGGAGTGTACTCGTTATCTTGTCATTGTATGTCCGAGATGTTTGTTGTGCTTTCCAGAAGCTCCCTACTGCATGTATACTATTACCAGTATCTATATGCCATTCATATACTATATATGAATGGCATAATTATAAACCGATGTATGATACTTATTGTATACTGTTGCTGTGATTTCGCCAAGTGGTACGAACACTGCATCACTATGTGGGCAAAGGAAATGTACCGCCCGGCAATTGTTCGAGGGAAAATGTCATGGGCCATTACTGGCTTCCGTTGTCTCCATTTGCCTCATTTGTTCCAGGCGGGGGGGGGGGGGGGTCGACACAATACTTTGACATACTTTTCTGATTTGGAAAATTTGCTAAACGGGTAGACATTTCAGTCGTGTTGATGTTAGAAATCATCTGCCTGGGAGTTTCTGGTTAGGGGGGTAGTGTAGCCAAGAAAACATTTGATCTTCGGATTTTTTTATTTGTTACATTATTTGTTGATTTATTATTATTATTAGGTTTTTTAGTTTTGATTTCTTCCCCAGCCTTTGCAAGGGAATGTATGCGGAAGTATATGTTACCACAATACAACGAATAAGACGTACAACCTGTGCACAGCCGTGTAGCAACGTGTTAGTAATGCACTCATAACAATCGACGCTCACAATTGAACATACATAAAACAAAAACACCTGAAAATTAAAGCAATGCCCCTGTTGTGTTACTCTTCAACAAAGGAAAAACCACCCGTCAAGGCCTTATTACCGAATTAGATCAACAAGGCGTTGAAACGAACAGAAACAATGATTCCTAATAATGGGTGATAATAATAGGTTTTCCCGGCCAATTTCAACAAAAATCCATTCGTTTTAACACCCGGCTCATTCAATTTCTTTTCAAAATTAATGCTCCATAGTCAAAAGGAGTAATTCAATTTTACCAGTTTATCATTCACTGGTCAAATAAGATCATTCAATTTCACTAGGCTGCAAGATTCATTTTAATTCGTAAAAGCCAGCAGCAAGAGCTGGTCAACCATTCAATTCATCAAGTGTAAATTGGTAGTAGAAATTCAACTTAAGAAAGGTCAAAGTGTAGTCTTGAATGACTATAAATGAAATAGAATGACTGGAACGAATCTGAATGAGAAAACAAAATCATGGGTGCACGAAAATGAAATTGAATACATTAATAGCTAAAAAGAAACCCGAGTTTGAGTGGATTAGAGGAAAATGTGTTAATTTGAATGCGTGTTTATGAAAATGAAAGATTTTTTGCTGAAAATGACCGGGAAAATACTAAGATTGGAGGAAAGGAAAATAACGGAGATGTATAACTGATATTAACAATGAAAATAAATAATGAAACAAAATAAATAAATAATGAAACAAATATATAAATACACCAACAAAAAAATCAACAACAATATATTAAACAAAAACAATACTGGTTTGACAAAATAAATTGAGTACGTACTATGTTTCTAAAAACACTCAGATCCCGTTGTTTAAAGTTCTTATTAAAGCTGATCATGCTAAATTCAAATATTTAGTTGGGAATATCTTTCAAATTGCATCAGTTGAAAGCCATATCCATGTTCATACTATTATGAACAATTAAGCAAGCTTATGGTCCAGGGGTTATAAATTCGGATGGTCGGGGGTGCAACTCCCATCAGAAGAATAAAATGATACAATCCTCCGTGACTCAGGAAAGTATATAGGATGAGTGTGCAATACACTAGCTTGATGGGGTTGTGCCGTTTTAAATCAAGAAGGTAGAATTAAATCACGCAGATTCATAAAACACCAGACGTTTGGGTGGCCACATTGGTATATAATGCAAGAAAATGCGGACGTGGTTTCAACTCCCATCACAGGTGTGCGTTGAGTACATCCCGCATACCTTGGTCATTTAAAATAATAGTGCAGGACAAGGCGGACGTGGTTTCAACTCTCATCACAGGTGTGCATTGAATACGTCCCGCATACCTCATAGCAGTAATTGCATAATGATGTTGTTTCGTTTTGTTGTATTTTTGTTTATGTTTGTTTGTTTGTTTGTTTGGTTGGTTGGTTGGTTGGTTGGTTGGTTGGTTGGTTGATTGGTTGGTTGGTTGGTTGGTTGGTTGTTGGTTGGTTGGTTGGTTGGTTGGCTGGTTGGTTGGTTGGTTGGTTGGTTGGTTGGTTGGTTGGTTGGTTGGTTGGTTGGTTGGTTGGAGTTAATAACCTGAGTTTCCTCTCCCACTACAGGAATAGATGCTCTAGTCACCCACTCCAACCTTTGTTAATGCATACATTCACCAGAAACTCTTTTGAATTTGTTTTAAATAGCATGTACTTGGCTTGTCCCCTGCATTGTATCCGATGAAGTAGTTGTTGCTACCGTACGAAAGATCATGCAGTATTTGTATGTAATTAGTTAGTCTTTAAAGTGCTAACACTAACTTCCTTGTTTTATATATCAAACTAACATGGCTATCTCTATCGTAAATACTACGACATTGGTTATCAATGGTTTGGAATGTGGATGGTCTTGTGTTCAAATCCCACCACGGTTGACTGTGGATTTGTGTGTCGTCCCCGTCCCCCCGTGACAAAGTAAATTAGTATAGAATACATTACAACGAATCGACGGAGGGCAAGTTTAGGTATCTTCCTGTAGAAGAGTTGCACTGTCTTATACGATATCACCACGTAGCAACTGCTAACTAGTATTGGCCCAAAACTCCACTCCTATTTGCCGTGAGGGAGACACAAATGACGGCATGACCTCTGCTATGCGGAGGTGTGTGGAAAAAACATCTCTGGGCTCTAAATGAATGAAATATATCCCTCGAGGCACATCAAGTCATTTCATTAAGAGTCGGCCCCAGAGTTGGACCAAATAGCAGCAATAGGATATTAACATAACACGTTGCCTTCCCTGATGTAAGACTGATGAGATCAATGCAAATGTCATTATGCCGTACATTGTGTACACATCGTTAGGGCAGTAAGTGTTGATTGTCTAAAACACAGATGCTCTCTATAACTACAAGTATTAAGGTTTACCCCCCTTGCCCCGTTTTTTAGATTTTTGTGCTAGTGTTTTTTGTTCTTCCTTTGTATACTGTGTTTATATGGGCCAGACAGCTCGTAGTAGTAAGTGTATGGTTGTTGAAACACCAGTGATGTAACAAACCGACGTTTCGATCAGAGTCCCTGATCGTCTTCAGAAGAAAAGTCGGTGTCTGGGTGCATGCTTCAGTTCCTTGCTATAGCGCCAAAATAAACCGCATTGTATAAACATAATGAGGTTTAAGGTGGCGCACGCTCACGTTTAAACTATTTTGTGTGTAGTTGTCACTTCTCATTTGATCACAAAACAACGCCAGGTAGGCCTACCTTAGGAAGCATCCTGCCTTGCTTTTACAATCAAGCACCGCTGTGAAATTGATAATATGACCCGAGGTACTATCTGCTGAGAGGCTTAGGAAATTTTAGACCGGATACAATCTGGCAGGAAAACACCTTGTGCCGATTTTGTATCCCCCCGTTCTTGTTTGTTTTATTTGTTTTATTTGTACAATTAATCTCAACATAAAAATCAAGAAGGAACAAAATATATATTGGACGTGAAATTTCCCCCGTACCACATCGACAAATCGATTTCGTATTTTCGTATCGATTTCGATTTCGTATATGAGGCTGCAGTCTCATGTGGCTTTTTCTTCTTCAACATATCTATTCATGTTTATACATTTTACCAACATACTTTGAAAGGTAGGGTCACACAATAGTAATGAATTAAAAAAAAAAAAATGTAAAATTTTTATCCGAAAGCTTACTTTGTACAGACCATAATATATTGTAAATGTGATGTAATCGCAGTATTTTTTTATTTATTTGTTTAATTGCACTTGAAGGGTTTCAAACACATTGGCATTTTACAACGTTTTAACATGGGGTTAGTGACTGTAATCCCCCCTCATTTCATAGGACTCTTTGAAAAATGAGTGGGTCACAAAACTGAAATTGACCTTGCAGCCCCCTTTAATGCACTAGTCTATATAACTTGTTTGGTAATTCTGTGTCCCATTATTGATGTTCACTGGGTATCAATTAATCGAATTGCATATAACGCGGCCTTTATTATATGTGGCTTTTTACACTGCTAATAAATTTGACTAATAAAATAAGACATTGCGGAATTATGACAGTTGAACCATACGGAAGCCCTTCGGTGTCGAGCATATTTGTTTGACTAAAGGGGTAAAGAAATAAGCTACCCCACGGCACTGATAGGCTTCCGTAGCATAGCCATAACCAATGTGATTATGACATCCCCCTTTTACCTGAACAAGAAAAAGAAAAAAACGTATATTGATGGGATATGATACGAATCTGATAAGACTTGGTTCGTGCTTGGTAATCATCCTAGCCCCGTGAGCTCCCTGCGAGCATCCCGTCAAGGTGTTTAGATCGTCGGAACCAGGTTATGTTATCTCATTACATGACGGGGGCAGTGTGTCGTAACTTCAGGGGTGAGGTTCCATGGGATATGCATTGGGTATGTGTCGTCCCTCCCCGAGGGATTCTGTTCTGATTAGGTTTCAACAATCGCTTGGAAGCAAGTTTATGAATTTGTCATAATCCTGACTATCAAAGGAATAATTAGTCAGGGATGGGCCATCGAATAGAGCAAGGAGGTGGGCTGCTTGACCCGCATTGACATTTAAAAACCAAATTACTTTGTAATATCAGTTGCATTCTAAACATGTTTGTTCCAGTCGTTCATTTGTTTAGAAGGTAAGAAATATTGACAACTCATAGTAGGATTTGTAAACACATTCAGCACACTTTTTGTTCAATAAACATCAGTAGACTTCCATTCGAAGACCTCTTGTTGTAAAACTAAGTTGAGTACAGATAGTCACTTTATGAAATGTCTTTATTTGAAAGGCTCTCTGTTGATTAATTGGGAAAAATGAAGTGTGTTTTTCCTCGTTGGTAAAATTGTTTCGTTAAAAGATTCAGTTATTTTGACGTTTACGTTTAATAACCATGCAGTGTTAATATTACATTGTCTTAACCACACCATACACACCAATTAGCTCATATGCCATGGTATCCTAAGCTGGACCATGCCACACGTCCTAGATGGGGTGTCAATCAACATGGGACAGTGATTAGGTTAGAAGGTGGCAGGACAAAACTCTACCAGCATCCTTTGTGTACACAATCGGTATGTCAATATTGTCATTGGTAGCTGAAACCACATTATAAAACTTAATTGGGCTAATTAAGCAAACAAATAAAGCTTAAATTACCCCAGGCAATACCTGGACATGTCATCAGCGACGTCCCCATTGGTTTTGTACACGAAAACGAAACGAGGACGTGCTCGCTCTGTCAAACACATGGATAGACACGCTCACACACACACACAACAAAAATCCTTCGCTTGGGGGTTTTAACAAAACAATCTCAAGAAAAAACTTTCTCCTTTCTCAATTCCTGACAAATCGTTCCCTCCTTGTGCATGCTTAAATCCTCCATTATCCGCTGGTTTTGTTTACCAACCCTTTCCATTTTTGTCCAGACATTGATTGTTTGTTCGTTTAGACCTCAGCCTTGACTTCATTGTGCGATATTGTCGTATCTGTCCTTTCAGTAGATTTCGTATGTTCTGTTTCGTACATTCAGTTTATTCAAAGGCAAGCTGGTGCAAGTCTTCGTTTATCCAATATCTTGCCACCATGTGTATACTCGAGTCTGTCGTCTTGTTCACGCCTGTTGTGCAAAACTTTGTGAATTGCGTGTGGAAGTAAAAATGTTCGTAGTTTAATTGAACTACCGGTCTTTTGAATGTGTCAATCATGTGTAGTTGAGACGATACCGTCCTTAGGATTAAATACGTGTCTGGCAAGCGAAAGTAATAAAGTAAAGATAAGTCGAAGGACTTCAATTAATTTTGCCATCACTTTGAACGATTCTTCAGAGGAGTACATTCCTTCAGGTGACGTGAAGTGTGTTACTTTTGCAATTAAGTGAGCAACAACATTTTCTTTCAATGTAAATGCCATGTTTGCGGTGTCCGGAGGTCCGATACGGGGCTGTGTGGATTAAGGTTTATTCCGGTAGCTTATGACGACTCTCCAACGATTGTAATCACTTATTAAGCACA
This sequence comes from Plazaster borealis, assembly GCA_021014325.1. Classification (NCBI taxonomy): domain Eukaryota; kingdom Metazoa; phylum Echinodermata; class Asteroidea; order Forcipulatida; family Labidiasteridae; genus Plazaster; species Plazaster borealis. The sequence goes on from CM037467.1 coordinate 8,477,302, forward strand.
GGCTCGTTGAGTGTTGCTCTTATCAAATAGTCAAATCTAGACGAAAACACGCAATCTGTAGAGCGGCGCACCTGCTGAATTAGTGAAAACTCAGTGACTTTTCTTGGCCACCGATATACAAATGTTGCTCGATACATCCATTCACTCACTGCGAGTGTGCAATCGAATTTGGGTGCAGAGATAAGCTGTGTTAGTATTAGAAAAGATATTGTTAATTAACAGTAAAGCATCGTTACATTGCATAAGCACCATGTATTTGCACCTACTTCGATGTTAGTGCAGTCGTATGTGGTTTCGTTGTAGCCTATGTCACTTCACTGCAGGAGAAAAGCCTTTTCACAAATTCTCCCTTTTAACTCTATCCTGAGTTGTCTGTTGCCAAGCAATGCCCCTATGTTCTTAGTTCATATCTCCATCGTCTGTTGTGTCTCCCTCTTCTTCTTGTTCGGTTTCGATGAGTCCCATCGGTTGTTTTGCATGCCAACCTGTTTGTGTACCTCTCTGATATAAATGTTCACAGATTTGCACATAAATTAAGTGGTGGTATAAAGATGGCATCTTGGAAAATATCCCTTGAAGTATTTTGCTTTGAATGCTATAGTTGTTGAGAAATGAGTAAAACAATTAGTTTTGATTTCGGGATTCCAAAACCTGATGTTTGAAAACAGTGAAAATTTATGTTTTTTGCACTGTTTTCTTGTGACTCCAATGACTGATTGGGCTAAAACTTTCTCAGGTTTGTTATATTATGTTTGTGTTGGGTCACATACAGTGTGGATAATGTTTTCCTTGAGCTTTAATGGTCTTTATAGTACCTATCCTGCACTCATGATTTTAAACGTGGTTTGACTGTAACCAAACAGAGACCAGACGAACCAACATTATGGGCCCAATTTCATAGAACTGATTAAGTTTCTGGTAAGCATAACAAGCAGGATACTAGTTACATATAGTACGTGAAATGGTATACTAGTTGAGTTGGTAACTTTATTCTGGTAAGCAAAATTTTCTTGTGCTTATACCTAATTTGTGTGCTTAAGCATGGCTCTGTTTTCCATCGTTGTGAATGATAGTTGTTATGCTGTGCAAAGGGAACCAGGCGGAAATGTGCGATGACAGTAGGTCATGTAATCTTTTTTCCTGAAGACACTGCAGAGATCACTGATCGAAACGTCGGGAACTCACCCACCTACGATTCACAAAAAAAACGACACATCGAGTGTTATCTCGTCTATGACGAACTTCCATTAACAAATGCTTTCATGTAGTAAATTACATGTCTTTTCAATGATATCTTGCCCATAGTTTTTACCTCCCACCTATTTGTTTCACCCACTTATTTCACCGAATATGGCCCTGGCTCCAAGAACATTCGATTGGTTTATCTCCAACGTTCCGACAACAAACAACTGTGATCAATTCTCCTGGCGACGCCTTAAAGGAAATGGAAAAAGGGGTTTATAATTAAATATGACTTCTTTTCATGCATTCCTAACCTTTAAACCGAATTAAACTGTGTGATAATTATACCCTGCGTAAATTCAAAGTCGCTCATGCGCACATCTCCAGTTTGTCTTCAATTTTAGAAGACGCAAAAGTGGGAAGGGTGAGATTTGACTTGCAAAAGCTCTTTAAGTTAAAGTGTGGCGGACAACACCTTTAGATAATGTGATGAATGATGTTAAATCCAAAATATCAAACTCCCGCGACTTGTTTATGTTTATTAAACGCTCTATGTGTGTAGATTGTGAACTTGATAAATTAATTATTATGCGCGTCCATTGCATAGATGTTTTGAACAACCAGTGAGGTTTTTCATTAAACCCAAAGTAGGTCAAGGTAATAAATAACAATTCTGAGAAGAAGAATGTGTATTTGGCTTTTGCCGAGACGCTTAATTGAGGAGGAAATGGATCTGTGCTCTCTGAACACTCCATAGAGTCTTAAATCGCATCTGTACATCTAGGTGTACGTCCAATAATCACTCCAGGAAAACATGCGAAATACGGAGTAATAAATGCCAAACGGCTTGGAGACGCTTCCAATATTTATCGGTTCCGGTAATTTACGTTCCCTTATTCCGATAAAGCTGTAAATCAGACAGTTTCACCACCCAAAACAACTCTTAATTTTGCACTCGTACTAAAAGCAATATTCCCCTCCTAACATTCACGATCAAACACGCGTCCTGAAATAATGCTGCGGTTTTGTCGTTATATGACTTCGAAACAAATAAAATACCCATTTCCCTTGATTAAAATGTTGTCTGGGGAAATTGCAGATATTCTGAAGTTGTGTATTTCGATGTGTTATGTCGATTGTGACGATCCGAAGTAAACAAAAATTGAAAAGAAGCAAGCGGTTTTCTTGTCATAAGATTCAGCATACACTAACAGAGCAATCGTGAGTGCCGTGAAAAGTATATAGCGAAGACTCGTCAGTCTTTTTGAATTCCAAACCTTATGTGAAATTATTTCAGTACGTTCGGCGAAGCTGTTGTAAATATACCCTCAAGGTCGAAATCCACGCAGGACTTTATTTTTTTTCTTTAGCTCTCGGTACAGGTTTTCCGTTAAACTTGACGCTCAAAATTTATTAGATTTTCAGTTGATTGAGATATTCATCAGGGGGCCCAGGCAAGGCGTGGCGGTCTATTTCATCATTCGGCGAAGATTCATAGAATGTCTTTGCTCGTAATGTGTTTAATTGTTGGCTGACATGGCGGCTGCGAACCTTGAAAAGTGATTAGTGCTTCTTTGAAGAGAACGTGAGTCTCGGGTATAACACTGGTCCATATCGCACAAGCGCCATCAGGGCGACGCAGTCCCCAGACTATATCCCAACGCTCGAAGGTTCCAATATTTACTCCCCGCAACATCCAAGATATTATTACAAATAATAGTCTGTGCATTTCCCCAAATTGTTGTTTACATCTAAGCGACTTCTTTACATGCCCAGCCATTGCCTGAGAAGATTTGAGCCGTAGTTTTCTTTGTTTAGTTAATTATGTTTTAATTAGTGACAAAACAGATTGCTCCAGTTATCGGAGGGTATGATCTTTGAAGGTCTTTATTTGACATGGGATAGTGCACGAAGTCATATGACTGCAAAACATGTTTCCGCCCTCACGAAAAAAATAATAATAATCTGGGACATGAACCCCCCCCCCCCCCCTCTTAGATATATTGAATGACCCAGTCTAAGATATCAAGGACTTTGGTCCCATAGGTCATTACACTTTTGAGAAACTGGCGAAATAAACAAAATGTGTCATGAGTCTTGGGAAACCGAGTGCAGTTAAAAAACAATTCAAGCTGTCAAGATGTGCGCCATGCTGTAGATTACATGTAACTATATATGCCATGTTTTATAGCATTGCTTCAAAATCAGCGCGTAATGATGGTTGCCAGAGTTGCTTGGACTCGGATTTCAGACAGAATGCTTTCTGCGGCGATCATCAGCATTGGACATGCAGTCAGAATTGAATCTGATAACGGGTCCAAGAAAATAATGGGTCAGGTTGACCCGAAAAGTGGTTGAAAATTGCGGGGTTTTTTACCCTGATTTTGCGTCAGTATGACTCATTTCTTGGTAATTTTGACACATTCCGGGTCGGCCTGACCCTGTAGTAGAAAGGGTAGTTAAGCATTGTATAACATCGTCATAGGTCCAGACATCACCTTCAAATATTGTTGTTTGTATGTCGCTTAGTTTGTGGCCATCACTTGAATGACGTCACATGTTGTGTCATCTACGTATTTTTCATTTATTTAATTATTTATTAATTTTATTATTATTATATTATCTTTCTTTTTCATCACAAAAGAAGCAAAATATTCTGAAATCTTTCCAAACGGGTGTAATTGAGTTATATTAACAAGTCATGTTTTTTTCACCGGGGACACGGGGGAATTATTTCTCTCTGTGCCGCTGGTCTCTATATTTTAAACAGACACGTGTAAACCCTTAATTATGTGCCACATAAATCGGTCCCATAACTTCAAAATATGACAAATATATATTAAATTGTTATCTTTGTTCAAACGCCTTGAGTACCGTACCTTATTGGTAGATACGTGCGCCATATAACAATTTGGTATTTTTTAGCAAAAACTGTGGTCCACCATGTTTTGCAATTGGTCTGTTACAAATTCCACAGAGATCCTTTTGAAACGGTTTTATATTTCGATAGTTTAGTTAGTTAAAGGCTGGATGTTTTTAAAGGAAATGTTTTCTTAATCTGCCAAACTGTCCAACATAATTGTTTAAGTATTTTTTTACATGACTTGTAATGTGCTCGCAAGCTTCAAAGCAAAACACTGTTGCTGTTGAGGCTGTGAGCTATACCATAAGCAGAGGTCGGGATTACAACAGACTGCATCAAAAAGCATTTGTAATCCCACCCTTTTGCCAACATCAGCCCCATGCTAATCTCCCTACCAACGCTATATACTTATCGCATTCTACAATTAACCACTATCGGCTTCTTTAGAGTCCCCCCTTCTGACTTCAACACACCGACCGACGCCTAAAGTGGCACTCCGTTAATTCCGCTAGTTGTCCGGTTTCGCCTCACCGACGGATGCGGGACCTAGCCAGCGATCGTCTCGCCGGGACGAACCTCGGGATCTGCGTGTATTGAATAATACAAATTAATACACGTTGATACGGCCAGCGGGCCAGATGCCTGTCGGCATTCTGGTCGTGATGCATTTTGTTTTGTTTATACGCTGCTTTAATCGAGGTTAGAAAAATAGTTGATATTATGCCGAAACTGTAGGTCCATTAGGTGTTAGTTAGCTGTATTTCAACCGAGGCGGGGGCACTGCAGAACCCCCATTTAACGCTCCTCAGCAGATCGAGTCGGACGAAGTATGTTGTGACTGAACTCCATCACCCGCTTTAGTTTCAGAACTTGGAGAGAGAAAGAAACTCAATAATTAAGCTTACCTCTGATATGATGATTATCAATGTATTTATTGTTTACTCTGTTGATTGCAATGCTCTTCTTATGCACTTTCATTTTTATAATCACCGAATTATGATTCTGAGAGAAAGCCATTTGTAAACACCAACAGTTTATAATTTGTTAAATTAAAACTTGTTGTGAATGTTTCACAGACTGAGCCGCACGGCAGTATTGGCGTTCACAGCCATGCATTGACAATTTAGATTATTTAAAGGCAGGATATACTTCTGGCAATTATCAAAGACCAGTATCCGCACTTGGTGTATCGCAACATAGGCTATGCATAAACAAACCAAATCTGTGACAATTTGGGCTCAATTGGTCATCGAAGTTGCCTGAAAACTGAAAGAAAAACACCCTTGTTGCACAGAATTGTGTGCTTTCGGATGCCTGAAAAAAGGCTTCATGCCTGAAGCCTTTCTCATAATAATTTAAATTTGTTGGTGAAAAAATACCTCTTTCTCTACATTACTTTAAAGGGGTTGTTTCTAACAATGTTGTACAATATCAACAGCTCTCCGGTGTTCTTTACCAAGTAACTTTTCAAGGTCATTAACTTTGGGAGTAATTACCTCAAGTTCACCCTTCCTTTAATTGTTCCCCATCCCTGTAGTATTGTGTCCAATACTCTTTTGAAGGTTTGGCATAACAGGGCCACACATTAAGTGAACGTACATGTTAATACACGGTATCGACATTTTGACCTTTTTAACTCCGCTTTGAGCTAGCAATACTCAACCAACATTAAAGGCCAGCAGCAGGAGAAGACATACTCTCGCCTGATTTAGACTGCTTCGAAATGGCAGCATCCTTGACAGCTATCGCAGGCAAGTCGTGCTGATACACCACTTAACACGAGGTACGCGTTGAAATCACCTTTCTCCTCCTAATTCACAGTCGTGGACTTGGACACTGTTCGGGCGAGCTGCGTGTTATTGCCCCTTTTGTGACGTTGTCAGTTTTAGATCCTTGGTTTTGGGGGTGAACTGGTCTCGTATTAAGTTCGCCATGGGCCCACCATTATGGGGGTACTCCTCTCCTATAGAGAGACTCTTTGCTGGTGACGTTGATCGTGCGATTCAGTTAACCTCGCCTGCTCGATATTCAGTCCCTGCTCGGCCGTTTGGGAGTTGCAACACTGCATACAATTCCAATCAAATTCCCCACATCCCTGACCATGTGTGTGGAATACAAAGGGAGGCTGCGTGGCTGTAGAAAACGGTCTATTGGCAAATGGCGCCAAATGCATGCGGCGATGTTGAAACAAACTCTATTGAATTGCGCACGTGATTTTTATTCGGTTGAGACTTGATATCTCGCAGGCCTGTTGATAAGGAATTGTATATGTTTTACCTTTCAAGATTGAGAGAGTAGAGCCGAAACCCTGGCCTCTTTTACCTCATAGTATCCGGGCAAGAGAAGTTCTGCGTGTAAAAATCTACCGATAATGTTTCGCAGTGAAGGTGTCGATGCGTGAATTATAAATAAATCGGGATTTGGGCGCGCTTGGGTGATCCCTCCTCGCCGGCCTGCCTGCATATCAATACGCCCGATTAATGGACCGAGCACGGTCACGCTGGTCGAAACAACACACTACCATAGGCTGGAATTACCAAAATCAAGACGCGGCAGTGAGCTTGATGCGCGGAATAGCCGGAGACAATTTACGAGGTCTGGAAGATGTACGGGGGAAAATTGACTCGAATGGTTCAAGTGAAAATCTAATTATTTTGTATCACTGCCAACCCACCCTAGCGGAATTAAGACTAATTTTCCAGTGGGTATATTTATAAATGTGGACACCCGGTTACTAAAAATGGGGTGGTACCATTATCGTTAACCGACAAGTTTAAAAGCTTAAAATGTACTGCCACCATTATGGATTAGTTCCAGGGTTTGTATCGTCTTCTCTTGAGAGCTTTGGCAACTTGTTTTAATAAAATTTAATCGTAAACAGACTTGGTGGCTTCTGCATCTATGAATAACATTTTGTTTCGTGCCCATGATTGCGTTAATAAGGATCCCTAAGGCACGGGTACATTTGGTGTGTGTTTTTTTCCATGTATAATTGCACTTTGAAAAAACTTCGAGTCAGAGTTTATCCGGACCCTGGTCCCGTTGGGCCTGACCCATTTCTGGATCAATATGACCCGGAGTCTGTCTCAAAATGACCCCAAAAACGGATCAGACTTTATCCGGACCCTGGTCCCGTTGGGCCAGACCCATTTCTGGGTCAATATGACCCGGAGTGTGTCAACATGACCCATAAACGGATCAGACTTGATCCGGACCTTGGTCCCGTGGGGCTTGACCCATTCCTGGGTCAATATGACCCGGAGTGTGTCAACATGACCCAGAAACGGATCAGACTTGATCCGGACCTTGGTCCCGTGGGGCTTGACCCATTCCTGGGTCAATATGACCCGGAGTGTGTCAACATGACCCAGAAACGGATCAGACTTGATCCGGACCCTGGTCCCGTGGGGCCTGACCCAATCCTGGGTCAATGTGACCCGGAGTCTGTCTCAAAATGACCCAGAAACGGATCAAGTCGACGCAAAATCCGAGTTAAATTGTATTTTGAAAAGCACTTTTCTGATCAGCCTGACCCCGAAGTGGGTCAGGCTTCACCGGACCTGGAATACGGGTCGATTCTGACCTGGGTGTTTTTAGAGTGTGTGTTTTGGCTGGGTTTCACGGCGGATTTTCTTCTGAATCATTCGATATTAATAATCTGTTGCTTAGTTGCAAAATTTAAAAAGAACTAATAGTACACAAATGAGCGAGAATAATTACTATCAGCGCCGTGATAGAGCGACCATCTGTGGTGGATACCGGTTCGTTATATTTGAATAAGTTTAAAAATAATTAAATAAATATATATATAAATATATAAAATGATTTTGGGTTGAACAAAGAAAAATTGACTAGAGTGGGATTTGAACCAACGACCTCCGGTTTAACGTGCCGGCGCTCTACCAACTGAGCTATCTAGCCCTATGTTGGCGGTCTCCCTATTTTGTCAATATCTTTGTTCGGGGGTGCCAGTCAGAAAGCCATTCAACCGCAAACTGCCGTGTAGCCAGGGATCACACCCATACGATACAACCTGGGAAGCGGCAGCCGGGGATCACCTTAAGGGGATGCGACTTTTTTTATATATCATATAATTCAAGTAATGGACCACAAGGAAACTGACTGGGTAAATATTAAATGATTTTGGGTTGAACAAAGAAAAATTGACTAGAGTGGGATTTGAACCAACGACCTCCGGTTTAACGTGCCGGCGCTCTACCAACTGAGCTATCTAGCCCTATGTTGGCGGTCTCCCTATTTTGTCAATATCTTTGTTCGGGGGGTGCCAGTCAGAAAGCCATTCAACCGCAAACTGCCGTGTAGCCAGGGATCACACCCATACGATACAACCTGGGAAGCGGCAGCCGGGGATCACCTTAAGGGGATGCGACTTTTTTTTATATATCATATAATTCAAGTAATGGACCACAAGGGAAACTGACTGGGTAAATATTAAATGATTTTGGGTTGAACAAAGAAAAATTGACTAGAGTGGGATTTGAACCAACGACCTCCGGTTTAACGTGCCGGCGCTCTACCAACTGAGCTATCTAGCCCTATGTTGGCGGTCTCACTTTTTTGTCAATATCTTTGTTCGGGGGGTGCCAGTCAGAAAGCCATTCAACCGCAAACTGCCGTGTAGCCAGGGATCACACCCATACGATACAACCTGGGAAGCGGCAGCCGGGGATCACCTTAAGGGGATGCAACTTTTTGTTATATATCATATAATTCAAGTAATGGACCACAAGGGAAACTGACTGGGTAAATATTAAATGATTTTGGGTTGAACAAAGAAAAATTGACTAGAGTGGGATTTGAACCAACGACCTCCGGTTTAACGTGCCGGCGCTCTACCAACTGAGCTATCTAGCCCTATGTTGGCGGTCTCCCTATTTTGTCAATATCTTTGTTCGGGGGGTGCCAGTCAGAAAGCCATTCAACCGCAAACTGCCGTGTAGCCAGGGATCACACCCATACGATACAACCTGGGAAGCGGCAGCCGGGGATCACCTTAAGGGGATGCGACTTTTTTTTATATATCATATAATTCAAGTAATGGACCACAAGGGAAACTGACTGGGTAAATATTAAATGATTTTGGGTTGAACAAAGAAAAATTGACTAGAGTGGGATTTGAACCAACTATAAATATATAAATATATAAATTACAAATAAACGAATAAACAAAAATAGTAGTAATAATTATAACAAAACGTGTTTTAAGACTCCACGGTTAGCTCTAAAAGATTAATAAATTGAAATTGTCATATTTTTTGGACGACTTTAATAATTCCATTATACTCTTGCTAAAACTAAAAACAAACAAAAAAACAACAACAAGAAAGAGCAGGCCTACGACCAATCTGTCAACGTTTTGTCGAATTAGTTTTAGTCCTCGGGGATTTGTACGTGGATACCACATTCATAAAGGGTTTACGTAGATTGCGTTTTTAATCAAGATGGGCAAGATGTTTGGATCATCGTAAATACCAATATCACTACAAATAACTTATTCTTTTATTATGTAGATACAATCCTTTATTTATTTATTTTTATAAATAATCCACAGCGAACCTTTTTTGTCGAAAAATAAAATGAATACACGTATTGCATTTGTCTGATTGTATTTGTCTTCGTCCAAAGAAAGATAGTGAAAGCTTTCTGTTTTCAAAACGAAAATACAAAGGTAGACTGCAGCTATGATGTAGAGTTCCATTCCGTCAATCGATAATTATTATTATTGTTTGGTTTATTTCAGAAATAAAAACATCACAGCCTTATGGAGGCTGAATTAAGTTTTATTTTTTACAATATTACGTTTGAGGTTATATTTAAAGTTTTACTGGTTTTTCGTCGGCCGGAATGAGCTAGGTTCACACTCTAATAAGTTCCGGGTTAGAATTGACCCGGATCCGGCTCCCGTGGGGCTATCTGTGTAAATATGACCCGGAGTCTGTGTCGAAATGAACCAGAAATAGTTCAAAATGACGTAGAGGCCGCCTAAACCGCCGTTTGAACGTCCCCATAAAGGGTTCACAAGAATACGTATAAGTAATGTGTGTGTAACCTGAATTCGGATTATTCAAACTGATCAAAGAAAAGTACCGGTGAACAATTACCTCGAGACTAGGCTAGAAATTCCCTTGAATCCGAGTACCACATGAATAGTTGGAATTGATGTACACCCATGCAGCGATTGTCGGAGGAACAAGCCCCGTCCTCGTGAGCATTAACAATCTATTTATACTCCTTCATGCAATTCGTATTCGGCCCACTGTGCCACGATTCCGAGTTTCCAGCCAGGTTTTGTTTCCAAATCTCCCGCAGCAATAAAGCAATAAAGCAATACAGCGAAACATTGCATTGGAAGTTGTTAGCGGAAAGGCGAGAGCGGCGTGAAAATGTACTGTATCAATTACGGTGGACGAACCTGGCTGCAATATCCCCGAAGCGAGGGGAGCTAGGAAACTGAGTAAAGCTACAAGATATGTTAGGTGTAACTTAAAGGTATTGTGCAGTCGTCCAAAAGGAAGACTTGTTACTTTGATTGACACCGTGGCATTTACATTTATATATCCTACATTTTGTTTTGCCATCATCATGTATCGCCTATTTCCCCGAATTATCTTCAGTTGGAATAGACCATATTAGTACTGATGACGTCCCAGCGTGTTCACTACTTTGCAGACGGAACGAGAACCTGCACAACTGTCGGGAATGCATTACCCAGTTACAGCACTTAACCAATGCAGTACACAAACCGTGACGTCATCATGCACACGTATGAAGAATATTCGCAGAAACAAACAAAAAACAAACAAAAAAACTCACAGCAACAACATATTTGGGCTGGAAAACGTTTTACTGTGATGTTGTCAACTGTCACTACGTGCTGTGAAGGTCTCATGTTTGAATTCCACTTGTCACGAGGACCTTGGAGATGGTGGTCATCGGATTCTAAGTATACCCTCGAATAAAGTGACATTCATTTACAAAAAAGAACTAAAATACATACAAAAAGAAAAAGAAACCAAGTAAAAACATCCTAACACATTGAATTGTATATGCTTATTTGCATAAGGGGACAAATGCTATAATGTACCCCCCCCCTTTACGGGCCTCCCGGATCGTCAATAGACCGTGCAAGTCTCGCGCGTATTCAAACATTGTTGGGACCACTTTGGTCCCACGTTCATTGCTTTAACGCGTGAAGGAAACAAACTCACGCACTTTAACGGGTCCAAATGTTCGATTACGCGCGATACTTGCACAGTCTATTGCCGGATGGGGTACATTGCAAAAACTAGGGTGTTAAAATTGACACCATGGGTGTCGTCACATATAGAGACCAAAAGAGGATCCAAATTTACACCATAGGGTGTTAAAATAACACTAGTTGTTGCCAAAACCATTACATTGGTGTTATTTTAATACCCTACGATGCTAATTTTAATTCGCTGTTCGGTATCTATAATGTGACAACACCCATGGTGTCAATTGTAACACCCCAGTTGTGTGCAGTGTATACTCCTTTCACCCTTCCCATTCCCCCTTCCCAACCCCGGAGAACATCCTCATGCCGGTACACTCTATAAGCACGAGCGAAATGCGGACATCTTTAAGGCACAGGTTTTAGACCCAGCCATGGAGACGGCCAATTCGTGAATTATATTGCTTTAGTTGTTTATATTCAATCCTGCAGGCGTAGTATGGGAGGAACCGTGTTTTTACCTCATGAAATTTGACATCTTCGGGCAGATCACGCTGTCTATTGAGTTTCTGATTATAATATCGGTATCCATAATCGACTGCATGTACCTGCTTGTTTTGGATTTGTGTTTCGTTTCAAATTGATATGCTTTTTTCTTTCTTCAACGCCGTTTTGATCATTACGGATATGAAATATTGTAACTAAGGACCTTTTATCGCACTGGGCCGGCTATATTATAATACTTGGTACGGATGGCGCACATATCCTACTAGCTATTGGGGTATCAATGTATATTGTAACACATGTGATCTACGTGCTATATTCTACTGCCGCGGAGTAGATTTCAGAATTCGGGAGACTATTCTACTGCCGCAGCAGAGTAGATTTTCGGAATTCGGGAGACTACCAAGTTCTGAAAAGAACTGTCCTGCTTCTTAGCTACTACCTGGGCGGTAGGTAGGAAATCGGTCGGGACTACTATTTTCGCTTGGATCGGGGGGACTTCTCGTTATTAACTTCACTGCCGCGGAGTGAGTTCTTAATTGGTCTCAACGTTTCGAATAGCTTGCTCTAGTCATCGTCAGGATTATTGTTGTTATTGTTGTTGTTGTTTTTTGTTTTTTTGTTTTTTCTTTTTTTTCTACTTCTTATTTTTTTTCTTTCTGTTTTCTTCTTCATTTCCTCCCTCCTCTCTACTCTCTTTCTCTCTCTCTCTCTCTTCTTGTTTTTATTCCTTTTGTCTTCCTGGACGATCCTCCACGTAATCAAATAAGCACCTTCCAATAACAGTTTCCCGCCCCGTCCCTGCATTCCGCCGTTCGTCTTCAACATTTTCAACAGACGCGTTTCATTGGACTTTTCTGGGGGTGTGGAAACTTACAGCGACACGGTGTTAAGTAACCCCCCACCGTATTGCTACAAAACTGTTCACTTGTGGATTTATATTCAAGTCGGTTTGAATTGACAGGGGCGCCTTAATTCGCGAAATCTAATCCCAATTCACTGACAATGACTCATGTGTAAACATTGTTAACTTGACTAAGAGGGAAGTGTTCGCATTGGACTTGTTTTCCTTCTCTACAAGTTTACAATGTTTAGTTTTTAGCGACTCTATTCGGTCTGTTGAGTTAACAGTTTCGCAATTTAACAAGCTCTGGAACTTGCTAGTGCTCGCACGTGGACTTGGTGTTTTGGTTAGCAATATGGAGTTGTAAATTAATTTCAAGTGTGAGTCTGGGCTTGAAACGCCTACCGTATTAAATCCCCACCCCCGCTCGCCCCATCACGTATGCTTTTCCAGCAACTCTGAAATCTTCCCCGTCATCTCAACAATCGCTTACACAGTATCTGGGAAGAACTTATTGGAGATTTATCAATACATTCTGAAAACTACCGGGTCAGAATTGACCGGGATTCCGGGTCACAGGGGTCCTGACCCATTTCTGATTCAGTATGAGTTTTCTTCCTGCGTGGACATAACCACTCCAGATTTTCTCAGCGATATCTCAAAAACGCTACCACCTTTTGAAATGCAATTTCCACAGGTTAGTTTGATTGTGTATATCTACATTTATGTAGGATTAAAACAATCGAAGGGTTCCAGAAATCAAAGGTATACTTTACCTGCAAAGGCATCGTACACGTTTGGTAATGACTCTGATAGTTAATGGCAATAAAAACTTACTTGGTAAGAAGTACAGCAGCTTTTGGTAGTATAATGCATTTGGAGAAACTGTTCACTTTGAAGTACTGCGGTTATGGAAAAATATATTACTTTTTATCCCCGAACACATTTGAATAATATGAGAAGCGTGGACATAACTGCTATAGATTTTCCGGAATATCTCAAAAACGCTACCACCTTTTGAAATGAAATTTTCACAGGTTAGTTTTATGGTTTGTATCTATAGCAATAGGCTCCAAATACCAAACGTGTACGATGCCTTTAAGTTAAACGTCAATGTCTTTGGATGGTTCAATCTGCTGTTGATTTTATTTGCAATGTATATGCACCAATGGGAGGATTGTTTTATTGAACCAAACGTCATGAGCGCCTTAGTGAATACCATTGCTAAGGCTCGGAATAATTGTAATTCATTTATGAATGAAATTGTTGTCTACTGTTCTAAACGTCGAGACTTGCCCTTTTCCTGTGTATTCTTATAATAATATTTGTCCCCCAAAAGGTTACATGTTATTATTACAGTCTGCTCGAGCTGCGCTCAGACAGTAGCGGTCAGTTTTTGCAACGCTGTTTTTTTCCCAAAACCACCGTTATAAGGTAATAATTCACTAGAGATAAAACCGCAAGCTCTTATCGGTATTTAATATTGGCACGTGTAGATAATATATTTACTTCAAGTGCGGTCGAATCTTGCAATTAGGGGGGATAAAATAAAATGAAGAAAAACAAAACAACAACAACAAGAACAACAACAACAACAACAAACAAAACAAAAACAGCGGTGCTCCCTGTATCGCTTATTGCAGGGCTAACAGAAATTCTACTTGAATTTTGCTGTTGCCGTTTTATGAACAAAGAGGCTCCAAGGTCAAATTCAGATTTTGTGATGCAGTCATGCTCAGCGCGATAGAGTCCTCATGAAAGTGGGGGGGGGGGGGAATTACAAGTCGCTAAGCTCACGTTAAAAGAGTGTAGAAAGACTTTTTTTGATATGCGTATAGCTAGGGCCTACTCTTCCAGAGCGAAATTTGAAACACGGACATAAATAAAAAATGAGTCTTTACAATCCAAAAGGGAATTCGTGTGCCAGTCAAAAGGTTCAATTCGATGCCGTTTTGATTGAATAGCATCAGAATTCAGGAAAGAACTAAACATTATATGTGCAAACATAGACTATATAGGCCTACTTGAAATGCGACGTCTTTTTGGAGCGTTTTTGGTATCAAAAGACAGTTGGCATTGTTCACATCGTTTTAACCTGAGGTTAGATTTTTTTATGGACTCTTTTTATTGGAAAATGATTAGATCACGAAACTAAATTTTGAACTTACACCACTTTTAGCCGTTTGGTGAACGCAAAGATAGTCGATCGTATATTTTATTTTACAATAATAAGATGCATTTTTTCAATATTTAACAAAGATCTGTGTCTCTGCTCTCCGTGGTAAATAGCTTTCCACTAACACTGATTTACTAAATGTTGCTAATACTAGCACCACTGGTGCACACCATCCTTTTATCAGTCAGACGTACATCTTTTTGTCACTTGAAGCTTCCCATCACGTGTGATAATGTTAAGATTTATTCCCATTTAGGACTCAATGCAAACATAAAGGCGTTCTTAGCAACCGGGCCAACGATGCTGCCTATACCCCATCCTCTCCTCTCACACACATAAATCGACGGGTCCTATGTAGTCTATACCCCGCCGTCGTACAAACCAAATCACCTTGTCAGGGCACAAGAACAAAATCAATACTAATCTATTAAAACGCCTCCTGAGGTAGGGCCTTTATGGCACGCGTTGTAAGGTGTCAGCCAATGGGAGTTTACCGGGGCCACGAATGAAACGCTGTCCGTGCGATGTCGCGATAGCTGGCCGGTTTGCCCATCCACAAGTCAGTCTATAGCCGCGAGTGGCGCATGGTGGGCTGCTTTGTACTGCACGAGGAAACTAAAAACTTGGCAAGGTTGAGGCAATCGGGTTTGCTACATTTTCTTTGCAAACATAGTGAATGCGACTTTTCTAGTAGTTGTCACATGGTGTTAAGGCGTTGTCTCTCACATGGGCATATTTTACGAGATGTCACCAACGTACCAAAAAGAGTGAGTGAATTGCCAGGGGTGTAGGATTTGTTTTACTGTCGCACACAAGTACACAGCGTCTTGAAGTGGACAGTTACTTCTGGGATTAACTTTGAGTGTCGTGTGTCAGTGTGCCTTGGGGCGAATCCAGGAATACCTAACAATGGTAAGTTTTTAGGGCGTATCACTCTTAGTCTTAGAGTGAGCCACAATACTTGGTTAGCCTTGAATGTTTGGTATTTTGGGGATGACGACCAACAATCTTGCGAAGAGGGTGTGGTTTAGGGGTGCAGTTCAGACACTATCGATAACGTATTATTTTAGCAGCCAGGTTATGTGATACAGGTTCTACGTTTGGAGGCTTTTGAAATATCAATTTTATTGAGCTCTTTAGTTGTTGATAGTGTCAATCAACATCCTTTTTACTGAGGTACCTCTGGCTATAATACGACCAATCCTTCAAAATAATGCGTTGACGACAAGTTGACGTTTACCAATTAAACTCTACACTGCTCGCCTGTAGGAAGGGGCTGTTTGTTAAATGTGGATGTAGCCTGTGGATTTTTTGTCTTTATCCCCGATGCAAAATTGACATCTATGAAATCGTTGCGGTACCTGCTGCTAAAACATAGGATTCGAAATGCCTCTAGCCACCGGGCTAGCTCGGTGGTCGAGTGGTAATACATCTTCTCTAGCAGTGCAAAGGTCTTGTATTCGAATCCCAACCGAGTGATTTGCCTGTGGATTTTTTTTTTTTTTTTTTTTTTTTTTTTTTTCACAGAACTCGGGGAAGTACCGAGTATAATACTCAGTGCTTTATACACATTGGTGTAATGGTGAAATATGTATATATATATATATATCCTTAGTCAATTTTTCTTTGTTCAACCCAAAAATCATTATATATATATATATATATATATCATATAATTCAAGTAATGGACCACAAGGGACAGTGACGGGGTAAATATTAAATGCTTTTGGGTTGAACAACCAAAAATTGACTAGAGTGGGTTTTGAACCTACGACCTCGGTTTAAAGTGGTGCCCCTACCCAACTGACTCTATCTGGCCTATGTTGCGGTCTCCTATTTTGTCAATATCTAGATATCTAGATATTGACAAAATAGGATATATATATATATATATATATATATATATATATACACACAAAAATGAGCTTGTTTCGAACCAGGAATCGTATTTGAGTGACAGCGGATTGATAGTTTGTTCGGTATTGCAAAGAACGTAGGCCTAACATTATAATATGCAAAGATCTGACTCATGATTTCACCAAAGAGTCACACTGCCTGTCCTTCCTGCAGGCACAGTTCGTACAAAGCTCAATTGAACAAAACATAAACACTTATACATTAATTTATATAAAGATGACATTGCATGATTTGTATATACTTGTGTTAGTTATGTAGAAAATGGCCACAACCAAACTTATTTTCTTTTCTTGCAACATGTGTTTTTGTAATTCGTATAATATGCCAGGAAAATGCATTGCACTATTCGAGTTGAAAACAAGTAACACATTTGAATTATATCACTGTGTAAATAAAACATGCAATGCACCTGCAATCGCACACATGGCGTGCACAAGGTCGTACTAACAGTGTCTCTTCAATAGACATTGTCAATGTAGTACATGTCTCTTTCAAATCCATTTATTGATCAAAGTCATATTTATTCCTAGGTACGTAATTGCTAAACATATTTGTGCAAAAGCTATGTTATGTAATTGTTTGAAATGCGTAGTAGGAACGTTTTGGTAGCTTGACGAGAGTTACTTGAATTCGGTTCCGGACTGGGTTGCCCAAGCAGACAAGTGTTGTATTGAGTTCGATTATCCTCTATCGTAAATTGTAGCATTGTATCCTCAACGTTGAGTATAATGTTATTTTGTCTGGATGTTTGATAACAATCAGTACTTTGCAGTGGCGTAACTGTGGGTGGGGGCACGGGGGGAAACGTGCCCCACCTAATTGATGCCCCGGCCCCCGTATCCCCCTCCCCGATTGAAATCTGGACTTTTGAAAAAAAATTACCAAAGTAAAATGTTACATTTTATAAGCTTTAGTGTGATTTAAATGCATATGTTTTTAAAACTATTTGTCCCCATGTACACGCAGACAATGTTTTATTTTTTATTTTACCCACGTCAGATTATCTTATTAGAAATAATAAATGGCACAGCAAGAGTGCTGAAAGGGGCTTGTTTAAAGGTATCGTACACGTTTGGTAATGACTCAAAATATATATTAGCATAAAAACTGACTTGGTAACAAGCAACGGACAGATGTTGATAGTGTAATCAATAGTATAAAACAATGTAGGAAACGACTCCCTCTGAAGTAACGGTTTTTTTAGAAAGAGGTAATTTCTCACTAAAATAATAAAAACTTCTTGCAAAAAGTTTTTATTCCTATCTGAAAGCACACAAATTTGTACAACGAGGGTGTTTTTTTCTTTCATCGTTTTCTTGCAACTTCGATGACCAATTGAGCCCAAATTTTCACAGGTTTGTTATTTTATGCATATGTTGGGATACACCAAGTGAGAACACTGTCTTTGACAATCACCAAACGTGTACGATGCATGTAAGAGGAAAGCAAACAGAAACAACAATTTTAATTGGCCAGAAGTGCCCCCTAGAAAAAAAATAGCCCCCTAAACATTTACTCTAGTGAATAGGTGCCGTTCCTTTGTGCTTTTCATTGTCGAAGTGATGGGTACTTCGTGGATGAATATGACAAAAATGTTTGTTGGTTTTTTACATGACCAAAAGATATGGAGGAATGATCAATTTCAAGGTGTGTACATGTCTTCATGTAAATTTGTTACCCCCGTCAAAATGTTTCACTGCAACTGAGATTGGTCCAGTGGCAGTTTAATATGTAATTCATAATCTAATTGTTATTTAGCCGTAACAAGGGGGTCACCCAACATGATAAAAAGATTATCCAGACTTGCACCACATGTGCAAGATTGACACCTCCTCTCATTCTTATTACTAACTTGGGGCTGGCGTCATTCATTTAATTTCACGAAAAGGCGAGATTTAATTTGCACTTCATTTCTAACTCCTACCTCACTCCATAGCTTCGGATACGGGGTCGAGTCCGCATGAATCAGAATTTGAACTACATGTACTTGCCAGCAATGCTTCTTGTACGCGTAACTTAATAACTCGTCACATTAACATGCGGGGAGGGGGGGGGGGTCTTATGAATTTACCTTTTTAATGATTGACTGTTATTTACAAAGGGTTTTTCGAGCGAACGAAAAACTCCCATAGGTTCCAGTGGTTGTTTTTTGTTGGAGTTTTTGGGATCTGCATTTAGATTAGGGCCTACAAAGATAATAACGGGTGATTTTGTAAATGTTTCTTTTTAGCTAGACATGCACCTTGGATGCGATGTTCCACTATTAGTGATTGGTATTGATTTCGATGGGAACTATCAATACAATTATACGTTACCGGTTCTCTTGTGCATGATTCTGCATTAGTGTGTAACAGCATTTACAACATGTATACAATGGATCATCCATTGCATGTTATTTTGCAATTTAGACGCGTGTTCTACTGACTATCACTCGTCAAAGGAATGGGCTGAACTCCAGAATAGTTTGACGTTGGCGCCAGAGTGTGGCATTAAATGAATTACTAATAATCCACATTTTTTTGCTACACACTTTGCGTGAGATCAAAACTGTGAAATGGATTTCAACATGAGGGCTCGCGATTGGAATGCATCGCAAGCTGAATGAAATAACACTTGAGGTTTTAATATTCTACACATAGGCCTGCTCAAATTGCTTCAAAAAAATGCTCTCACCAGCTTTCGTTTTCAATAGAAAAAATAGTAAAAGGGCTTACGTTTCGACCCTAGGAGAGTTTCTAGAAGGGTATTCCTCGATTTAGCCTCCGAGAAAAACTCTGCAGGATTGAAACTTCAGGCCACTCCCCCGTTGTTTGTTGCATTTAAACCATTGGTCATTTTGTTTGGTAAGCAGTTTGCATCATGTTTACAATATAGTTGTGGGGCGTGGGGTGGGGTGGGGGTCGGGGGAGATGAGTACAAGGGTAATTCTTGAAATGATTTGCGTAACGAATCACGTAGCTTTCCATGAAGACCTTTGTTGTTTTTGTCTGGTCGTTTGTTTTGTTTTCCATTTTACTATGATGATGTTGACAATTTTGAGCTGGCACTTTGCAGCTAAGGGCAGAAGCACCAAGCATTACGACCACATTAGGTTTATCTGCCACAAGTTGGGGGAGGGTATAATTGATTATCCGTATGTTAAGGGTATGATGCATTGTTACTTTTATTTATTTCAGTGGATGTATTTTTGTTCTTCTTCTTATTCTTCTTTTCTTGAAGCATTTTTTTCCCAGGCTACATTTGTATAAGCAATTTCATGTCTGTGCACAAAATTGATAAGATCGAAGATATTTTTCACAGACTCATGACTACAGACTTACAGACGGCCATGGTGGGAACGTCCCCTGAAATGTTTTTGCCTGAAATGTTATTGTTTCTGAGAAAATAGTAAAACATTTATTTTTGATCTTGTAAGTCCGAAAACCTTTGTAAGAAAATAGTGAACTATTTTCTTAGCGACTCTGATTACCGATTGAGCTTAAAACTTCACAGGTTTAGTGGGGTTTTGTTTATGTTTGATCACACACAGTGCCGATAGTGGTGCTTGACAATAACTAATGTTGACCTTGTTCTAAAGGGTGTGTTCAACATTGGACGAGTGAACATATTAACGTTTTACACACAACTTATATGGTTTAAAGATGGTCATAGTGGAAAACATCCCTTGAAATATGTTTGCTTGGAATGCTATAGTTTTTGAGAAAGACGCATAACCATTAGTTTTGATCTCCCGAGTCCGAAACCTGGTGTTTTTAAACGGTGAAAACATATAATTGGGTTTTTCGCCATTTTCTTTTGACTCCAATGACTGATTGGGCTAAAACTTTCACGGGTTTGTTATTTCATGTATATTATGGGTCAAATGAAGTGTAGATACTGTTCCTTAACAATTACCAATGTTTTCATTGTGCTTTTAACCAAGTACAAAACAATCGACGCCAACATACCGTTGTTTATAATTAATTTTGGTCATTGCATTCCTGAATTTATCTCAACTTTTTAGATGAAGGGGGCGCCTTTGTTGTGGAGGTAGAATGATTAACGTTGAAATTTTGTCCAAACAATAACTCTTCCTGAATATTGGACTATTGTTTGTTACAATTGTTTTTTAATGTACAATATTACAACCCCAGGTAGTGTTTGTGTCAGCCCTAAAATCAAATAATTTTCATAATTTCGCCTCTTTCATCCTAATGGAGTAATTCCGTTATAAACTCTGCAGAAACACCGGCGCTATATTGTTAGATATTATTAGATATGTCGCTCTGATTCAATTAAACTATGACAAAATCATATGTGGATTGCCAGGGTGCCTGGATGCGATCTCTCGCTTGATGAGTAGCAGAGCGTGGTCTTCTCGAAATTCAGGCCGTGATTTAGTTAGCTTTTTCCGGCGGCCTTGGCAATAATATTTATTTTCTGGAAAGTAAACAACCATCATAATAGAATGCTGTCGGCATTTTTGAATTTCAATTTTAGTAGTGACTATTCAATAAATGCATTGGCACCGTTGGCCAACGCATTTCTGTTTATTACTGTGCGGATTGACAGTGTTGTGCATTTTTTTCTTTCGCTGATGTTCGATAAAGCCACAGGCTCTTCCACTCTGGCTCGGACGCAATCTCCCCGAAAAAGGGGCACTTATAGTCAATATGCGGCGCTTTGAGGGGGGGGGGGGGGGCTCAGTTGTGGCGCTCATGGCAGTTAAAGGTCTGTATACGTTTGGTAATGACTCTGAAAATTAATGGCAATACAAACTTACTTGGTAGAAAATTCAGCAGCTATGGATGGTATAATGCATGTTGAGAAACTTTTCACTTAGAAGTACTGCGGTTTCGAAAAAAGATATCACTTTTTATCCCAAACATTTTGAATCTGAGAAAACGTTTCTCAGATTGTGTATTCCAATTGCAGATTATTCTTCCTGCATGGACATAACCGCTCCAGATTCCGGCAATATTTCAAAAACGCTACCACCTTTTGAAATGATATTTACACTGGCTTGTTTTATGGTATACATCTACAACTATATATAATTAAAACAAAAAGTGGGTTCCAATTACCAAACGTATACAACTCCTTTAACGTAGGCCTATGTATAAGTTGTACGTTTGTATGTATGTATGATGAAAATGATGCAATAGCCGTGTACTAATGTATTTATGTAAATCGATACTTGTGAACCATATACCGGATGTAGCTTCGTAAAGTCAAGTCTGGTTTTTGGAAGTTTTGTTTCGTGTAACTCAGCCCGCAACATCCTTCAAGACCCATTACACTTTCAAAGGTCCCTGTCAGAATTGAACTGGATTATGGGTCCTAGGGGGCCTACTCAATTCTGGATCGGAATGACTCGGTAAATTGTTGCAAAATAGGACTTTATCTCGGAATCGTTGCCAGTTTGATCCATTTATGTAAATCAATAAGATTTATTATGGGTCATTTTGACACAGATTCCGTGGCATACGGACCCATAAATTGGTCAGGCCCCACGGGACCCGGATTCGGGTCAATTCTGACCAGGATGTTTTTTGAGTTTACTCCTTGGTTTCAAAAACTGTGTCCGAGGCTCATTCTCCGTGAATGATGTTTGTTCTTGGCTATGTTCTTTTCTTCGTGCACGTGATCCAGCAAGCATGGTGACTGCACTGTCAGACATGACTCCTATCCTATTCTTTCTTTCACAAATCGAATTGCGGTAGTTGAGGCTGGAACAATTATATAAATTCACGCAACAGAGGAATAAACCCCGAAAGAGGACATTATCGTCCCTATGGATTCCCGACAGTTTCTTTTGTGTTAGTACCACACTTCCGCAGTTAATTTTCAAACGAATCGTACAACTATTTGAAAGGTTTAATTTTAATAATAATACACAATATTTATAATAAATGTTTTTGATTTACATTTCGCCCATTCCACACAATGTAAAACAATGATGAAATAATTAAATAAACAGCAACAAAAAGGCAATTATAAAATGCTTATAACAGGAAATCACAATGAGAACACACACGAATTGGTGAAAAGCTAGGAACTACCACAGTACATAAACATGATTGGACAAGACCTTTGCAGAACTCCCAATACAAGATCATGTTAAATATTTACAAGAAGAGTACACAAAAGGGAAAAGGCTTTACAAATAAAGACGATGATATAATAAGAAAAAGAATATAAGAAGAAGAAATAACAACGAGACAAACAATATAAGAAGAAGAAGAAAAAAGGTGAACTTATATATATTTTTCTCTTACACCTGTGAGATCTACAAATGATTGGGGCATTGGTCTTTTATCGTAACAAGACAAAGGCATTTTATGTGACTGAAGATTGGCTTAAACAGCAACTTGAGCGAAATTGTTACCGTTAATGTTACTTTAACTTGTTGATAATGTGTTTGTGTATCATTTAATTGTAATTTTGATAATACTGACACGTCGGAATTGTTCTTAAGTATCTATCAAAAAATAAGGCCCCAACCTCAAGGTTTTGAAAATCTAGCTATACACTTCTTCCGTTGACGGCGTGCGTCAAAATGACAATACCTTGACGTCATTTGTGGGAGGTTGCTTTGTTTTAGGCTACCTCAAAGTGCAACAAAGCAGCTATACAAAACGGACTTCCCACAAATGACGTAACATGAGCGATGACGTAACGGGGCTTTTCGCGAATCTTTCGGGAAAAGCACAGGAAAAGGGTATTACAAATGAACGTTTTTCCTACAATTCAAAAAAGGTTAGACCCATGTGAACTCAAATTCCTTATCAATTGAAAACATTTTAAATGAATTTCAGCAAATATCACGTGTTGTCGTTTTCGTTCCAGCTGGTCTTTAAAGACTCTATTGGGGGGGGGTCGATATTTTACCTGATTTGCTATTTTATTTTCTAAATCGAGAGGCTTGTTCCCTAGCGTAAGACAATCAATCGCACCTTTCTACTCGTTTTAAATTGAAAAAGGCAAGTCATAACGGCCTCCCAAAGCAGTGGGCCTTTGGTGCGTGTGTGTTTGGGCGTTTATTGTGAATATCGATTGCTTTGCACACTATTAAAGTACATGTACTATCCGGCGCACAATTGCCGGGGCGAGACAAGAGTCCTATAATGGCGTATTTGTTTAAAAGTTGAAAGCGGTGGATCAATACAACTTGATCAAAGAAAAAAATAAATCAATGGACCTAATTTCCTGTATAGTTAAAAGTAGAAGCTTTAACTCTGGGCCATTCAATCGAGGGTAGGAAGTTCAGTTTACTCTAAGAAAAACAAATCTATATCTTGAGATTGGATAGGAAAGGAAAATAACGGACGGAAGGGGAAATGCCTTCTTTTTTATCGAGCCCTTTCATTAAGCGCACTGAGACTTAACTGTACTAGTCTTGCCTATATAGACGTAAAAGCTGTTTGTTTTTGTTATTAATTGTGGTAAACATGGTCAAGGCAGTACTCTGGATTCAAAAGAAATCAACTATAATGTATGGAATGGATGGAATCAGAAGTTAAAGTGTGTGCATAACATTGGTGAAGGTAAAAAAAAATTAATGTTCACAGATTTGCACACAACTTACATGGTATTTTTGAGAAATGGGTAAAACAATTACTTTTGATCTTGCAAGTCCAAAACTCAATGTTTGAAAACAGTTACAACACTTAAGGTTTTTGTTTCAACTTTTCTTCTCGTGACTCCAATGACCGATTGAGCTTAAACTTTCACAGGTTTGTGATTTCATGTGTTTGCTGGGCCACATCAAGTGTGGATACTGGTCTTTGACAATAACCAATGTTACACATGTGCTTTAGATGCTTAATCAAAGGAATATAAATGAAATGGAAATAATGTCCTTGTTATTTGTTTTACAAAAATGTAATGCCGGTTGAAAAGAAGTAGGCCTACATTAGAGAGGAAACTGACCAGAGGCGGCACCAGACCTGTTAATCTGGGGGGGGGGGGGCAAGAGGGGGGGGGCAAACTTAAGTTTAGGGGGGCAAACAAAAATACCAATCAGTGTTAAATTTTCGTCCATGTGTCTTTGGAAAGCGGATAGGCTGATTAACACCAAGATGAACTGGTCCATTATCTGGTGATTGGGATTATGTCAGAAGGGCCACAGACTTTAGCAGAAGACCTACTTCTAGTGTCCCGGTACTACTCACACTACTGCTGGGTAAGGATTGCTCTTCAACGGTAGCTGGTTCGCCCAATAAACATACTGATGTTGTGTCATGTTGTTGATCATCGGCACTCGAATCCTCAAATTGATCATCTGGGACATTTAAGTCAGTATTAACTTTAATCCTGGGGTGTTTGTGTTTGGGTTCAGGATTCTCATCGCTAGATTCAGAATTAGATCTGTGCCTATCATGGGATGGAGGTTGTTTGGAATTCCTGCAAAACTTTCTAATATCCATTGTAATCAACTGTTTAACCAACGTGTTTAAGCGCAACAACTACATGTAGTATGCATAATACAGCACTCCACAATCCACGTGAACATCAAGTGTATGTCGTGTGTACTCTATAAGCCTACAATTCACTCCAGAAATAAGATTTTGCACTGTGTGAATTTGACGTGTTGTGTAAACTGCGTGTATACATTGGCTGCTTGTGGTTTTGGGCAGACAATGCATTTCTGTTTATAGCAAGTTTCCAAGTTTGTTCAGATAAGTAAATCCACATTTTATTAACATTGCCGGAAAACTGGGGGGGGGCGTTTCCACCTTGCCCCCCCCCCCCGTAGCGCCGCCGCTGAAACTGACTACGTGAATTTCCCAAGGATTTCGGAAACCCTTGATTTGTATCGTTCGATGACAACACGATTTTTTTCTGTAGGACGTTTTTTATCATGGGATAAGTCGGGTGGCATTTTCAGAGTTCCGTACGAAACCACTGCGCCTAAGTGGAAATCAACCATACACATATGGAAAAGCGTTTGAAATACCACGTAGACCAGCATGTAATTAACAATTTATAAGCATTTCTCACATTGTTCGGTGCGGCTTTGGGTAAAGGAATGCATAACTTAGTATGCAATGGGTTAATAAGGTAGAAAGAGTTTGGTTTCCCAGGCTTAAAACCAAACTAAACAAAGACACTATTTTACAGCTGGGCTGCACTTATACATTTCTTGGTTCATCGCTATAACACATCTAATTTAGATAATGTGCGGAGAAAAATCGTGCAGAAGGAAATGTTACAAAATTGTAAATGTTGTCAACTAAGAAAAATATTTTTCAACATTTTGTGGTGTTTAAAACAAGTATTGTCAGCAAGATAATGTAAACATTATTATTTCAAATTCCCATTTTGCCCATAACATCCCAAAAGTAGATTGAACCGAAAACTATGTATATATCGTTAAGAGTATAGGCCCTATATGTGTGTTATATATATAGCACATCTATGATTGAATAAATAACTGGATAACTCGCTATTTTTGTTATTCCCTGATTGTGATTAATGATTCATGGACATGATTTGGGAATTGATGAGATAAGTGTAAACATTCACAAGTCATTATCCACAGTTAATATGGTAGATGAGAACCTAATCTTGCGTGTCTCTTGGTCGTTGTCGTTAATTCCAAATAATAAATGACACTCATTACAGTATGACATCACATAATTTAAACCGTCAAACTGCTGTATGTTTCTTGTTTTTATTTATTGTATTTATCTTATGTTCTTGTATTTGTTCTTCTCTCTCTTTTGTTTCTTTCTTTTGTCTGTGAATTTTTTTTTTGTGTGAGTTGTTTTTGTTGTTGTTGTTGTTGTGGTTGTGGTTGTGGTTGTTGATGTTGCTGTTGCTGCTGCTGCTGCTGCTGCTGTTGCTGCTGCTGCTGCTGCTGTTTGTTTTTGTTGTTGTTGTTTTTTTTTGTTTGTTTTTTTCATCTTCTTCTTTCTTCTATTTTCCAGTTTCTAGGCTTTTACTATAATGTTTTTAAGTTTATTCCTCATTTATGTGTAGACTGAAGACTAACGTGAAGGGTGGATTGTAAATGGAATGTTCTCCAGCTGTTTACGCTTAGCTTATTGATACGATTCAAACACTTTATGTACATTGTATATGTAGACCGTAATCTTCTTCTTTTGGTTTTGCTTTAGTATTTATGTATTCATTTATTGATGTTTTTGTTTATTTGTTACCTTAAATTTTAATATAATGCGCCCGTGAACAGGCAGGTCCTGGAGAGAGCGCAATATTAATTAAATATTATTTGTTTTGATATTATTAACATTATTCTTAATATTATTCTGTAATTTTGTCTGTGCCCACTTCCGGGCTCCATTTTTACAAGGAACACTCTCTACACCGATTTGTATTAAGATTTGATTTATAACCATTTTGCATGTTTAAATACGATTATCTGCACATACTGTACGATCAGTTGAACCATTCAAGCACACTTTAACACAGAAATATACCACTGGTCCCCTGTTGAATCGTGGCTCCCAGTGGTCCTCTCACGCCTGTGCATACAAGACTTCGATAGGTCGATGACATTGTAAAGCAACAATGCAAGGGAATGCCACAGAGGTCCTAGCCATGCAATAATCACGAGGTTGCACTCTCGTATAGTCTCGCGCTATCGAATACGACAAAACGACTCGAACGAAGACTATATTTGTTCTTTGAAACAATTCTTCTTTTGAAATTATTTTTTTACAAAACTCTTGAAAATGAACAGCCAATAGCAAATATTTTTAAAATTCAATTTAGATTTTATATTAATACACATGATTTCCTAAATTAACATTGGAACAGACTTAAAACTAGGTACACGGAAAGCATGCTTATTATTTGCGAAACCTCATTTGCCAATTACGCTTGAATTGTACAAATAGGTTTAATAATGACTTGAAAGTCAGTTCGGCAAAAAACTAATTGTTTGCAAGTAACCGGAAACAGAGGTCAAGTGTTATTCTCAAGCGTTCGTTGTTGATTTGTTAAATACATTTTCACTTTCGTATATTAATTGGCTTTACTTTCTTTACTTTCCCAAACAATAATATGATAGGCCTAATGTTTATAGCCATAGACTTCGCTAAACTAATATATTTGTAGAAAAAGAATCGTGCACACGTAAAACTCAATTATGGTTGGGACCAACTAAGTCCCGGAAGTTCAAATTCGCACAAGACTTGCACAGTCTATTTTGCCTGAAGTCTACACCGGAAAAACACGATGCTCTGACGAAAACCTTAAGTATTGTATTATCTATCTCTCTATTTCACTGCCTATGTTTTCTTCTTTTTCTTTTAATATTGAGACACCGATCCGGTCATAGGATCGGGTGTTTTTAGTGCAAAATCGAAGCAGGGTCAATTAAACTATTAATATTCAAATGAACCGGAGCGTTTGACAGATCGGAAGCCAATTTTCGTCTCTGGACGGTCGATAGGCGGCGACCCAGTCAGTCTATACGTTTATATCTTATTTCAATTGAGGCGCAACTGTATACGAGTGGGTTTCTTAATAGCCGTGGCGGCCATCTGTCCTCAGATTTTTTACTCTTATGCGTTAGACCGTTTGAATGGCCTCCACGATGTGAAATACAGCATAGACTCGCTGACCGTAAAACACTTACCTCCAGATAATATCTATAAAGCACGTGTTTTCATCAGTAATTAATATGTACAAAACACGGGGACGGCTTTCATTAAAACAAAATTATAGAGCGTTAATCATGAGCGTTAAGGGTTACTTTAAAAAAACGGCATCAGTTGACTTTGTATCCCCAAAAATGTCCCATCTGCTTTCATAAAGGGCATCCCGTTTATCTGATACTGTTTGGTTTCTAAAAACCCGCTGTCAGCACGTGCTGACATTTGTATAATATTGCCATTGTCTTAACGACGTCGTACACACCAGTCAGCACTTATGCCATGATATCCATGCTGGACAAAGCCACACGTCCTGGAGGGGGTGTCAATCAACAGGGGTCAGGTCAGTGATTTGGTTAGGAGGGGGCTGGACAGAACACTGCCAGCATCATTTTGTTTTCACAATCGGTATGTCAATTTTTCCAATATAGATACAAATATATCGTGAAACTTAATTAGTTCAGCAAACAAATAAGCTTAAATTAACTCAGGTAATACCTGGACATTCAAACAACACACTTTTAGGCCTAGATGAAAAACATCCTTTGGGAAATGCAAAATAAAGTGTTTTGGTTAGGAGGGGGCAGGACAAAACTCTGCCATGAATTTCTTGTGTGTAAAATCGGTATGTCAACTGACAATTGTAGATAAAACCAAATTGTATGAATTAATTGATTAAGCAAACAAATAAGCTTAAATTAACCCAGGCAAAACCTAGACATGTAAACAACACACTGAGATAAAACTACAATCATTGAAAATATGCAAAATAATAATCCTCTTAACCTATGGAGAAAAATACCTGCAACCAATCGGGTCCTTCTCTGCAAGGGTTAACCCCCTGCCCTTTGGACACGGAATGCTACATCAAATGTCACTACTGCATTGTCCGGGTCAAATTCATTCGGGAAAAGACAAGAAAGGTGGGAGGGGGATTATTGGCATTGATTATCCATTACTACAGATTCTACCACTCATCTGCATCAATCCTATCCCTGCAAGTGTGTCCGACACCTGCAGCTCTTCTTTCCATGTCGATAGGAACATTTAGGTTACTACTTCCTACAAAGTTTCTTCGGGGACGGAGAGGGTGTCTAGTTGTGCCTCTGGGGACTTTAGGAGGTTTAGGTTCGTATATCGACGGAGAGACCCAGTGAGTGGATATCGTGTGTTGGAGAGATGATGCTTCAACAATACTTCTTGTCCAAAAATGGAACGAGGGTGCATTACCCCGACCGGTGTCCCACCCCACCCCCCCCCCCACCCCCACCCGCTTCCCGTCGGCTGAACTCAGTGGGTCCACGGACATACTTATCGAGTTCGCAGTGTTCGGATTGAATACACCTTGAAGACGCTCTTTGGATTAAAAGCAGCAGTTTGTTTTATATTATTGTGCTATGCGTTACATAACCCGCGAACAGTTTCAGAGGTTTTATGGGTTTGCAAAGTTCATTAAAATTACTACTAGCCGCATGTTTATTGTGAAATCATCTTGTAAATTATGGTACAGTTTCTATTTAATTACTGTGCTATACAAATCTGAGAAACAAAACTCACAAATGGTTTCAAAGGTTTTAGAAGTTGGCAAAGTTCATTAACTACTTGTAGCTGCATGTTCAAATTCGACAACCCCTTGTTTTGTCACCGGGTGAAGACCATATGGGGTGACGCTGGTTCTCGTGGAAATCGTATTGACATTACTAGACACAGCTGTAAAACACATCGTAGTTATTTCTTTCAGAATGAGTGACATCGACAAACTATGTTGTATTTACACAGGATTTGCCGGCCCTGAAAACGCCCTCAAGTGTGTTTACCTTACTACTGAATGATGTGCACGAAGACGTCATGCACCGGCCTTACAATTTGGTACAAACATCGAGCCAGTAAAGGGGTGTTGTCGTTGATCCCGTATTCCTCCATTGCGTTTAATGTTTACATGTAAACATAAGTACTGTTTTTATGCTTATAATGATCCCGACTTGATATGCAGGTGTTTGAAAGTAAAGCTGAACAATGTTTTTTGCAATGTCGTTTGAGGGATTTTTAACTGTTTGCTTGCTAGGTAATTAATCTTTTAGTAGATGGGCCTACCCAACTGGTGCCGTAACCAGAGGAGGGGGCAGGGGTGGAGGCGCCCCCCCCCCCGTTCAGAATCCTTGACCCATTCCCCCATTCGATCGAAAAGAAGTACACAAATTCATGGTTCGATACATTAAAAAGCCCCCTCCACAAAATTATGTCATTGCCCCCGCTTGCCCCCCCCCCGCTGCTCCACCAAATGAAAATGTCTGGATACCCCCACTGCAGCCCAACACACGATGTGATTATTAATCAACATCGGCACTTAGCGCTGCACTGATTTAATTAATGAATAAACCATGAAGCTTGTTGTTTCCCGAGTCATAGCAAATCTCGCTGAATTCAAATGGGTTGAAGAACCCTTCCCCGAGCTTCATTTATGCGCCAAAGCATATCCTGTATTGACTCTGGGGAAGGATTGTCAGTCTCATTGGCTACTATACAGTTGTATTTGACAATTTCCATCACACTAAATACCCTTTAATTGGCTTAAACAGACCGGCCAAGTCTCTAGGCTTATGGATGAGACGCTGGGATTTACACGGCGTCTCGGGTCCGGATCAAGGAGACTAGGTTCTTCTGATATTTCATTAAATCCCCGGTTGTTTTAGTCGTTGCCATGGAAAGCAAGACATTGCAACAGTAAGGGTCCACGGGCTGGCGTCGTAGAAATGGATTGTTTTCTTTACAGTAGGAAACATTCCTAGTAATAATTATCCGTCTCTTGTTTTCCACCGATTCAGGTTGAACTTGATACCTTGAATATTTATAGGTCTGATTTTAAGAGCTCGAAAGCAGGTCAATGTGAAATGCTTACAAGGGCTGTGACGTCATGATCATAGTCTACTTGTGGCAAGGAAATATATATGAGGTCTCACCCAGTTACTACACGAGCGCACGCTGACCGTCACATCACAAAAAAAGCTTTTAAGGTCGCCGTCATTATTGTCGGGCGCGCGTGTGCAGTAGCTCTCCGTGAGAGTTCAGAATGCAAAGTCTGGCCACAGACTCGCTGTGATCAAGACAACACATCCCCTTTGACGGGTCAATGTATCCTGTGGCGTAGCTGGGGGGGTTGGGTTGTCACAGGTGAAACCCTCATTGGGGGAAACGTTTTTTGTTTTTTGTTTTTTTTGGTTTGTTTACATGTATGGTATCCACCTTGACAATTACTGACTGGTTCTATAGGCTCGAGGAACAGTTCTTTGTGAACCCCTAGATTCAGAACCGGGTCATATCGTAGACCGGAAGTCCGGGGTCAGCCCAGCTTGGAATCAACCAATTATCATGTATATAGCAATGGTCCATGTTATAGTATTATCCGCAGGGTGGGGACAGTGGGACAGTAGGACAAAGGAACACAGAAGCAACAATGATGTCCTCACATTCGGAATCCTTTGCATTTGTGTGTCCTCACATTTTTCGTGCACTTAATCTAATATTGAGAGTGTTAAGCGAAAGCGACAAAGGAAAGTAGTCACATTGATAGTAATCAACTGATGTACGTAAATCCATGTTAAGGAAATGTACGTCTGTCAAGCGGATTTTGGTGGGTGTGGTTAAGGGGTCATGAGAAAGGGACCCCCAAAATGAGCTAGATCAGCCGCTGTGTTAAAGGGGCACTGTCGTCATGATCAAAGCAGGCCTGTGGTTGTACATGGAATTGTGAACTCTCACCAAGTTACAGCAGGCGCGCACACTATCCATAGATAATATGATACAGGGGAGGGCGAGGGCGTGCAGTAACTGGGTGGGAGTTCATTAATTCCATGTCCAGCTACAGGCCTGCTTTGATCACGACAAAGCCCATTTTACCTTAGGAAACCTACTGGAAAATGTTTGGCATAAGGCCTTTTCACACTATGAACGTCTGATCCGTGTCGAAATCTACACGGATCCACTGCGTGTCGACTTCGTAAAATTTCAACACGGTTTAAGTCTTCTCCCTTTTCACACTGCACAACGTGACACCCGCCTTTGTGCTACGCGTGTAGTGTTTCGATCCGTGTTGTGCGCGATCGTTTCACACTTACCACAAACGTCCGGATCTTACACGGGTAAATGTGGCGGGTCAAAGGTTATTTGTTTGTTCGTTTGCTTAACAACTACAGTGCACGCACCGCGGTACCAGCTAGTAGCTTTACACGGATCGGAGTTAACCCAGAAGCGTTTCACACTACGGCTTTTGACACGAGCTCTCAACCCTACTACCGAGCAGGGTTAGTTTCGACACGGGGCAAGCGCTCTACACGGTTCAGTGCCGTGTTGAAATGTTGCAGTGTGAAAAAGGTTCACTAGTTAACACGTGTCGGACCCGTGTCGAACACGGAGATTTTTCGTAGTGTGAAAAGGCCTTATATAGTCGAGTCCCAGATATCATGAAATGGCCAGTGGCCAGACATTTTCAGTGTAGTCAATTTCAGGCGGTTCGCCCGTGTGCTTGGTCGCCTCATGGAGAAATTTCGTCTGTTGTTTTGAAGTAACGGCGTGTGTCAACATGCTGCCCGTCGGTTCTTACACAGAAGGAACCTCCCAATTATCTTAACTGTGTTTGTTTGAGCCAATTAACGACAGCGCCTTTATTACCTTATACAAAATTACAATATCTCTGAGTGCAAACCATCTGAAGCCGTACCTTAAAGGTAGGGTCATATAGATTGGTAAATACTCATAAAATGAATGACCATAAAAACTTAGTTGGTGCGAAACACTGCAGCTGTTGATATAGTATAATCTGTTCGAGGAAGGATTCCCTTTGAAGTTTTAGGGTTTGGATAATTTTTCACCCTAAAACATTTGAATTTGAGGAACGATTTAAGCATGGATATTTCTGTGAGGGTTGGTGTCCGTTCGCGAATGTTGCTTCCAGACGTGATGCGGTTGTCACATCACTAAACGTAGATGGATTCGACGTTCGTGTGAAAAAAACCGTGACAGCTTCCTGTGGGTTGGTATCTTTCTGTATAATTTTGCCCATAAATCAGCATTACGATGACAAAAACCAAACCATGACCCTATCCTTCAAAAAATGCACGATTAAACAAGATTGAAGAAACATAGAACAATATTGTCTCATTACATGTACATTAATTAAGGTAGAACAACAATGATTTGACAGTACCAAAAATAGAGAAACTCATAGAAAAGGAATTTAACAAATCATATCATTTGATCTAGCAATGTACAATTTAAAAATAAGACAAGAGCGCACCTCAAGGATTACAGAAAAAGGTTAAGTAAATACTTCGCTTTTTGGCGGACCTAAGTACAGGTTTAAACAAAAAACCGAAACAAAACCACGTGCATGCATATCACATTGCTGCAGCGAGCGGCCTCCCAGATTCAATTACTGCACATCATAAACGTCAGAAACATGGTATCGAGTCCAAGAGAAGTCTGTGCCACGCAATATGAATCCCCAGGGTCGTCCATGCCCTGTATCATCAATGTTGAATAATATTTTACAGACTGAGTTTCTACACATAGGGAGTGCTAAATCACCTTGACCGTGCGGTGAGGAAGGACCGAGAATCGCGTTGTGGTAATGGCGGGTAACTCCGCGGAAGGCCCGGCACGCTTGGAGGTCCACAACACCGCAGGTGCTACTACAAAATCGGGTTAAAATGCACTGTTTTTAAAAGGCTTGCTGTAAATGCAATTACAGTTGCTGGGATAGTTGAAACTGTTTGTATCACTCGTTGCCACATTGGCGCAATAATCCTATTTTGAAGCCCATGTTGTTGTTGTTGTTGTTGTTGTTGTTTTTTGTTGTTGTTTTTTTAGCAGGGGTTTTGAGGAGTTGTTTAACTTAGACGACGGATGTCCTCATAGCCTGAAGATGTCTGTATAAAAGGGTCTAATTATAGATGAAATAAAGTAGTGTATTTTGTGTTTATTTGTGTTAAGTTGGTTATTTTGTTCTACGTAGTTATCGGAGGTCTCGGTTGAACTATCGCTGCACGCCAAAGCATAGGCTTGTTGACATTCTTTCCAGTGAAATTACTTGAAATGGTCAAAACATAGTGCGTCGAATTATCAAGGGAAATAGGGACGAAATGTCGTTTCGAGACTTGTCCTAAACATTAACCTTTTTTGCCGCGGATTTGGGAATTTGCCAAAATACTGCAGTCGTTGGCCGTCGCTCGCCGTATTGATGCAAGCCATTTCGGTTCACCATGCTCGGCCTATAAAAAACAATCGTCTCGACGTCCGCTCGAAACCGAGCAGCCCACTTGTGGAATTATATACCCGTTGAGGATCTAACAAACCATGGAGGTATTTATTTAACTTTCAGGTGGAAGTGTAGATAGTTTTACTTCTATATTAAGTACCGGATCACCTTTCGAATATATTATTTCTTGTTTGTCTTCTGTAAGATTCAATCATTTTTAAATAATTTATAACAACAAATATAAATATACGTTGACAATTATGTAAGTGGTCCTGATCGGATGAAGATTGTAATAATGTTATACATTCGGTGGTAAATTCCCGCTGTGCAAAAGTGCATCTCTACAAACGAAACCCAATACGGTAGAAACACCTGCATGGTTCAAAAACAACACTGCGCCTGGACTCGTGTATAAAACACATTGTCGTAAAACAGAACCACTCTGCTTCGAGAAGACGGATGGGACATTTCAAGTCGCTGACAGAAAAGGTAGAAGAAAACAAACACCAGTATTAACTTTTCCCCTCTGCAAAGTTCATTTACTTGGATGGCCTTTGACACGCACTGTAAAATACTAGTTGTTGCATAGTATACAGTGTTATTATACAGTGTTTGTTTTTATTCGTCAAGAAAATGTCAAAGCCATTTCTAATGCACATCAAATATCGATGTGTCTGTGCTCACATCTGATCAATTCTACACAAGGCCGTTGCTGACGCACGGGTTTAGTTTTCTAGCTTGTTGGTTAAAAGTATGTTGGAAAAAAATTCCGCCGAGTATTACAATTACAGTTGTTACACCATTCTTACAAAATCGTAGATGCAGTGGTAGTATATAGCATACAGTATAACAAAATAACAATAACTAGAACTTAAGTGCTTGTTACTTGACAGACACTAAGTGTTGGGGAACACATTTAAACATGAATACATGTACTGTACATGTGTATTGATAAATCGATTTTATTTTGCAATAGCAACACAAAACAATAACAATGATGCCATTTACTGAAGCAACATTGTATTGGTTATGAAAGAACATTAAAAGTCAATATAACACATATGCAGTTTATGTTGATTTTTTAAGCAGCCTACTTCTTCTTTCAACGGAATTTCAACAGAATTCAAACTAAGTTGGATTCTCAGATGTGTCGGTTTTGCATTATTATTATTGTTATGCTATTATATTTTGGTTCAATACATGTGATAATGATAATCTTGGCCTAGTTAAAGTTTAACGAGCATACTCTAACTTGTCATTTCATGGTTAATTGGATTTGGGGGAAATATTTTTCATGGAGAACTTTTTTATTTAAGACTTTTGAAACAAAGAACTTAAAAAGACTCCTTTTTTAAAAACGCAAATCATCATGATGTAAGTGTAAGCCTCTCGTAAATCAGTTTGGACAATTCACTCTACTAGGGCCTATTAGAAATAAGAATAATACTAATAATATTAAGACAGAGTCGAGAGTCTCAAATACTGTTACTTATTCCAGTTAAGGGATAACTTAATAATAGTTGTGAAGAGGATCGGATTTGGAGCATCCGGGAAAAACAAATTCCTAGTGGTTGATACCAGAGAAGTCCAGCGCACAATTCACATCTCAGCCCCAGTTTCCCTATCTCCTGCTTTCGATCCTATTAGTCTTTGGTTAAAACTACGGGGGTCAACAAAGGTTCGAGTCCAACCCGACATACCAGTGGTTTTTGTTGTTGTTGTTGTTTGTTTGTTGTTGTGGGGGGGGGGTCCGCATAACTTTGGAAAACAGCGATTATACACTTAATAAACGTCGTTGTGTAGGGTAAACTTAAACCAATTTAAAACAAATATTTTAATCAATTTATACGTGACCAAATCCTACCTAAAAGCACAACTGTTCCTTCCATAGTTAAGCTAATATGGGTTTTACATCGTAAGCAACTGCAAGAATGTCTAGTTTCTATGTGAATTATCTAATCTGCCTGAGTAAGTAATGAACTCGAGGTGCAATTTTCGAAAATACTAAGCTGACAAGTTCTAGTCCAATTAACTAGTATCTGATCCCACTAATTCGTTAGGCTTCTCCTGAAAATTAAGCCAACTTTACATTAATTTAATCCCAATCAATTAATCTCATCACATGAAGTTAACATATTGTGTTGTTCAATTACCGGTACTGATGACAATGAAGTATATTTTCCGAGTTCGCGATGGTTTCCTCTTTCACAATGCTTTAATTTCACGTGCATTGCCCTTAACCGCATCGTCCGTTGATTGCCTACTTTGAAATTGACCTCTATAAAATGCAGACTCTTGGTGGCGCACTACATTTTGAATCCCCCGAATAAAGAACAATGTTTTCAATAAATACAGCTTGACCGTTTTCCCTGGATTTACAAATTAAAACTTGTCTGACTTAACATTTAACAGGGTAAACTGGATGCTCATTTGATTTTTTTTAAACTGACTGATATTCAAGGAAGTTAATCCGTGTTTTGTTGTCGTTGTTGGTGTTGCTGCTGTTGTTGTTTATTTTTGGATTTAATTTATTTTAATTTGTGATTGAAATTGGGCACAGCGGGTTGTATCTCGATTCGTGTAAATAGATGTTAAATTTGAATTAGATTGTGTAGATTGTTAGATTTGACATACGTTGTTGCGGTACCCGCTGCTAAAACATAGGATTCGAACTGCCCCTACCGGGCTATCCCGGTGGTCTAGTGGTAAGGCATCTGCTCTATAGAAAGGCAAAAGTCATGGGTTCGAATCTCAACCGAGTAATATGCCTGTGGAATTTTGTTCACAGGACACGGGAAAATACTGATAATGCAGTGCTTTACACACATCGGTATCTCGGTTCTTGCCATCTGAACTTCGATTTTTGCCCGCAGGGGTTCCAGATTCCCGAATTGCAACAGCTCGGAACACATCGATTACCATGGTAACGGAGTGCTACTCTTACTTGCAATATCCTCTTTGTTGTCTCTTAACTGAAGCCGACGGTGCACTTTGGGGATACAAATCGACGGTAAGAATGGAGTCTCCCATGTAAGGTATACGTCGCGTGTCTCCATGCTTTAATCACCGGCTACAATGCCCCAGTGGCAGGCCTAGAGTTTGACAAGGTTTCCGCTGTTATGGAAAGACTTCACTCTCCACCTTGACATTTTTCCGGCCATTTTATTTTACCTTGTTTCCCTTATGTTCTTATTATTTAGAATAGTATTTCTCCGGACATCCGGTTGTAGATTATAATGCCTTTTAATATATAATTTCATTGGGACAGCAGCAGTCAGCCCCAGTGCGAATCTGTATCCTTCTACAGACGCCAATGATTAACTTTTAGCTGGAAACTATAGAATTTCATACTTCAAGTTTTAAATTGCAAATAAGGCATTGTAGACACGTCAGACCCTTCGGTGTCGATTAGCCTACATAGTTAAATTTCAAGTAAAGATACATCGGGGTTGCAGAAGCCGCTGTTTAGTGGTTAAACCGTACTATCAACTTCAATCTGTCGATTTTTTATTGTCGATTGTTTTATTTCTTCTTATTATTTTTTGTTTAAGCCACATACACTTCCTCCTCAATCAAACTTTGATTTAGCAACGATGCACTAGATGGAAAATCAACATGGCCGCGTCAACATAAAGACAATGTATATTGTACAGGTTGTCGGGTTTTTAGAGAATTGTTATATCATTCATTTGGCAACGCCCAAGTTATTATGAATACTTTATACACCGCCTGTTTGACTGTAAACCATATTCTGTAATAAGCGTCGCTAGTATTGTAATGTCGATACAGATGTGTGCTGTATTGCTTCGTAATGTAGATCGGGACGAAGTGGTACGTGGTATCATAAATTGTATTGTTCCCGTGTTGTTTATAGGGATTGTAAACGTTTGGTAATTGGAACCCACTGTTTGTTTCAATCCTATAGTTGTAGATATATACCATAAAACTAACCTGTGAAAATTTCATTTCAAACGGTGGTAGCGTTTTTGAGATATTGCCGATATCAGAAGC
Source organism: Plazaster borealis (assembly GCA_021014325.1). NCBI lineage: Eukaryota > Metazoa > Echinodermata > Asteroidea > Forcipulatida > Labidiasteridae > Plazaster > Plazaster borealis. Next base: position 8,515,865 of record CM037467.1, read on the forward strand.
ATGCTGTACTTGTTACCCAAGTAAATTTGTGTTGCAATTAATTTTGTGAGTAATTACCAAACGTAACAGACCCTTGTATACACGCAGTATCTCTCCACGTGCATTTATGTAGCCAATAAAACGTGTCATACAACATTTTCCCAATTATGCTAAGCCATGAAAGCAAGCGTTGGACAACTTTTTTCTCCGTGTCCGATTTCTCCATCGGTTCGTTCTGTCTCTCTCTATCTGTATCTCCTCTTCTTCTTCTTCTTCTTCTTTTTTTCCTTCTTTTTTATATTCTTTCTTTCTTTCTTATCTCCATTACAATATTGGCTGTCCCGATTATGTCAACTCTAAAAGCCAAAGAAACCGGAGTCGCCAACTAAAATACGGGAACAACTCAACCGATCGTTCACCTGATCAGCACGATCCAGGTTAGACTTCAAATTTGTCCAGGGCAAAGCGGGCCCGTCACGCCGTACGATGGGCACGATCTGACCCGGCGGATCCACAGTGTGGCGGATCTGTTTTCAACGCTGTTGCTCAAACAACCCACACACCATTGAATAACATGAAGTGTTTCTTAAAAAGAAGGGGAAAAATGCACTTATCTTGTTCGTTGCTTTTGACTGTTATATCCGTTCTTGTCAAGCAACACGTAACGAAACTCTCTTGTCTCTTTGTTCTTCTTCTTTAATTTTGTCTTCTTCATTTGTGACAGAAGGTTAACGATCACGTATCGCTAATAACGGTAGTACATTAACAGTGCATTGAACTGTCAATTACACACGATTCCAGCCCCTCCCCAACCCGTTTTAAAGGGGGTGCCTCACGGGTGAACAACTTACGAACGTATTGCTGCCACTAAAAGCTGCGAAATGTGCTTGAAAATCTCAACTGAATGTCTCGCCGCTGAAATGGAAGTCCTTCGCAATAAATCTTAATGAGAGATTTTGGAACTCAATGTGGCAGCGGACTTATCGGGTACATGTCCATTGTTTACGTAGTTTTGAGCGTGCTCACATTTCTATGAACGATGTATATCCATTCAGTCTGATTTCAACTAGCGTTCAGAAAAGTCTCCGATTTGCAAAACTCGAGTCGAATGAGCAATTGTGGAAATGTTTGTTTTAAGGGGTCTTCATAATGTGAGGGAAAAAAAGGTGTTTGTTTATTTTATTTTATTTGTATATTATATTGTTTTGTTCTGATGAAAAAAACCTGATGAGAAAGAAACACTTTATTTAACAAATTTAGCCAGTTTGTTAAATCTTAACGTTATTTCAGAAACTGACCTCCAAATTTAAACTATTGTTAGAATTGTCCTGTAAATTAGTAAACTGAATTAGAATAACATTTGTTTTTATATAAACCCTTTAGTGTACTGGGTAATCTTCCAAAAGAATCCATTTTCAAACAACTAAATAATGCATAGCAGACTCCTGAATTGTGAATTTATGAAGATGAAGTGATGGCTGTTGTAAGGTATGCATAATATATCAAACCAGCTATGCATTCTTCAGTCAACCATTAAACATATACCGTTTGCCAGCCCGCCCTCTAGGGACATGGGTCAATTACCTTTGAAGCTATGACCACAAATCAACTTGCAAACGCGAAATTTGTTCGTGCCACCGATGCTGAGATTGAAATTGTCATTCAAATGTTGTTGTTGAACCCGTCTATCACTCCACTATAGTAGCCCATATGCACAAGCGCCATCTTTAAAAAAAACGCAATGCATTTTGGGAAACCGAGTACAGTTAAAAATGAAATCAAGCTGCCAAGATGGACGCCGTGCTGTAGGTTACATGTAACTGTGCCAAGTGTTATAGTTGTGTGCCGCATTGCTTAAAAATCAGCGCGCCATGATGGTTGCCGGTGTTGCCTGGACTCAGATTTCCCACGTATCCTTCGGCGCCGATCAAGCACATTATATCTTGTCTCTCTATTCCAAGGCAAGCACTCTCACTGCACCAGCATAATATAAAGGTTTTGACCAATAGGTCGCTGTCCCCGAGGCACTCAAAGTGAAGTTAGCCAAGTCTGTTGCTGTGCACAGAATTTGTGATTGTCGATCTGGACTACACAACCAGTGCTTCATTGTGTGTGGTTCTAAGTTACAATCGCAGTCTGTAGTTTCGCCATCAGGTAGGTATCCCCACTTCTCCATAAGTACCCTATAAAGACCATATCCATATCAATCTGCACCTGACACCAATTTTATGTTGTCTTAGGCCAACCCATGCACACACACACGCAGTGCGTACATCTTCAGTCATTTGAAGGCTGCACTCAAAAGGAAGACAGAAGAAGATGCGCACTGATATTAGGCTATTCATGTCGTGCTCCCTTTGTCGTGTCCCCTTTGTACTAAGTCATCAAAACCACGTATTCTCACTACACAAATGGGTGCCAGACTCTTTTTTTATTCTCAGCCTCGGCTTGATCAATGTTATGAATGGGATATGCAAGACATCTCCCACTCCCATCTGCGTTGCATGGATGCAAAGAATATGTCTCACTGAATCAAAATCATCAACTTAATCAACTCCCCAGTCGTGTTTGACGACTTGAGAGTTCCTCATCGTCATCCAGCCTGACAACTATCTGTCGCATCTGGCAATAGAAATGATTGTATCGCAACGCAGTGATTTTCTGTTCAGAGGTCTTCCTTGTTTACTGCGTTTCTTTTTCCGTAAAGTAAGTGGCATGTTATATCTGACGAAATCCATTCTTAACTCAAGCTATCAATGTCACACAAACAATATAATGAAAACCAAAAACCTTTAGTGGAACGTGTGAATACTTATTTAATATTAAAAATGGTTCATTGTTTTAATTACTCTTAAAATTTTAAAAACCTATTCGGTAAAATTAAGACTTTAACCTCCGGTAGATCTGTACAAAGTTCATTGTAATACTGAGATAGTCTCTTCAATGTGATTTATTTGTCTTTTTTCTTTCTTTGTCTTAATATGCATTGTGCAAGTCTCCCGATTATTCAAATTTTCAAGAACTTTCTTTGGGTGTGTGTCTTTTATAGCATTACATTACATTACGAAGTGTGGATCTGAGAACAAAATACCTCTGCACAAAGTTTGGACTTGCACCACTATGTGGACTTACACACGTCCACAAAGTGTTTTTACAACGTTGAAGAATATGTTTTTCGTGTTCTTACACCTGCCAACTTACGGGTAACTTTTAACAATGGAAAAATGGACCCCACAAGGTAATTTCAATAGGAACAATTGGGCCCCATAAGGGAATTCTTTAGAAAAGGGAATAATAGAACAACAATAGCAGTACCCCACAAACCGGATTTGCGGTTGCGTGAGTGCGCAGAACAAAGGAATGTCCACAGAGTGTATGTGTGTGTGTGCGTTTGAGTACGTGCAAGTCTTGCACAGTCTAAACAGCTTAGAAGCTGAATACTGATAGGGATGTCTCCTCTGGTGAAAAGCTGTCTCTTTAGCAGTAGCTTTCAACTATGGAAACATTAATAGAAGAAATCAGTTTAAATATAGTTTGGTAGCATAAGAAGTAACTATAAATAAATAGTAAACTTGCGGGTACAACCATGTGTAAAATCTCTTTTGGATGAGTGTTGGCTCTGAAAAGAGCCGGTGTGGTCTCGACGTTTCGAACAGTATACTCTGTTCGTATTCAGGACCCCCAAAACGAGCATTTTACACATGGTTGTACCCGCAAGTTTATTATTTATTTGTAGTTACTTCTTATTTTTCCACACCATGCAAAGCTTCAAATAACACTTAATAATGACTTTCGTTGAAGATATATTTTTAAAGCAGAGGTGTGTCTTTTAACACTAGGTCTATATTTAGTTTGATTTAAAAACACCTTCATGATATACCTCTCAATGAAACACATGTGCTACTGCTGACGTCAACAAGTATAACTGTACAGTTAGAAATGGGGAATATCAAAAGTTGTGGACGACAAATTTGCTATAATGTGTCATTTAACTACTCAATGGTCAGTCACTCCCAGCGGGGTTAATGCACGTGAATCTGTCAACCCTTTGCTTCAAACGCCCCCTTTGTTGGAGCTGTCATTTAGACACGACTGTCTGTACATCGATCCTGCTCGATAGTGTTTCAGCCAGTGCATTAAGTGGTTCTCGCTGGTGTCTTACTTTAACTCCGCATCACGAATGCGAGGCACACAGTTCTTTTTAGCGCCCCCCCCCCCTTTCAAAACTTAGTCCATGTAGTAGGCAAGAAACATGTTTGTCTCACGAATAACGAAGGGACTGAATGCGTCTACAAGATTTTTTTTTCGGAGGACGACACAAATTCAAATAGACCAGTTAGCAAGGATCATTTTGTTAAATTTGCATCGGAGCTAAAGAATTTTTTTGGTTTCACCTAAACACCGATGTGTGTAAAGCACTGTACTTTCCCGAGTCTCGTGAACAGCTTCCACAGAGCAGATGTCTTACCACTAGACCACCGAGATTACCCGGAAGCTAGAGGCAGTTTGAAACCTATTTGTAGTGCGCCATGTATAAGGACACATAACTCTCGTCGCATAGGAGAGGAGGTTAATTCATTTCTCTGTGATTATTATACTAATTAATTGATACTTTTGGTTATTACTCTAAAAATTAATGACCATAACAAACTTACTTGATAAATAGCACCGGAGAGCTGTTGATATTATAACACATTGTTTGGAACGACCCCTTTGAAGTTTTGTAGTTTTTGAGAAAGAGGTAAATTTTCACCCCAAAACTTTAATCTGAGAAAGGCTTCATCGTATTGGCCTTCAATGTATGGGCGTTGAATACCATACCATTTACGTTATTTGAATAACATCTATGATCGTCTTGAATAAGAGTAGCAAATGTATCCATTGGTATCTCAGCACTTTATGATTGATTATTATTTATTTCATTACGTATCCAACAGCGCAGGTGCCAATAACAGGATGGAGGAAATAAGAATAAATGTTTAGTGCTGGAGGTGGGAGGTAAACCCCAAACGGGGAAAACCCACGCAATCAGGGCCCAATTGTATGGCTCTGTTTACCGTAAGAAAATAATCGGTTCTTAACGGAATCAGGGAATTCCGTCAAGTGTATTTCGCAGGTTAGCAGAGATTTTTTACTTGTGCGCGTGCGTAGGCATTCTTCGCTTAGCGCAGAAATTCGGCGTTTGCCCTGTAAGCGAAGAATGGTGATCGCAAGTGCAGAATTCGGCAGTATCCCTGAAAGTCAGGGAAAGAAACCACTGAACCAACCTGATCCTTAATGCGCTGATTCTCTATACAGTCAGTAAGACATCAGTTGGGTTCACCATGGTGTTTCTGATCATGGCGTATACAGACAGTTTGTAACTGTGTCCTTATTTAGTAATATGCATCAATGCTTTCAGTTTCAGAAATAATCTAATTTCGATAATGATTAAAACGTGCATCCGATATCCAAATGTGAAATGTGAAAGAGACTTATTTTGTAGGCAAGATGAAAAATCACCCGCAACTCTTACCCACAACCCTCCAATGTCACGATCAATCTTAATTCATCCAAACGACAACTAAATCATCTACCACACTCCGACCGAAGTTCAATACATAAAAACACTCGGCACGTTAATGGAATAAAACTCTCCGATAAGTAACTTGGAAATTAAAAATAACACTGCATTGATTTGTTAACTAAACGTATTTTCACTATCCTCATTTGACTTATCGTACATCGGCGCCACTTTTTTAAAAATCTTATCAGGTGGGGGGGGGGGGATATTGCACGATCGTTTGCAATTAAGATGGCAAGATGCAGTGTGCATTGGTTCACCAACATCCACTCAGACGTAAACCACTGTCAAGCAATCTGCCCGATCACAATTATTAGCAGTGCTGCCGTCTTGTAAGTGTACCAATCAAAACAGTGAATCCCAATCCAGGCTTGCAGGTAACGAACCTTGTACAATGTTTCACGCAGTGGAGCATGGAGGAATACTCCATGAGTGGAGTAACTGGGGAGGGGGTGGGGAGGACGTGTTCTCCCAATTGATGCCAGTGCCCCCTTAAAGACGGAAAGGTTCCTCTGGACGATATACCAAGTCAGCGGGTGTGTGCCCCCCTTAAAATCCTCTTAAGAGTTCCCAAGAATACAATGAATACACAATAATGACGGGGGTACACCATGCCAAATATCGAACACGAAATGCTGGGCGACTGGCTACCTGTATAGGAACATGCTTTTTCTCTCTCTTTTGCTATTATTATTTTTTTTGTTTACATTGTTTAAAGGTATCGTACACGTTTGGTATTTACTCAAAATATATATAAGCATAAAAACTGACTTGGTAACGAGCAACAGAGAGCTGTTGATAGTATAAAACATTGTGAGAAACGACTCCCTCTAACGTAGTTTTTGAGAAAGAGGTAATTTCTCACTAAAATAATAAAAGACTTCTAGCTAGAAGCCTTTTATTCCTATCTGAAAGCACACAAATTTGTACAACAAGCGTGTTTTTTCTTTCATCATTTTCTTGCAACTTCGATGACCAATTGAGCCCAAATTTTCACAGGCTTGTTGTTTTATGCATATGTTGGGATACACCAAATGAGAACAGTGGCCTTTGACAATTACCAAACGTGTACAATGCCTTTAACATCCCTGAAGAGATATCTTGTGTTTTTCCTTTGTCCCTGTTCTCAAAATCCTCCCATAGACTTTGTACACATGATTCCTTATGCAGCTCTCAAGTTTTTAGAACTCCCGTAGGGAGCATTTTTGTTTTCCTTTTTTAGTTTTGTCCTCGGTCTCCATAAGGTAGCGAGAATATTAAAACTATAATAGTTGTCTTGTGTTAAAGTCATCCAGTCCCAAATGTGTTATTTGCAGGAACTCTGGTTCAGGAAATTGTTTTCAAATCACATGCCATCTATTTTGGATTAATTGTTTTCCAACCTTGGGAATATTAAATATAGAGAAATACATATTAGCAGACTTGTTTCAATTAATTTTTCCGGAGTGTTCTTTTAACACCGAAACCATGTGTGATAATAACGAACAAACCATCGCTCACCGTACATATGTACGTGTTGGGTTTTTTTTTCTTCTTTTTTTCTTTATTTTGTATATATTTAGAAAAGCATAAACCAATCTGGAAAAACGCGTATACCTTCTTCTGATTTAAATTAAGCAAAGTTTGAGAAAGAAACGAACTCAATCTACACAACATCTTGTGTTTTCGGTCCACCATGGGAATTAATCGTCGGCTGCTAATGAATTTCAGACCGTAAACATATTTTCAAGTTCTTCTCCAAAGTGATAGCTCGTCGAAACCGTGAGATGTTGTGACTTTTACTTAACCGTCACTGAAAGACGCGTGACAATTTTGAACACCCGCTGGGAAATCAATACAGTGACAGTACATTTCGTGAAGTGAAAGAAAACGCACTGATGGTATTTAAGTGCATGGTTTTAAACGGAAGAAACAAACACAATTTAGCTTATTTCATCGTCTTGCAAAAAATGGCAAATGAGAATTGCTTATATGTGTGTGTATTTACGTCAGCATTGGCCAGTCTTCCGGATGAGATGTTGCACAAGCACGAAGTGTAGAACAAAATCGCCTTGCTTTAGCATATAAGCGAAATAAAAGCCGAAAAAGCAAAGTCTATAACGACGTGTTTTCTGCTTCCCTATATGCTCTAAAAAGGTTCATAGATTAGTGTTTGTCAACGTAACGCTGATTCATAGGTCAAATTATCTATAAAGATACAATAAAAGTCACCTGCGAAAGTTTCAGCTGAATAAAGTGTCAAATTGTTGAGAAAACAGCAACAAAATGTCATTGTATTTTCATCTAAATCGAATCCATCCACGTTTAATAGTGTGACAGCAGGTACCAACCGCATCTCTAGCCACAGCATTCGCGAAGGGACACCACGGAAATTTGAGTTTTCAGGCAACCCTCATAAATCTGGGAAACGATTCATGCATGAATCGTTTCTTAGATTCAAATGTTGTGGGGTGAGCTATTGTCAAAACCCATATTACTTCGAAAGGAATACTTTCTCAAAATAGTGTTATACTATCAACAGCTGCCGTGCTTCTTACCAAGTAAGTTGTTATGGTCATTACCAATCTATGACACTACCTTGAAAAGATATTCAATGAATGCTACAAAGTAAAAACAAAAATTAAAAACAATATTTTTTTACGGTATAATAACAGTATTATAAGTTGTTACCCGCACATTTCATTATATAGTTAGAAAACTGTACTTTAATGCACTTGAAGCCCAAAGAAGTAAACTTGAAACGAGATTGGTTTAATTCTAAATCGCGCACTTGGCCTATTGGAAGATGGTGACAATGCACTGTATGTGACAGTGCCCCCACCGTTCATAATTACACTACATTTCCCTTGTTGGTGTACAATGTTACATATCGCTCACGGAGCTACACAGTGTCTCGAACTGTGAAATGTGTTTGCCTCTTTTGCTAATAATGAAGTCTGTCAAAGGTTCTGGTGGCCTTTTAATATTATTATTCCCTCCTTACTTGGGGGCATTCGTGACAGCTGCAACAGCGACTAGATGTATTTGTTCCTCGCCATTAGACGGTCCGCAAAGTACGGTGCACCGCTCACCCACTTCCTTCCAAATTAATTATATTGTCAGCCGAATCGGTTTACCAAGATAGATCGAAAAAACAAAACCTAGAAAAGGACGTGACGCCAGAGCGTGCTAACAATTATGGACATTTCCAAAACCATCATTAATGTTGGACATTGTCCAAATAGATTGGCTCAGTTTTTGTGCACAAAAAGAGTGGCATATTCAAGGTATTACAATGTCACACGGAGCTCCTTGTTGAAATATTTAGTTTGAATTCCCTGCACTATAAAAACTCCTTGGTCATAACTGACCCTGTTGTGGGTCCGGGGGGGGGGGGTCTGATCCAGTTCTGAGTCAGTGTGACCCGGAATATTTGTCAAAGTGACACTCCGTGCATTATAAAAAAAACTCCCTGGTCAGAAATGACCCTGTTGTGGGTCCCGGGGGGGGGGGGGTCTGATCCAGTTCTGAGTCAGTGTGACCCGGAATATTTTTCAAAGTGACACTCCGTGCATTATAAAAAAAAACTCCCTGGTCAGAAATGACCCTGTCGTGGGTCCCAGGGGGTTCTGACCCAGTTCTGAGTCAGAGTGACCCGGAATAATGTGTCCAAATGACACAGAAATGGATCAAACTGACGTTTAATCCGAGCTAAACTCGTATGTTTTAACCAGCTTCCGGGTCAGCCTGACTCACAAATGGGTCAGGCCCTGTGGGATCCGGAATCCGGGTAAATTCTCATCCGGGAATTATTAGAGTTTGAGAGGCCACAACATACAAATACCTTCACCTTTCAAATGTATTGACACCGGTTTGTGTTACAAGTTGGCAATCACAATTCTCGTTTTTTCACACGGGTAAAAAGGGGTTGGCCTCTAAGGCCTTGAAATTGGTAAAATGACACTCAGAAGCCTGGACGATTCCAAGAACTTATGAAGCGTTGAATCTCTTCAAATCAAGCCAACATCTGGCCGATATTTAACGAACGATTGTGTTCTAGTCTCCACAACAAAATAATTCATCTTGTCTGTGGTGATTGCCAAAGTATGTTTGATGGTGCCAAAGTCACATCAGCCTACAAAGGGGGGAGAAAGATAATAGGCCCACAACCCTTTACCGGTGTAATTCGAGCTGCGGGAATTGAAACCGCTAACAAAATGATCCGTGAGTCCAGACAAAAAGGTATGTAACCCTAGATTTAAATGTCTTTAAAACGAGGCAAAGTGCATATGCTCGTCCGCCTAACGATAGCATCGTTCTAATAAGGATTGTTTCCATAATGTGTGATTGCGGTGTGACGCCTGGCCTGTCCACGTACGCAACGGGAGCTGTCAGGCTTATTGAATTTCCCATTGGTTCTGCACACTTTGCAATGTGTACATAATCTCGAACGGGATTCGTGAACCATCTCGACCAGATTATTGAGATTCAGAACCCTGAGCACCACAGGATCTCGTTCACGTTTTTGGAGTGAGTTTACCTCCTTCAACCCGCCATTTTGTGTAGATTTTGTTTAAATACCGATAGTGCGCACGTGGCCTGTTTTTGAAGTAGGCAGTTCAATGTGTACTGTGGTAATTGCATCTGTAATTGGCAGGTGTTTCTTAATAAGTGTTTCATAATGATACAAGCTGTGAGTGGCAGACGTGTTACTCTAGATTGTTAAATTGAAGTAAGGTAGTTGAACCCACCTCTCGAGAGATTTACACAAATCTGGCAATTGTTTGCAAGGTACTACTTTGTTTCAGTCATAATATATGACAATTTGTACGTAAGTAGGTTCACCTAGAATAACTTATTAAGAGGCAAACCGGTTCTCAGAAAATGTTCACATTGAGTACCGGTGTTATTAATATCTGGTTCAATGTACACATTTGAGGTCAGGGCTATTCGGTTTTAATTGGGAAGGTTTTGCTATGTAGCAATGGGCAATGTTTTGTGCAAATAAGACAGGACGACGCCCAAACACAATTACAATGGATGTGATTTGCTTAAGGGTGTTGGGTTTTACCGATCTGAAACTTGCTATGCAAAACAAGCTTGCCCCGTACAACTATGGGATTTAACATTACCATCTCCACATGTGTTCAAAGTAATATTTGGCGCTGTTCCCGCGAAATGACCTATATTATCATCCACAGCTTCAAATCCCGTGGTTGCAGATGAACTATTTTGTTTTAACTGCTGTTTCGAAGACTGCTGACTATTTGTATGATATTTCTTTAAGACAAACAACAAAGCTGACCTCGTCATTCGTGCAGAACTGTTCATATATTTCCATTCTTGCGACGGTTTGAATGAATAACTAATTACTAAACACGCACGTTACTTCGTGAACACGACAAAATGAGATTTGCCTACAGAGCGCTGTGTACAAACCAATGCATATTGAGATAGGTCACTTCGTGAAAACGATCAGCTTCGATAGGTCCGAAAGATAGGTCACTTCGTGAAAATGCAAAAGTCGTACCGAGTGAGTTTGGCACTGTGCCAGCACTATGCATATCGTTGGATGAAGTGGCGAATCTTGATACGTCACTTCGTGGAAACCCAAAATGGCAAATCTAAAGTGATACCGTAGGTCGTGCTTATTAATGAAATGGAGATTGCATTACATGTTACGTCCTGAAACTTGCTGAAATGTTAACAGTAATAAGAATAGTAACAAGTTGCAGAAAAACAGTTTTGCCAAATGTTGTGATCGTTGACATAAAGGTCACTTCGTGAGAACAGCAACAATCGTTAGGGTGCATAATGGCTTCAAATGAAGTTCTTATCGTCAAGCACGATATTACAGCTCAACGTTGTGGCGATATTAACATCACGGAGACTCTGTAAATCAATGTTTCAGCTGGACTTATGTTGTGTACCATTAAGAAAAAACATATGGAAAACCTTGATCCAACATATCAAATGAAGGCATCGCCTTTTAAAATATATTGTGACATACAAAGTCAATGTTCATTATTTAAACAACTAGCTCGGAAGGTCGAAGCTTTCACAATTAACTAAATTCGTGTAAAAGCTTCATGAAATCATGTTTTTTATTTGATTGATTGATGATTGATTGATTGATTGATTGATTGACTGAGTTATTTGTTTTTTTTAATTTATTTATGTATATATTAATTTGTTTATTTATTTATTAATTTATTTATTTAATTATGTATATTGATATTTTATGTTTCTATGTTTTTATTTGTTGATATATTTTATCTATTTATTTATGTATTTATTTATTTGTTTATTTATTTGTAACAACAAGTTGTGGCCTCTTTTACCCACTTCTGATTGTCAGGTCCTATTTTAACGTATGCCACGATTCCAAGACAATTTACAAAACGTGCCTTATTTCGAGGCAGTTCAGCATGCGTGATGGTTTTCGGTCGGGGGAAACAAAGACGAGTTGATGATGTCAGTTTATAGTCATTGTAGAAAACCTTGGCCTCGCTGTTGCTGTATAGTTGATGCCTTGTATGGACATTTCATAGCCGCCGAGGGCGTTCGTTATCGATCCAGGGTTTCCCATGTTCTAATGCTCGTTACGGGCAGAGGATCTTGTTTACAATTTTTAACTTCAAAGTTTAGCTAAAGAGGAATTCTTTGGATGAATTAAAACGTGGGATTTAGGTGGAACCAATATCTAGGTCATGTATCCATCAATGCCATGAAAGTATTGCATAATGGTCATGATTTATTTATTTAGTTAGTTATTTAGTTATTTACTATAAATCTTCGGACATAACTACATGTATACATTAAAAATTGTCCGGGTAAAGACAAAAGTAAATACAAAAACCCTGGTATCATAGATGTGTTAGACCCAGTAAAACCTCTACTTTTATTTATTTTATTTACGTCATCTTTAATGAGGGTAAGCTCCGATCAGCGCCCAGCACTGCTTTCCATGGAGGCCCTCAGTACAAATACTGTATTATTAAAAAACATTATTACACCCTAAAAATTGTTTAAAAAGAAGGCACCAAAAAAGCACATTCTACCAAGATATAGAACAAATTAATAAAATACAAATTGTAAAACTAACGTAACTTGTGGAGACAGAAAAAAAGACAAATAGAGCGACAAATTAAGAAAAACGAGAAAACTTGATTGTGCGAAAATGTGTTTTGTCTTGAGCTGCAGTGTAAAAAAAAAAGCATAATAACGGAAGTTTTGGGCACATTTTCATATTTTAAATAGAATTGACATGAATCCCTAACAACACCTTACAACTATTTCTCTTTTGGTCAAAACTTGGTTCGGATTTCCAATAAAAACACGGGTGAAGTTTCATTGCCGACTTCCGAACCATGTCATGTTTCATTGTCTATACAGATTTGTTTCGAATTTTCATTACAAAGGTAATATTGCCTTCAGTAGGCTGATATATGCCTGTTGTATATCCCCGAGCGTTTTTGCGTACGAACTTCATGGTTAATGTTTACAATGTTTCCTCGCGATATGAATTTATTTCAGCACCAGAAATCATTGATTGTTGAATTCAAACGTTGGTTGGCCAAACACATTTCTAAAACCATCTCAACTCGTTGGGAATCTACAGCCCCTGCATGTAGGTTAAAATGTACCGTAGTTTACCAACCACACTGCAAATACTGGGGTGTTAAAATTGACACCATGGGTGTTGTCACATATAGATACCGAAGAGAGAATCAAAATGAAAAACATAGGGTGTTCAAACAACACCAATGTAATTGTTTTTGCAGAAATTAGTGTTATTTTGACACCATATGGTGTAAATTTGATTATTTTTGGTATCTATATGTGACATCAACCATGGTTTCAATTTAAATACCCCGTTTTGTTCAGTGCACTAAATATTGGCATGTACCCGTTAGAACGTTAGAACACGCAAAGAACATTAATAAAAACTTTTATTTATTCATTTATTGTTTTTAACCAAAACAAAATGCAACTTGCAATTTCATAACAAGTCAATGAATTCATGTTTATTAGGAGACTTGGATATTGCTTTTTCTGTTAAATGCCTAGTAGACAATCAATCATGACAGGTATTAGTCATTGCCAGTCAGTGCTTTCGCATTGATCGATCAGTCCATCTTAGAATAAAGCGTGGAATGGGTTTAGAACGTGTTGCAGAATCATCAAATTAAAATGGATGTAAACCCCGCAAACGATTATGTATTTTTGTGTGATTAATGTGAGTTGTTTTTTAAAGCATCTGCTTGATCAGATGAACTGTATAGTTGGCCATAATTGTAGGCCAATTCCTACATTTATTTGCCCAGCATACACCTAAATGTAGCACCCTGGCCCACGAGTAGTCCAAACTTTGTACCTCAATACATCCAGGGCCTAAATTTCGTCCAAACCCTCTACCTAAATGTAGCCAGAAACATCAAAATGAAGGCCGTCCCTCTATGTAGCCCAAATCATGTATCTGAATGTAACCCGGGCATATGTGTAGTCCAAACCATGTACCTAAATGCTGCTCTGGTCCAATTGTAGGCCCAATCATGTATCTAAATGTAGCTCTGTAGACCTAAATGAAGTCCAAACCATATACCTAAGTGCAGCTCTGGTCCAGTTGTAGGCCCAATCATGGACCTAAATGTAGCTTTAGACCTAAATGAAGTCCAAACCATGTACCTAAATGCAGCTCTGATCCAACTGTAGTCCCAATTATACCTAAATGAAGCTCTAGACCTAAATGAAGTCCAAACCATATACCTAAATATATCCCGGGACTTAAATGAAACTAAACCTAAATGTAGCCCAAACCATGTACCGTATTGTAGCCCGGGTCCGTTTGTAGTGTGAACCCTGTACCTAAATGTAGCCCAAACCATGTACCGTATTATATCCCGGGCCCTTTTGTAGTGTGAACCCTGTACCTAAATGTAGCCCAAACCATGTACCGTATTGTAGCCCGGGCCCTTTTGTAGTGTGAACCCTGTACCTAAATGTAGCCCAAACCATGTACCGTATTGTACACTAGACCTAAATGTACACTGTACCTAAATGTAGACTGAGACCTAAATGAAGCTGGACCTCGTTTTTTAGCTTGAACCCCATATCGTAGCCCAGACCCAGATAAAGTCCCAACCCTGTTTTTGAATGTAATATCTTTGTACATGGTTTGGGTTACATTTAAGTGCCGCAATGAATCTTCAGATACCTCGCAGTTGGGTTAAACACTAGCAAGTGTTTAGCCTTTGTTAAAGACTCTGATATAGAGTCGAAACTAAAATCACATGTGTAACTTTGGTAATTGTCAAAGACCAGTATCCACACTTGATGTTACCCAACATTATACAAAATCATCATCAGTAATAGTTCTCTACCGCCATGATGCGGCTGTAAATAACTGTAGAATAACAATTCATTAAATTCCAGTTTTACTAAATTATGTTGTAGTTTCATGGACACCTCCGGCCTCCCCCCCCCCTTGTGCCCCAGTATTTTTCCTTTGGCCACCCCATTAATATTAACACATTATGTGATGAGACTACAATTTTCAGCAAGTTTGAACAATGATTTTGAAGTCGCTGAAATACACATTTGTTTTGTCCTCCGTAACTAAAATTTAGTGGACAAGACTTTCACCCAATGTGAACCAATGCAAGCATTGTTCGATCTGGGATGAGTTAACTTGAGTACTCCACACTTCAATTCCCTTTTACCAGTCGCGCTTCTGTCATGGTCTAAGTGCCTAAACATGGACACTTTTTACAATAATATTTTCTTTGCAAGTACGGGACAAATTATTATGCACTTCTTCGTTCACACCACGCATATCTTGAAAAACTGATTTTTAAAAAAGATATTTATGGGTGCCGCGGCGCCATAATGGAGCTCGGTATCGACAGATCTGTCGACTTTATGTCCCCGGGCCATGGCACTGATATACACCTGGGAGTTGTTTTAAACCTCTTGCTTGGATACGACAGCGCTACCGAAGTACGTGTTGGAAAATCTTGAAAAGGGGCCTCAGCGATTGACGAAGCGGCAACGCGCCCACGCACAGGAAAATGTCGCCAATCTTAAAAACAAACATTTCGCTGAACAAAGAGAGAGAAAACTTGACTTGTCCGTTACATTGTACGACATTGTTTGATGTAGACATGTCTTTCATCGTCAGATAAAACTTGTGTATGCAACTTCTTGTCAAAAGTTAAAATGTGACGGTGCTTTGCAAAAAGTAGTGTTAATTACTGGAAACAATTGTAGGAGGTAATACAAACCGATGGAATTACATACTATTTGTTATTTCTTTATTCTTCTCCTCCTCCTCCTTATTCTTTTTTTATGTTATTGTTTTATCTTTTTTGTTGTCTTTTGTTTTATTTTATTCTTTTTTATCCCGTTAAGATAATAAACCTATACTGAAGTAGAAGTAAAACAATTTGATGGGATTTG
This sequence comes from Plazaster borealis, assembly GCA_021014325.1. Taxonomy (NCBI): domain Eukaryota; kingdom Metazoa; phylum Echinodermata; class Asteroidea; order Forcipulatida; family Labidiasteridae; genus Plazaster; species Plazaster borealis. The sequence continues at coordinate 8,531,844 of CM037467.1, forward strand.
TTTTCCATCTTAACAAAGCTCAGTTAAAAGACAACAGAGCAAAAGAGGAAAACAGAATCGGTCCACGAGGCAGAGTAACTTCTGCAGTTTTCTTGAGTTTCACTGATAACAAAATTCGCTAATTACACTCTACAAACTTCCGGGTCAGATATTGACCCGGAAGGTCCCGAGGGGCCTGACCCATTTCCGGAGTGTATCAAATGTCTAGAGATGCATTCAAAGACAAGAACAAGAAAATTAGCAATTACACGAAATGAAGAAATCACCGTTGCTTTATTCGATTGCCGCAGTCGAAATAAGCCTAACCTACACACAATCCCTGACAACACATAGGCCTTTACTTGTTTGCTTTGTAAAAAAAATAAAAAAATAAAAAAATGCGAGTTTAACGATATTTTTACATATTATTATCTGGTGTGGTTGAAAACATGAGGATTTGCAAAACACTGATGTATTTTAACTTTTCATTATCAGACCTTTAGGGCAGCTCGTGAAAAGGTCCATTACACTGTCCATTATCTAATATAGTGTGTAACCACCTTTACGAGTCATCAAAACCTGGCAGTTACAGTTTTCCTAAGGTGCTGCAAAGTAATGTACTGCGATAGTAGATGTACGACGTGACTTGACTGGGAGATTGCCCCGCTGAAACGCATCGTTACTTATGTTGACGTAGAGATGCCTAGCTTTTTATCCCCAGAAATATTTCGGTCACGAAGTTCTGATATTGTTGATCACTATAGACGGTTGGGTTATTGAATATTTATGAGCATTTTAAACTTACATTCCAAGGTCATATTTCCCAGTGTAATGTTTTGTTATGGTGAGACTTCAATACCTACTAAATTAATTAGCAGGCAATTAAAGCTCGTGCCTTAAGGGGTGCCTTTAGCTCAGCTCGATTGCGACATCGATCCGGTTTTGTTCTTGTTTTGTCTTTTGTGGTTTTTTATTTTACATAGTTCGTGATAATATTGGTGAATGATATGACATAAATGCATAATAAGTTTAATCCCATGGATAATGGAAGTGTAAAACAATATCAATTGCCAATAAGCTTTTTGCGATTTAGATTGTCAATGTCTGGTACGGACACTTGATTGGTCACAAGTAAACACTCGAATTGGAATTCTCTGATTAAAACTAGTATTTGCTACATCCCATGGTTTGGGGCAAGCTTTTGTATAGCAACCTCAAGATGGTACCATTGTGCCATACACATTCATTCAGGATAGGGTATTGGTGTTCACCGTTTCTTATACGTAACTACGCAAAATCTTTCCCCGAACCATGTGACATACTAACGGTCTCTAGTTTAAGGGATTCAAATTTAAGCGGATAGTTGTGACCAACGATCTTAAATGGTCGGATGGTCGTATGGTCGGGTGGTAGGGTGGGCGTGTGGGCGTAGTGGTATCTTGTATCGCCTTCCACCTCTAGGACCCCGGTTCGAATCACGCCGGGGGCACTACGTGGATTAAGTTTTCAGTCCCTATCTGACTGCGTGGGTTTTCCCTGGAATAACGCTCTGGGGTTTTCCTCCCACATCTAAAACTGAAACTTCCTTCCTTGTCTAGTACAGTGATTAAGTTTGCTTTTCTGAGAGTCCTTGGCTTCACAACCAGAATAAATGAAATGAAATTAAATATTAGCGCCGTAGGCGCAAGATGGGCAACTCGGGCTGAAATAAGAAGTATACACTGAACGACATTTCAGTAAGCAACTCTTTTTAAACAACAATAGACTCAGTGCAGACAATGAGCATTACTATCGAAATGGCGTCTAAGCCATACTTCACGTTCTAACAACAGATAGAGCTCCAGTTATTGTACGAGATAAATACATGTTACCTTGATATTTAGCTCGTCAGAAAAGTACTATAAATTATAACAATAGGCCTACTATCAATAAACTATCCATGCAGCTCGTCATCTGTATTACTCTTTAACCATTTGTTTATTTATTTGTTTGTTTATTTATTTTTCATTTTCGGACAGCAAAACACATATTTACAATCGGGTCAAGACAAAAGTACAAAATAAATAAATAAATAACACTTGTCATCATAGATTTGTTAGACAAAAACACTACCAAGATATCAATCTATATATCAATCTTTTTTAATTGTTTTGGAAATACAACAAATAAGGAACAGCCCTTAAAACCGGAATTCACTCAAAATATGGTGTCATTATCCCAATTCAACCAAACAAACCACACAAACAAGAAGATGTTATTGGTGACTAAAAAAAACCATGTTATCAATAAAACAGGGCACTGTTCTCCAATTTGACAATAGTCAAACAAAAGGGTTGCGTGATACTGTATACTTATAGGTACCGTGAACAGAGTTGCGGTAGCACTTTAAACGTTTGCCGTCGCAAAGATAACTGTAAAACAAAGTAAGCCCAAACTGCTTCGTGTGTCTTTAGAGGGCGCTTTTGAAATAGCCAGGGTTTTCCCGCGTCACATCAAGTCATCGTAGGTGTGGACAGCATCATCAAGTTTGGATTCATTTATCTGCAGTGTTCTTATCTTGTATGATAGAATGCACAGACTGTATGTATACCTCCAAAACCTTAAGAACTAATCTGGCCCAATTCTTCTCCTTGACCTGTTTGGCTCTCGGTCAGAAAAAAAACAAACAACATGCACCATGGCTCTTAAGCTGGTAACGTGTTTGTGCTTCATCTTTCAAACATCTCGAGTCACGTGACCGGGATTCGTGTCTCAGATACGGGAAAGACCCATTTCTGTGTCAGCAGTTTTCTGGTCAGAAAATAAATTGTGTGTGAGTACGAATGACCCAGAGAAAGGTTTTTGACCAGGATTCCTAGACAGTGTTTTAGACGGTCAAGTCAGAAAGGGGAGATAAGGTGGATAAGATCCCTGATCCAGGTCAGTTCTAACCTGGACCTTTTTAAAAGTGTGATACTTACTTCGTGCTTCTTCTTTTCCTACCTTTTATATGGCTTTAATGCTCTTAACTTACCCCTTGAACCTCTTGTATTTACTTGCTGGCATAATGTTTTGCAGGGCATCAATTTTTGCTAAAACTCCATGAATTTACAAAAAGGATTTGTGCATGCTTCTCAGGTACGATTATAAGAAGACCCGATGCAGCTCAGGTTTTTAAATTGACACAAAAGTAGGTTCGTTAATGCAATAAAACGGACAACACATATGACCAGTGGCTTTCATCTAAAGCTTGTGTTGTTGGATTTTCTTGTAATCTAGTGACAGACTAAACCATACAAGATCGTATCGCAGGAGAACTTAAAGGTTTGGAGAGAGCTTTAAGTGACATTTAGATGATATCTTACACCGTCCAGTGCTTTTATTGTTTGGAACAAAATATTTAAAGACTGTCTTTTTGTAGCCCAGGGTGTTGATGCAAAAGTGAAACAAGTTCACCTTCCACGAAGATGCAAACTATTCGGGACTATATCGCACCCGTCCACTAGATTACCAACTTGTTTTACCGTTTAGTTTCACTAAATTGATTTGAATTCAAGAGAGATATTGTATAATTTAGTTATCGTGTCCAGCCCGGTGGTGTTTTTTATGTCTTTCGTAACAAGGTATGGCCCGTTGCTATTGGATACTTGTACATCAATTATTGCTCGCTGGTGTATAATGTGGTCTGGACTCGGACTGCGCGTGATGGTGAGTTGTTAATGAAAACTCTGCTGTTCTCTGCCCATTACATCACACACGAGTAGTCGTCTTTGCTTGTCATCGCCGCTCTCCGGACTTGCCGGTGTATATAAAAAGAGATGCAATCTGTCTGCGATCATTTTTAGAGGGCCTTTCTCTATTATTGCCGTCTTGGCTAACATTTACAATTCAAATCGTGCTTTGGATCTGGGAGGATTTGAATACCACTTATAGGCGCATTTCTTCACTGTGGGTTTGCCTAATATTATATAAATCCATTCCTTGATTCGCAATTTGAGGCTGGGGTTGTGAGTCACAGATCAAAGCTCTGGTCGGGTTCTGCTTAAGGAGTCGTCTACGTAGTTCATCGTGTGATTCTCTACTAGAGACAGCACCGGAGGGCTCTGCTGCGGTCGTAGTTTTCAACCTGTATACATTTTTGGGCTGGCACGTGTTGTTGTAAACTACATTGATGGGTTGGCATATTGCTTTGGTCATCCGTCACCGATTGTTTGTGACTCTTTAACGGGTTCAGGTAAGTTGAGGCAATATCATGGGTACACTACAAAAACTGGGATGTTAACATTGGCACCATGGTTGTTTTTACATAGGCCTATAGATACCAAAAAAGAATCAAAATTGACACCATAGGTTGTTAAAATAAATCTAATTTATTTTAAAACAATTTCATTGGTGTTATTTTAACACCCTATGATGTAAATTTCGGGTCTCTCTTCGGTAACTATATTTGATCGATGGTGTCAATTTTAACACCCCAGTTTGTGCAGTGCACATCTTGTTTGGGTTGATGTGCGTGATCATTGTGTAGGCCTACCCAAGAGGAGGACAAAACCTCGCTTGAGAATGACATCTTGGTATCATTGGAAAAAAGCACAATCCATTTGTTTTATGTTATTTTATTTTTTTCACTCAGGTGATCCAAACAAAATCGATGCCAAAATTCAAATATTGTTCAACTACCGGTACACTGCAAAAACTGGGGTGTTAAAATTGACACCGAAGAGAGAATCAAACTTAACATCAAATGGTGTTAAAATAAAACCAATGTAATTTCAATGGCAGAAATCAGTGTTATTTTAACACCCTATGGTGTAAATTTTGACTTTTTTTGATATGTGACAATATCCATGGTGTTTATTTTAACACCCCAGTTTTTGCAGTGTTTTTTTGTTATAATGGATACTTGATGCTTTGATATTGATAAAATGTATTATTATATTTACAAATGTTTTCCGTCCTAAACAAGCAATAATGTAAGAAAGGTTCGTGTTAGAACTTGAAAAACCGAAATAAAAGCAAAACGGACATTTTCCGTGTTCACTTAGTGATACATTCCAATGTATTTCAACACTACGTATGTGTCACTTTGTAAAAATGGAGGTCCGCGCGCGCACCCCACACAAGGTTTGTTTCTGTTCGTGAAGACGGTAGGGCCTATACTTTTTTTCACATTGCTTGGTGCGCGCTGTGCGTTGAATACAATGGTAAATGCAACTTATGGGTCAGTTCGTGATTATGAATATTGCCAATTTCGTGCAAATGCTGTAATGCATAATTATCGTAATTAAAAAAGTGAAGCTCTTGAAGCTTTGAATCTTTAGGAAATAGTACGCCTTGACGAATACTGTTTGAACAATGTAAAAATTGAAAACTATAAAACGTGGTTTTATACACAAGGTGCCAGTTCGTGGTTTCACTGACCTTGTCTAAATCCGCCTAGCGGCTTAAAAGGGAACGTTGTTATTTATGCCAAATATGACTCCGTGAATAAATTAAGACTTATCAAGACTTGATATTCAAAAAATCGGACAGCTATGCTACATCTCACACAAGGAGCGCGGAGTTTGCGTCTTTAACGCTGACGAAGGAGTGTTGCGCTTTAATGATTCATAACACCCCCCCCCCCCCCCCTGAGCCGGTTCCAAGTGAACCACAGTGATCTAAATGTTATTTCTCACAAGTCCCCACTGGCTGGTTGCGATACTGTTTACTTTTCAAACAACGAAAAACAAAAAGACGTGATTGTTAAAACAACAGTGGAGAATTTGAAGACACCTATGTAAGCAGTAGCCGTCCGTAGCTCTCTTAATTGAACAGCTGACGAGAAATAACAACCCACGCTTTAAATAATTATCCGTTCAGTTGCCGAGAAAACATCGTTTTATTAGGGACTAACCAACAAGTCAGCCGACGCAAGAGATTGGATAGTTAGAGCCTGCCATTTCAACGGTTTATTCAGTCCGCAGCAGATTCTGAGACAGAAACTGGGCACACGTCAATGTAATGGCGTTCATAAGTAGCTTATTCCCAGTGTCATTAACGTCGGGGTCGTTTTGAATCATTGCGCGACGCTCAAAGCTTTCCGATTTATGCGGGGAACTAAATCATTAAAGTCGACCCAGGTGGGAATCGGAACAACGGCCGTCCGCATGACTGCGCAGACGTCTTAACCACTAGACCGCTGAGCTTGTCTAGATTAAGCAATTGTGACGTTTAAGGTTCGGCTAGAAAGTGTGTGATTGTAGGTACATGTATACACATTGATGACAATCTGTGCTGAATAAACTTAAAACTGACAAATCAAATCTGAATTGTTTTCGTAGAAAGCTCAGCAACAATGTTACGTAATCGTAAAACAAAATACAATATGAAATGTGTTTACGCTTAACGGTGTAAGCGGTAACTTTGACATTTCCAGTGTAAATGTTACATTTTATACGCTTATGTGATTATTTCAATGTTTTAAAACAATTTGTTTTCCATTTACACGCAGACAATGTATTTCTTTTTACACTAACGCCAGATTAATTATTAAATTACATTTTAAATAGGCACTGAAAAGGGGCTTGTTTAAGAGAAAGGCATACAGAAACTAATGGCCAGAAGTCTCCCCCCTTAGAAAAAATGGTGCACGCCCTTGTGCCCCCCCCCCTAACATTTTACACGAGTTACGGCATTGACTGCAACGGTAGTTATTCTCTCAGTTTGAGGAAAACAACCTTTCGGCCGTCACTATTTGTTTAAATATATTAATGTACTTATTAGCATGCAGCGGGGGGGGTAAGAGGGGGGAGCTTACATTTAGGGGGCAAACATTATTCTTGAATGTAGCTGGGGTAACACGAACACAGTTGCTTTAATGTGGTTGCAATGGTTTGGGGTTAAATTCAATTTCAACCATCGGGGGAAACAAAATGAGATAGAAATTCGGGAGGCAAATGGGGTGACGGGGCTTGGATGCGACCAAACAATACATTTAATAATATCCGATCAGCTAGATGCCAACGTTACTTGATCAGCATCACGTTCTTTAGAGCTTAGCATAGGCACGGGGAAGGAAAAAGAATGGAATGCGTCACGTCTTGCTCTTCTTATTTCTGGTTCTGAATTGCCAGATATTTATTATTCAAAATACGAGGGTTTTACAGGTGTAATATTACGTAATCAGTCAATTATTTAATCAACAAAATAAGCACATGGTGGGTGTTGCTGCTGATCGTAATGAGCACGAGAGAGCACAGTTACATGTGTGTGTGTTGTTTTTTGTTGTGTCTTTTTTTAATTGGGGGGGGGCGTGGCTCTGGCCATGCTCCGAATACTGTTTACTTGGAAGGGATAATGTCTAAGAGCTCTCTGTGAGTATTGTGTTGTATTCAAATAATCTTGTTATCATGGAAATATTGTAATGTTTATAGGGCTTGTTGAATAAGGCATTACAAAACTTGTATTTTTTGTAGCCAGCCTTGTATTGACCTGATGCCCTTCACATAAGTGACTGTGTTGTGCTATTTGGTTTTGTGTGATATTGATTGGAGGATTCAAACCAGTTTAAGTGCAGGAGATTATTTTTATATTTTAGACGTCATCGTGTGGATTTTGCTTTAGTATTGTAGTGAATGCTTGTCCTTTTTTCATTAGAGGGCCGGCCTCTTTCCTGTGCCACTAAAACCTGTATGGAGTGATTCGCTTTTGCATAGTAAATGGCCTGACGTTTTTACCCTATAGCAGAGTCTTTCTCGAAGGCTAAAATGATTACACAACACACATGAACAGACATCTGTGCGAGAGCGACATAGTGGGGTTTCCACAGGTTGTGACCATGATCCATTTTCTTCAATTGTTCTGTTTTAAACATTGTGGGGTGCATCCCACAATCTCCAAAAAAAAAAAAAAACACAAGTACAGTTCCTACCTATACATAGTCCCACAATGTTGCTCTTGTAAGCTCAGGTACCGGTATACAAAATGAATGACACTTTTGATTTCTTGTTGTTGTCTTGTAGTGTCATCTGTTGGTTGGGCGGCCTCCTTCCCGTGCCTCTACAGTAACAACCAGTTTGAAGTAATTCGGTTTTGCTCCATTCAAAATGAATGACACTTTTGATGTATTGTTGTTGTCTTGTAGGATCCTCTGCTGGTGGTTTGGCTGCTAGCCTTGATCATGAACTACGGGGCTACAGGGGCTAGTGCCCAAGACGATTTGAGTGAGGAATATTTCCAAGAAATGATTCAGCAGCGAGCCATGGATTGTTACAGACGGTATCAAAACGTCACCGTACCTGGAGTAGATCCTGGTAAGTACATTTAGTTTTAATACTAATAATTAATGTGTAAAAAGCCAACCGGAAGCAGAACCCCGATACACCAACAGACAAAGAAAAACCTGATTTGGATATTAAACACTTCCCATAACCAATCTGAACAGAAATAAAAGTAACGAATTCTGAACAATAAACAAACTTCCTTCTTCGCGAAATGCGTCGTATTATTCCAAAAATCTTCGTGCAAAAACGTCGTATCTTCGAAAATAGCACTTACGTTACGCGCCAGCTTGAGTTATCGTCAAAACGTCGTATCTCGCTTAAAATAGCCCGGATTACGTACAAACAAGTACTTGCCGAGATAAGACGTTTTTGCAAGGGGAATTTGCAAAATTGAGATGCGATGTTTTTGCATTGACGCGACGGAATGTCCACTACAGAAACTGGTGTTAAATTGATTCCCTTGGTATATATAGAGAACACCGACACAGTGTTAATTGTCCCCACCACTACATCGTTGGGGAAATTAACACTCTGTCGGTGTTGTCACATATATATATATAGGCCTACCAAGAGAATCAAAGTAACACCCAAGTTTTGTTTACCTTACACTTTGTGCCTTATAACCTTTGGCACATTCGGCACAGTTGTCTTGTTCAGTGTATTGTCACTCATAAAACACAGCGCTCTATACTCGGGCTGCAAACCTAGTTAACTTTTGTTGATCTTGTCATTTCTATTTTCCGCGCAACTTTTACAATCTGGTGATAGGCTACACTTTGTGCTATTTGCGTTGCCGTTTTTAATTTGTGGGATAGGTTGGTCGAGTCAGAAGGGGTAGTTGAGGATCTTTCGGACTGAGTTTAATGTTTTCTAAATAATTGTACTATGGTTACTGTGGGGTTTACGTTTACTCAGGAGCAAGTTCGGTTTGCTGAGTAGAGTCGACTAGACTTAACCATGGTCGATCTAGATGTCACTTGAACGCTGCATGGTTGAACTAACTAGTCCAACTGGATCAACCTAACTCCGAAGCATGGTTAAGTCTAGTCGACTCTAGTCAGCCAACCGAACTTGCTCCAGGATGTCCGTTTTACACAATCCTGTACTTTGTTCATGAAGAGGGTTCGGGTCGCCTTTTCTGTGTTTTTTTCTTTTCTTTTCTGGTCGGGTTTTTACAACGCCTATTTGTCTTCTTTTGTTAAATTGTTTAGCTTCTGCTACTGGCTGGTTCAGCTTTTTTTTTTCTTTTTCTTTTTTTTTTTTTTTTCTTTTTTGGGGGGGGTGTTGTTTTTAAGACTTTTCGGTGATGTTTACAATGTTAGAATTTAAAGATTAGCCTACTTAGGTTTATTACTTATAGGTAGGTTTTTTTGGCCCCTTACTTTTCACATAAGTTCTGAAAGAGAAAGTATCCTTGGGTTTTTTATATGATTATTTCACATTATCTAGTTTACGGATGCCTAACATTGATAAGATTGAAAACATAATAAGTTCATAGATTCCCACATAACTTACATGGCATGAAGATGGTCACTGTGGAAAAGTTCCTAAGAAATAGTTTTGTTTGAAATGCAATACTCTTTTTCGGAACTTGTTTACAGGTTTCCTCAGGCTTGCGAACTGCAGTGATTAAGTTCACGTATGCGGTATCCGTGGTTTCATTACCAGAAATTAATATATAATAATAAAGCAAACGCGTTATGATACTACCTTGATATCGCAGAACGTGACTCTTTAGAGACATCGTTTGATATCAAACTGTGCCCTCAACCGTTACTTATAACCGCCACTCATGTGATAAATTGTAATATTCATCGCATATGAACCATGAAATATTCAGTTATCATAAGTTATTAAAGGCCTTGTTGAATCGGCTGAGGATGTGTTGGATTATGATCCGTGACTTGTAATAAAAAGTCCACCTCTTGGGCTCAACTGTTTCCATACCGATGAATAAAACGCAATAAAATGAATCCGTAATCGCCGCATGGCGTGTGCCACTGGCATGGTCGTGTGCCAATCGCCTTATTTACGTGCTAGCATTGTCAATGTAGTGTAAGCTGGGGGTGCTCGTTATGGTGACCAGGCTAATTTCGTCTGCTCATGACAGACATTTTGTCATTCTCCAAAGTATTTACAGACAGTCTCGCCTTCGTTCTAGACCCCCCCCCCTTGCATTGGTGACATCGCTGAAGTCAAACAATTGAAACGTGCAAGACCTTTCCATTGTTTATAAACTAATTGCGCTGGTTGGCTGGTTGGCAATCGTGCTAACAAATGTTTGAACCAAGTTCAACAATTTCTGCAAACTGCAAAGTAAATAAAATACCTCCCATGATTGGTTGCTTTGTTTCCAACAAAATTCAACACTATTTTTGAATACTTGTGTAACATGTTACAAACTGTGGCAATCTGTTTTTGTTTTGCATTTATGGCTTTCCATAGTTTTCCAACCTCAGTTGGCAAACAATTGTGCTGTGACGTTGCAATAGAAAGGTCTGTACGCGCTGCGCATCTCCTTTGACCTTAGTGAGGGCGTTGTTTTGGACTTTTGACGCCAAATGCAAGGGGTCCTCAAACGTGGATAAAGGTGAATTCAAAGCTCACCTTTAAAATGCAAGTATCTTTTCTTTAAAACCTAATTGGCCGCAACTCCTTGATTACCTCCACCTTGGAGAATATTGATACAAATATTAATACTTGGATAGACGAATGCCTAAGGATGCATAGCTGATTGGAATAAACCTTTGAGGCAAAAACATTCACCGTTCTTGGCCTATTTTTGCATTCATGAAAGCAGCTGATAGCATAAAATGCTCTACCGAGGTGAACACTTTGGTGACTAGGAATAGTGCGGGCTGAAGCAATCTCTAAAAGGGACACGTTGCCTTAGATTGGACGCTATAAAAAGCGTCTGTTATGAAATGAACTTGAATGAATATGGTTGGAAAGATGTTAATAATGTCCACACATGGGTCAAGTTTGCGCAAGAACCAATGGTTAACTAGTGGTTGTTAAGTGACGTTCGTTGGGCATGCGCACAGAAGTTGTAGTGCGTCATGTCAACGCGACCGGCGACGCACGGAAATTATCATTTTCTTTTAACTGGTCCACTCTGCACTGTGCTATGTAAACTGCTATTGTTAACCAGCGATGCAAACATGCCCAGTAGGCTGGTTCCAAACAGTCGACTAGCGTAGTCCAATTATCGTCGACTAGACAGAGTTCAGGCTAACTTAGTCGAACTATAGTCAACGATAGTTCTTGCCAAGTATGACTCAAAATTGTGTGGTTTTCCCTTTACTTCGTGAACTAACATGGTCCGCCATGTTGTGGAGTAAAACATTTGATTCTACAACAAGGCGGACGTTGTTTACGAAGTAAAAGGAAAAAACACACAATTCCGAGTCATATTTTATGTGGATCATTATATTATACTTTTAAAACATCGTGTTAGTTCACAAGGTAAAAGGAAAACCACACAATTTCGAGGCATATATGTGTTGATCATTATATTCTCTTTGGGTATATATATGTTACAACACCCATGGTGTCAATTTTAACACCCAAGTTTTTGCAGTGTACGACGTTTTAAAAAAAATTCAAATAGTTTTTAAATTTTCAAAATTTCTTACACTGCAAAAACTGGGGGGGGGTGTGTATTGTAAGTGCTATTTTTGGAGATATCTTAGGAGACGTTTTTTGCACTGACACGGCGTATTGTATGTTTATTGTATTGGGCAATTGTCCCCTACTTGGTATAAAACGTATTGTTTTGTGTCAACTACTTATTTGAATAAGATCCCAGAACAGCGCCCCCATTTGCCAACCGTTAACCAATCAAAATGATACTTCTTTTACAATGGCATTCCAAGTTGATGTACATGATGTCAGTCCATTTATCTTTAGAAAACGTTCGTTCAGCCAGGTACCTTTTTGTGAAACTGGATACTAATTTATACAAAGGAATAAATCAATTGTCATCAAGTACTGAAAATAGCTTGGAATTGGCAAATGGCAGCCATTCAACACCTGTTTGGGGCAGCATGTTGTGATTTATAACCGATTTGCAGGCGGAATATTCAATCGCCTTTCATCGTCGTAATCCCAGACCGGATGAAATCCAGGAATTTCCCATGAGAGCGGGCCTGCTTCTAACATTTTCCTCAGGGCCAGCCTTTACTTCACCGTGCCTCCTGTCGAGCATAAAATCCCATTAAGCGAATGATAAAAGAATGTGCCAAGGGTAGAGGTGTTGAAGCAGAACGATCTTCGCGGTGTATTTCCCATCGGACTTGGGGAGGTTTTCCTTTAAAGGGCATTGTACCCATTTTAACCTCGCTGTGTGAGAACCACGCAATCATAGCACCATGTTGGAAACTCAAATTGAAGCACAGCCCTCCATGGTTTCTGAAATATTAAATAATGCTGAGGGATGACACTATTTTGATGAAATACCAATTTCTGGTTTACAAAAACGAAAATTCGTTTTACACTCTATAAAAACTCCCGGGTCAGAATTGACCCGGATTCCGGATCCAATGGGGACCTGACCCATTTGTGGGTCAGGTTGACCCATAATGATATTTTGTATAGATTCTGCGTCAGTTTGAACCATCTCTGTGGGTTATTTTGTGACAAAGATTCCGGGTCATACGGACCCATAATGGGTCAGGCCCCACGGAACCCGGATCCGGGTCAATTCTGACCCGGTGGATCGACACCATTTTATATAAAACCTGCCCTTGTTGTATTCGCTTGCCACGGGCAAAGGGGGAGAATCGGGAACGCCCGCCACTGTCACAGTCGCTAATTGCCACGGGCGAAAAGGGAACCTGTTTGTCTAATTCGCGTGATAGAAATGAGATATATGATCATGTAATCAACAACGCTGACTGTGCCGTTGCCTTTAGTCACCTAGCGTTTCAGTCCAAAACAATATTGTGTTGATGACGTCACACTGGATATCAGGTTGGCTCACTAGTAACTTACACTGCTTTGTTACCTCTTCCAACACCGCTTCGAACGCTACCTCAGACATACCGATTGGGTGTCCAGTCCCTGCTGAAGCTCCCATTTTTACGACTTTCCTCCCTTTTTGAAACAGTGTCATATCATTGGGAAGTCGTCAGAGAAAGTTACCGTGTATTATGTGCTTAATACTGCAAAGGATGCCTCGTTACATTTCAAGACACGTGTGAAATAATCAAGAAGGTACTTCATTATTTACCATATTGAAGAGATTATACATGTGCACTCCGTGTGTTTCATTATTCAACAACTCTCCAATTTTACATCACGGTTCGATATTCGCCGTCGGGGCCGTGTTTTTCATGAGAATGATCTTCACTGCACGTACAATCTCACGTTAGTTTTCGGCTACCTTCGCAATAGCTGTTTCTCGTTTTCTTCTTCATTTTCACTGGACCCACCCCCCCCCCCCAAAAAAAAACAACAACAACAACAACAACGCCCATTTTATGGTGGGCAATGAACAAACAGATGGAAGAGACAGCGTAATTAACAATAATCAAAAGTATTTGTTTTAAAGGTAAATCAAGAATAGGGGCCTACCTCGCAAACCAAGTTGATTTTGTTCATAATTTCCCAATTCTGAATTTGTAAAACAACAAATTAATCCAACGCCAGTAACAGATGTTTATTCACATTTTATTCAATTATGTTCACTAACTGCAAACTGTAATTGATAGGTGCTCGCATCAGTGTGTAACTTTAAGGTAATACAAAAACCACATTAATACAATCCATTGAAAAGTAAAATAATTCAATTAGAAAAACATCTGCCTATCAAGTCTTGTCGTGATTCAGCAGGTCTTCTTACTTTTCAATCAGTTAAAATAGGTTTGTAGATTGTGATAAATGGTTTGTTTTTCTGGGTTTTTCTTTTCCTCTGCTTCGTGTTTGAAACCTTCTACTGACTTTTCCTGGGGAAATGTTACCTTGGAAAACGGGTCAACTATTCCCTTTGCTTCTCGTGTGAACTGAATCGGGGGATCTGTGGGTAATACAGGCTCATCTTGTCCCATGGATCCGGCCGTAGATGTTCAGCCCCCACGGGAAGCCTGATCGGAGATGAGAACGATCGAGGGCTGAAAGTGATACCGTTGTTCATTATGGAAGATGATTAAGGAGGCGTGAAGTTTGACCGTACCTTGGTATCTCCGGTGAATACGGAACGCGTACCGTTTGGACCCTAGTGGCTTCGTGATATCGAAAAACACTCAGGCGTCAGCACCAGGCTATGATTGCCATATCATCACCATTGATGTATTGCACTTCAAATCGTTAAATCTATAAAATAACAAGTTTACAAGCTCCTTATTTGCAGACTATGGACATTCTTGTGAATAATACAAGACTTTGGTACAAAGGTACTATTATGGAGATGATATTTGTCACAAAACTGTGAAGCTTTCGTTAACTCACGCGTAGCAAGAAAGGGTGTGCAACAATTTATATTAACTCTAGCTGTGTGAAATAGACTACGAATATTCTTAAAGGATGTGTACGCATCATATTTATTTTTTAGACAAAAATGTTGTGTATTAGTTTTAAGTCGTCGTCGTCGTCGTTGTTGTCGTCTTCGTTGTTGTTGTCGCCGTATAGATGTTGTCTTCGTTGTCGTCGTTGCCGTTGTTGCTGTTGCTGCTGCTGTTGTTGTTTTTGTTGTTGCTGTTGCTGTTGCTGTTGTTGTAGTTGTATAATTTATAGTAGTAATTCTTGGTGCTGTTTTCGTTGTGGTTGTGGTCATTGTTTGTGTTGTTGTTGTTGTTGTTGTTGTTGCTGCTGCTGCTGCAGCTGCAGCTGTTGTTGGTGTTGTTGGTGTTGTATTTGTTTGTGTTGTTTTTGTTCCTTTTTAACAGTGAAGGGCATAACACATTCTCCATTTTAAAAAAATTCTTTCGTAAACGTGATTTGATAGTTTAGATTAAATTGTTCCAGCGCGGCACTCTTTCATTTTGCCACTCACGGGTTAGTAGAATCAGGTGTATTTGTGATAATGTTATCTAAACCCTTGGGCTTCGTGGATCGCCAATAACATACATTAAAGTGTTAGGTACCATACGTAAATTCAAAATAAGTAAAAGGCTGTAGGCAGTAATATGTCGACCAAAGGGCTGTAGAGAGTACGTAGCTGAAGTATTCTGAATAACTTTCGGTACCAATTCAATCTTGTGAGCACCCAATACTAAAAATCATCGCGTGCATCTTTTTCACGTGGCTGCATGTCAATAACAAGCAAGAAATTGGTCCTCTGGACAACTCCGTGAGCACTTGTTGGTTTTGTTATAATTTAATTTTGAATGAAAGTCCCTTCAAGACGAGGGAGATTGCTGGTTTTACCTTTAGATCATTGTCCTTGTTCATGTCGTATTCCCTGATAGAAAACAACATGCATAGGATTGTTGTACCAAATGCCATCTTGCCAATCCGATCACCCAGCTCTGTGGTTTGCGATATCTTGGGGTCAATTGTAACCTGGACAAAATGTAAATCTTGGTCTACGAAATCCCTGCGTATCCGCTCTCTTCTCCCGTAACCCTCGGAGGGAGAAGTAGATCCATATCACGTTTCGCACGATATGTTTGACAAATTTCGCTTAAAGGTGCACTGAAACGCACTTTCCCCGTACAATGCTGTGCGCCACCATACGTCTGATCCGATGTAGCAGGATTAGCTTCACGGTGGTTGCTTTCCCTACCTTTCACCTCTGTGGACCCCGGCTCGAATCCCACCTCAGACCGGAGCCTTGCATGTGGAAGGAGTTTTTAGTCCGGAGCTGATTGTGTGGGTTTTTCATCCCACATCTAAAACCTAACATTTTCCATCGTCTCCTATATGTGATCAGGTTGGCGAGGTGGTTTCTTTCCCTGCCCGTCACCTTTGTGGACCCAAGTTCGAATCCCACCTCAGACTTGGTGCCTTGCATGTGGATTGGGATTACAATCTCTTCCTGATTGTGTGAGTTTGTCATCCCACATCTAAAACTTAACAATTCTTCATCGTATCATATATGTGATCAGGTTGGTGAGGTGGTTTCTTTCCATGTCTTTCACCTCTGTGGACCCCGGTTCGAATCCCACCTCAGACTGGAGCCTTGCATGTGGATTGGGTTTACAGTCCCTACCTGATTGTGTGGGTTTTTCATCCCACATCTAAAACTTAACATTTCTTCATCGTCTCCTGTATGTATTCAGGTTGATTTAGTGATCAAGAGAAGGGGTTCGCCCCGGTATTCCTGGTTTGATTGGCTGCATATTGCGCCACAGCACCTTGTAAACCATTACATGGTGCTATGTAAAGGAAAAAGGTCTCATACTTCAACACGTAACTCCACTTAGGCCTATACCTTGTAGGAAAAATACTGGGCGCTTTGAGACACCCATCGGGAGTATAAAGCGCTATATAAGAACTGCGTGTGGATTAAGGTTGACTTAGTGGTTTAAGGTTGACTTGGTGGTTTCTTTCCCTGCCGTCCACCTCTGTGGACCCTGGTTCGAATCCAATCTCAGACCGGAGCCTTGCATGTGAATTGGGTTTTTACTCCCTACCTGTGTGGGATTGCGTACGACGTGGTTAAGACAATGGACTTATTTAAATATATCAGCACGTGCTGACAGCGGCCCTCACTGCAGGGTTTCTTAAAGAACGTGTTGCATTCTCGGGTTCTCCTGATTCTTCAGATACGCTATCACGTGATCTAGCCGAGACCCGTAAACAATGTTTTGTTCTTTTAGTGTGAGTGGAGCTGTAATCAGACTGCACTAATTGGGTGTTTAAGGAAACCTAATAATTCGATAGAAATCATGCACTTACACGCTGATAGTATATGTTACACCGTAAGGCACAAAGATGTACCCGAAGATCTGCAGCACAGAGGCTTTCTGCGCTGATACTAGATCTGGCTGTCCACTTTGCGTTAAGTGCAATCGCTACCACCAATGAGCTCGTTTAGAAATGTTGTTGAAGCTCGGGGCAGGAATGCATGGCCATCATTTGGGAAAAGTGGCCTTTAAAGGGGAAACACTATCTCGCTAGTCCGGCGAATATGCATATTTGATTGCAATCTCTACTCGAGGTACGTGATCGCGCACTGAGTGGCACGTGTTTTTGATGGTTTGCGAGAAACATTTCCCATCATTTTGATTACTTGTTTTTCTTCTTTTTGCTACTGGTCTTATGTAAAGTGATAATATGGAATTGGTGTTTGGAAAAACAAGATATACTCCCCGGTTCTTGAAAAGCACACCATACAGTCCATCAGTGAGAAATTCCTCAATGTGGTAGCCACGTTTTAGTGGAACCGGGAATAATTGGTTTACGTTGTTGTTGTTGGTTTTGTTGTTGTTTTTGTTGTTGTTTTGTGGGGGGGGGGGGGGTTGTGGGTTTTTTTTTAGGGGATTTGGTGAACTCTCATCACCCAGTTACTACACGCTCGCGCGTTGACCGTCACATCGCAAACTAAAGCTTTAAAATGCGCCGTCATTATTATTGCGCGCGCGTGTGCAGTATTACTGGGTTAGAGTTCAGAATGTAATGTCTTGCCACAGACTCGCTGTGATCACAACGACAGCGCCCTTTAAACACGTTCATTAAAGTGATTATTTTGATTCATGCATCCTAAATAACATTGATACGTGTTTATATTTACATTATTTTGTAATGTTTTTATTAGGAGGGTGTATGATGTTTTTATTATTGCCAGGTGTCTTTTATATCAGTTGACAGATCTTGTACAACTATGATGAATGTATGAATAAGTAAATAACTAACGGTAAGAGTTGGGGTTGAGCTTGGGTAAATGCTAAAGTCTCGACTTTGACAGTATTTCAGACGGATGTTGTTTTTCGGAAGTACTAATTTAGATATAATGTAGTGAGCTTGTAGACTGAAACTGTACATTAACTATGTAATTAATAACTGTAATAAATACGTAATAAATGAAGAGTTTAATCAAAATCAATTACATATACAATTCGTGTAATACATTAATTTGATATGTTATTAATTGTATTACTTTCGATCAGTTCCCATCCTGTGCTTTGTCTTATTATTAGGTATTATAATATATTTCTGGTTATGAAACCAAGGATGTCCCATAAGTGAACTTAATCACTGTAGATCGCAAGCCTGAGGAAACCTGTAAACAATGGTGCTTGCTATGTGAACCAGAAACACCAGGGTTAACCCCTACTCTTCCGCGATAAGTGTTCCGGGTTCTTTTACGTGCACTACTAATCCTAGTACACGGGACCTATGGCTTATTGTCCCATCCGAAGGACAAAGCAATTATGGTAAAGTATCTTGCTGGTTAATTCCACATCACGTAACAATTATGTATTGTTCACCCGGAAGTGAGTCCCAGTGATTGATCAACATAGTTATGAACATCAATTATGACTTTTTCTCTCTCTCTCTTTGTTTTACGATACGTAAGTCTCGCGAATCCCAATCAGTCAGCGACGTTGAAGTGCGAGAATTTTTTGGCGGCACTCGTTCAAACAGTCCACGCGGGAATCCAACGTTTCCCTCAAAGGTTCGAATCCACGCGAGACTTAGTTGGTCTCTTAAGATTAACCTCCAAGTTAAAGGCATCGTACACGTTTGGTAATCGTCAAAGACCAGTGTTCTCATTTGGTGTATCCCAACATATGCATAAAACAACAATCCTGTGAAAATTTGGGCTCAATTGGTCATCGAAGTTGCAAGAAAATGATGAAAGAAAAAACACCCTTGTTGTACAAATTTGTGTGCTTTCAGATAGGAATAAAAGGCTTCTAGCTAGAAGTCTTTTATTATTTTAGTGAGAAATTACCTCTTTCTCAAAAACTACTTTACTTCAGGGGGAGTCGTTTCTCACAATGTTTTATACTATCAACAGCTCTCTGTTGCTCGTTACCAAGTCAGTTTTTCCCCTAATATATATTTTGAGTAAATACCAAACGTGTACGATGCCTTTAATAAGTTATGTTAAAACTTTTCTTTGGCGAGGACAGATTAAATTTTTGAGTTTTATATTGTTTGTAAAGTGAGGTGTTCTGAGACAAACCTTGTGAATATTCGTAATTTTCAACAGAGCGTGAAATTGAAGTTTTATGAGATGCAGTAAAAACTGAAACTTAACTCAAACAGAAAATGTTTCTTTAGTGCAGCCTATAATTAGACAATCAACTCACCGTCATGCCTATGTCCAATGATTTTAATAGCCGTGACGATTCTTTAGTTGGTTTATGTCGGGTATGTCATTTTTTATGTGTGTGTGTTCGTTATTCTTTCTTTTGGGGGAGCTTCAAATATAGAGGAATCGTTCATGGGGAAAATGTGATCCATTCACGGCAACATGAGTGCGAAATCGCCAACGGAAATACTGTGGGGAAAAGACCTAACATTACTCGCCCGGCGTAGACTAAGGAATTGTATGAGTGAGCGGTCTCAAAAAGGAAAGAACGACAAAACAAAATGCGAAATCGTAACTGGACGGTCGCGATGATTATGGGTTATAGGCCTTCAACTTCCGGATCATTGATCCGGATCCGGGTCCCGTTGGGCCTGACTATTTTTATTGCTCATTATGACCCGGAATCTGTGTCAAAATGACCTAGAAAAGGATCAAAATGACGCAGAAACTGAGTTAAAATCCCGTTGGTCAGCCTGACCCGGAAAGAGGTCAGGCCCCCCCCCCTGGGACCCAGAAATCGGGTCAAATCTGGCCCAGTAATTTTAGAGTGTGCGACGCAAGTGGAAATGAGGGTCTGTATAGCACCAGCACCAATTTCTTACGAAATCAGCTTGATAGGGGGGGGGGGGGAAACATCACCCACCCCCCCACCACTCTTCTTCACGAACGTGTTGAATAAGATTATATACCTATTCCTCCATGGGTAGACGATGATTTATTTACTTAAGTGTCTTCGCTCTAAAAAGGCAGACCTTTCTGAAGGTCGATAAAGTCACTTCCATAATTACTGAGATTGATTTACAGATACGTTCCCTTAAAATAACACAGACCTTGTTTTTAATCAGCGGCCAGGCTTCCAAGTGTAGCTGAAACAGCGGATAACATCCGAACATTGGTAACGCTGCAGAATGTTTGCCTTCTTTTGAGAAGATCGTATCCATCCCAAGTATGTTGTTATTAAAACACGGACAGACTATTATGATTAATTGTAAACCATTTGTTAAAACGTCATCAAAGAGGGTAGTCAAGATATTGAGTAATTAATTTGCTAAATAACGATGTCAGTTATGTCAGATTTTGTTTTGTATATTTATATTGAATTCGCTCATTTTAATTTCGAAATAAGACCAATTTGGTATGAGCTTAAGGTAGAAGGTGTTCGCCCCGGTTTGTCTAGCAGTGCGTTTATCTTCAATCATGAATGCTGAACTCAAAAGGAAGACGAAGAAGGTACAATCAAAACATACATTTTATGGTCGAATTTCAATTACCCCAAACCCTACACTCTAAAGACATCCGGATCAGAATTGACCTGGATTCCGTATTATTTAAAAAAAAAATTAAAAAAGCTTCAAAATGATACACATTTTTCAAATTTTATCTTGATCAATATTTTCCAATTATGCTTTTAAGAACGTGTTTCCACTTAACAATAGTGCTTCTTATTTATGTTGTATATTGGTTTAAATGATATTGTTGTTTTTTGTACCACTAGTTCGGTAAACGCTTTAACACGGTACATTTCATCTCACATGCAGTTAGTGGTCAATTATTGTAGAACGCATAACGATAACCAAGTAGAATTGTGTGAACCAAGCATGTTGAAGTGATGTTGTCATCGCAGCGAGACCAGACATTAATATTGCGTCCAATCCATGCAAATAAACCTGAAACTTAAGTAAATGTGGAGTGATTTTCGGCTCGTTCTGGCTCACGGGGGAATTTTTTTATTATATTGTCTGAACTAAATGGGTCATAAATCCCTTGATTTATAAATCTCATCTGCGTATTACCATGGCAATGCTGTTGAGATTGTTCCAATAATCGAAGCTATATCGGACAAGCAGTGTAATCAATCACGCTCAGTCTCCTTTTTGTTGACGGGTTTCATGGAATTACAATCAAAGCCAGCTCTACATTTTTCAGTTTTCATCAAGGAAGAGGGATTCGATATGCTGAATGGCATAATGCCGTGCATTTGAGCCTGATGAATATGCCTATCTCGAGCCAGATAAACATGTTCCTGTTTCTTGAGAGTTTATTGGAATTCTCGTTCGTGTATGGTTATTGTTTGTTTTAGTTCACCATAAAA
Organism: Plazaster borealis; assembly: GCA_021014325.1. Taxonomy (NCBI): domain Eukaryota; kingdom Metazoa; phylum Echinodermata; class Asteroidea; order Forcipulatida; family Labidiasteridae; genus Plazaster; species Plazaster borealis. The sequence goes on from CM037467.1 coordinate 8,553,358, forward strand.
AATGTTTTTCCTTCGTCTTCACTCCGCAGGCTCCGCCAATTTGTTGCTTGTTGGTCATATTGCTGTTGTTGTTGGCATCGCCGTCGTTATAATTAGTTGTTGTGCTTGTTTGTTTAACCATGGAGGAAGGAATCGTGAGGCCCGTATCCCCCTACGGGAGCCACGATTGTTGTATTTCGTTGTTTTTCAAAATTGCAAAGCCCACAGCGAGTTGAACGTTCTTGATAAACTTGACCATTCCACATATCTAAGATTGGGGTCAGTTCGGGGGTTGTCGGTTTTTTTATGGGCAGGGAAAAATTATTTACCATACCCAGCGTACAAAATCTGCCACATGGCTTTAGCGTGAGTGCCAACACAGTCCACACACATCCAGACCTCTGTCTGATAAAGTGGAACCATTCTAACCATCATTATATTGTATAATGCGGTGTCGTTGAAGTCTGGCCAGCACTCTGAGTAGCTCTGTGGTTTCCAGCACCCCCCCCCCCAACTGAAATTAACGGTCACTGTAACGAGACGGCACGTACAACAATTATTTTTTTGTTTGTTAGACGACACCCAGTAAAGGGTTTTAATTGTCACCTTTGTTTCGTTCACTTATTTTTAGGGTTTTTTATGTTGAATGCCTTTTCTTTTCTTTCTTTCTAACAATGGGCCAGTCCCAAAGTACTCAATGTGCATCATTTACGGGTAACATACTTCTGTTTTGTGAAATTACACTGCAAAAAAAATGGATGTTAAAATTGACATTATGGGTGTCGTCACATATAGATACCGAAGGGAGAATCAAAATTAACTTCATAGATTATTGGAAAAAAAACACCATTGTAAATGTTTGGCAGAAATTAGTGTTATTTTAACACCCTACTGTGTACGTGTTGATTCTATTTGTGGTATTTTATGTGACAACACCCATGGTGTCAATTTTAACACCGTAGTTTTTGCAGTGTATGACTGTTAAAATTAATGTGCGCATAACAGGTTGTTGAAACGTGTCCTTGTTAATGAGTAACTTAATTACGTGTGCATTCGTGGCATGAAAACAGTCGTCTGATGCACCTCTGTAATCAACTAATGTATGAATTGATCTAATTACACGTGACATAACTCAACAGACGGGTGATAGAAACATAACATCTCGCATACACTAATAACTTACAATGCAAGACTACTCCATCCCTTCTAGCGTTTATACATGGCTTTTAACTTGATATAATCTGCCAGACCGTATCCAATTAAAGGATGCTGGTTATATTCCTGACGCTTGTAATTTAAGATTTATACAACAGCGTAATACACTTTGCTGCCGCCGTCGCCTCCATAATGTTTACAACCTTAATAAAAAGCATTTCCATCATGTTTACATCAACTCATATGAGGGTTCCAATTCGTATCTGCCAGCGGCACATTGTTTCTTTAATCATTTAAAGAATCCGATGCCTTGAATGTTACGAACTAACCGCGTCTCCTTAAACCTGGGAAATAATTACTTAAAATAATGCGAGATTTTAAGAATGGCTTAAAGGTATGGTCAAATAAAGTTAGTTTTTGTCAACGTACTGCTGATTTATAGGAACAAACTGTAAAAGAAGGATGCAATGAAAGTCACCAGTGAAAGTTTCAGCTGAATACAGCGGAAAACGTCGTATCTCGCACAAAAATGCTCCATGCACAAAAACGTCGTATCTCGACGCGTACCTGTTTTGAGTGTACATCCGGGCAATTTTAGAGGTAGGGTCATAGATTAGTTTTTTCGACGTAATGTTGATTTATAGGCAAAATCATCATGCTACAATAAAAGTCAACTGTGAAAGTTTTAGCTGAATAAAGTGTCTCCTTGTTGAGAAAAGACCAAAAACAAACAGACGAACAAACAAACAAACAAACAAAAAACGGTCACGGTAATTTCACAAGAACGTCGAATCCATCCACGTTTTGCGAGGTGACAGCGGGTACCAACCGCTCCTGTGGCCGCAGCATTCGCGAACGGACACCAGCCCTCAAAAATCTGAGAAACAATTCATGCATGAGTCGTTTTGAGAGATTCAAATGTTTTTGGGTGAAACATTATCCAAACCATATTACTGAAGGGAATCTTTCCTTAACATAGTTTTGTTCAATCAACAGATGCAGTGCTTCTCACCATAAGTTGTTACGGTCATTATTTTGTTTGAGTACTTACCAATCTATGACCCTACCTTTGAGGCAAAAGATTAGGTCAACATTTGATTAAAGTGGATTACTGTTAACTAAGCAGTATAACGTCTTTAAGAAGTATGATGGTGTATATACAACACTAAAAATGCTTTGGTTGTTAGCCACAATATACATATAATTTTGCGGACGTCAAAGAAATGTACTGTACAGAACACAAAACAAAAGTCAATGGGCAAACTGACAGCTGAGAACAACGTGACCGCAATATGTTTTGAAGCGTTTTCATTTTGTTAATGGTGTTTGTTCTGCACTTTATCAATGATTTGTTTGTATTTAAGTGTTTTGTTTACATGTCCAGGTGTTGTCTTTGTTAATTTAAGACTATTTGTTTTCATAATTAACTGAGTTTTATCATTTGGTAACATTGTACATTGATAATTGACATACCGATCGTATACGCAGAGGAAGCTGGCATAGTTTTATGTTATTAACTTTGTTCTGCTCCCCTCCTGAACAAGTCACTGACCCCTGTTGATTCACATACCCTTCTATCTTGTGTGACATGTTCCAGCTTGGGATATCATAAGCATATGAGCTGATTGGTGTGTACGATGTGGTTAAGACAATGGTAGTTATAACATGTGTCAGCAAGTGCTGACCATGTCAATTAAATCAATTGAAATCAATTAATGAAGTCATAGCATTTAACAAGCACGTTGCTAAAAATGTAGGACTGTCATTGAGTGGTTCAAAAAGTAGTCATAACTGAAAATTAGGGAGGTAAAATTATTGCAGCCTAACGAAGAATTGCGATTCAGAATAAGCAATGTCAAGTGCAACCCCTTCGAAAAATCACGTCCGCAACTCAAATTAAAATAACGCGAGGGCAGTTAATTTTTAAACCTATCCAGTGGGTCAACACGTTTATTACTCCATATTATTAATGTAAAAATTAAAATTTCAGGAGCAATCAGTGGCAACTTTGATGTGTGGGAGGAACCCATCTGGGAGAAAGACATCAATTGGGGGGGGGGGGTGCCTACTGTTGATTCCGTGACGCATTCAGCAAGGGTATCGGACCCGGATTCAAGCTCTGGGGCGGATTGCACCAAACGGTCTTAAACCGGTCTATGCGCTATAGCCGGCTAATTTGAAACGTGCTTAGACAGTCTACTTAAAGACCGATTGCAATAGAACGGTCTATAATTTTAGCCGGTCTTAAATCTTAAGCCTGTCCTAGGCTTGCTATAATCGGTCTTTGTTTTGTTTTAAAACATAGCGCTAGTGGTAGTTGTTGATCATTAATGCAAACAGCCGTACGACGAGGGCTCATAGTGTTTACTCGGTCTTTAATTCTGTCACGGGCTTTTCGCCAAACTGCTTCGTTGCGACTACAACATTTCTCTGCAGTTCATGAAACCATCAACAAGTGCCAACTTGTCTGCATGACTGAAGGCTGGTCACCTAACATTCGAACTTTCTTTACCTATTAAAGGCATTGTCATGTGTCGGTGTTCTGTGGATAATGACGGCCATTGAAACTATTGAAGCTTAGGAGTACTTTGTATTTCACTACTCCTCACTGACTTATCCAAGACTGGCTTACTGCAACAGGCTTAACAACTGACCAAGCTAAGACCGTCTAAGGCAAAAAGCTGGCTAAGGCTGCTTATTGCAATCCGTCCTTGGTGTTTCTTATCAGCTGAGTGTGGTTTCAAGTCCCGTTCGTGGCACTTGTACCATTGAGCAAGTTACTTTACCATAATGGGAGACTTGGGAACGCTAGGAGGCAGCAGACTTACCAGGTAAATTTCCATTGTTAACATAGTTCTGAGCATGCACACATAACCGAGAACAATGGATTTACCTGGTTAGTCTGCTGCCACCTAGCGTCACAAAAGTCCCCCATTACTGGGACATTAGGCTGTAGGTCCCCATGTACTAGTATTTGTAGTGCACGTAAAAGAACCCAGAACACTTATCGTGGAAGAGTAGGGGTTAACCCCGATGTTTCTGGTTAACATTGTAAGCACCCTTTGTTTACATGTTTTCCTCAGGCTTGAGAGCTACAGTGATTAGGTTAACTTATGAGGCATTATTGGTTTCATTACCAGAAACTATATATAATAATTATTGATAATAATAATAGAGAGCGTGTGTCCGGAAGAAGGATGACATAACGAAAAGTTACCAAGGAAAATTTTGGTTCACGAAAAGTGATTGTGACAGTTTGATCTGTTTTGTGCCATTTGAAAAGTATTATCAGAAGGGAATGGGAGAACATGCATTTGGGGGTAAATGTAGAAACCAAAATGTAACCGTAAACGTGATATGTTTTGTTAGGAGCCATTTTATTGCTTATACGGCCTTCTGTCACTGGGGGAAAGGCATAGAGCCTTATTACGCTCATCCTCCGGGCACACGACGGAAAAACATTCACTTTTCGAAAGGGAAGTTACACTTCCAGTTTCCAAAAGAGTGCCCTCTTTGCAAATCCGAAAAGATTGAAATAAATTGGGTGGGAAAAGCAATTTAAATAAAAGCATGTTCAGATCGTTTTGCCAGAATTATTTTCAATGAAATTAGAACAAGTCCATCTATTGAAGGTTGTTGTTTTTTTGCTGAAGCTAAATTGAACTTTTTTTGTTAATCTTTGTTTGTTAATTTATTGTTTATTTTTAGTGAAGCCAAGCTTAGGGTAAATGTTTAAAAGTGTCCCCTTGTCGACATTACCCTTTGCGCATCGAACAACACTCGCCCAAACCGGTAGACGTCTTTGCCATTTATTGCTTCAATATTTTGAGCCACATGCAGTTCAGAGTTCATTCTTGAGTGAATGTGTGGTGACATGGCACCTTTAAGAAAAGCAATATCAAACTTTTCGAAAAACACCAATTAGACTCCCTTTCAGTGGCGAACATTCACTAGTTCTTTTGATTTTCGTTTTCACTTAAAAACTATTTCCCAAAGAGCGTTTATTTGGCGTAAGTTCTTTTAGGGGAAAATGTCTCTTCGCCAGCGCTTCTCCTGTCAATTGCTGTAATCGCAAGACCCCGTTTTGATGAGCTTTTTCTGCGGGCCTGCAGCTGCGTCAACGTTGTCGCTGCTCTCCGGGTAATAACTTGATCAACCGCGGGAAGGCACACACGGTTTTAATAAGCAATATCAAAATTAAAACTGTCGGCATTTCTAGGTTGGCGTGCCTGATTATTGTTATTTTGGTAAAGTTATTTCATGACTCTTTTGTCGTAGTGTAGAGTAGAATTCAAATGGAAAAAATACTGTTTTGTTTTGCCTCCGGCGATTGGCTTATTACACGGTTACCTTTAAGATGATTTAAATTAAAGGTGACTTACAACACTGATAACTATCAAAAGAAAACGAATAGTTACAATCTCAAAACCCACTTACCATAAATGGTGTGGCAAATGTTTGCAAAGATATTTGCGATAATATTTGCGACATCGCAAAAATTTGAAAAGATATTTGCGATAATATTTTCGCGGTTTGTGGTGTTCCTTCAGGGCAATTATCAACAGCCCGGGCGCAGTACCGGTACACTTTTGCGGCTCGTCGGGGACTTACAACCCAATGAAAATGCATAAGGGATAGAATGATCTTAATGTTCATATTTGTCATTTTTCTTCCCTAAATGAGAGGTTCTTGTTGTACTGTACCCCCTAAATGACGACCGAGCTTTTTGTTTCCACTAAACCACATACAGTTTAGGCTCGCTCAGTTTAAAAATATATCTCAATCGTATCAAACAGCCAATGCAAAACAACAACATTATTGGCAATTCCTACTGGAGTGACAGCCAACTAAACTGACAGACAATCGAATATATGACAATTTGTGAGGGTTATTTATAAGCCGTTGAGTATAAACTGTCAAATCGAATATTTGGATTAGAAGCTAAATGTGGCATACCACATATTTGATGGGAACAGAGAGCACGTTGTCGTGTATTGTTTTGCTTTCCAACTCGTGTCATGTACCTTGCTAATAAAACACTCAGCCGGTGTTTGGTTGGGAATGATAAATTGCAATGGATACCGTACTCGATTGTTATCAGATCAACCGAATAATCAAGCCAGACTGATCGGTTGGATGGGATGGAAATTTAAAACGTTCCCACTTTGGGGTTGGAATCTGGAGGGTGCTCTAGAGTGGCGACGCCATCGTGAAACGCTCTGAAGTAGCCGAGTATCAGTCCTCTTGTCATGTTCTATTTCCGTCCTGTATATCCCATAGGTAGGGCCTAACCACTCCATGATCCTATTTACCGGTAATGGTGTTACCGAATTCGGTAACACACGACATTCTTTGGTATCGATCCTGGCGATAAGACAGCACCTGAAACGGTATTTTTGCTTAATGAAAACGGCGACGGCATGAATTAGCCTGAATAAAAGAAATTCCAAATTTGCTGCCGAGATGGCGGCGAGTTTTCCAAATCTGCATGTATTGTGACTGGTCAGTGTCTGACGCGTGTCATCGTTATACATTCAAAATCGATACAGTCTCTTCGCATTATGCATCATGAACTTGTTGAAAGTTTTATACACACCACTTCTGGCATTGGTGGCAGTATGATGATGCGGAAATGTCCAACCGGCCGGGGGGGGGGGTGGGTGTGAATGAAACAGTCGATCTTAAGGTGAACTTAAGCACGAACTGACGTCGAGGAATTTCAACAGGCGAGATGTATCGATGCATAGCCGTAAGGTGCAGTGGTGAGTCAAGAGTGATCTTCAACGAAGAACCGGTTGATGCATAATTTGAGCATACACCTGTTTTCTGGAACTAAAGGTGTGTTGTCTTGAGTTTTCTTCCACTCAAACAACGAGTGGTGTTTGGGTCCCTGTTCGCTTAAAGTGGTCGGGTGGTAGTGGTATCTTTCCTCGCCTTCCATCTCTGGGACCCCGGATCTAATATAATGTTGATTGGGGTTCCAGTCCCTCTGATTGCGTATAGGTTTTTCCCTGGAATGTCTATGGGGTTTTCCTCCCACATCTAAAACTGAAACTTCATTCCCTGTCTTCCCTCCATAGGTTTATTGGCTGTAGTACGGTGAATTAAGTTCGCTTTTCTGAGACTCCTTGGCTTCACAACCAGAATAAATAAAATAAAATGCCACTGAATGTGGGTTTCAGTTGCGTATTCCAATTTGAAAATATGATTGCGTTGGTTTTCCCTGGAATATTTATGGGGTTTTCCCTCCATAGGTTTATTGGCTAGTACGGTGAATTAAGTTCGCTTTTCTGAGAGTCACTTCACAGCCAGAATAAATAAATGCAATGAATGAAAAGTGTATACTTCTCGCATTGAGTTGATAAGAACTCTCAAAAAACAAATACACTTCAAATGCATTCGTAAAGCTGTTTTCATTTTGATTTGTTCTACACCTTTCATTGTTGTTAATAGTTATGTATTTATGTTTTCTGTGGGTTTGGACTGGAACACCATCCTTTTCAACTTGACTCCGATAATATTTGCTTACACTTTTTCTATTTCCTCTGCAAATCCGAATTGCAAATCAAAACACCAAGAAATGTAATGGGTGCCTATTTTTATCCACAGACCATTAGTTTGGCAAGCGATATTTCCACCCTAGTCCATATTTCTATCGATCGTAGTCATTTTAGCTACTTGACGTTTGCCGAGCAAGCGGCTGTCTGTTTTTCCAAAAAAGGAACCGAGGCCCCAACTGGATTTTTTTTTTTTTTTTTTTTTTTTTTATATCCCGAAGGAGTGACCCACTTTTTACTGAACGGTCTGTTGAGTGTGTGTCCAAGAGTTGTTTTTCGCTCGAACACTGGAGAAAGAATCCAGGGTTTGTACTACATCTTGGGGACAGTACTCTGGTGAAAATACGTGTGTGTGCCATCCTCGGGCCTTGATGAAGGTTTCAACCATCCAACAAGTATATTGCACTGCCTGCGATTTGATTAATTGAACTTTCCAATGGAGAGACTTCAGCGGGTCATTACAAAGTGCTCAATTTTACTGGGGGAGAAGGAAATTCTCAACATCAAGCCTGATTCGCTGTCAACGTAATTCCATTTTCTACCCCCACTTCGCCTTAATATATTTGCCCGTTGATGGAGATGTTTCGACGGTGTACTCATTGAAGTGATCCCGTATTCCGATGAGCCATACGAGGACAGATTTAATCTAGATGAGTTTGTATTATCTTAGCACAAAAGAAGACGGGGGAAATAGCAGCAGATGATTTGCTCATCTTCTCCCAAGAATAAGCACCGAATGTAAGGTTATGCCTCCCCCTCTAAATTGTATTTGTTTGGACTTTCAATCTTAGAGAATTATTTACTTAGAACTTATTAAGACCTCGCCCGCTTCTTTGTTTTCTACTGCAAATATATATCTTGAGATTGTTAGCAGTTGCGTCTGTTTACAGATTCAATCGGTGCCCGCAGTCTAATAAGAAGACGACTGCACATAAAACCTTGAAATTAAAGGATTTTATTGATCCCCGTGGTTCTAATTCTGACAGGTTAATTTCAAGATGCTATCACGTCACGCTTCACTTTATACCCACTTGTAGCCGAAACTATAGTGTATCCAAAAGCTGTGATACAACGTTGAGTGTTCACCTTGTAATGGAATACAGTGAGATTTGAATCAGTGTATATAGTTGGATATTGAATTTTGTTTAATAAAAAGTTGCATCCCCTAAGGTGATCCCTCTCCTGTCGCTTCCAAGGTTGTATCGTAAACTTGGGCGTGATCTCTGGTTTATACGGCAGGTTGAACGGCTCCTAACTGGCGCCCCAAAACAAAATGTTTTTACGACTCCGAAAACTCGTCCGAGATCGGTGAAAGGTAGACTGGTCCCCTGTCTTTATCCGCGATGATAAAGACAGGCACTGGTCTTATGGGCCCAATGGTTTCAACAACACTTTGTTTTTTTGTTTAACAAAAAATTAAGTCTATATTTAAATGTTTTTGTTTGAAACGAGTCAAACAACTCGCCTTAACATTCATTGTAGCTATCATTACAATCATGAGCTAGGTCGGGCGACATTTAGGTACATGTTTTGGGCTACATCTAGGTCGGGCGACATTTAGGTACATGTTTAGGGCTACATTTAGGTCGGGCGACATTTAGGTACAGGTTTTGGGCTACATTTAGGTCCGGGCGACATTAAGGTACAGGTTTGGGGCTACATTTAGGTGGGGGCGACATTTAGGTACAGGTTTTGGGCTACATTTAGGTCGGGGCGACATTAAGGTACAGGTTTGGGGCTACATTTAGGTCGGGGCGACATTAAGGTACAGATTTGGGGCTACATTTAGGTTGGGCGACATTAAGGGCTCGGGCTACATTTAGGTGCCGCACAGACGTCAGATGTTCAGGCTACGTGAAAAGTGACATGAAGTTTTCGAAGTATTTCAAGTTTTTTGCGCATTAACCTCTGCAACTATAGGGCGCTTGCCATGAGCAAGATTAATCAATCCAGGTTGCTTGTTGTTCCTCTTCTGTAGAATTCTCTTAACGCTAAGGGTTATAGACCGGATAATTTTGGCTTTGCTCTGGAGTTTGGGTTTCCTCTTAGCTCTCTCGCATCCCTCTCTTTCATCTTCTTAAAATGGGAGACTTTGAAACGGTAGAGAGCAGTAGACATACCGAGTAATTACAACTGCTAACATTGTTCTAGTGTAGTAATTGTTCTAGTGTGTTATACTATTATGTGTATAGAGTTTCATCCCTTAGTGCCTATTAAAGTATTGAGGCTACCGTGGGGACATGTTGCTACTCTCATTCAACAGGTATCATAAAGGAGCACACAAAGTACACTGGACGAATGTAAATGGTATGCAGAAAGAAGGCATATACAACGGAGAGGCCATTATCAATACGTGGTTCCGTAAATAACAACAAACCAGGTGCTTTCAGTGTGAGGGCACAACCATTAATCAAGTTAGTAAAATAGGGATCGAGAACAGTAAACTGCAAGCATGCGTTTCCAACTTATATTTTAATATTAAGCTTGACAAGTCTACTTCATTTGACGTCACTGTAAAGCTTATTTTACTACACCCCCTCCTCTTTAAATTGTAAAAGATCTGCTGAGAAGCATCAGAGCTGTGTATTGAGAGAGTTACGGCATGGAGGGACCACTTTTCTTTGGTCACGTGGTTGCTGTACGCCATTTTCGGTCCAATTGCAGCAAGCATAGCACAAAAGCGCCCCCTGTAGAGCAAAATAAATCTAGGTTGAATCTTCCTCTGTAAAATTCTTCTCAAATTCACTCGTCATTTCCAATTCAAAAAAAACTGAGACATCTGGAGGGTATAGTTAGGTCATGGTCTGCTGCTTTTCCTCAATTGTCTGATGCAATTTCGAGTCGAGGAAGACTTTGATAAAAAGTAATTTCACCAGAAGTACAGTGATTTCAGCTTTGTTATTTTCTTAAGTAGTTTTTTCCCCCTCTTTCGGTGGGGATGCGGGGAGAAGTAATAATTCACACAACGAGTATGCTTTGTGGCTATGCAGGTTGAAAAGGTAAATGCAGTTCTTTTAGCTAGAGGCACTTTGATGCGTTTTTACTGAGGTTGAATTAATATTGGACGTCATCTTAGGCCCAGCCGCGTGCCGTTCGCGTGTTATATTATTGTCACAGCCACGGGGTTTGAACGGCATACTGTACCTCTACATAAACTAACAATTGACGGCTGGATTTATTTTGGGAGAGACACCCCCTCTCTCCTGCCAGCGCCCAGGGGGGCAAGCTTGAGCAAGATGTGCCATGACATTTTCGCCTGGCAGTGACCAAATTCCAAGTGCCCGTAGGTGCTTTGTGTATTATATAACGGTGCTGTAAACTAGCGCGAAGTTGTTCAGTTCGAAAACATTATTTTGTACTGTTAGGTCGTTCAACCCGGCATAAACAATGAAATAAAGAATTTTTTGCGGATTTCGACTCCGTTAAACCACCGTTTTTGTTTCTCTCTCTTGCTCTCTATCTCTCTCTCTTGCTCTCTATCTCTCTCACTTGGAATATTAGTGGCGTGTCGTGGCCGAGCGGATAAGAACACCGAACTCAAGCTCTGGTGTTTCTGATCAGCAGAGTGTGGGTTCGAATCCCAGTCATGACACTTGTGTCCTTAAGCAAGACACTTAACCACATGCTTCGTCCTTCGGATGGGACGTTAAGCCGTAGGTCCCGTGTGTTGTGTAATGCACGTAAAAGAACCCAGTGCACTTATCGAAAAGAGAAGGGGTTCGCCCCGGTGTTCCTGGTTTGATTGGCTGCATATTGCGCCACAGCACCTTGTAAACCATTACATGGTGCTATGTAAAGGACTTGGTCTCATACTTCAAAAACGTAGCTCCACAATACCTCGCAGGAAAATATTGAACGTTAAAAGCGCCTTGAGCGTCACTGAGTGACGGATATGTGCGCTATATAAGAAGCCACTATTATTACTATTATTATTAATATTTCCTGCATTCACAAGATTCCAACAGCAGCTTCATCAACTAAACATATGGTCTCATATGAACTTTTGCTCGGGTTTAGTGTAAGCATTGATAGTTCAACTTAATAATGTTGCTGGGTCCTTCTGTAGGTGCCGTTTGATTTGACAAAACCTCCGTTGAAAGTTTTGCCTAGTCAGGTGTACTATGATTTAACCATATGATAGTGCTATTGACTGTATACCATACGTTTCTCTGCATGACGTATGACGCTTTCAATTATGCCCATTTGCGGATTCCCAACTCGGTATAGAATGATACGTTTATTAACGTGTTTGCGGACGTAGTAGCAGCCACGTATCAAGTTTCAGCGTGTGTTGTAAGTGCAAAATCTAGAGCGAACGGCTTGTTTAAAACGTATTAATATTGTTTGAAGAGACTACAGGCACGTTCACTGCAATGCTTAACTCCTTGCGTAGAGTTTACAGCACAGTCCGTTGCTCAGCCAGAAACGGCAAACACACCATAATTTGAAATGAATGCACTCAATAACTTACTCCATACTCATGGACTTTTTCTCTTTGAACTTCTCAACAGATTTTGTATTGGTAACTTATGCGGCGTCATCACCATGCATTACTTGTTCTGAATAGATTCACAGACAGAGAGGAAGATTGTTTGATATTAATACATGTATTATGCCTATGTCCTGAACTAATCATGCCCCAACGGCAGTGTATGTTGTTATTCAAGGTGCACCAATCATCATCAGAGTCAGTCTTTTCTACTGAAGACACTCGGATCGTACTGATTGAAACGTCTAGTTGATAAACCACCGGTTTTTGCCAGGAACACCACAACTCATCGTAGTGAGATAATTAAACGTTTGTTACGGCTAACCTGAGTTTCTATGTTACAGCAATCTTGTTTAGTTTCTTCCATTTTAACTTCATGTAACCAAACTGAGGCCATAAGGCAAAATAGATTGCTTCCATATTATGAAACGGAAAGTAGTATTGTCATTATTGTGTACGGATACATGGGACCAGCCAAACATGATACCATAGTTAATACAGGCAAATACGTGCTAAAAGGGTGATATATTATACAAATAATGGATGCATTAGGAATGCAGTGTCGCAAAATATAATCACAAGGTAAATTGTGGATTGTTCCATGTTACGAAGCCATGCTGAGTGAAATGGGAAAGACAGATTTCACCGAGTGATTCTATTCCGACACGTAAACTCCTCCATCCCACACTCAGAATTATTTTGGGGGTTTTCTCAACAACATGGACTACCCCATTTTGGCACCAACCTTGTTCCCCGTGAAACGACCTAGTTTCGCCGGGACGAACGGACGGGAACGATTATTTGGGGAAACGACACTGCGAAGAATCGCTGCGAAGTGTCGTAAACCTGTATTCGGAGCTTCGCGCGTCGCGGCAGATGGCAAAAAAAGACGCGTATTCAACCAATCAAATGACTAGGATCTATGTGTGCAGTTTATAAAATATGTTAACATCCATGACAAGTGTGCTGTTTTTATGTTTTTCTTTCTCAAACTAAGAAGTTGTTGTTGTTGTCGCTCCTCAATGTATTGACAGTTTGCGGACCATGCAATCTAGATTCAGGTCAGTTCGAGGAAGCGAGGCGTAAGGGCCGCATTTAGCTGGGGTTTGCCATTTCCAGGCCGTGATTGTGCAATTTCACCGCTTCAGTTGATGGGGGATGTACAGGGGAAATCAAGCGGCTTAGAAATGTTGCCGATTGAGCACGCAAACGTTATCACTGACATTTCTATGTTTACGGGTAAACTCTATAATGAAATCGTTGGTCAGGACCTTGCATAATTCCATTTTGTTGAAGGGCTAGTGCTACCCGTTTCGTTGACAGCAACCGCAGTTGGGCCAATTTCGTGACTTTTTGCTTGCCGTAAGCGAAACTTTTGCGGTGTACGGTACAGAACAGTTCCCTCTGAACAATTAGCTTCGTTTGTGCGTGAGCATGTTCACGTTAGAAGGCTTCGGGGACCGTTAGAAAACGGTGAAGGTACGGGATGTGTGAGCTCCTCTGCAAAAAATCTTGAAGGACGCCATCATTCTGTACGGTAAATTTCAACGTACTCGCACGACGTTTCTGCATCCCACGTACGGACTTTCCTCGATAAATTTCGTTAAATTACGGCAAAATAGTTATCTTCTGTAAAGACAATAATTACAAAGATATGTGGGGATTAACTTAATGAGCCTGCGTCCATTCTTCACATAAATCAAGTCCTCTTAGCAAAGTTTGCTCGTACGCAATACGCAAACGCAGCGTGACGTAATATACGAACGCGCATCCCGTCATTGCACCGTTTTCTAATGATACACTCTAAAAACTCACGGGTCATAATTGACCCGGTTTGGGTCATAATTGAACCAGTTTGTGTCATAACTGACCCAGTTTGGGTCATTACTGACCCGGATTGGGTAATAATTGACCCGGTTTCCGGGTCACAGAGGGACATTCAGATCCATTTACGTAAGTTTGATCCATATTTGGGTAATTTTGAAGCAGATTCCGGGTCAAATTGACCAATAATGGGTCAGAAATGAGTCAGGCCCCATGGGACTACGGTATCCGGGTCAATTCTGAACCGGGAGTTTTTGAAGTCTGATATTGGCTGCACAGTTAGCACATATATTATTCGCTTAATCTGAGAACGATGACCGTAAGCGCAGAATTCCTCAAGCGGAGACACCAAATTCAGTCCTGCTGTTACACAGTTTCCGATCTGCGCAAGATGTAAACGTACAGAATGAGTATTGACCTAAAACCTGCTTTTCAGTTTTCTGAAACCAGCGTGGTGTCACAGGATTCGTGCAGCTATTTTGAATGGTTTGAATCTTGATCGCTTGGAAAATATTGTTTGTTTATGTACTTCTGGGTTCGTGCTTTATGTAACCCGATTCAAAACAAAGTGTAGTTGAGTAATCATTGTATCATGTTCCATAAAAAAACCGATAAACTGCATTATTTCTCTAATGTGATCAAAGAGTTTAGTTCATAGTCTTTCCAAGAAAAAAACATACGTCAGTTCAGAGATGTAGAAACATAACCCCCCTGGGTCGATACATAAACTATGCATAAACATTATAAACATCAATACTGTGTTGGAAGGACAAAGCTGGACGAACCGTACTTTAAAAAAGAAGGAAACAACGGTTTTACAGAATCAATACTGTACAAAATGCCCCCGGACATATCAGCTGTGATCGAGAAGAATACTTCGCTTCAGAAACCGAACGTCAACTTTCACATTGCACCCCCTCTTTCTCTTCGCAGTGCCCCCCCCCCCCCAATACACTCCCACGTTAAAGTCATTCCACACGGCGTTCATGCACGACCGGTAAAGCTCTGCGAGGTATGGCCGACGCGGCGCTTGGCTACGATCGACAACAACTCGATTAGCTCCACTCGTAACGATGTTGACACTCCTGACCTGGATGTAATGAAAGCTACAACGCTATATTCGTTCGCAATCTTGTGCAGTTCTTCCAAAGACTAACAGCCATTGATCTCCATCCGCTTTCAAGTGTTTGTGAATAAAGTCACGGTTTTCATACCTGTTGTTTTTCAACGAATGGGTACCTCGTTGATGTAAAGACTACGAGAGAAAAAAATGCGTTTAATCTTCTCTTCTTTATACAAATAACTGTCTTTGGCATTTGACCAGACATGTCATAGGCGATAACGTGTTAGATTCGCATATTTTTGTTCGTTTCTTTTTTTCTATTTTCTTGCAGTAAGTGGATTGGCACGACTTGTTTGTTTACAGTTGGACTGGGGCGTATAGGGACGTCTCTTACAAGTATTTACAGACTCACATCTGCGTTGTTTTGTTTGGTGTTTTATTTGGTATAAGTACCTGACGTCAGAGGGAGTTTCCCTTTCACTTGGCCTGCTGGTTATTGAAAAAGCTTATATCAGAGCTTTCCATCCAAGCCCCATCTTTCTTGCCAACCCCTTGGAATGCTTTGATCCTTTTCGCTATCTTTTATTAATGTCGGGGTTAATCTATAACTCGATAAACAGGTGTTTTCCCATCTTGTCAATTCCCTCGAATTTAATTAAAGATAGGATACATGATTGGTAGAGCTGACAACATGTTTTGTGTGATCAACCATATACATGAAATCACAAACATGAGAACATTTTGCCTTAATACATTGTGTGATTCAAGAGAAAATAGTGAACAAATATGCACAATTTTCAGCATGTGAACGAATTTGTCCATACTTTTGGTTGTAACAACCGAAATCAGTTGTTGCGTTTTTGTTAGGTTTGCAGATACAGTTTCCTGGAATGTCTTAATTTCAGAGGGAAATATTTCACAGGGGGAAACAAATGGTTCTGGTTTGAGCTTCGTAATCAGTAAGCTTTCAGACTAAGATTATAAAATGGTGTTTTATCCTCACAAATCCTGTATAATATACCTTTAAGAATTAATCAGCATTTATTTCACATTTGCAACGGTATGGCAAAACAGGATGTGGTAGCTTTTCGTTATAGACTGTGCAAGTCTCGCGTATATTCGAACTTCCGGTACCATTGTGGTCCCAACCATTATGGAGTTTTACGTGGGCAAGATTTTGTGTTTTCAATTATTTTCGTTTAGCGTGGTTTATGACCATGACAAATATATCTGATGTTGGGAATGTAATACTTAGTGTTAAAAAAATATGAAAGTAAAATCATTTCAACGAAATAACGTAGAAAACCCGAGAATTAAACTTGACCTCAGCTTCCGGTTACTGCAAAAAATTAAGAATTTAGTGCTCACCTCCGATCACAAAACTTATGTAAACGCTTGTTTTGGATGCGCGATGATAATCGCCAGATGCAGTAATTGCAACGCGAAGCCTTTTCATTGCAGTCTATGGTTTTATGAGGCGTCAGCGTCCTCTATAAACTGCGTCAAGCGTTAATTTTACGCCCGTGTGAACATCGCGAACCCACGTAATAGTCCAAGCTCCAGAATGCAAAAATCGTTTTAATTAAGATTTACCCTACACCATCTGCTCCCCTTATTTTTTTACTTTTTTATGATGGGTATATTTATTGTGAATAAGAATCGGGATGGTGTATACAATTTTTCCTCGGCGAAAGCGTTCATTTTTGACAAAATTCGACAGAAAATCCAACGTAAATGATGCCAAAAAGAAGTTGTCTGGTACCCAGCGTCAATAGTGTACGAAATGTTAAGTGCAGTAATTGGAGACCTGTCTACGCAATGCACACACAGCGCGATCCGATACACATTAGCCTTTAGTCAAGGCGCACGCGGCAGCGGCACCCCCAGATGTCACGCACGGAAAAAGACCAGTGCTTCGCCGCTCGCGCTGGTCTTTTTTCGTGCGTGACATCTGGTGCCGCTGCCGCGTGCGCCTTGACTAAAGGCTAATGTACACGTCAATGCCATCACACATAAATGCATGGCGGGCTGTCGAGCGTGTCGCATAGCATGCAGACGATCAGAAAAAAGGTTTGTATTTTTGAGTAGCTAACGTTGTATGTCATTTGTTTTATCTAAATGTGTGAGGTCATAGTTACTCTTCAAGAAAATATATTTGTTTTAATGCAAATGTCATGAGGGAAAGTTCAACGATGCGAACATTGTTTCATGTAATTGTAGCCTGTTGCCTGTGGTAGTGGACTGGAAGTGTAGGCTAGGGGCATGGTTACGGTAGCTGTTGGCTAACACGAACGTTAACATAGCATGGGCCTTACACGTGTACATCCGGTGGTATTTTTATGTTTCCGTACGTTCCTCGTTCGCCGTCGGCGTATAACTGTGCATCGGTGGGCCGTACATGCATATCGTCCGTTTGATGCCAGATGAAATTACAACTTCCCTCAAAAGTTCAATGGCAGAAGACTACAGAATGACAGACACTGTACGCTACAAAATTGTTGAAGAACTTCTTAAGATTTTGCTAGGCCTATAATTTATAAATAAGTCGTTACCAGGGTCCAATTTCATAAAGCTGTCAAGCAGAAAATACTGCTTGACAAATTTCTTAAGCAAATATTGAGTGGGGTACCAGACACCAGAATTAACCAGCTTAACGTTACACGAGGTATGTACAAAACATGTTGATGTTTGTTGAAGGTAGTGTAGGCCTAGCCCTAGTATTAACAACTCGCCAATTCACTTTTATTGTCAATGTTATCCAATAATTCTAGTGTGGGCTACCCTATGCAAAACAGATCTGTAGGCCTACCAATGGGGAACAGGGGAACCCCTGACTATTTTTATATTATTTATTTGTACCAAAGCGCAACGGGTCAACAACCCACCAGGGAACCCCTGGCCATTTTTCTGGTTTGGGTTCACCACCCACAGGGGAACCCCTGGCCATTTATTTTAAATTTCTAATTAATTGTTTTTGTTTGTTTTTGTTTGTTTTTCCCGATTCTGTAGCCACCCACCCACGGGAACCCCTGGCAACTTTTTTCTTTATTCTTCTTACCCCCCCCCCCAAATTCTTTCGAATTGGTTAACCACCCACAGGAGAACCCTTGTGACTTTTTTTCTAATTTGGGTTAACCAACCACAAGGGACAAGGGAACCCCTAACCAATTTTGTATTTCTAATTATTTCTTATCTTTCCAAATTCTGTACTGTCTGCTGAGAGCCCCTGCAATGTATTCCAATTTGTTTATCATTGTGCAAATGAGTATTTTAAATAAAATGGCTGTAAACATAGGTGTAAACATAGAGCAAGGTCCTTGGTGTAAAGGACTGAATGAGAAAGAAAGTTGGAATTACTTGAGATTAAGGTATGTTTTAGAAAACATTGTTGGTTTTAGCGTATGAACAACAGACATTTCACAACAATATTGTCAATGTTATACTATTCTGTACCAGTGGGTTAACCTCTGGCCATTTTGTTATTTGAAATGCTGTATTATTTTGTGTTCAACTCTTTACAAATGGGTTATCCACCGACAGGGGAATCCCTGGCCATTTAAAAAGAAAACTATTATTTTCTTCCATATTCCATACTATTGGGTTAATTTGCCTCTGGGGGAACCCCCAGCAAATTGCTGTTATTTATTAAAAACCTATGAGTTAAACACCAACTGTTTATAATTTTGCCAAGTTTTTCAAACGGCTGTAAACTAACTATTTGTTGTCGTTCAGTCATGGTGTACGAGACAGATGAGATAGTACAATGGCTGAAACATTCAAGCTTTTCTTGCGAGAAAAAAATTCAAGGCACAAACAGACTTTAAGAAATGCATTATCTGCCAATCAGTAACCAATGAAAGACTCAACAATGTGACTGACGCCAGTTTAGAAACATTAGCGTATCTTCTGTTAGAAATGCACGATGTGACTTTACTTCTCATCGTCTCAGAAGTCAAATTCAATCAAACGAATAATTTTTTTTTTAAATCCGAAATTGCATCGCCCATGTCGTGCAAAATGGACCATCCTTCATTTGGATGCCAGCAGTTCCACACCATCTAAATGTATGACAACTAGGCAATCAGTGCCACATTTTGACATAAAACAAATGTCTGTGATATGAGAAAGGATGACTGTTAAAATAAAACACGAAAAGCTGAGAACAATAGCAAGCACTTCAGTACAGGATATGTTATATACACAAACTGTTGCTTCAAATGACCAACGCCTACGTGGTGATGTAAAACACAATTGATATGATCGCAGCAAAAGCAAGATATCACAAGGACTGCTATAACATTCTAAGACTGCACCGAGTCTACAGGGAACATCAGGATCCATACGATAAATCATTCAGTGCCTTACTGTGTGATGTTACCGAACCACTTCAAACTGGCAAGGTTTTCTTTTCTTCCACTTTGAGACAGAGGTATCAAACCCATCTCTCAAGTTTTGCCTCAATGCAGAGTTAGTATAGCTCAATATCGTACATCAAGTCTTAAACAAAGACAACAGAAATACTTTGGCTCAAGTGTGCTCTTTGTACCGCGAGGAGGACAGCTATCTGACTTGGTTTGCTCTGCTCAACTGTCTGTAGCAGAACTTGTGAAAGCTCATTATACAGCCAAATTTATACTAAAATGGGAAATTATGATGAAATACATGACCAAAGATGTAATTTTTATCACTTTGGGGTGAAAATGACAGCCATCTTGGATGCAAAATTTCGCGCACACTTTTTTCGTGCTAGACTCATTCCGGGAAATTGTTTGATTCAATCGGCCAATTATTTCGGAAGATAGGCCTATGGTAAAATACATTGTTTTCATGATTTTGGCAGGAAAATGGCAGCCATTTCTTTCTGTGGCCAGTGACTGAATCAATTATTATTATTTTGTTGGGGGTGAAGTATTTTGTCTATAGAATGCAAGTATAAAACTAATTTTTAGCTTAATTTCTACTATATTGGGAAACGAGGATGAAAGACATGACCAAAGATGTGATTTTTATCACTTTTTGGTGAAAAAATAGCGGCCATCTTGGATTTTGCCCATAATGCAAACTATCCTGGATGCAAAGATTTTGCACACACGTTTGCCTCTTGCCAAACTTAATCTTGGCGAAGTTTTGATTAAATCGGTCAATTATTTTGAAAGATATGGTAAAATACATTGTTTTAATGATTTTGGCGGGAAAAATTGCGGCCATTTTGGATTCTAGTCAGTGTCGTAAAAATGTGAGTAATTTATTATTTTTATTGAGAGCGGCTCTTTGTATATAGATGGCAGGTATAAAACTCAGCTTTAGCCTAATTTCTACTAGATCGGGAAATTATTATTAATGACATGGCGAAAAATATGATTTATATCACTTTTTTGAAAGAAAAATGGCAGCTATCTTGAATTTGACCAAGAATGTGAAATTTCAGGAACCCCAAATTTTGCATACACCTTTTTCTGACGACAAACACATTTTGGGCCAAATTTGGATTTAGTCGGCAATTTATTTCAGAAGTTATGGCAAAATACATGATTTTCATAATTTTGGCGGAAAAACTGGCGGCCATTTTGTATTTTGTCCAAAATATCCACTTTCGCCGGGGAAGTTTTTTATACACCGTCCTGATTCTTGAACAGTAGTAGTTTCCGAATGCAAAAATTCCAAATAATTGAGGGGAGCACACCGTGTAGGGTCAACTCATTTTTTGGGACCTGGAGCTTGGACTATCTGAAAAGTTAGGATCAAATAAGCAACCTTGCCCCAGAGTTTTAATCTTGCTTCAATAATAATTTACACATTATTTGTGTATTTATTATAAAAACTAAAACTGATTTTATAAACATGTTATGAGTATTTTTGTTGTTCAGATTTTGTCATTAGATATAATTTAAAACAAAGATTTGATTTCAGAGAAAAAGTGTTCTTCGTTTGACGTGTTTTCTCGTTCCGATACGCGCGAGACTTGCATAGTCTATCGTTATTGAAACAGAGGAAGTCATGCCCTCTTCATGATGTTAATCCCCTTGAAAGGCCCAGAACCGATCAACAACTTGTTATATCCATTTGATTTTTGTTTTTCAGCACGGCAAGTATAGATTATGTCATTGTTTTGACGTCATTAGTTTTGACGTCATTTATCATTAAGGTTGTTTTCGATAACAATTACGAATCTGTGGCATAACAACAAGTGTTAAAACTGAGTCCCACACACAAAATGATATCTTCGGTTGCCTCAGGGAGCAAAAGGTATTGCTCGGAAAAGCTGCTAGGAAAGTGTGATTTGATCTGAATTCATCACGTAGATGTAATCTGCAAAAACCCATGGACGAAATCTATCTGTCAAAATATGACATTAATATGTTACTCGTGAGACCGAACCGTGCTTCAATCATGATGGGGTAAATTTCACAACGAACGGTTTATAGACACCCGACTGTCAGTTACTTTTGGTCGGTACTGTAATAAAAATTGATGCGTGGAGTCACGCGATGGGGATGGGGTGGGCGATTAGAGATGTTTGAGAGGTTGATGTCTAGTGATAGAGTCAGTTCGGGCTTGGTAATAAAGACCGCTGATTGGAGTTTTGTTTCGTGTTCCAAAAAGGATGAAATTTAACACCGTGTCCATTTGAACAGTTGATGAATCTGGGTCATCAATTTGGTAAAAAGACCGTAAATTTGACGGGTAGCCTACTGTCTGGTGGGATCCGTGGACATATCCATGTCTCCACAGCTCTGGGTGCGTTCTGTTTATTAGCCGGTGAAGTCTAGGCGCGTGTACAAGATCCCAAGGGAAGGGCGGGAACATTATTTCCCCAAAGGTTGACTGTGAACTAATGCTATATTTAGCACAATGTAAAACTTTAGAAATATATATCAAAATCGCCAAAGGGGAATTCTCCCCCTCCCCGATTGAGATTGGGCATTTGGACATTGACGATGAATTGAAGGGTATTGTTCCACACTAAAGAGTCTACAGACAGTACATGTTTGTTATTAATAGGGCCTACAACGACTATGTAGCGCACGTTTAATAAATTTTAATACTCGAAATTACATACTTGGTACTTGACTGAAAAATAACCACTACTCGAAGTCATGTACTCGATATTGTACTGAAAATGTACTTCCCCTCCATGTTAAGTACTCGTGGTCAAAATACTACGTTCCTTTCCCTTTTTCCTATATTTTACAGTATTATCTTTATAAAGTACCGTACCCGTGCTCGGATCAAGTATACTTTGTACTCGACTATTGGACTCGGTACACGGATATTAGAATACTCTGTATTCGGACACTATAGTACTCTACGCCCAAATACTCGTACCCAAGTACTACCTGGCTACCCTAGCACTTGGCAGTACTTGATACTCGATTGAAAAGTACTTGACTACAACACTGGTACAAACGTTCAGCGAACTACGTGCTAAATTGTATATAGTGCCAGATTTAATCCTTCCTTGTGTAATTTAATATGTTGTCATCAAAAGCTAAAAAGTCAAGTTTTACAAACTAGGCATTTTCTGAAACACTTTTGAGTATACCATCATGTGTAGTTTCCTTTTGATTAAATTTAGATTTCTGTCTTACTCCCGAAAGCTCAGGTATTCACTTAAAGAATTTCCTAAAAGTTCCCCGACAAGGGGGTGTATAAATGTGTTCTGTTTTTTAGCCAATAAAGGCACGTGGTTTCTGATATAAAAAAAAATTGTCAGATGAAAATTCCCCAAAGGCCATTCGATGTCTCACGGAATGAAAACACAAAATGCCGTCAACTTATTAAATTAAACATGAACTGTACCACCTTGGCATTCGTGTAACTGATTTTACCAATTTACCATTATCAAAATATGAGGAAGCGAGCTGGACAACTCACAACTAAATTCGCTGAAGTTGAATTCTCCCCGTAAGCTTCCTTGCTGGGTATGCTCATTGATGTTATGTCGTTGACCAGTCAGATCACGTCCGAGTTCCCCGGAGACATTAATAACAGTTGCCTGGGCTCTAATAACGTTACCCATTACATTGTCATCCACCTCCCCAATTTTGGGAACGTGTCCGAAAGCACCGAGAACAAGCACGCTTATAGTTCGACGAGGCCCGCAGGAGTCACGTTTTAGGGTGGGGGTAGTGCGCGCTCGGCTGACACGCACCGATTGTCAATACATACTCATTGATAAAAAATATTAAAGTTGACAGCTCCTAGATTTGTTCTCTATTATTTTAGCTCTCTATCTCCCCCTACCACAATGGGGATAACATGCAGTATTTTTGGGGACACACTTTTAATATTTTTACAATCAATAATCTTTACCCAAACTCTACATATCGTCACTGACGCCGCGAACAGACAAATTTTGTGCAAAACTACTTTTTGTCAGTTCTTGTACATGTTTATACAATACTACCATTTGGTTGTGTACAATAACCCTATGAAGGTTCCCCCCCCCCCAGTTCGTCAAACCACCAGGAACCCTTTTGTTAGACACACGTTCCAACACACAGCTCTGTGTTGCATACACTCTGTAGAAATTCCTTTGTTTTGTGCAAAAACATGTTCTTCAACACTGTAAAAACAACTGTTTTAACGATACATACGAGGGGTGGACCTGGGAACAAAAGAGGTTTACATAATGTAGGAAATTGAAATACTATGTGGACTTATACACGTCCACACAGATTTTTAAGAAGAGTAGGATTTTCCTGAAGTGTACCGAACGGCTACAGCTACGGCTACGGCTAGTTTCCCACGTAATCATGCGTTGAAGTGTAGGACTTTATCAGCAACAGTCGTAGCCGTAGCTGTAGCTGCCAATTTATATGATACGGCCTAATTCTTCTCTTTGTAGTGTCTTGTAGACATACGTTGCAAGTTCACAACTATAGTTCTGTATCACCCGACGAAACCGAGTACGTCATCCATGACAAGGATATTTAACGCAATCTAACCTGCAACCTGCCAAGTTAAAAAAAATCCGATCCTTGAACCGTCTAAATTCCATTTCCGTCGTTTAATTTCGATTAAAGAATCAAATCTCGAAATCACATCTGGGATGATTAAAGGTGGTGTCGTCGTCGGAAATCGGAAACCGGAGCCTGTTTCCGACCGGAATCTGTTAATGCGCAAACAATTTCCAATATTCACGCATACTTCTTTGTCGATACCCATATAGTAGGGAACACGCGGTTATAAAGATTCAAATATAAAGGTATTATACAGGATTGCTTAGTACAAAAAACAACGCAACGGCTGATATCGGTTGTAACAGCCAAAATTAAGAACAGTGTGTTTACATATTGAAACTTGTGCAAGTTTGTCCACTATTCTCTCCCGACTCACACAACGGATTAATTACAAATTTTCACAGGTTTATTATTTAATGTGTTATGGTTGATCACACGAAACATGAACACTGTCTGCGACTATTTTGTCAGCTCTACCAATTAAGTATAATACCTTTAATAAAATTGTTAATTTATTGGCACGTAAAAGTATTATCGTAGACTAGCTTTTTACCTTACGACTGATTTATATTAATTGTTTATGTTGTGTTTATTTTTCCTGCAGACTTCTCTTGTCAATTTTTTTTCGACGGGTTCATTTGCTGGCCACCTACATCACCCGATACAAAGGTAGAAGAGATCTGTCCACTCGACATACATGAGGTTGCAATGGGTAAGGTGACAAAACCAGTGTATGAGTCATCTAGTAGTATGTCTACTTATTTTATATTCCTTTATTTTAAAATTATGAAACTTGTTACTGATACTTCAACCTACATCGATACACTCGATTGAACAAATTCCCGGGTCAGAGTTGTCCCTGTTCCTGGTCCCAGGGGACCAGAGGCCGATTTCACAAAGAGCTAAGATTGATCGTAACTGTGTATCAATCTTAATTGCTGAGCAAAGTGTGAAGTCACGATACAAACCACTATGGTATTACTGACAACTCATCTGAAGATGAATCTTAGTGATTGGTGAAATCGAGCCCTGGCCCATTTGTGGGTCAGTGTGACCCGGAATATGCGTCAAACTGACCCAGAGATGGGTTTCCGGGTCAACCTGACTCAGAAATGGGTCAGGCTCACCAGGACCCGGGATCCGGTTAAATTCTGACCCGGCAGTGTAGGCCTATGGGCGGTAAACTCGTTGTCATGGTTATGTTTTAGATTACGTCACAAATTCAAACACAAATAAATTCACAAAAATGCAACTGTTTTTTGTTTTGTTTTTTACCTCTGAAATATTTTGTTACGTTTGCTTCTGAAGTATGAGAATTGTCGTATCGCAACTGACAAACAAAAGGCAAGACAATAGGGTTGAGGTGATGGGGGTATTTATAACATTTGTGGCTATAGACAAAGCTGTATAGCATTGGACGTTGTGAAGGGGAGACCACATGCGCGCGCAAGTGGCGAAGCCTGGGAGTCATTTTCCAAATTGACTTTGTAGTTTTGTTGTTGTTGAATTATTCATAAAGATTCAAACATAAATTATTCATAATTTGTATGCAAAAAGAGTAAAGTGCTGGGAGGTTAACCAGTCACAATGCATAATAGGTTAATGTATGCTGACCCCATCGCTTATGATTGGTTTGGAATTTTGCTACGAACAAGAAATAAAAATTTAAAAAACAGAAAGGAAAAAGGCCCTCGTAGCTTCCCACCACTCGCGCGTACACTGCAAAATCTGGGGTGTCAAAATTGATACAATGGGTGTTGTCACATAAAGATACCAACAAAATGATCAATATGTATGCCTGCCTACATCATAGGATGTTAAAATAGTACTAATTTATGCCAACACAATTACATTGCAGGATTTGAAACTTTGCATGGTGGAAATACGATATGGAAAGGTTTGCGGTAACACCATGTAATATCTCTGAATGAGTTGGGGTGGTTCTGAAAAGAACCGTTGGTTTCAACTCGACGTTTCGATCAGTATGCTCTGATCGTCAATTACATTGGTGTTACTTTAACACAATGTTAATTTGTGATTCTCTCTTGGGTATCTATATGTGACAACACCCATGGTGTCAATTGTAACGCCCTAGTTTTTGCAGTGTATGGTCTCCAGTTCCAGTCGCTTCGAGGCTCTTCACAGCTGCCTAAGCCACGAAGGCCTTGACGAAAGGCTATGGTTATTGTGGTTTATTCATTTTGTTCTAAGATTTTGTTTTCTTTAAGACTAATGAACATTGTATGTATTATCTTTTCGTCATCAGTACAAAGAACATGTTATCCCAACGCTTCTTGGGACCAGGCGAGTCTTGAATCAATTTATTTGACGGGATCGTGTCGATGTGTCCATTGTATGGTATGTATGGGGCGCCACCAATCACATATCACCACTTAGTTATTCAAACGTCCAGAATGATTAATGCCGGACACTGAAACCTATCTTCAAACAATTTCTGCTAAAATGTATACCATGAATAGTTGCCATATCTTAATATGGCCTGTCGTGGCCGAGCGGTTAGGAGCACCGGACTCAAGCGGTGTTTCCGATCAGCAGAGTGTCGGTTCGAGTCCCAGTCGTGGCACTTGTGTCTTTGAGCAAGATACTTTACCACAATTGCTTTGTCCTTCAGATGTGACATTAAGCCGTAGGTCCCGTCTACTATGATTGGTAGTGCACGTAAAAGAACGTAAAAGTATCAGTGTAGGGATTATGACCGTACCTAATGGCCAGTGGTCCCGTATACTAGGATTGGTAGTACATGTAAAAGAACTAAAAACACTTATCGTGGAAGGAAGGCCATACATGGGTTAAACCCGGTATTTCTGGTTCACATAGCAAGCACCCTTGTTTACAGGTTTCCTCAGGCTTGCGAGCTACAGTGATTAAATTCTCTTATGAGGCATCCTCGGTTTCATCACCTGAAACATAACCAGAAATATATAATATTAATAATGAATAATTGTAATAATGAACTATTAGAAATAGGAGAAACATTTCTGGTGGTAAAATCGAGAATTATACTATTGTTGTATTGTATTCTTACAGCCTCTGATGATTCTGAACAATTTGGGTTACGCTCTGTCACTGGTGGCGTGCTCTATTGCATTCCTCATATTTTTCTGCTCAAGGTAAGGTTTGTTTGGGTTTATATATATTTTCTGAAATTGCAGGTTTACAACTAAATATCGTCCAAAATATAAGATCTATCATGTGAGTGGGATTACAAGGAATCGAACTGATATTTTTGCACCTTGTTACTCTATTATTATTATTAAAGATGTAGACTTACAAAGTACAGTATTGTTAGCAAATGTTAAAACACTAATATTTGTTACTTTCAATGGTTATAAAGTTCGCAAAAAAACTAACCTGTCAGAAAATTATTTCCTTCTAAAAGAAACTTTCAAAGTCGATAAATCACCATTTGAAGACCTCCTTAATCGGAATCCCTGACAAAGGGCAAATGGTTTTTCGCTAAAATGCGAGCAAAAAAATCCGTGATTGACTTTTTGGTCGAATGATTTTTTTCCCTCCAAAAAACATGTAGTGTTTTGGCGTGTCGTGGCCGAGCGGTTAAGAGCACCCCGGACACAAGCTATTTCTGATCTGCACAGTGTGGGTTCGAGTCTCGGTCATGACACTTGTGTCCTTTAGCAAGATACTTTACCATAATTGCTTTGTCCTTCGGATGTGACATTAAGCCGTAGGTCCCGTCTACTAGGATTGGTAGTGCACGTAAAAGAACCCAGAGCACTTATTGTAGGGGTTTACTCCGGTGTTTCTGGTTCACATGGCAAGCACCCTTGTTACCAGGTTTCCCAAGCTTGCGAGCTACAGTGATTAAGTTCACTTATGAGGCATCCTTGGTTTCATTAGAAACGTATAATAATAATAATAATAATAATAATAATAATAATAATAATAATAATAATAATAATAAAAGTATCAGTGTAGGGATTATGACCGTACCTTATGGTACTTTACTTTTTTCTATTTGGTGACTTCCCACCTCTGCAGAACCCTCCACTGTACAAGGAACCGGATACACTGGCACCTCATCAGTTCATTTATGTTGAAGTACCTAGTGTATTTTGCACAGTTTGCGATTGTCAGTTCCAAAGGATTGGTAAGTGTGGATTCTCACAAGCAAAACTTCTATACATTAACTCTCCAAAGGTGTAATACAAAAAGTCACTTTATTTCAAAACCCTTTTGCGAGTGGCGGTAACACTAAATTATGACACATTTTATTTTGTTCACTGTTTTCTCCAAATTGCAATGCCCTTGGGGAGCCAAAGTCCTTAATGTCTTAGATGGGACCATTCCACATATCTAAGGGGAGGATCATGTCACAGAGTTGAGGGGCTGAACAATATTTTCACTCATTTATACTTCATCCACAAAACTGTACATACAAACAGTCAAACCTACCCAGATCCAATCCTCTCAAAAAGTCAATGATATCACAGACTGGACCATTCAACATTCCTATAAGAGGGGGATAAGGTCCCAAAGTTTTGTGTTTGTTGTTGTTGTTGTTGTTGTTGTTGTTGTTGTTGTTGTTTTGTTTTGGGGTGTTTTTTGAGGGGCTGAACAATATTTGTACTTATATAGCCTACTTCTACTTCGTGCACAAAATTGTAGACATACAGACCTACCCAGATCTAACCCTCTGATAAAGTGGAGCCATCTGTTTTTTGTAGCAGACTTTCAGATGTCTTGCTGTTATTCTGTGCTAGGTTCTCTGGTTTCCAATCAAATTTTCTTGGCTTACTTAGGAGCCAGTAATAGTGGAACCTTCCTGCAGTTGTGTTATTCCAGGGGTATTTCCGCACTTAATGGTTTTCAAACGAGAAAAAAACAACTCATCTTTAAATTGTCGCTTTTTTGTTAAGGTCGGTGATTAGTACATGTGCGATTAAATGCTTGTTTAAAAAAGTGGGTTTTTTTACACAATTATTCACTCAATACGTTTTATTCTTTACGTTGAGGGCGTCAGCTAAAAAATTTTAAAATTACAATCAACGGCATTTCGACTGAAATTCTTGAAAATGTGTATATATTTTCTTTGTTCCAATATCCTAAAACTGTAATCCTCGGCTTACAATAGTCTCCTCCCGGCTATATATTTTATTAAACCACCGTACGTTGATCATTATTTCTTTATTGTAGTTTCAACACTTCTGCACTGGCAATGTGTGCGTTCTTTTATCTTAATACCTCATCAATTATTCAATCAATCAATGATATTTGTAGGATTGCCCCGTGCAAAACTAGGATTAAGCATTGAACCTGACAACTCGTATCCGGTAATAACGGGCAGCATTGTCGTCAAATCATTGTCGTCGGTCTTGCACAAAACAAGAAGTATTGCAAAGTTTGGATTAAGTCGTTTAATGCGATTCTGAGCTAGCAGCATTTACGTCAATCATTTGAATAATCAATCATTTGAACAATGACCCTTTGAAGCAACTATACCACATAATTAAACATTGATTTTTGTCTTGTTTTCATTTTGATCTTCAAACAGATTAATTATCACTCTATACTCTAGACAAGCCTCTGTTTCATGCATTCCGAATCCTGATTGTAACATTTTATAAAATGTACCCAGTCAGTTTCCTTTGCAGTTTATTAATTGATATTTGAAATAAAAAGTCACATACCTTAAGCGTGATCATCAACCGGCCAAAAAAAGGGTAAATCAAGGAGTGTCAAACCTGCACACTTATAAGTATGGATGGTTTGTCACAATATACCGGTGCTGATAGTTTTGGTCATCACTCACCAGCATGCTTTTAGTATGTATAACCTATAGCACCAGACGTTTCGCTTATGTACAGTGGAATTTGTGTACGATAGTCGGGTATTAAGTTATTGTAAATGATTGCCATTTTCATGTAAACCTTCTTCCGTAGCATCTGGCGCGGATCTCAGTGACACTCCTGTTTTATCTCGAGTTAACCAACTACTTCTGGATGTTTGTTGAGGGCCTCTACCTGCACACACTGGTGGTGTTCGCTCTTCGAATAGACGCCGACAAGATTATGTTCTGGGTCTACTGTATTATTGGATGGGGTAAGCTATATTCATTTCAATTCAATTGAACTTCAGATTTTGTACAAAATTGTATGGGGATAAAACAAATAACATGAGGAGAAAACCGAAAACGCAGTTGAACCTCATGTACGCGGCGAGGTGAAATAAGCAATTAGAGCATGGGGCTGTTTTGATAAGGAGAATACTGTAAAAAAAAACAGCCAAACAAACAACACACATCACAAAGGACAAACAGACAAGAGACATGAAAACGGGACAAGTTTGATTCAGACCTTAATTTGGTTCAATAGAATTGGTTTTGTTTTGTTTTAATTGGGTACCATTTTGTATTTTTAAATGGGTACCAATTTCTATAGATGGCGATTAGGTCACAGAAATAACACTGCATGCAGCCATTTCTCAACATACATTGACTATTAAAAAAATTGCAATATTTAAAATGCACTTATCTCGAGAAACTTTGTCTTAACTTTTCTTGTTTAAAGATAGCACCGGGCAAAACAAAAACGTCGTTTGTTCCCAGAATATTCTTCATTTTGTTCCTGTTTACGTTTTCGTTTTAACAATTTGGATTGGAGATGCAAAATGGCGCCCGTGGTAACCTGATCAATATTTGATCCCAGAATATTCTTAGTTTTGTTTCTGTTGTCGTTTTCGTTTTACCAATTTTGTAATGGAGTTGCAACATGGCGCCCGTGGTAACCCCATTACTCTGTGCACTTTATAAAAGCAGAACCTAAACCTATCACCTATCTAGTCAGTGTGATGCCTGCATAAACATTTCTCCTATTCACTATCGTTCCTCTACAGGTTTACCAGTGGTTTTCGTTGGTTCCTGGGCTATCGTCTCAGTTGCACTATACCCAGACGGGTATGTATTACGTATTAAAACAGTTTTACCAAATATTCGGTGGTAATTCTCGAGTATTTACGAATCTGACTTAACGTGGTAACCAATGAAGCGGATTTGAAGTGGTAACAAAATGAAGACCAGTTCATCGAAACGTTGTGTCTGTTGACGTCCAGGATGAAAATGCCTAGTGTGTGTGTGGGGGGGTGGTAGGTATCCACATTCAAACCGTGGACCTATAACCAAGGGATAATAGGTCCACTGTTGCTATCACAAAGGAAATCATTGTGGTCCACGGTTGCTATCACAAAGAGTTGAACAAAGGAGGGTCCACGATTGCCGGTGTTTACACACGGGTGTGTGTGATGAGCGTATGTGTGAGAAACTTCTACATGGTCAGATTTCACATTTTATCTTTTTATTTAGAGTTGACCAATGAGTAAATCTTAAATACGAAAAAGAATGTGCGGTCACAGTACAAATCAATATATTGATGAAGAAACTTCATCTTATAGCATCGTTCTCAGTGCTGAGTAATCGATCCCCGTGTTTGATTTTACAAAACGCTTATATTTATCTTAATGCGTTGCCAAGAAAGTCATAGCAAATTTGCATTGGGTATCACTTATTAGTTTGCAATGAAAGAGGGGCTCCAAGGTCAAATTCAGTTTTGTGATGCACTCATTTTCCAATATATAGAGTCCTCATGAAAGTGTGGACAAGTTTCAAGTCTCCAACCTCACGTTAAAACGGTATAAAATGCCATTTCATTTTATACTCTCTCAGAGCGAAATTTGTAACAAGACGTCAAAGGACATCAAAAACAATTGTGGCGTGTCGTGGCCGAGCGAATAAGAACACCGAACTCAAGCTCTGGTGTTTCTGATCAGCAGAGTGTGGGTTCGAATCCCAGTCGTGACACTTGTGTCCTTCAGCAAGACACTTAACCACATGCTTCGTCCTTCGGATGGGACGTAAAGCCGTTGGTCCCGTGTGTTGTGTAATGCACGTAAAAGAACCCAGTGCACATATAGTAAAGAGAAGGGGTTCGCCCTAGTGTTCCTGGTCTTATCGGCAGCATATATTGCGCCACAGCACCTTGTAAACCATCGCATGGTGCTATAAATGACTAGGCCTCATACTTCAAACGTAGCTCCACATATACATTGCAGGAAAACAAATTGTAGTCTCGCGCCAGGAGTGTCAAGTCTGACAGACATGGCACGTTATAAATGTTCGCTATTATTATTATTATTAATTGGGTCTGTACATTCCAACGGGGAATATTTGCGGCACTCATAGGGTAAAATTCAATGCCGTTTCGATTGAATATCATCAAAACTCAGGAATCAACTACAGATTTTGTGTACAAAAATATGCAGACTATTTATTTTAAATGTGACGTCATCGAACGTTTTGGATTTTGACCAACAAAATGCACTTTAAGGGTATCAAACAAAGTGGCATTTCACACAGTTTTACAGATTCAAAGGATAACTCTTCTTTTGAAACTTAATGCATTATGGAACCCAGTGGTGGACCCACGATTAACACACGCCACAATAAGAGAGGAATTATACAACGACATGGTTTCATTGAACACAAATGAGTATTCTGCTTGAAATATCGGTAGAAGCAAGTATAACTTTCTACAGTCGTGTCTGCTCTGTAAGGAGTGGTATTTTACGACGTGACTTTTTATCACACAAAGCAAAGCTTCCGGGAATGATATTGAATTGAACTGTTGCATAAAGGGATACACGTGCGTTCTTTCCGGCGTCTGTGACTTCTTGCCGAATTCTTGTATTTCTATTTGCCGGGTTAACTCAATCGGAAACAACTAAAGTCAAGCACCGCTGGACGCAGTTCGAAACTTGTATGACGGCCATTTAAGTTAGTTCTTTGTTCGTATCTAGCTTTTGCTGAGTGTGATGGATTGGTAGACATAAGCACAGCACAGGGAAGTGTGTTTGTTTCATTCAGCGGCGATGAAGTATCACTGGGATACGAGGCGTTTACAAGTGGTACATGCTTCATTGGTGATCGCTAAATATCATGACTCATAATATTATTATGAGTGATGCATTTAAACACCCTTAAGCATTTTCAGCATTCATATTTCAAAATAGCCTACCCTAAACGCGGTCCCACATAAGCGATCGCTCCTTCTTTAAGTGCTCGGTAAAAAAGAAAACGTTCACAATGGATTCCCCTTAATGGTTGCTACACACGACAACCACTAATCGTTCAGCTGTCACCGGAATCATCATTTGTAAATTGCGTGCGAAGGGAAAGGACATGTTGAGTCAGATATTTTCATCACAGCTAGGTGTCTGCGAGGCGGATAAGTACGATCCATAAGGTGTAAGTTGGTTTCCTCTCTCACTCGGGCACCTCAACTGGGGCGGCTAGATAGTTTATCATTAAAATCCTGCAGTGAGGGCCGCTGCCAGCACATGCTGACATATTCCATTGTCTTAACCACGTCGTACATACACAGCTCTGTGTGGCCGTCGCTCTGTGGACGTTCCTTTGTTCTGTTCACTTGAGGAAAATCCTAATTCCATTGTCTTAACCACGTCGTACATACACAGCTCTGTGTTGCCGTCGCTCTGTGGACGTTCCTTTGTTCTGTTCACTTAAGGAAAATCCTAATTCCATTGTCTTAACCACGTCGTACATACACAGCTCTGTGTTGCCGTCCCTCTGTGGACGTTCCTTTGTTCTGTTCACTTAAGGAAAATCCTAATTCCATTGTCTTAACCACGTCGTACATACACAGCTCTGTGTTGCAGTCGCTCTGTGGACGTTCCTTTGTTCTGTTCACTTAAGGAAAATCCTAGTTCCATTGTCTTAACCACGTCGTACATACACAGCTCTGTGTTGCCTTCGCTCTGTGGACATTCCTTTGTTCTGTTCACTTAAGGAAAATCCTAATTTCATTGTCTTAACCACGTCGTACATACACAGCTCTGTGTTGCAGTCGCTCTGTGGACGTTCCTTTGTTCTGTTCACTTAAGGAATATCCTAATTCCATTGTCTTAACCACGTCGTACATACACAGCTCTGTGTTGCAGTCGCTCTGTGGACATTCCTTTGTTCTGTACACTTAAGCCGTGACACTTGTGTCCTTAAGCAAGACACTTAACCATTGCTTCGTCCTTCGGATGGGACGTAAAGCCGTTGGTCCCATGTGTTGTGTAACCATTATAAGGTGCTACATAATTGGGTCTCATAATTCATAACTTCAATAACCCATCTTTCTGTTTAAAAAGTATATACTAAGCGCCTTGAGTACCTTGTTTGGTAGATACGTGCGCTATATAAGACTTCGATATTAAGGAAAATCCTATTCTTCAACACTGTAAAAAACATTGTGTGGACGTGTAAAAATCACTGTGTGAACGTGTGTAAGTCCGCATAGTGTTTTAAAAATAATCTTCTTTCGAACGAAGATTAATCCGGCAGCACTCGTGTGTGCGCGTGGGTTTATTAAGATTAATCTTTGTTCCAACGGAAAAAAATCTTCGTTCGAACGAAGGAAGATTTGTTGTCCTTGTTTTCACGTATGTCCCTTTAAAAGCTCCGTAGATTAATTTTAAAAAACAACACTTGGGTAAAACAAAATGTTGGAAAAATGCAAAACAAACCCTCTTAACCTATGGACAAGCTTTTGACCATGTGCTGACATCGAACCACCTGTTTGATTGGCGTTACAACCAAACAGGTCCTTCACTGCAGGGTTTTAAATAATCGTGCCGTTACAGAGCACGGATTCCTCGTAAACAGATCTAAAAGAACAATGTAGTATCGATAGATTATAAATAATCTTAATAAACTTAAGGTGCCATTTCTTAAACCCTCAAGGACACCGTATGAAAAAAATGTACGACGGGGCACGATGGGGTGCAAGCGGAATGTGAAACAATGGACCCCCAACAAAGTTGTTCATTGTTAAACTTGGACCCCACAGTGGAATTCTTTAGAACAACAATAGCAGGAACCCCAAAACCCGATCCGTAAGATTGTGTGTGTAAACACGTGTGTGAACACGAGATTTCACCTGAGCGGTATGAGTAAATGGTAAAAATCAATATTATTATATAAGTGAGCGAAAACAGTGATGTACGTTTGTTATGATTAATCTTCATAATTGTGTTTGGTTTGTTCGCAGTAAATTCATCAACATGAGTCAGAATGCGGTAATGGTCCACGAATACGTCTGCATCATCGGACCCATCCTTCTTGTATTGGTGGTAAGATGATATCTCGAATATACGTAGTATTTGTTTTATACTTATTACTTATTTATTTACTTATTTATTTTTGATGTATCAAGTAATAAGCCAAAAGGAAACCTGTGTTGAACAAAGAAAACATGTGTAGAACAGGACTTGAACCTGCTACCTCCGGATTAATGCTCCTACCAACTGAGCCATCTAGCACTTATGTTGGTAGTACAAATGGGGACGTTTAGGACGCTAGGTGGCAGCAGACTTACCAGGTAAATTTTCATTGTTTACGTAGTTCTGAGCATGCGCACATTACCGAGAGCAATAGATTTACCTGGTAACTCTACTGCCACCTAGCGTCCCAAAAGTCCCCCATTCTTTAACCAAGGACGGGATTATACATTGAAGTCATGTATGCATTATATGCTAGACATCATGAAAAGGGAAACAATCCGACATTTGACCTACCTCACTGTCCGACTACACTGCATAAACTGGTGGTGTTAAAATCGACACCATGGGTTTTGTCACATATAGATACTGGTAAAAAAATTAACACCACACTTATTTCTACCAACACAGTTACAGTGGTGTTATTTTAACACCATTTGGTGTTAATTGTGATTCTCTCTTGGGTATCTCCATGTGACAACACCAATGGTGTCAATTTTAAAACCCCAGTTTTTGCAGTGTATTTGCTATGGTCATCTCTGAATTGATGGCTTTGGCAAAGTGGCTACGGACGGAACGCTGAACGGGCCTATTCTTCAACGTTGTCGTTGCAGCCAACGGCCATACCTGTAGCCAAAGTCTCTTAATTCGGACACGGCCTATCATGCATAATGATTTTGAATGACAGATTCGATTTGAATACCAACAGCAAGCACGATGTCAGGTGTTGAATGCATTTACTCAAAACATAAATAGCAATGATTCTAGAGCGCCGAGCTATATCTATTCGTGAAAAAAAACATGGGTGCCATTTCAGCAAGCAAATGTTTTGTTACTCATTGATAGCAATGGTCATCGTCTGCATTGTTGCATCAAAAGAGTTGCTTGCCGAAATGGCGTCTAATGCACACCTCACATTTTCAGCTCGAGTTTCAAATGTTGCGCCTTCGGCACTCTATAATCGTTGAAAGATTATTCTGTGCACGCGGTTGCTCTATCATAGACAGCCACTACAGTCAAATTGTTCAGAATGGCTGTCACCTAACTAGCAAATGTTTTGGACGGTTGTGAGGTTTCAGTTTGAAGTTTAACCTGATACTGAAGTGGTATTGGTTGTAATTAGCCTGATGATTGGAATGAATGTGATGGGAAGAAAACATACTGTGCACCATCAGTGATATTTGATGCATTGGTTGATTGACTTCAGATGTGTATGGTGGCCCTGAAAGGACATTATACATCGCAAATATATAGATGGGTTGCACATGGCGTCATTGACGGCCATCTTTGATGATAAACAATAGAGCCCTTTCATTGGCCACCATCGTTGATGAAACGTGCACACGTGAAAGGCTATCATTGGCTGTGCACGTTTCCATTGGTTGTCATCAAATATGGCGGTCAGTGACGTCATGTGTAATACTACTATAGGAATGTGCACGCGCGTATGCGCTGCGCACGACTCTCAGCCATTGGTAGCCTTGCATGCACGTTTCATCAACGATGGCGGCCAATGCAAGCGGTCTAGTTGCAAATATTTGCGAAGATATTTCCGATTTCATAAATTAATATTATCGCAAACTTTGCAAACATTTGCGAAGATATTTGCGATGATGCAACTAATTAGCGCAAATATCTTTGCAAACACCTGCGACGTCGCAAATATCTTTGCAAATAGTTGCGACACTGCAAATATCTTTGCAAATACCTAGCATTTGTTCATTGTCCAGAATTCATTCTCGTATCTTTCAACATTTACTCATGGATGTAACAAAAGTTTGATCTATTTCTTTGATTACTGTTTTGTTTTTTCACGGAGTCAAAACAGAACAAACTCCATCAGGACTCAAGCCTTACGCAAACTCATATGGAGGGCATTAGCACAGATCAATGATATATGTTTACGCCCATTAAAAAACTGTATCGCGATTTCCAATCAAGCATAAAACCCAGACAATCGGTCTCTGCCAAGATCAAATGTCAAATTGGTTGGCGTAAACGTCTGCGCGAATTGCAGGCAAGTCAAATTTATCTATCATTTTCTGAAGTTTGTTCTCAGCGGCGGATGTTTGCCATCGCTGTAGTCCTTGTGCAAAATGTATGAGGGTTCGTTATAGGTTTCAAGTTACACATCGAACCGTCCCCCATACGATTAGCACTGCCAGACGATTTTATTTTC
This sequence comes from Plazaster borealis, assembly GCA_021014325.1. Taxonomy (NCBI): domain Eukaryota; kingdom Metazoa; phylum Echinodermata; class Asteroidea; order Forcipulatida; family Labidiasteridae; genus Plazaster; species Plazaster borealis. Next base: position 8,590,883 of record CM037467.1, read on the forward strand.
CTTTGAATATCCCCCCCCCCCCCACACACACACACAGATGGTGATTTGCATTCCCATCAGTAAATTAAAATACATGTGTCACTGACAAGAGTGATACCTTGTTATTTGAGAGCGTTGGAACAATTATTTCACACGTCATGTAGAAGGGTGCGGCTGTTAGTTTTAGCATTCGTGGGAAATGTGTTGATTTATCTTTGGTAAAAAAAAATCAAACGTTCATTTTATGTCTGATTGACAATCATAAAAAATAGCCGTGTCAGTCTGATAGATAAAATAAGGAAGGTGGTGGTATAGCACTTCAAGACGAACTATTTACCCAAAAAAACCTGATTGAGCTTTCGTAACAACTACTTCATCATAGGCAATGACGGAGACAAGCCAAGTACATGTGATATGATACATACAAGAAAATTACGGGTGAATGCATTTAGTAGCAAAGAGTGGAGTATGTGATTATAGAGCATCCAAACATAGTGTTACCTATAATTACCTACTTCACACTTTTGAACTGAATTAATTCACCCGTAACTTTCTTGTATAGACATCACATGTACTTGGCCTGTCCCCTTCATTGCATCTGATGAAGTAGCTGTTGCTACTTAAGCTCATGCAGTTTTTGGTTTTTGTGTAAGTAATTTGTCTTTAAGTGCTACCACTATCTTCCTTGTTATATCTTATTGAAACAGTGTATGTGGTTGATCGATCCAAGAACGACGTATGCAAAAATTATGCAAAAGTATTATATTTGTTAAAGTAGAATTGAAGAATTAAGCAAGCAGTAACTCGAGGTAACTAGAGGTTGAACCTTGGATAACCCAGAGGAAAAAGAGAAGAAGAAAAAGAAACTCGAAGGAACGTCGAAGTTTAATACCGCCTGTTTAATTTTGCAATCGTCCCAAAGGTTTGTTCATCAAGGGTTCCTGTGAGAAAAAAAATCGTGAACGTTTGTGCTCGTGGTTTAGTGGAAACAAAACACCCCAAAACGTGTATGTGTTGTCAGGGATTTTGCGTACCTTCATATACTGCTTATTTTGATTGCTGCAATCGAAATAAGCAGCCTTGATTGGGAGGCTTTTAAATGGCATCGCATTGACTTTGGCAGTATTACGGACATAACTTTTTCTTTAGAGGACCGTTTCTGGTAATAAGTTTTACTCCCAAGTCTTATATAATTATGTTGTATTTATATTTAGCTTACATTTTATAGTCAGCGAGCTCTCAGATTGAAACTTATCAGTTTGTTTTTCGTGTTTTACCTAATTCCGTACTTAACTTGAAAGAAACCAGTTCATAAGTTTGTGTTTGCATGTGACGTCACGAGCTCAAACAGCGCCCCCACTGAGGTCAAAGGAAGACCTGTCACAGTCTAAGAGTTACGCGTGGCGCGTACACGCTTGCATGTTGTTTGACCTCAGCCACGATGGTGGTCCATGTGGTATAATGTCGTTGTGCAGCGTACTTTGTATACCGGTTACCCCAGTACGAATCCGTTACAATGTAATGCTAAATATAAACCCAACATATAAGACATAAAGGACGCCTCCCGCATAGTCCTGAATTGTAAGTAAGGGGAACTGCAAGGAACGGTATATTGTATTACAAAACGGGGAAACGATACTTGTCATACCCTTGGCCCTGGGGCAAGTTGGGCAGTAATGCCACACGGGGCTGCCTTACTGACTGTATAAATCCCATGTCGCTGCCTCTTTGAATGCCAGAGCATGATCCCAAACAATCCCACACCGACTCGGAACATGCCATTGCAACGGCTTGGAGAGAGTCTAAACCTATACCTCCTAATGTCCTCTAATTCCCACATATTCGTCTCGCATTTCAGATTAATTGCTTCTTTCTACTCAACATCGTCCGTCTCTTGATGAGTAAACTTCGCATGCATGGAAACCGGACCAGTGACATCCAACACTACAGGTATACAACAGTCTCACTTATATCTGGCTATAAGGTTCAAGAGAGCTGTTTTACGTGCATTGGTGCGTAGGGGGCTGTATTGACGCTCGTCTTGTGTCCCAACCCAAGTGTTTGTTCACGTACTCCGGGATCTGTTGGCCACCCAAGGGCTTGTTTGCCGATACTTAGGGACTGACAAACGATGCAACTTGACGCGATTGCCTTTGAGAACACTTGTCTGTTTTTTCCTTCTTCTTCTTGTCTTCTTCTTTTGTATCGGTTTTCGATGATACGTGTTGTAAAAGGGGGAAAAGGGTGTTGTTTCCAGCTTAGTGAAAATATTGTATGATCTGAAAGTTAGCTAACAGCAATTTTTGTTTCCATATGATAAATTCGATGTTGCCCTTAAAGGAACATTACAGAATTGGTTTTTTGCTAACAAAACAGTTAAGCACTTTATATAATCCACCATATACATAAACTGACAAACCTGTAGACGTTTGAGATCGATCGGCCATCTGGGTCACGAGAAAATATTGAAAAACCGATTACACATTTGCATGTGTTATACAATGCATGAATAAAACGCTCATGAGCGATAAACTCCAATCGGAAATTAGTTTTATTTGTTTCTCATCAAATATGGCCTTTCAGACAGAAATATTTCTAGGGATGTTTTCTACTATCATCATCATCATCATTAGACCGTGTAAGTTTTATGTAAATCTGTGATCTTAAAGAAAATTTTAATTACCAGTTCTGTAACGTTCCTTTAACGGAAAGTGATGTTTGGAATAAATCAAAATAAATGTAAACTAGACTTAAAGGGACACGTTGCCTTGTGGATTGGGCGCTTGGGGCTGAAGAAACCTTTTGTTATGAAATTAATATGGTCGGAAAGATGTTTCAAAGGTAGAATATAATGCAAAAACTGTGGTGTTAACATTGACACAATGGGTGTTGTTAAATATAGATACCGAAAAAATAATCAACATTTACACCGTAGGGTGATAAAATAACACTAATTTCTGCCAACACAATTACACTGGTGTTATTTTAACACCCTATGATGTTAATGTCGATTCTCTCTTGAGTATCTTTTTGTGACAACACCCATGGTGTCAATTTTAACACCTCAGTTTTTGCAGTGTTCGTGGAGTAAAAGGCAAACCACACAATTTCGAGAGCTGTTTGTGTGAATCACTATATTCTACTTATAAAACACATTTCCAACCATCGTTTCATTGCAAATGCTTTCTACAACCTAAAGTGCCCAATCCGAAGGCAACGTGTTCCTTTAATGGACATACTCACGTCTTTGCACGTTATTCATCAATATTCATAAATAATACAAAGATAGCTATGAAATTAAAAAGGTCATTAACATTTAAACGTTCCACTACTTCCCTAATGACAGGACGTAAGGTTAATCGATCCTAATGATGTATTAAAGGGGCAGTGTCGTCATGGAACTATGAACTCTCACCCAGTTACTACATACACACGAGCGCGCGCCCTCCATAGAAACGAAGGGAGGGCTCGCGCTAGCCAGAACATCTGACGTCACCCTACCAGATGTACCTTTGACTCACATCCATTTCACATGAAGATTCGCACGTCAATTCACAAGTACATGTACACATAGCAGACGACTGAAAGTGCAAGCTGACAAACTGCATCACCTTGTACTAATCATAACACAGATATGGAAAACTTACGTCACTGCACGTTTATCCAATGAAATCACTGTATCCAATGAAATAATTGGGCCTGTAAGACCAGTGCCTGTCTTTATCCTTCCTGATAAAGACAGGGGACCAGTCTAGGCGCGCGCGTGCAGTAACTAGGTGAGAGTTCATGATTCCATGAAGGCCTGCTTTGATCATGACGATAATGCCCCTTTAAACAAATGTGTTTCGCTGAATAACAAACACTGCCGTTATAATATTTGTTCATTTATGTAGTTAACTTGTTTTTAAACAATGAAACATCTTTAAAAATGTCTTTTTTAAGGTACCTGCATTGTGCTTGCCTCAACAAATTAGAAGTTCACCGCTAGCCTAGAAAATTTGAAAAAAACACCGCTGGTGCCCACTGTTCTCCGTCATATTTAAACACGGGTGTCGAACGAGTTTCAGAAGTAACATCATTGACAGCGGGAAAATATTTTTATTTCAGTTTGTTCTTATCTGAAGAAAAAAAAACTGCCTTGGAAAAAAATCCCTTTGGGGTTTTAATTACTTATTTACAACCATCTTGGTCGGCGAATAAGTAAATTAAGCATCTTTCGCACAGACGTGCACTGACGTGTTTGTATCGCCTCCAGTGGTTTCGTGTCAAACGCAGATATCGAGGGTTATTTACCGATTGACGCGTGTTAAGAATTGAAGGGTTTGTAGAGTGGGGGGCTTATGACCATCTGCACTGAATACTCAAAAATGTTTTATTCAAGTGTCGGCGATAAACAAAAAAACAACGTGGAAAGTTAATCGGATTTTAACCCACGACTCTTCCCTGAGAAGTGTTGATGCATTACCCTCGTCATATAAACACTTTATTATTAATACTATTATTTTTTATTTTTTATTTGATTTTGTTTATTATAATATTTATAATATGAAACCAAGGATGCCTCAAAAGGAAACCTGTACATAAAGGTGTTTGCTATGCGAACCAGAAACACCGGGGTTAACCCCCACGTTTCCACGATGTGCACTACCAATACTAGTACACGGGACCTATGGCTTAACCCTGCGATGCCCCGCCCCTGTCAGATTTACACGGATGCCCTAGGGTACTGCAGCCAGTAGACCGTGGGGAAACGTGTGTAACTCCTTTGTAATGTGGATTCCATATTTTTGTTTTCAAAGCTAATGACCTTTCCAGAGGTTGTAGAGAGAGTTTGACAAAAAACGCAGAATTTTTTGTGCACAAGCCTATGGGGAACGTGTTTTCTAACTGGAGATTCCGAGCCCATGATTCACACTGCCTATAGGGTCATAGACTATGTCAATCGGGCCTGTCTGAGGATAGAACTTAAAAGGTTTCACCTATTTTTGCTAAAAACCGAACGAGTAGTTAACTAAAACGTGTTTTCGGTCTTCTGGCTGCAGACCGGTAAGGCCATCGGAGGGTTATGTCCCATCCGAAGGACAAAGCAATTATGGTAAAGTATCTTGCTCAAGACACACGTGAAAGTTGTCAAATTTGTGACGTGGAATCCAGTCAGGTTTGCGGATAACACCTTCAAGGTGTATCAAACGAGTCATGATAGGAAAGCTGTCAAACAAACAAACTTAGAAGGAATGGGTTACCAGGCAAACTTACATGGAGTTTAGTTAGGTAGGGTTGGTTCCCTGCTTGGCAGCTTAATGATAATGTTCCGCCCAACTTGACAATCGCCCAAACTTCAGTTGGGACCGGTCCCAACTTGAGTGTTAGTTGGGGCTGATGGGATTGCCTCGTACTGACTGAGTGATAGCGATCGTGATACCATGACCGTATGGATGGGACGCATGTTACTACATGGTCGACGTTATTGGTGATGTGCGGTCTCAAGGTTTTCTTATTTTCAAATTTCGGCTCAGGCTGATTTCGGGCTCCTATCCGTTTGATGTTTTGCATTAAAACACTGTTCAAAATTGATGACAGAGTTGGATCCAAAGACCAAGACTCCCAAAGAATTCAACACCCGTGCTATGTATGCCGGGAGCCCAGACTGGCTCCGCTGGTACCTTGTAGTTACTGGTGCTTCAGCTATAGTTAGGCCGCCCTAACTGTAACACTCGAGTTGAGACCGGTTTGGTAGGAGAGTCTGTCCCCCGGAGATTCTGTCCCCACTTACGGCGAACTGTGTACAAACTTCTTCTGATAGCGCCCTCTTTTGAATCAATCTCCTTCGGCCCATGTTGATTTCCCAATTGGGGACAGAATCTCTTGCCACACCGGCCCAAACTATAGTTGGGACGAATCTGCAGTTGGGACAGAACAAACTTACAGTGGTTTTGTTTATGTGCAGAGCTCGTACATTATTTTGTGTATATCTATAACATTACTTCGTTACTTTGTGTTTCAGGCGAGCGGCAAGAGCCACATTGGTCTTAGTTGTTCTTCTTGGGGTGGGTTACATCCTCTTCATCTGTCTACCATTCCTTCCTACTAACCTACCCCCTGTGGGTAACTTGGTTCTCAAGTACATCAACGCTCTGCTTGCTGGCACCCAGGGCCTGGCCGTTTCTGTCATCTACGTATTCTTAAACACAGAGGTGAGGATTTTCTGTAAAACTTGGCCCTTGAAAATTGGTACACCACAGTAATTATACAACCAACCGCATGCTGCTAAAAACTACGGAAGCCCATTAGTGCCACATTGCGTTTCTCTTTCACGTGGAAGTGTTTCTCTTTCACTTGGTATTATTTCTCTTTCTTTGGTACGGTTTCTCTTTCACCTGGTAGTGTTTCACATATAGATATCACAAAAGAATCAAAATTTACATCATATATAGAGTGTTTAAAAAACCACTAATTTCTGCAAAAACAATTACATTGGTGTTGTTTGAACACCCTTAGATTCTTTCTTCGGTATCTCTATGTGACAACACCCATGGTGTCAATTTTAACACCACAGTTTTTGCAGTGTAACACCAAACCGTCAAAAACTGGCATAAACATGACACATCAATTATTTACAGGTTGAAATTGTACATAATGAGTTGGCTGTCCAAATTAAGAAAGTCGAAAATTGAGAACATTTTGCGTAATTACGTCATGCCAATGCCATTGAATCGTTTTCCAAGAGTAGTGTCCTTGAAAAGATGAGTTAATGCCAAAGAAGGTCATAGGAAAAATATCTTTGTTCTCCAATGCCCATTCTCAAAATAACAAAAGTTCATAGAAAAGGCCGCACAGTCGCACAATTGCTAAACGCTAATCTCCTTTAGAGTCAGCAGCAACTATCAACTAGATGTTATGTTTAATGCATGGTACAATACAGGCCATTGAATTATACTCGTTTATGAAGATCATGTTTTCGTATTAAGATTAATAGCTTTTATTTTACATTTTTAATACCCGATTATTATTATTTTTTTAATGCTGCATTTGCCTCCTATCTACTCTATTATTTAAAACGAGAGACTAGATGTTTTATACTTTGCAAACTCTGCGTCATTTTTCGTAAAAATGCATGGATTACAGATGATTGTTTCATCGAAAAATTATTTCCATGATTTTGTGTTCTCCTGTCCGTAAAATTGATTGATTTTTTTTCTCGGAGTTTATGCTAAAACGTTATTCATCACATGCATGAGCTTTGTATTGTCCTCAAGTCTGTGGAAGATATTTAAGTACAATTGGGTCTAGACACTGATGTTTCTCCCGCTGGCAGGTTCATACTCTGCTTCGTAGGAGGTGGAACCAACGGTTTGCACACACAAACACTTCCTACTGAGCCTTACATGCAGTCGAGCTAGGCGAGGATGATACAAGCATAGCAGTGATGAGTGCTTATTCACAAACATTATCCTTCCCCCCAAACCAGGTGAGAACCGTGCTTCGCAGAAAGTGGCGCCGACGATTTGGCAGCAAAAGCCCGTCGTGTTTGTGCCGTAAGCGCCCCAAACCCCGCACTTCGTCGTACTCCAAGTATGACGAGCAAACGTACACCAGTACGATGCGCAGCATGACCCACAACGACACGGTGGGGGACTGCTACAATGACGACGACGTGGGTAACCGGGGTCATCACCACGGCAACAGGAACGTCAACGGTGGTGGAACGGGGAAAATCCTCGCCAACGGAGACACGAACGGCAAGAGAACGATCAATGATGAGACGATTGAAATGGACGTAGTCAAGAACAACGGAACTACCGCCAAATGGGATCGGACAGAGGAAGGGGAGGCAGTAGAAGAGGCGGAGCCTCTGCTTGAGGAGGGTCAGCCCCAAAAGTCACCAGCAGCAACCATTGTCATATCAGAAGCAACCCCGGAACATGAAAGTAGCACTTCCAAGGAAAATGATGCGGAGTTTAATGAACACTAGGAACAACCTGAACCCAACTATTATAAATGTAGTTGTAACGAAGAATGCATCAGGGCCAACGGAGCCGCTTTAGCATGAAAAATCAGCTGAGCACAAGTTGGGTTACCAGCCAAGATACTACTTCTCATGGACTGTTTTTGACTAATTCCCTCTGCTGAAAAAGTTGAATAACACTGGGGCCTGAGCCCAAGTTCATACAGGTGCTTAAGCAGGAAACATTGCTGAAAGACTTTCTGCTAAGCAAAAATAAGCAGGATACCAGTCACACAATGTAAATGTTACATGGTATTTTGGTTGGTAACCTCTATAAACACTGTTCTGCTTAGCAAAAAGGAGCAGGATACCAGTCAAAGAAAGTACTATGGTATTGTATTTGGGTTGGTAACCTCTATGAAATGGGGCCCTGATCTTACGTTGAAGATTAGGGCGTGTCCTAATTGGCGGCTGAGGCTGCTGGCTATGGCTGTTGCTACGAATGTTGCTAAGGGCAGCCTATGCTTCAATGCATGTGAGCAATGGTGATCCAGCAGCAGTAGCAGTCCCAGCCGCAGCCACTAGCCTGGAAACCCCCTTATATATTAAACGTAGCAGAGGAGTGCCCAATTTCATAGAGCTGCTTAAGCACAAAAAGTAGCTAAGCACAACAACAAAATGCTAACCAGAATAAGGCTATCAGCCAAAGTATCATCTCACATGTACAATCTCTGTCTGGTATCGTGCTTATTTTCGCTCAGCAGAAAATGATTTTCTGCTTAACAGCTTTATGAGAATGGGCCCAGATCCGCTGTTACACCCTGTCTCTCTCTATACACAGAGCCCCATGTTACCTGCAAAATGTTGCCTAGCAAAAAGTCTGCTTATCAGTCACATACAATGACACATAACACGGTTTATTAGCTAGTAACTTGTTTCTGCTAAGCAGCATTTTCTTCTTTGCTTTTATATTAAACTAATAATGTGCTTTACAGCTCTGTAAATAAAACTCATGGCCTGATGTGATAATAGTGTTGTTGAGGTGATATCCGTTCAGTCGCAATATTTTTGAGTTATATTATTTTATTTTTCCCCTCATACTGTTTTGTTATGTTTCCATATATAAAGTGATGAACCGAAAAGGCTTAAAATAAAATGATCTTAATGCTGTATTAGTTTGTGGGGGAATGTCAGCACCGTATGGGGGAAAACAATTCCGTGCCCCGGCCTGCAGTTGTCTGGAGAGTGTGTTAGTACTGTTCCTAGATATTGAATGTTTTTCTGGAATTTTGGAACTACCCATTCTGAATTATGTTTTATTTTGTGACAAAATATAATAAACTAAAGCTACTTTTACCCTGAACAACTCAACTGAACTTCTCTTAATGTCTATGTTATCTTCAAAGTAGAGAGCGCGTACACATACAATTCCACATTTCACAGTGTACGGAGCTCTGGAAGTGCCATCCAACTCGTTGAGATCCTGGGATAATTTACCGCAGGATGATGACATCACAAACGTAAGATGACGACATCCCGAGATAATTTATCTCGTGAAGTCGATATCTTACTTTCATGATGTCAAAATACTTATATAAAATATATCGACGACATCTTACTTTAGGATGTCGTCATCCCGTGATAAAGCATCTCAGGATGTCGTTGTCTTACGTGTACGGTGTCATCATCCTGCAGTAAATTATCTAAGGATCTCAACATGTCGGATGGTACTTCCAGAGCTCCTTAGATAAGCATTCCTGCACATCATTCTCAACACTTGGTTGGTAGTAGTAGCCATGGTAGGCGGCATTTGCCAGCACTCTATCAGTCAAATCTTTACTCAGTGAAGTCTTGGGTTTTCTAATGCACTAGGCCTGCACTTTTAAGATTTTGCCGATGTAACAACTGACTGTAACACAAGTATATCATGTATGCGGATACTTATTGCAGCACAAGGGGGAAATGTACGAGGCTCTAAATGTAGCCCCGACCCTGTACATAAAATGTAACCTGGACCTAAGTGTAGCAATATATATGTACCTTACTGTAACCTGACTAGGTCTGGGCTGCAACTTGGGTACAAGATTGGGGAAACTTAGGTTGGGGTTCTATTTACGTCAGGGCTATATTTGGGTACAAGATTATGGCAACTTAGGTTGGGTTTACATTTAGTAACATAGTTGTGTTACAATTTGGTTCGGGCTACATTTAGGCACAAGATTTGGGCAACTTAGGCTGAGGTTACATTTAGTTACAAAGCCGCGAGTTACACTTACGTCCGGCAACATTTGTTAGGTCTCGTGCTACGTTCAGAGACCGCAAAAATGGCGTGTTCACTGTAAACTTGATCCCTTGTGTGAATTTTTCCGCAACAGAGTTAACAATTATGGATCAAAGTTTCCACAGAAATAGGAGAAAGCACAAGCATTAGCACAGAAGTTGGTTTGTTTGTTTGTTTGTTTGTTCGTTTTGACTGGTGTTTTGTTTATTGTTTTTATTTTGTATACTGAATGAAAGAAGAGGATATTATTTACAGTCCCTAAGCTGTATATTCTGGCAAAACTTGATCTCGTAGTGAAGTAACATCGTAGGCAAGACATATTGTTTGTATAAAGTACAAGTCATCTTGCCTGCCAGTGAATGCTTGAGATGTACAAGGTCACTCATTTTGAACAGACGATAAAGTCGCAAACAAGGAGATATTAGCGTGCACGCCAGCCCTTAAAACGGGATTGTAATGCACTGTTACAAAACAGCTTGGAGCAGTTTGGTCAAGTACCTCGAATATTTCTTTTAGTCTGACAATCGGAAGATAATCAATTGACATGAAGTCGATTATGTACGTGCTACACATAGTAAGAGTATCAAATGGAAGATTTATTAGTTACTCTTTTGGTCAATCAATGACAACATACATGCATTGCTATACCCTACGTTGAGTTTAAGCGCTGGTCGCAGACCTGATGAAAGCTTAGGTAATGTAAATAAACTGTACAAAACATTTTAATGACAATAACATTCATTATAAACCATTGTGTAATTCTGTTAATGTTGTTCATCAATAAACCTCTGGCTTGAGGTGAGGGTAAAAGTAGACAAATTACACTTTATGAGCAGTACTAATCAAAATAATTGTTTGGTTAACATAAACTAAAGAAGTTGTAAAAACTAAAAAATATGTATGAAAAATGTCATTTTGTGTTTTGTTTCTTGTTAATGTTCTTCAGTGGTGTGTTAATGTTTAACCCTCATTTACTCCTATGGCACTACGTAAATAGCAGTATGAGCTTCTCATGAGAACAATTTGACACTGTAAAGTGGACATTATCACAAGGTCTTACCGTGAATAGAATAACACATGCAGTCATTCCTTGTTATATACAGCACACACAGATCCTTGTGATTGATACTTGTCATTACCGGTTACCCTTCACAGTCACCATATAAAAACAAACACCAAAATGTACTGCTATTATGGGACGACAAGGAAAACATTTTATTTACATTTCTACAAAATAGTTTAAAGTATCATTTTACAAAAATGATACCATGGAAAGTTCTTAGTCCATCCAGTGCTTATGTTTAAGTGTTTGTACAGTTTCAAACAAAACTTAGTGATCTATACTTTGTAATATAACAAAACTGTATCAGATACATTTTAATACTTGAATATGGGCCAAAGGCTTGTTTAACTATATTTAAAGAAAAAAATGTGATGTTTCATTAGTAAACTGTTTTAAATCTAAAAGGAATATAGAGGGGGCTAGTTAGAACATAGATTAATGGATAATGAAGTTGTTGCCTGTATTTTGATCCTGGGATCCATACACTCTGAAAACATCCGGGTCAGAACTGACCCAAGATCCGGGTCCCGTGGGGTCTGATCCATTTCTGGGTCAGTATGACCCGGAATCGGTGTCAAAATGACCCAGAAATTTGTCAAACTGACGCAGATTCCGACTTCAACTCACTTTTTTTAAATCGCTTTCCGAGTCAGCCTGACCCGGAAATGGGTCAGACCCCTGAGACCCGAAATCCGGGTCAATTCTGACCGGGAGTTTTTTAGAGTGTAAGGCGCGATACTTTGTTTCCTAAACGTATCTAAGAACCCAAGATTCCAAAACTAGACGCACTTTCCTGATCTGTTAGTACGGCAGGTAGGTGATTGGATTGTGCCCTTGATGATACAAGCATGGAATTTGGAACACAGTCAGAGTTTGTCTTCAGACAGATATTTGGCTATAGGACCATCACAGATGTGACCTTTGAAAAAATATCGGTAGCTTAACAGCATTGGCAGCCATGTTGAATAAAAATTACACATTGCTTAGTTATACTACCTATATTTTTCAAAGGACAAATATGCGATGTCCCTATAGCCAAATGTATGTCTCGTGACATACTCTGAGGGCACAATTCCTCCAAATATTTTCTCGTCTGTCCAACTATAGACCCCTTGCACTGACGTCACACGCAAATACTAACTGCCCTTAATCGGCCATTTTCGGAGTCAAAATGAATGTCAAAATTAACACGGTGTTCATGTCACAGAGCGCGCCATTTCACCATGTCAAAATGCGTTGAATAGTGTTGGCTGCCCTTAGGAAAACCTTTACCGTTGGTCTCATATTACCGGGGGTATCGTGCGTCAGGTTACCGTGGGTCTTGCCGTCAGCGACAACCGATACACAGGAAATCTGTTTCCCAAAATGGCACAACTAAAGTTTGGACGTAATGACGTCACGTGAATTGGGTCTATAATGAGCCTTGTTCCATCTTGCAGTTGTTATTGCTCTAATTTTTTAGGAGAACAACTATTAGCTTTAGATTAAATTGACAATAGCTGTTAAATAAAGCCATGAAGTAATTTTGTAATGAAATAATCACGAACTGAAATTAGTCTTTAAACTTTCTTCCAATTCATCGTAGATTTATTGGACATTTTTTGCGACAGCTGTGTACTATCGAACTGTTCTCAAAGAGAACAAGTATAAAACACAAATCTTAGGCCTTTTTAATTGTACAGTAGATTGTGATATGGGTTTAATATAGCGAAATCAATTTTAGTACAGTCAATGTCTACACAGTGTTGGAGTGTTTTGTTGGAACTGTTATGTAAAGCGCTGTCGCATGTTGCCTCACTATTTAAAACGTACTTGAATTGTGTCACTTGCTGTTCAAGAATATTAACTGTATAATAGTTTTGTATGTCATTATGAAATGTAAGATTACATGTAATTGTACTTCATTTTTCACTCTAAACACTTCCGGGTCAGAATTGACCCGCATCAAGGTCCCATGGGCCTGACCCATTTTGGGGTCAGCATGACATGATAGCTGTGACAAAGTGACCCATTTATGGGTCAGCATAGCATGACCCGGAAGCTGTGTTAAAGTGACCCAGAAATGGGTCAAGTGACCCAGAAATAGGTCAAAATGACGCAGAATTCGGGGTAAAATCCCAATCGTTTTACCTGGAAATGGGTCAGGCCCTCTAGGGCCCGGAATTCGGGTCATTTCTGATTTTTGTTTTCCAGCAAGTTGACGTCCATTAATATTTTGTACAATTTCTCCGCAATAGACTGTGCAAGTCTCGCGCGTATCGGAACGAGAAAACACGTCAACCGAAGAACTTATTTTTTTCTGAAATCAAATCTGTGTTTTAAATTATATCTAACGACAAAATCTGAACAACAAAAATACTCATTACATGTTTATAAAATTACTCTAAGCTTTTATAATAAATACACAAATAATGTGTTAATTATTATTTAAACATAATTCAAACTCTTGGACAAGGATGCTTATTTGATCTTAACTTTTTAGAAACCCCTTACGCGGATTCGCAAAGGTCACACGGGCGTAAAATTAACGCTTGGCGCAGTTTATAAAGGACGATGATGCCTCAACAACCATAGACTGCTATGAAAAGGCCTCGCGTTGCAATTACAGCATCTGGCGATTATCATCGCGCATCCAAAACAAGCGTTTACATAAGTTTTGTTATCGGAGGTGAGCACAAAATTCTTAATTATTTGCAGTAACCGGAAGCTGAGGTCAAGTTTAATTCTCGGGTTTTCTTCGTTACATTGTTGAATTGATTTTACTTTCATATTTTTTATCACTAAGTATTACATTCCCAACAACACATATAATTTTCATACTCATAAACTACGTTAAACTAAACTAATTGACGAAACAAAATATCGCCCACGTAAAACTCCATAAAGTTGGGACCACTAGGGTCCCGGATGTTCGAATGAGCGCGAGACTTGCACAGTCTATTGCTTTGTATGGTGGCACTACACAAGCTTAAATACAATTTATTTTGTTAATGAGTACATATAACTAATTATGTGCATGTGTTGGTAGGTATACACCCAGCTGAGGGGACTTTTTACACAGTGAAACAAAGGTCCGGCAAAGTTTTTCTTTGTTCAACTTGGTTTCCACGGGGAATTCTTCAGAAAAGGGATGAATAGAACAACAATAGCAAGTCCTCTCCACTGTGTGTGGAAGAGACTGTGTGTACTACACTGTAAACCCTCGAAGGAGGCAGCGGGTGTATCGCTCTTTCAAGATTAAATGCAATCAAAGCACAATGAATGATATTGAATTGTCAAACAGTATGCTGGTTAAAGAGTGGTACTGCCGTAAATTATAATCGGTGACGTTTGAGATCATTTTGTTTTCCTCAAAACAATTACAATTTGTCTACCAAGAGCGTCAGGCTTTGTTGTCAAAATTTACTGGTTTACATTCCGTCACAGTTTGTTTCAACATTCAAAATGAATGTAATAGATGTTAATTTTGCATCGGGGACAAAGAATATAATTTGTATGTTTACCCTCACACCGATATCTCCCAAAGTCGACCCACTGAAACAGTTATAAGTTGGCTTATAAATTACGTCAGCAAAACGACTTACTGAAACTGAGATGGTCGGTCTACTTCTTAGTTTCAGTAAACTAACAAGACAAGTCGACCTATTCCGTGAAAGTTGTATGGCACAGCTAGAGCTCCGTACAAAAGTGAGGTACCTACAGAACGCTTGTTGTACTTCGTAAACACATTATGTCTGTTATTTCTTGAACCGATCATTTTGCATGGTGTGTAGGTAGGTACCCATGCTTGATCAGCGTGTCTTTTGGTTGATTCTGATGTTGCTGTTGTTACGTCGTCATCGTCGTCGTTGTCAATGTCGTTGTTGTCAATGTCGTTGTTGTTGTTGTCGTCGTCGTCTTCGTCGTCGTCGTCGCCGTCGTCGTCGTTGTTGTTGTTGCTGTTGATGCTGTTGCTTCTGTTTTTGTTGCTGCTGTTGTTGTTTTTGTTTTGTTTTATTTTTCTGTTGTTGTTGTCGTTGTCGCTGTCGTTGTCGTTGTCGTTGTCGTTGTCGTTGTCTTTGTCAATGTCGTTGTCGTTGTCGACCTATCCCAACTCTGCTTACGTGAAATTACCTGTAATTAATAATGTTGATTTGGAACCACTTTTTTTACTCTACATAATTGCGGACCTTGTTAGTTCCCAAAGTAAAAAGAAAACCACACAATTTCGAAGGATGTTTGTGTGAATATCATTATATTCTACTTTTAAAAACTTCTTCCCAACCATATTCATTTCATAACAAACGCTTTTATAGCCCAAAGTGCCCAATCCTAAGGCAGTGTGTTCCTTTAGGGTATGACATCATAGGGTTTAACGTAATTCTTGTATGGAGTGAAAACAAACAAATCAAAATGTATGATTTTGTATCTTATTCATCTACTTTTAAACACTTGCTTGTATATGGGTCGGGTTAGTCAAGTTAGGTTTTTCTTGTGTTTGTTTCTTTTATTTTTATTTTTTGTGATTTTGACTCTTGAAGTGTTTGAGAATTAACCATGTAATATTTTGGCTCATGGGAGTGTATTTCAATAACGAAATTCAACTAATTTAAAACTACTTAATTGCTGCTACCTTTATGCTAGCTGTCAGATAGCACTATTGTATTATTGATGTAAGTTGCATAAGCTTGTACATACAATGTATTTATAAAAATTAGCTAGAGTGTTCCATTGATTCGAAATCGATCACTTATAATGTAAAAAAAGTACAATTAATTCTGTAAAATAAAAAACATACAAGTATCAATGATAATCACATGTAAATAAAGTATAAAACAAAATGATTTTTAGAAAAAATAATGAGAACAAAGAGAACGGTCTCGGTTGTGTGTGTTATTGCTTCGTTGTTTCGTCCCGATCTGCTCTTAAGACTTTTACTTGAATAGTCTTATTCTAGCTCTTAAAAGGAATATTTAGGCCGGGGGTACATTTTAGTACAAGGATGTGATACATTTAGGCCAGAGCTACATTTAAGTACAGGGTTGGGGATACATTTAGGCCCGGCTACATAAAGATACAGGAAAGAGATACATTAGGCCCAGCGTACAGTGCCACCCAGACGGCTGTACCTAATAAATATTACTTAGGCTATCAGGCGCGGATCCAGGGGGGGCGTGGGGGGCGCACGCCCCCCCTTTTTCATATAAAAAAATAAAAAATGAGGGAGAAAAGAAAAAAAGAGGGAGAGAGAGAGAAGGGGGGAGAAATGGGGAAGGGAAGATTTTGCTGCTTGGTATATTTTCACGCCCCCCCGTTTGGAAAATCCTGGATCCGCCCCTGGCTATGGTCTTATTATCTTACCATTATGAAGAAAAAACACACTATACTCCTAAACTTTGCTGACAAAAATGGTTCAACATTTATGAAAATGTATATAGTTGCATATACAGCTGAGGATTACATAATTATTGACAATAGAAGCAACGAAAAGGTTTTGCTGTTTACTTATATGCAGTGATGTTTTTGTTTTGAAGAAATAATTCAATATACCTTTAACATCAAAAGGGCCAAATTCGAAAATGATCTTTTATCATAAACCTAGTTACACATACCTACTTTATTATTTATTTATCTAAATGTTTTATTTTCAAAGCATATATTATTAATGAACAGGAACTAATCGTACAGACTTATTGTACACAACAAATCTTATTAAATATTATATTATTATATGTTAATATTTTCGTATTTATGTATTGTTTTCTTTATCTAATTATGTAAGATGTTTATTGCTATTATTATTTGAGGTGTTTATGTCTAACTGTGAATTTATAATACGCCATCAATGCATCATACATGGTCATGACATGTGAAAGTAATTTAGTTTAATACAAATAATAATTGTAGAACATGTATAGGTGTCGGAATTTATCTTTGGTCTAAAAAAAATCCGGTTCAGAATTGACCCGGATTCCGGGTCCAGTAAAGGCCTGGTGACCCATTTATGGGTCAGTATGACCCTGACTCTGTGTAAAACTGACACCGAAATGGGTCAAACTGACGCAGAATCTGAGTTGAAATCCCATTTTCAAACATGTTCCGGTTCAGCCTCAGTCCCCCTGGGACTCAAAATCCGGGTGAGTTCTGACCTGGGGCTTTAAGAGTGTATGTATTACACTGTACTATCTACTATACGGAGTATTAGCTTGTAACTTTGAGGTCAGGGACTAAATTGGCTACTTCCATACCTGCCTCACTTGTTTAAACTGATATTATCAGAAATTGAAGATCACTTCAGGTGGGATATCACGAAAACATTGGCATAAATAAAAACACGTATTCCCATAATTAGTTTTAGAAAATGAAATAACTCGAATAAAACGTTAAAAGGATAACAACAAGCGATGTTTGACCAAGATTGAACTATAAGCCAGTCAGTAACTCGTTTGAAATCACATATCCCTTTCCCTCCTACCCACTTTACCTCATCCCACCCCCTCTAATGAAAAAAAAAAGATTGTCAAAACGGAAGTAAGTCCTTTTCTCAGCTTGGCGTGCCACCCTTTCATTTCTCAGGGGAAGAGTGTTTGTGTGAACGAGATTCGCTGTACGAACCCCCCTCCCAGTAAGTCTACATTTATTTAGCTTTTGGAATATCAAGCCTCAAGTCCATGTATTCCTGCTCTGCTGGTAGCTTAGGTGAAATGTAGGTATCATTAGAGCTAATATTAACAGCTGTCTGGGCTGGTCTTGGAGGTTTAGGTTTGGGTTTTGGTTTTGGTTTAGGCTTAACATTAGGATTTTGTTTAACTTTCGGAATCGGATTGACGCAACCTTCTGAGCTATCCCCCTTTCCTGCTGGAAAACCGTCCTGCTTCCCTGCTGGGGAACCATCCCCATTCCCTTTGAATGCTGGGTTTAAGTAGGCTTGATAAGCTGCCTCGCCACCGGGCTTCGCGTAGTCCTCGATGTCTTGGTAGATTGGGTCTTCCGTTGGCCTACCAGGAGGGAGTGGTGGTGGTTGGTCTGATGGGAGTTGTTTTGCAGCAGACGGGTTGTTGTTCAACTTGCCTGGACTTGGTGCACCGCTGGGGTCGTATGATCCCACGAAGGAAGTGCTCCGGACTGACATGGGGACGTGGTCATCTTTAGGGGGTTTACTGCGTATACGTCAAAGGTAAAAATCATCGTCAAATAAATTGTGGGTTTCTATACTTTCAAACAGTGTTTTTCTCTTGAGAGGCAGTGTATACTTTTGGTAATTGTCCAAGACCAGTATCCTCACTTGACGTATCCCAACATATGCATAAAATAACACACCAGTGAAAATTTGGGCTCAATTTTTCATTGAAGTTGCAAGAAAATAATGACGAAAAAACCACCCTTGTTGCATGGAATTTTGTGCGTTCAGATGGCCGAGAAATGATTCATCTTTGGGAGGTTTACTGCGTACGTCAAAGGTAAAAATCATCTTGAAATAAATGGTGGGTTTATATACTTTCAAACAGTGATTTTCTCCTTAATTAAAGGCAGGGTATACTTTTGGTAATTGTCAAAGACCACTATCCTCACTAGGCGTATCCCAACATATGCATAAAATAACACACCAGTAAAAATTTGGGCTCAATTTTCATCGAGGTTGCACGAACATAGTGACAGATAAAAACACTCTCGTAACATTGAATTATTTGCCTGCAGATGCCTAAGAAAGGCTTCATGCCGGAAGCCATTCTCAGATTCAATTTTGGGGGGTGAAAATGTTCTCTGTCTCTTAGCTACATTACTTCAAATGGGGTCGTTTCTCACATAGTAAACTATCAACGGCTATTCAGTGCTCCTTACCAAGTAAGTTTTGATAGTCATAAACTTGTGGAGTAATTACCAAACCACACCTTCCCTTGGTGAGGGAGTAACCTCGAAATACGAAAATGCGGGAAGCTTCCACTATAGTTACTGGCTCCCCAGTGTAGTTAATGCTCGATATGTGGCATGGTGTACTCCCTAACCTATTGTGTTTTCATTGTATTTTGTGAATATCTGGAATTCGTTTGAGGATTTAAGGGGGTACTTCTGTACAAGAGGAAAGGAGTGCGTTAAAGTATGGGAACATTTATCGCGGACACCCTATGCCATAATATCGGGCATGTGATACCACAGTGAGGCAAAATAGTTTGATTGGCAGGTGAAAGGGTGTTGGAAACCTCAGAACCTAGCACAGGCAGTCAGCAAGACATCTGGAGAAGCCTGCTATACAAAGAACAGATGGCTCTACTTTATCAGAGGGTTAGATCTGGGTAGGTCTGTATAACGTGTACAATTTTGTGCACGAAATGAGTGAAAATATGTTTAGCCCCTCGGGGAAAAAAACTAAACAACTCAAAGACACCCCTCTTAGAACTGTGGAATGGTCCAGTCTAGGATATCAAGAACTTTGACTCCCCCGGGGCATTGCACTTTGGAGAAAACAATGAAATAAATAGCATGTGCCATGACTTAGCCCTCACTTAAAGGTAAAATTCTGATGACGGATAAGCAGAAAACGTAATCAATGATATACTGTCACGCTCGTCTAAAAAGATATTATACAAGATTGCTAGAGCTGACAAAATAGTTGCAGACAATGTTCATTTTTTGTGTGATCAACCATTAATTACATGAAATAACAAACCTGTGAAAATTTGGGTTTAATCTATTGTGTGAGTCAGGAGAATATAGCGAAAAACTATGCACAATTTTCAGAATGTAAACCTTATTATATGTTTTGTTTTCAGATAATTTTCTGGAAAATGACTTCGTTTCAGGAGGAAATATTTCACAGAAAAGGGGGTCTAGTATGAACTGCATAATCAGTTAGCTTTCAGACAAGAAATTGTGTTTTTTATCCCTACCAATCCTGTATGATACCTTTAGCCGGTGTCCCAGGGAAATCTGTCCCCCGGAGATTCTGTCCCCATACGGAAAATTAACATGGGCTGGAGGAGGATGATTGGAAAGAGGGCGCTATCAAAAAAGTTTGTACACAGTTCGCTGTATGGGGGGACATAATCTCCGGGGGGGATAGATGATCTCCTGCCACACCGGCAATTACTGACCTGGCTGCTGTATAGACAAAACCTTGCAGCGTTGGTAACAAATTAAAACAGCAACACATTATATCTTACCAGTTCCAGTCAAATACAATACTGCGGTGTTATATTTTTACAATTCTCACCTGCCTCCAGTCGATCGTGCGCACCGAACAGCACAGCAAATGATGAAGATCAAGACAAGTACGAGCGCAAGCCCGCCCCCACCGGCAGCAGCAATCAGTGTTACATTGAGGGCGGCAGGCGACGCAGGTGGCGTTCTTTCACTCGTTGAGACTGATGATGATGTTTCCTGTGGCGATGTGAATTCTAAACAAAAAGCAAATGTTTTTGTTTGGTTTTTTTTCATTTTGAGTTGTTAACACATTTCATGGTTGCCGTGAGATTAAATGAAAAACAACAAGTGGAGCGCATAGGAATAATCTACGCTATCGAAAGTTATTATGTTTAGGGTTATATTATAGTGATTGTTCAAGCAAGTCAAACAAACAGCCCCACAGGCAAACACTGCGCATGTTTGTAATTGGTGTAAACAAAGGACCTTATGGTATGACACGTTCAAACCCCACACATGAGACAATCAATTGAATAAGTGCATACGTTATAGTTTAAACTGGAAAAAACTTTCAATTCGTAGGACCTTGACGTTCACACTGCAACGAGATGAGCATTGCGTTACCTTCTACAACATCAATCAACTCGTAAGCGGCCAATCCCTGTAGCCTGAGAAATGTTTCACTCCCAACTTCCTGGACTCCATCCCCTGTCCACCTGTTTGCCCTGACCAGTCGGTGTTTTGTCCAGTCCGTCCAGTAGATGTACTCTCCGTAAATAGCCATCGAGAACGGGTGTGCCTCTTGGTCAAACAACACCAAGACCCGACGGTTGTTCCCGTCGAGGTCTGACATCTCTAACCTGTCGAACTGTGCGTCGCACCAGTACAGCAACTCACCTACAACCAATTTGAGCAACAGGTACAATTCGGAATGTATAACTTCTAATAATTTTGGGGTGAACAAAATTTTAATAAAAATAAAAATATTGACTATTGACATAATTGACATTTTGTGGCCATTCGGAATAGATTAAACTGCCATGTTTTGCATACATTGCTCAAGTTGACTAGTTATACATTTTAGGTTGACAACATTTTAGTTTTGACCATACCTTCCGAGTCGATTGCCAGACAGTTCGGCCAGCCTAACCGATCGTCCACTAGTACCTCACGGTTTGTACCTCCTGCGGACACCCGCTCGATCTTAGCATTCATGCCCCAGTCTGTCCAGTATACATCCCTATTAAGTTACAAATCAATGATAAATGATTATTTCTACAAGATTTGAAATCTCTTTGCATGAAAGAGCAAGTTGCAGCGCCATGCTACTAACTACCCATCAGCCATGTAAGAACTTGGAACACATTCAAATCATTTGAAAATAGCTAACAACAAAAAGAGTCAAGGGAGTTGTTTAAGGATTGGTTGAGCTGACAATAGCCTAGTCGTTGTTTTAAAGCGCGATGGACGCAAACACCAGCACTTTATCGGGTCCCGATGTTCGAATGGGCGCGAGACTTGCACATTATGAAATTGACCGTTCTCACATCTCTGACAATAAAATTCCATACCCGTTTATAATATTCACAGCAATGGCCCGGGGCTGATCTAAATCCACATCAATGAAAACTGTGGGCTCGATGTTGCCATCTATACCAGCCATGCTTATTGTGTCATATAAATCGTTCGTCCAGTAGATAAGGCGCCGCCTCGTGTCCAGAGCTATACCGCCAGGATCTGAGGGGAAAGTAAAAGTTGTTAACTGAGCTACATGAATTTGTGCCCCTTTCCATGCACAAAATATGGGAATCATTTCATTTATGAAAGAGTTTAATTGCGGGTGCAAAGTGCCGATATAACAAAAAGGCACACAAAATACTTTAATAATACACTGCAAAAACTGGGGTGTTAAAATTGACACCATGGGTGTTGTCAAAACAAAATCAAAATTGACAACATAGGGTGTTAAAATAACACTAATTTCTGCCAAACCAATTACATTTGTGTTATTTTAACACCCTAGGGTGTTAATTTTTAATTTTGATTCTCGCTTGGGTATCTATATTTGACAACACCAGTCGTGTCAATTTTAACACCCCAGTTTTTTTCAGTGTATGCATAAGATTACCTCCAACGATGTTTCCAAACAGAATAGTTTCTTGGTATGACCCATCTAGGAATGCCCGCCCAATTGCTGATCGGCTCCGATCTGACCAGTACATCATACCGCTTACATGGTCGTACCCAAGGGATACTGGAAACACAAGGTCGTCTAGGGGCACTGCGGAGACTTGAAAATCGGAGGCACCGTCGATTTGATAGATACCGTTCAGGGAGGAATCAGCCACTAGCAAGAAATACTCCGACGTGTGTTCTGCATGGGGGAAATTGGGTTACAAATGCTAATTTCCAAGGGCTATTTCTATCATTATACCTTGGAGTTACGTATATGACTTCTATGAGTGGATGACTCTAAGGTACTCTAAAATAAAATTGAGTTTCCATCCAATAGATGGAGTCAACAGCAATTTAAACAAAAACATGATTACGTGACCAGTGGTGTTTTGGGGTAGCTCTGTACGAGTATAATTGGCAGGTCCTAATAAACTAGTAGCCACCAACGACTTCACGAATCCTATGCCACGTGGTTTTCTTGACCTCGCAATTTGTCAGGTTTTCGCTAACCTAGAAATTGGTAAGGCCCCTGGTGACCTGGAACCGAGTCAATTCTGACCTAAACATACATACAAACCTTTAAAACCTTACTATACACATTTACTCAACATTGTTACTAAAATGGTAAGGGGAGTAGTATAATTTTTACCGGTTTCGCACGACTGGCCATCCACATCGAGGCTATATCCTGTAGCGCATGCGCATGTTCGATTTGTTGAGCCAACTGGGAGGCAGAGATGTTCGCATTCACCATTGACGTCACCACATGTACCTGCGCATGCGTATTGTGATAGAAAAACAGTTTTTGTCATAAAGAGACGTTTCTATTGCAACGTCTCAGCCCGAGTTTTTGCCAACCAAGGTTGGAAAACAGTGGGAAGCCATCAATGCAAAGCAAAAATAGAGAGCCAAAGTTTGTAACAATGTTTCACAATATTCAAAAATAGTGTTGAATTTGTTGGAAACAAAGCAACCAATCATGTGATGTATTTTTTTGTATTGAAAGTTTGAAAGTTTAGTTTGATCACAACATTTGTGAACATGATTGAATGTTTTGTTTTGATTTGGGGTTTTTTTATAATGAGAGATCGCCTAACATCACAAGGCCGGACGGACACTTCAAGGTGAAGGCTACACTTAACTGATTTGGGCTATCGAGCCAAATCAACCGGGCATGTTGCCATCACCTATACTTCTGTGGCTGAAACAGGGTTACCCCCTTCACAATCCGTAAGGATGCAGGCATGGGTATCATCCACTAGCCTGGCTGGTAGAGCAGAATGCACTACCTTTCCAATTTTTTACGAAACAATCATGGTTAAGTGCCTTGCTCAAGGGCACACGTGTCATAACCAGGATTCGAACCCACACTATGCTGCTGACAGCACCAGCGCGGGTTGTTTATCAACAATAGAAAGGTATATTCACTTTATTTCGACTAAAACTTTAATACGACTCATCAACAGAGGGCGCCTCAAGACTAGTAGTAATTAAGACCGCCATACGCACCCATTTTCCCTTGCAGGTCATCTGGTTGTACAGACTCATCCAGGGTAGTGATCCCCAGGGCTTGATTGTCATGGTTAAGTGTTTGAACGACCTCCCATGTGTTCTGATCTGTGACACCCAGCACTGTCACCTTGCCGTTGGCTTCGGTTGAGCGCCATATTGTCGTGTACAGATGGTCCTTCAAAATTACATAACATAGAAAGATTAGTGTTGATCAACAGCGGCTTTGCTTGTGAATATCAAGACAAAAACACTAACTGCAACTTCTCCGCCTATAACAAAAATCAGAATACTCTTACTTTAGCCCCGTTTGATTGGTACAGTGCAGACAGGCTGTACACAGGGACGGATATAAATGTACTTAATTGTGTAATACATAATACGTGTGTCGGTGTCAAAGCAGCCCCTCCCATTTGTTTACGGTACTACGAGCAGGGTAATTGTATCGAACCAAGGAATGAGCAATGATTTAATATATCTGTCTGTTTTCATGAACAGACACTTAAAGCGCGTTTGACGGGGGGGGGCAATTTTTGAAATAATTGTTTTGGACACGTTTCCTTGGATTGGGCGCTTTAGGCTATAAAAAGCGTTTGAAAGCGTTTGTTATGAAACGAATATGGTTGGAAAGATGTTAAGTGGAATATAAAGATCCGCGCAAATATGCCTCAAAATTGTGTGGTTTTCCTTGTACTTCTTGAACTAACACGGTCCACCATTTTGTGGAGTAAAACATTTGGTTCTATACGGTTCTACAAAATGGCGGACCGTGTTAGTTCACGAAGTAAAAGGTAAACCACACAATTTCGAGTCATAGTTTTGTGTAGATCATTAAATTCTACTTTTTTAGAACATCTTTCCAACCGTATTCCATAGCCAAAATCGCACAATCCAAGGCAATGTGTCCCTTTGAACTTTGACTTGTTAATTTTTTAACAACATTTTGTCTCTTCGTGAAAACCTCGGGAAGAAAACCGTGCGTAAACAAAAGTGCAACTTCGTGAACACTGTGTAGTTATCCATGTCACACAAAATTCAATATCTATTCGTGAAAGCTCAATAGACAGAGCACTCGTTTACCGAATATTATTTAAATCTTAAGATATTCCCAGTGTGTAATTACTAAACTACTGGTTTAAGATGTGAAGAGGAAAATGTTGATGTCAGTGAAAACATTGAAAATGTGTAAACAAAACAAAGTTACTATTGACTTTTAACGAAACTGCCACTTCTTGATAACGGTGCCGATATTGGAACTTTACACTTACTCCATAAATGGTAATATCGAAGAAATCTGCACCATTTTGTTCGTAGATGGTCCGTCGATTCGTGCCATCGAATGTGACAGATTCGATTTTGTCCGTCCCTCTATCGGCAAAGAATAACCTGAATCGGGTGGAGATACGGACGTTGATGAAGTGGTAGTTGAAAACTTGTTTGTTTGTTTGTTTGTTTGTTTGTTTATGTTTTCAACAGACGCCAAAACCAAAGAGTTATCTCACAAAACTAAGCTTACATGTAAGTCAATACAGTTAAATTTGATGTTATTTTTAATACCCCATGATGTTAATTTTGATTCTCTCTTGGGTACCTATTATGTGACAACACCCATGGTGTCAATTTTAACACTTCAAGGATTTGAATATAACTAGGGCTATCGGGTTATATTGGTTATAGGCAGGGAGTTCATTTCTTGAAATCAAGCTGCAGGATTTGTACGGAGCTCCAGGAATGCATATCACTTATCCAGATAATTAGATTAGTCTCGCAAAGTCGACTTACTGAAACGACGGTGTCGACTTGTCCTCTATCTCGCCAAGATGATTCACTGAACCTAACATTGACTTACATTGGTGTGTTGACTTAAGTCGACTTAATGAAACTAAGTTGTCGATTTGTCCTGAGTCACCCGAAATGAACCCCTACAAAGATTGTCTTACCGTGACAACGTAATTCAACTATGTCGACTTACTAAAACTAAGATAAGGAGTCTGCATGCTACTTTCAGTAAGTCTTCTTGGAGAGTTAATTGTACCGACAAGTCGACTTATTTCATCTCAGTCGACTTGTCGTAGTATGAAACTAAGTTGTTGACTTGACCTAGAGAGATAAACTACGAGTCGACTTATTCCATATTAGTCGACTTGTCGTATAGTATGGCACTCCAGGAGCTCCGTTGACTTGAAAATGGATTAGGTTTGACATGTGTACCACCATTCAAAGCAAGTCTTATAAGACACTACACTGTTCATTATGATAAATTGTACATTGCAATGTATTGTTAACAATGCATTGTTAACATTTTGTACTGGTTTCTTCAGCAGCTGCTATAGTGCTTACCTGTTTGTTGTGAAGTCGATAACCAGCGCGTTTGGTGAGGTAAGTCTGTTCTCTACTATGGCTACTCTTTCTGTGCCGTTCATATTGGCACGCTCAATGCGTCCTTCAGAGTTTTGAACACCACGGAGGTCAGTCCAAAATATCCATCTTAAAAAATGGGACAACAAGAACATTGAGATACCACACCATCATTTCGAAAATTTTGATAATTCCTAGTCTTTTCTACCTACACTCTAAAATCTTCCACAATTTGACCCGGATTCACAACCAGAAAAGCTTCACACCCAGAAAAGCGAACTTATATTATAATCACTATACTAGTCAAGAACCCAAGAGAAGACAAAGGAGGAAGTTTCAGCTTTAAATGTGGAAGTAAAACCCATGAGAATAATCCTAGGAAAACCCACGCAATCAGGTAGGGACTGACAGCCCAATCCACACAGTGCCCCGGTAGGAATCGAACCGGGGTCCTATAGAGGTGAGAGGCGAGGAAAGATACCACTACGCCAACCCGACCACCCATAATCATCTTATCATGACCCTCACCCTTCAAACGGATGTATAACAATCCCCCTTGGGCTTAGCACGTCATCATCGATGAGAACCCTGCGATCAGTGCCGTCATAACGAGACACGCAAATGTGATTCAAGTTGAAATCGGTCCAGAAGAGGTTCAGCGCCAGCCAATCAACCGCAATACCTCGAGGAGAACAGATAAAGTTATGTTTAAACGAGTCACTAACTCAATCGTTAGTTTTGGGGTATTTAAAAGTCTTGAGAATAAGTGGATTGATATTTGTATGTTTTACTTTTTATTTCTTTATTTTATTGTTTCCTTTTTTAATTCACTTTTTATTGCTTACGACTTGCTGCTGGGACAAAATGTTTTACTTTGCATTCTCGGGAGGTCTGGAAACTTTATACGTCATTCTGTCTGCGGGTTCCCACTGTGGTATTTATTCAGTGAATTAAACAACAAACACCTGTTCTCACCTTCAACACTTCCCAAACCATACAGTACAGTTCTCACCGGCTGCGATCCTGGGGCAAGGCTGACCCGGAAAATCTTCCCTTCGAAAACGTCCGTGAAAAACAACAACTGTTGTCTCACATCAGTTGCCATGGCAACCACAAACTGTAGGCCTCCGATGAAGCAGTTGGGGTTCATTTCCAACCTCATGGTGTCATTTACTTCATATGAACAGATTTGCGTCTCTCTTGCCTCTATTATGTTTACATCAGCAACAGCTGCACAGTGACAAAAGCAATGCAAGTGTAGAGGTGACTACACCGGTGTGCCAGGGAAATCTGTCCCCGGAGATTCTGTCCCCATACGGGAAATTAACATGGGCTGGAGGAGGAGGATTCAAAAGAGGGCGCTATCAAAAGTAGTTTGTACACAGTTCGCCGTATGGGGGACAGAATCTCCGGGGGGGACAGAATCTCCTGCCACACCGGCACTCAAAAAACTCCCGGGTCAGAATTGATCCAGATTCCGGGTCCCAAGGGGGCCTGACCCTTCAGGCTGACAAGGAGAGTGGTCACAAACGAGATTTTGACTTGGATTCTGCGTCAGTTTGACCCATTTGTGGGTTATTTTTGACACAAATTCCGGGTCATACTGACCCAGAAATGGGTCAGACCCCACGGGACCCGGATCCGGGTGAATTTTGACCCGCGAGTGTAAATCATGGTAGTTCTTTTGACCCACCTGTCGTACCAATATCATCCATTTTTGTTTTGAATGATAAAAGCACAGCATGCAGTTTGTTATTTTGTGGAGAATGAATCTAAACTCTAAAAACTTTCAGGTCAGAATTGACCTACACTCCGGTTCCCATGGGGCCTGACCCCCCATTACCGGGTCAAGCGGACACAGAAAATTGTTTAAACATGGGGTTTTAAAGGCACTGAACACGTTTGGTAATTGTCAAAGACCAGTGTTCTCACTTGGTGTATCCCAACATATGCATAAAATAACAAGCCTGTGAAAATTTGGGCTCAACTGGTAATTGAAGTTGCAAGAAAATGATGAAAGAAAAAACACCCTTGTTGTACAAATTTGTGTGCTTTCAGATAGGAATAAAAGGCTTCTTGCAAGAAGTCTTTTATTATTTTAGTGAGAAAGGACCTCTTTCTCAAAAACTACGCTACTTCAGAGGGAGTCGTTTCTCACAATGTTTTATACTATCAACAGCTCTCCGTTGCTCGTTACCAAGTCAGTTTTTATGCTAATATGTATTTTGAGTAATTACCAAACGTGTACAGTGCCTTTAACTATGATTCTGCATCAGTTTCAACTATAGATCCAATCTCATGCCCTCATGTACCGTATGTCACGAGTATGAAACTCATGTATATGTCAGTAAAGTGTCAATGAGCATGAATACATAATCATAATGCTATCAAAAACCGCATGTGGCAACAACTTACCATTCGTCCAGAACAAACCAAACACCAGAATCGCCACCATAACATGAAAGTGTCCCATCCTAGTTGCTTTGTAACCGTATTGTCTCCAAGTGTATAAAACAATTCAAGACTTTCCAAAGCCAATGTATCGGCTGTCAATTACTGGCACAGTATGGCATTACCGGTAGTTCAATTTTAGGCATGCGTGGAGCTTTGAGGTGATTATGCATGGGTCCTCGAGAAAGAAACGTAAACAAACCACGAAGGCTGAAGTTCCAGACAATCGACGGCCAATAGTTACACTAACACCATTATTTGTGACAACCTTGTAGGAGTGCAAATTAACCGGTCGCTGTGTCCTTCACAAATAATTACTGGGTTGCTGTCGGAACAGAAAGTAAAAGATGTTGAAACTAATCGCGGTTTCCAACCTTGCTAGAAGTAGGTTTGAGGATCTTCGTCGTATACATATAGGAACCTGCAGTTCTCACGAGTATAGTTCCTCCGTCGTGGACGGATCTGTTTCTCATGATCAGATGAACGTCACGAATGGTCAGGTAGGATTGTGACGAATGAAGAAGTGTACGAGGAGTTTAGACGCAATTACGGGGTTTGTTGGAGAAAGAACTGAAACTGCGTTCACTTTTGCCAAGTTCATATAAGGAACTTATATGTGTCTTTTGCGAGCAAGAACACTGTCGTAAAATCTGTTTTATTCTTGCTTACTGACAAAGAGAGTAGCGCGACATCACAAATACTGATGATAACTGTCCACAAAGTGTTGCTTCATAAAATAGTGGGAAAACCGTTAAACAAAACGTGGTTGACATAGCCGAGTTCTCCCACCACCACACCACACAGTCTCCGGGATGTACCAGGAAGTAAGCACATCACGTTTACAACAGCTTAATCTGGGGCTTAATGGTCAAGCAATGACCCCATCCCCATGGTGTAGTGTTCTCCCAATCGAAACCAACTCACGTCATCAAATACTTGTACATGCATGGGCGGCCATCTCCTTATTGTTCGAGACAATGGACCCTGTGAGCGGATCACCGGAGTTGGTCGACGTATTTTGCTGTCACTTGAGTAATGGAGGTAGCTCGAGCTTACTTGATGGACCACTGGGGGTGACTGGACTGATGAGAACTGTTGCAACATTATACGTGTACTTTGAAATGCCTTCCAATACGTTTATTAGTTCGCTTCCCTTCTTGATGACTATAGGCCTAAGTGAATAATCCTACTTTTCAAATTCCACCATTGATCTAGGAAAGATGGGAAAAACCTCTTATATTTTCTCCTGGGTTGAGTCAGATTAATTTATTGTTCCTAGATCTAGATTCTGGTTTACAGAATGGCGCAATCAAGGGGGTGTAGCCTATGTTTAAAAAATCAACCCCGAAGTAGAAGAACCCTCCGCGGCAGGAGTACAAAAGAAATTGAAGAAACTTCCTGGTAGTTCTGGTCAATGAACTACCAGGCACATGCCTCATAAGTGAACTTAGCTCGCAAGCCTGAGGAAACATGTAAAAGGTGCTTGCTATATTTGAAGGTTAACTCCTACTCTTCCACGCTATCAGTGTTCTGTCTGGTTTCTTTTATATCTTGTTCAAGGACACGAGTGCGACAATCGGGACTCGAACCCACACTCTGCTGATCAGAAACGGAGTCAAAGTCCGGTGCTCTTAACCGTTCATGATACTCCGAGTTTCCCTAGACTCACTCATTCAAACTATAGGGTCCCCCTTTAGCTATTTGCATTCAAATGTCGTTTTCGTGCACACAATCAGTAATTCCGTTTTTGTTCAGTCATTCTACTTAATTTATAGATAATATTTCATTTATTAATTCTGGTTGTGAAGCCAAGGACTCTCAGAAAAGCGAACTTAATCACTATACTAGCCAAGAACCCCCATTGAGAGAAGAGACAACTAAGGAAATTTCAGTTTTAGATGACGAAGAAAACCCCAGAGGAAATACTGAGGGAAAACGCACGCAGTCAGGTAAGGACTGAAAACCCAATCCACGTAATAGTGCCCCCGGTGGGAATAGAAACGGGTGGAAGGCGAGGAAAGATACCACTACACCAACTCAACCCAACCGCCCAAGACTATCAAGACTATTAATTTTGTGTACATTTGTCATACCTATGTGACAGGTATAAAACATGCCCCCGTTAATTTTCGGTTTTATAAACTTATCAGTCGGTTCTACTAAATTCTTTTGATATTTAAATTAAATCGAGCGCCCTCCACGTCAGGTTTCCGGGCGCTCCCATAATTCCAATCCATGAAGACAGCCCTTTGCATGTCTATCATCACTGTCTTCACCTTACAGAATATTAAAGGAGATTTAGCCACACCTCAGAAGCGTCCCGACCCAATATTATGAGTGTCACACCTATTAATTATAATTGATGAAAATGAGTATTGTTGACCAGCCGTAATTGCTGTTTGCTTTTGCGAATGATCTTTGCGACCTAGTGAACTTGACTAATGGTCTTATTTTGACCCGCGCTAAACTTGTGATATCAAATAATACTCCTTTTGACAGTTGAATTCTGATGCAATGTACGGAGAATTTTAACCATTCCTGTTTACAAATGTATATTCCTCCTCTCCCACGGGTGACTTGTACATTTATTATGTGAGAGAAAAAACAACATATGATTCTATGGTGAACATATTGGTAGCTTGTGATGAAACTCATCTTCTTCTTTTTCCATTCGCATTTTCAGAATTTCTGAATGCCAAGCTTTAAGAATTTTTGGGGGATTGATGAGATTAAGGGTTATACGAAATTAAATGATTTATTTTTGATATGGTCTTGAAAACCTGTTTGTGCGTTTGTTTGGTTTTTGGGGTGTTTTTAAGAGTAATTGTATTGAACTGATCAAACAAGTTGAAGAGAAAACAAATAACACCATGTTTTGGGTGATACTGATAGATCGATTATGAGGCAATTATAAAATGTGTTGCTGACGGAATAATCAAAAGTGTTTCGATAATTTTTGAGCCCAAAGTCTGTCAAAGCCTCTTGGGTTTTTTCTTCTTCGCATTTCCACTTTTGGGGCGCACGAAGGCAGGATTTGCGATACTGGGTTAATTTCACACATTTTAATGTACAATTTGATACGAGACTGGACATTGTCAAATATTTGTATATTGTATCGATTGATTTATTTTTAATTATTTACTTCATGTATCTAAACATTCATTATTTTATGAATTTTGTTCGATATCATCATTGTGGGAGGGGGGCCCGGAGGGGTTCAAAGGGGTCCCCCACCCCGCTGGCTTCGTCACTGATGTTTTATGACCTTTTATTGCAAATAGAACTGATGCCAAAGTAAACAAATAATAATGATTTCTTAATAAGTAAGGAAAAGTAAGGAAAAAAAACCTAATGAACGAGAGATCACGGGAAGAAAAAAATGTTAACCAAAACTTCACTCAAAAACAGTAGGCCGCCCTCTACCAGATCAACCCCAGAAGGGTTGACATCAACTACTTGTTCTCTGTGAACAAAACACTACATCCGGGAAATGGTTTTGACCCACTTTCTTTCCTCGGTACCCGCTCCCCTGCGACAGACGCAGTGTTTATCAAGGGTTTTGCGGTTACCAGCGGTGTGTGTCAATTTTTATTAGCAATAAACAGGAAGGGTTTTGTGTGGTGCGAAAACACCGCAACTTCGGAATGCAGCAATATCTTCCTAAAAGAAGACGATAATTTCACCAAGTGTCGTTATTTGGTCACATCGGTTCTAACACAGCTATCTTGACTCACTAGATTACAATAAAAGGTTTGGAATTTATTAATATTGTATTATTTTCTATTTCGTAAAGTGAAGTGCTTCATTCGCAGTTGGATGTAATTTTAATCTGGTTCCGAGTCCAAACCTTGGCAGTTTTCGTGTAATTAAATTGAGTAGTAGTAGAGTCGGAATCCAGACAAGCCTAAATATACAACATTGGGTGAAATTTCTTTTTGTCATATTTTTATGATATGATCATATTTATAGCTTTTTCGTAGTGTCTTTCGTACATGCAACCACAACTCGTGAGCATTAGCATTGTTTTGGTAAATTTATACTTTAAATTTGATTATTCTATTTCTAATTAGGCCTACCAATCATGTCAATAAATGTGAGGTGAAAAGTCTGAATGAGTGAATCATGATGTCGTGTCGTGGCCCCGAGGTTAAGGAACATTACAGAATTGGTTTTTGCTAACAAAACAGTTAAGCACTTTATATAATCCACCATATACATAAACTGACAAACCTGTAGAAGTTTGAGATCGATCGGCCATCTGGGTCACGAGAAAAAAAAAATAGTGAAAAACCGATTACACATTTGCATGTGTTATACAATGCATGAATAAAATGCCCATGAGCGATAAACTCCAATCGGAAATTATTTTTATTTAGTTCTCATCAAATATGGCATTTCAGACAGAAATATTTCTAGGGATGTTTTCTACTATCATCATCATTAGACCGTGTAAGTTTTATGTAAATTTGTGATCTTAAAGAAAATTTTAATTACCAGTTCTGTAACGTTCCTTTAAGAAAGAGCACCGGACTCGAGGCTTGCTCTGGTGTTTTTGATCAGCAGAGTGTGGGTTTGAGTCTCAGTCATGCCACTTGTATCCTTGAGCAAAACACTTTACCATAATTTATAATTGCTTTGTCCTCCTTTGGATGGAACATTATGCCATCCCCATAGGTCCGGTGTTGTAGTAGGCTAGTGCACGTTAAAGAACCCAGAAAAACACTTATCGTGGAAGAGTAGTGGTTAACCCCGACCCGGTGTTTCTGGTTCACTTAGCAAGCACCCTTGTTTACAGGTTTTCTCAGGCTTGCGAGCTACATGTACAGTGATCAAGTTCACTTTTACATGTATGAGGTATCCTTGGTTTCATAACCAGAAATATATCATAATAATTAATTGGCATCATGGCGGAGCAATCCACCAAACTATAACTAAAAAAATCCAGAACTTTAGTAAATTACAGCACAGGGGTAGACTAGTGGGGACACGTGACACATCATTCATTCATTGGTCGTGGTAGCCCTTCTCCTAGAGATCTAGTAGAACTAGTGTAGTTCTAGTTCTTGAACATTTCAGGGGCATCGGACACAATTGCCTCCGTGAAGTACATGTGTCAGGCCTGCAAACTTTTTATTTTGTTAAAACAAAATTATAAGCCAATTGATACAAGAAAACAACATAAAGTCAGTCAAAGAAAAAAAATGTAACTAACTCAGAGGAAATTCGCTGTTGAATGTTGAAAGCGCCCTCATGCGGTCAATTATACGGTAAATTTGACATGTACGCTTTCTATTCCCCTCAATACAGATATGGAACCATCGTAGGTAGGATGATTCAGAGTGAGTCATCCTATTCATCAACACTCATCTTTTGCAACAAGTTTCCAGCGCGCCAGTTTTAATCTTGAATTCAGGACAACTCTCATAATTCCAGGCAAACTCTACGAAAATACGAGGCTCCCTAAACACTTCAGTTGCTGAACGTTTTTATGTAGTAGACACAGGTGCTAATTTATTTTGAACCACAATGAGTACTGCAACAACCAATGGAGGCAGCGGCCAGACCGCCCTCAGTCCAGGGGTCAGTCCTGGGGTCAGTGGAAGAAAGCGGACTACCAACAGAGCTTACAAAGCAGAGGATCAAGCACTCTCAGAAATCACACAGGAGGTAAGCAGATCTTTACATTATGTCCTTTTGGTCGGGCGGTCCGGCGATATTTATCAATATTACTCAAATACTTGATACTATTTTGAATACTTGATACTATTTTGATATTGATTTCGCCAATATCGCTTTTGATATTGATTAAATTAATGATATAGAAAATGTGGCCAGATTGTTTGAATCTCCATTGTTTATACCTTGTTGTAACTTAAAAGCCTTGCGTTTACAGTTATTTTTGGAAACGTGTAACCATTTATGAAAGGGTCAAGTACACGTAGAACAGTCCATTTTTAGAAACAAAATTTAGAGATACGCACATATGATCAAAAGCATTGCGCCTTCATCATTGCATATCTTCCCATTTGTATTCCTGGGTCAAGTGTCATGACTGAGAGTCGAACCAACACCCTGATGACTTTGAATTTGATGCACTAAACCGCTCGGCCATGACATGCCACAAAAAACTCATAGATGTGGTTTATCATTTACCCTGACTTTGAAAGCGAGGCTTCGTTGACTTACAATAGAAAAAAAGTACTGATTGTTAACATATTATGACACAAAAATTGCTCAGTTGCTGTAAATAATACTGTTTCTTTTGAACTACGTATATTGGTAGCCAACATTTATATTGTTTAATGGCCCCGTTTTTCTCCCCTTTTTTTTGCCAACAGTTTGTAAAAAAAAAACTTTAAAAAGCTGCAAATATTTTCCTCTACTAGGGGCCATTTCCACTGTTTTTTTTTGCAATAAACAGTCGACTCTCGTTATAATAAGATTGCTGGGACTGGCCAAGTAACCTCTTTATAACAGGACTTTTGTTTTAGGAGGACAGCAAAACGAAGAAACACAAAGCAGAAATGAGATTCGGGACGGTCACAAGTTTACTTATATGCTTTGATGTTCTGCTGCCCACAATGGTATCACTATATAAAGATGATCACAGTACACTGTACATGTAAACACTATGTATATATTAATAATCCCTTTATCTTTTGGGTCTGATGTTTGCTAAACAGACTTAAGCCTGGATTAATAGTCACTAGCCTGCCATACACTTGTCAAGAGAGATGCAGGGTAGTTAATCCTTGCTTCTTGGGTAGCAGATGGGTAGCCTGGTGGGCTACTCCAAAATATGCTACCATTTAAGTACCAGCAGAGCAGACCAGTGTTAAATCTGTGGTTATTTAAAGGGAAGGTATACCTTTTTTGGTAAATACTCAAAAAATTAATGACCATAAAAACTTACCTGGTAGAAGCACTGCAGCTGTTTATGTATAACATTTCGAGAAACGATTCCCTTCAAAGGAATGTGGTTTTGGAGAGAGGGATTCAAAAACATTTCAATCTGAGAAACGTTTCTTCTCAGATTGTGTATTCCAATAACGGATTATTCTTCCTGCGTGGCTGGACATAACAGCTCCAGATTTTCAGCGATATCTCAAAAACGCTACCACATGTCGAAATGAAATTTTCACAGGTTTTATTGTATACATGTAGACTACATTATAAATATTGGATTAAAACAACCAAACGGCTTTAAAACCAAAGTTATACCTTGCCTTTAACACAACTTTCCTAAGTGGGCAATGTAGAGTTATCTATCCCTTGGGGCTAGTCATTAGTCAGAAATCAAGGAGGCCTACACACCATGTACACTGTAGTACAATGTACATGTACATGTAAGTGTACAGTAATGTACAATGTACATACAAAGGCCAGGGTCAGACTTATTTCCAGTTTTAATTACATGTAGGAGGGCACTTTCCATATTTATATTAAGTTTTAGAAGTGTTCAACAATTTATATATTATTGCTGAACACTTTAATTTAAAATAGAAATGGAAAGTGTACACAATAGGAGTAGGCCCTATAGACTTTGTACATGGGTACATGTGTACCTGTACTACAACTTATATGTTTGTAAAGTTGTGCATATTTATGTTTTTGTCCTAAATGGTTGAACGGAACTTGTGACTTCCGTTTTTAACTAAGATTTAAGATGTTTAACCATTTCTGATTCCAATCAGAAACTACATGTATGAGCCCATCTTTAAAACACACTTTCAAGGATTAAAAATAGAACACTGTAATACAGTTTTTACAGTCACACAACCACAAACCACAGTGGGGGGGGGGGTGCATGCAAAGCAAAGCAAAATGTATTCATTCAAAGAAAATGTAGGGATTGAAAATAATGTATACTACATTTTGAAGGCACTGGTAGGGATTAAGATAAGAAACATTCCACACACAAAAGGGATGTCAATCATTCTCCCTGGATAGTGGCTGAGGCTAACATTTTGGTTGTTGAATTCATAAAGTTTCTTCCATAAATTGTTCATAATTTTATGCAAGTACATGTACATGAAAGTGCTGAAGGTTACCCAGTCACAATGTAGGCATACTGTACCTTGATTTGGCATTTTTCAGCCCGTTAGGGTAGCAAAAATCACAATTTTTTTTTTAAAGGAAAAAATTTGAAATTCCTGACAAAGTTGGAAAAGGCCTCGTGGCTTTGTGTGGTCTCCAGTTCCAGTCGCTTCGCGGCTACACAGCTGTCTAAGCCTTGAAGGTCTTGACGAAAGGTTAGGTAAAACCCTCTGCTGTATGACCAATTTATAAAAGTTATATTTTATGCATACTTATGTACGCGTAGTAGTACGTACAGTATGTACGTACATGAAACGTCCACAATTATGTCTGTTACTGTACTCTGTGCACTTTTTTGTTGGATACATTTTCAGGAATTATTCTGTTTTTCATCATAAATCAGCCTATCCAGTGCTCAAAATAACCAGATGCCCTTTGCATTTTATAGACTGCAAATCAAACAAATCGCATCAGCGCTAACAAGGTGTGAAATTGTTCCATACACCCTGATCATCCAACCAAAAGTGCGTAGCCAACGAGCATTCGGTTCTCACTGCATATAAATAGGCTCAATTTCAAAAATGATTCACTTAATAAAAGTGTATACGGTGCCTTGATCTAGTTACACGTACAGTGCAATGTACACGAATGGGGCTATAATTTAAGCCTCCTTATGATGCACTTCAGTACGTGTACACATGTGTTTATTTTCTCTGATTCTGCAGTCCATTCCATATTCAATTACATACTTAGATGTTACAAACAACACTCAGTATTTGGCTCTGATCGTTCACTTTATGTTTTGATGAGAACATTTCAAAACGAAGTTTAGTAATGTTCTGTACAGGGTTCTCCCAAATGCACTTGCTAGCGTATCGGGCCAGTACGCGCGAATTGCGTGCCGACACGTGTAAAGTTTGGCTGATACATTGTGCATTATATACGCAAACAAAAATACTAAGTATTGTTTTATTTTTATTTTTTTACTAATTTCACAAAAAATCATAAAGAGAAAATCATATAGAATGTTCCAGATTGCACAGTAGGGCTTTAAAAACCAAAGATAAACACCAAGTAGAAAACGTTCCGAAGACCTTGTTTCAATTCAGCGTTCTTCGGCCAAACTTCCCAAATTTGGGTACAGGATACCTCCCACTTCCTGGGGAGAATCCTGTGATAGTGTATGTCCTGACGATGACTAGAGCAAGCTAGTCGAAACATTGAGACCAATCCAAGAACTGACTCCGCGGTAGTACAGTTAATTACGATCCTAATGTATAAGCTAAAGTAGTAGTCCCAACCTATTTCTATACCATCCGCCCAGGTAATAGTTAATAAGCAGGACAGTTCTTTTCAGAACTGAGAAGTCTCCCGAACACCCGAACAATCTACTCTGCGGTAGTAGAATTAAGCAAGACAGTTCTCTAAGAACAAACTCTACCTGGCAAGTACGTAGATACACACATGGTGTTACCGCAAACCAAATATATTGATACCTCACCATGCAATGCCTCAAATCCTATACATGTACATTACATTTATAATGGTATCTTAGATATAGTACACTGTATTGTATACCTTGAAAAATATTAGACCAAAACTACATGTAAGAAGAAAATTACATAAAAATGTACTGAAATCTTCGTATAATATTCATGTACTGTATCTAGGCCTAATTTTCAGTGTAAACCAATTTGTTATGATGACAATCCAAGGTCAAATTCAGTTTTGTGATTCACTCAGTTTCCAATTATAATACACCATGAGAAAAAATAACAAGTCTCTAACCTCGCGTTAAAATTGTGTAAAATAACATTTTATTTGATACTCTTTCAGAGCGAAATTTGAAACATTGGACATCAAAAACAAATGGGTTTGTACAATCCAAAGATGAATCTGTGTGTCAGTCATAAGGTCAAAGTCCTGATTGATTGAATACATGTATCATCAAAATTCTGGAATGACCTAAAAAAAAAATTGCACAAAAATGTACGGAGCACAATATTTGAAATGTAATGTCATCGAATATTTTTGGATATTGACAAAAATTGCACTTCTTCTTCTTCTTCCTTTTGAGTACAGCCTTCATGATTGAAGATAAACGCACTGCCAGACACACCGGGGCAAACCCCTTCTCTTAGCGATTTAAGTGTGTACTGGGGTCTTTACGTGCATTGATAGTTTTTATAACAACACACGGGACCCCAGCTTTAGGCCTACATCCCATCCGAAGGAAGAAGCAATAATGGTTACTGAAAGTGTCTTGCTTAAGGACAAAAGTATCACGACTGGGACTCGAACCCACACTCTGCTGATCTGAAACATCAGAGCTTGAGTCCGGTGCTCTTAACTGTTCGGCCACGACA
Source organism: Plazaster borealis (assembly GCA_021014325.1). Classification (NCBI taxonomy): domain Eukaryota; kingdom Metazoa; phylum Echinodermata; class Asteroidea; order Forcipulatida; family Labidiasteridae; genus Plazaster; species Plazaster borealis. The sequence continues at coordinate 8,630,167 of CM037467.1, forward strand.
CGCCACTTGAATGGTATCAAACACAGTGGCATTTTACATGTACACCATTTTAACCTGAGATTAGGACTCTACATACTAGAAAATAAGTGGATCGCAAAACTGAATTTGACCTTGGAGTTCCTTTACAAGTGATGAAAATGATAGTCCCTCTTTAAGTTTGCTTTATCACCGATGAAAATGATAGTGGGTGTATTTTACCACCAAGAGGAAGTGTACATTTTAATTATATGTATTTGTGGTGGGCAGATGGTAACTTGCACTGTGCTATTATCATACAGCACTTGAAGGTGTCACAAAGTGCAAGTCAGTTTCTTGTGTACTGTACACTCAGTTACATGTAGCTAACTGTCCAGGGATTGCATTATATTTTGTACTCTAATAATGTTTTCATAATACTATTTAAAGGTGCTGTTCAGTTTTGCACACCATGCGATGGCTTACTACTATAGCGTGCTGACCGAAGAATTTTTTGTTTATTGGACAGATCAAAAGACTGTGCAAGTCTATCGCATATTCAAACATTGGGACCCGTTAAAGCATCGTGTTTGTTTCCTTCACACGTTAATGCAATGTTCATGGGACCATAGTCCCAATTTCTTTTGAATACGCGCAAGATTTGCACATTCTATTCATTGACTGAGCCGAAATATGTAGTTTTTTTTCATTCAATGCATTTACTGTAATTTACTGGTTTGTCTACAATCTAGGCTGAGGCTCGCCTGGCCAAGAGGCGTCAAGCAAGGGCCGAAGCTCGTACTATCAGAATGAAGGAACTGGAACGGATGCAGAGAGAGGTATGATTTTTTTTTCGCTTTAACTCAACCTCGTACCCAAGATGTTCGACACTGCAGGATTGTGTCATCAGTTTTAATGTGTCCAAGGCAGGGGATAACAAAAGTTTAAGTAGGGTTTGAAACTTTGCATGGTGGAATGGAAAGGTTTGCGGTAACACCATGTAACCGCAAACCTTTCCATAACAAAAGTTTAGGGATATTTAAGACACCCTACCCATGGCAACAAGGTTGACTTGAAATTTTTTGAACCAACTTTACAAATTTTGAAGTGATAAGGCTTTTTCCAAATTAGGGGCTATGGTTACGGTTGGCAGGGCTCAAATTTGGGGGGAAAATTCACAAGACCACAGAGCTTGTACATGTAACTCGAAATGTTTACTGGACCAGAACTGTTTTTACAAGACCGAACCCAAAATGAGAATAAAATTGTTGACACATGTTGACGCATTTAACTGTTTTTATTTTAACAAGTGGTGCCCAACCTGCAAAAGCAGAAAATATTGCTTAAAATTTGTTTGCTTAGCAGAAATAAGCAGGATACCAGTCACAAATTTTACATGTGACATGGTAGTTTGGCTGGTAACCTTATTCTGGTAAGCATAATTTTGTTGGATGCTTAGCTACTTTTTGTGCTTATAGCAGCTCTATGAAATTGGGCCCTGGTATGGGCTAGTAAGCACCACTTCTCAACTTGCCATGTGGTCCAAGCTTTTAGGTAGGATTAGTGGAACAGGGTGTGTATTGAAAAAAACAAGCCGTGGTTTCAAAAAGGGCCATGATGCACTACATTTTTCCCGCCCCAAACTCGTCGCTGTTAGCATCGCACTCCCATGCACTCGGTTCTCCACAGGGTTAAATTTTGTCCGGGCGCTAAAACAATCCTGCACGATCGTCAAATTGCGCAAACCATTCCTGCACTGTTGTCAAATTGCGCAAATACTTCATGCACGATCGCCAAATTGCGCAAATTATTCCTGCACTATCGGCATATTGCGCACACTATTCCTGCACTATCGGCAAATTGCGCAAACTATTCCTGCACGATAGATAAGCCGATTGCACAAACCAAAATTGTTCATCGTAAGTATTTTTCGACATTTTTTGCCTGGGCGCTTGACGATTTTGTCCGTATACAAACAAAAAAAACCCAACAATCTTGGGATTTACAGCACGGCTTGCGCTAAAAAGTGGAAGTCGTGACACCGAAAAATAGGCCGTGTTTGTTTTCATTTGGCCGTGCTAATCACGGCTGCACGGCTGGCTACCTAAAAGCTTGATGTGGTCTACTAAGAACTGTGCAACCTTCTTGTAAAGCAACAACAAAATTAAATCTTAATATATTTTTGTGAGTGTCAGTGAATGTCACATCATTTGACCATGAAACTGGTGAGATCGCGGCCATTAATACATCAGAAAGATATTATGTTTAAAATCTGGGCTACTAAAACTTCCTTGGGACAAGTAAAAATGCACATTTTACTTCTTTAAAACAAAAAGCTAAAAGCACAATGCCTGCCAACATATCAATTTAGTGTCAAAAATATTTCTGGAATCCATATTCCTGATACCTGACCTTGTCTGAGGCCAATACACTGGAATACGAATAATTGATGGATTTACTTCCTTTTTAAATTGTACTGTTATGAGAAAAGGGGAAGAAAAAAAAGTTTCCTTTAGGCCTGCATGTATGTTTTGCAAAGTCTTACCAAGTTTCTTTTTCGATATCACATCAAATGGGTTTCTATCACAGTGGTGTGAGGGAAAGTTGTTACTTTCATGTAGATATTTTATGTACAGTATGTTTCTTGGCTTTTTGTAAGGCCGTATCCAAATTGATGGCTACAGTTATGGCTACGACTGTTGCTGAGGGTGTTGCTATACTTCAACGCTTGATGAAGCGGAAATCTAGCCGTTGCGGTAGCTGTAGCCACAAATTTGGACACGGCCTAAGATGCCTGCAGCTATGTGTACATTTGTACACTAAACTTTCTGTGACTGTCATGACTGTACAGTAGCTGTAAGCCGTCATAATCGCTGATAAAGCGTGGGGTTGAACTTTAACTTAGTTTCGAAAAGGCTCAGTAAACCATCCACACTGCAATAGTAAGGCACTATAACCAATTTTACCTTACATGTAGTCCTTAGGGGACATTCGTCTACACAAATTTTTACCTTTACATGTAGGTGAAATTCCTTGTCATATATTTGACATAGCTCAGAAAAGATCAATGACTAAAAAGTTGTTCCCTTTTTTTATTATGTTTCTTTGTCTTTTGAACATTTAGGCGGAGGAGCAAATGGACAAGGAATATGAGCAACAAAAAGAGGAAAAGAAAACAGTAAGTTTTTTACTCGGGACCTATTCCCAGCTGGGTGTGTCAGGTCGTGTGCTGACCTGTAATATCGAAGGTCATTGAAGGTCATGCTACTTGCTAGTTGAATTACACGCCTACCTACATATTACATGTTTCACACCAAAGGCACTTGCTTCTGGGTTGTCTTAAGTTATTTCACTACATGTAGTTGGAACAAGGAGTATTTAACGTACATGTAGGTGTGGTTAAGGAAGGTGATGGCAAGGATCTGGAAACTGTTAAAATTTGGAGTAAAACAATTGAAAATACATGTATGACCACTTGAATTCATGAAATGTATGGTTGCACTAACCATTTAGATACCATTAATTTCTGTATACTCATCACCACACATCCAGACCTGGTTTTATTGTTGGGTTTTTTTGAAGAAAAAATTTCGTGAAAAAAGTGTCTGAAAAAACACATAAAAGTACTATAAAACATAAATTTTTTTTTGTTTTAGAAACATCTATAGTACGTGTACTACATGTTAACAAAGGAAACATTGGAAAATGACAATTCAGGTCATGACCTTTACTTTGACCTTTTGGTTTAGTGGAAGTAGGTGTTGTAGCCGTTTGCGGCCTCTGCATTTTGGTACGAGCCGCTTGCAGCCGCTGTGGTCTCTAAAGGGTTAAAATCCTAGTCTCTAGTGTCTTTGGTCAGACCCTTCTGAACCTCCAAAATACTCCACTCTATGGTAACCCAACATCAAAATGTTTGGACTCTGAAACAGCGTTCTCCCTGAACAGTGGTCCGCTGTCCAAATGGCAGTTAAAACACCCGAGGACCAGTCAAAACTCTCTCCAAGTGGTTGGGCAGTGTTGAAAAGCATCCCTATTTACATGTAATATGAATTATGGACTAGTGAAAAAGCTGGGAGACTAAGTGAAAGGAAAAGCTAGCTAGTCCCACTGGCTAGTCACTGAAAAAGTTCAGGGCAAACCCTGTGAAGGAAGATACAGTTTGCCTAGCCCAGTGATAACATTGTTGTTTAGCACTGCGTACTTCAAATTCAGACAATTTCCTGAATAAAAATTGATGGTTTTGGACTGTGGGGCATAATTGTTGAGGCAATATTTTCTGCTTTTAAAGCAGCCCTTTGAAACTGGCCTTTGTGGCCTCTGTTTAATTCCAGGCCTGATGTCATCAGTAATGAGACCCCCCAAGTTAACAGTTATTCTTATTACACTCAAATGCTTACTTTACTTGGAATGTTTCATGTAGCACCGCTTCAGACAAATCATGGTAAACTTGCATGGTAATCACTGTGGTATTTTTGTAGTACATGTGCCTCCTCTTGCTTTTGTTATGTTGAGAGTAATGTGTGCCTTTGGTATAATTTGAATGCAGTCGTGCATACATTTTCCAAACATTTCCAAATTAAGAAATATGTGTTCATTCATCCTTTATATTTTCACTTAACAATTTTACACACAAGTAAATAAATAAAAAACATAAAATAGTTCATAAATTTATTTATTGATTTATTACACATCCAAAAGCACAATATTAGTGCCAATAACAGGATAAATAGGAAACGAGAAACATTTTCAGTTTTAGATGTGGGAGGAAAACCCCCAAACAGGGGAAAACCCCTGCAATCAGGTAGGGACTGAAAACCCAATCCACATGCAAGATTTCTGTTTGAGGGACGATTCGAACCCGGCTCCACAGAGATGAAAGGCAAGGAAAGAAACCACCAAGCCAACCTGATCAATCTGACTCAAAATAGTGAACTTGTTGTTTTTTGATGTACAATTATGTAGTTGTTGTCTTTTTGCATAGAATATTTTCACTGTAACAGGATAAATCTGTTTGTTTGTGTGGTTTTAAAAAAAAAAATTATAAATTCCATCATGGACTATAATAAAGAGAGATTTATAAAGCGCAAACAGTTGCAAATCGGTTGCACCGCAAGGTGCTGAATACAAGCAAAATGGATAAAACAAAATTAATTAAAAACAACTATAATAAAACAATTTTTAAAAAATTTACGTCTGGACCAGCCAAATACACAGTAAGCTAAAAAAGATGAACTAGTTAAAAATAGTTGTAGAAAATGAATAATAGATACAAACCTTTCAATAAGTTGCAATGTTACAATTTGAAAAGGCGAGACTTGAACAACTCGATGATCGAAGACTCCCATTCATGTACATGATTAGAAAGTGTAAAATCATGTGATCACTGGTGTGTGTCAGTTTGTGTATGGTCTAAGGGTTTCCATGCCCCATTTCCTTTAATTATTTTCTGATTTTCTGTCAGCTTCATGTACAGGTATGTTGTATTGTAAGGTACCCGCGTTTTAGTAGTGTATCCTGAGATGAATGTTTGCAAAGCTACTGATGCATCATTAACCCACCCACATTACATGTACCCCCATGGATGTACACGCTGCAATTCCAACCTGCAGAAGTTTCAACTTAAGTAAAACTCATTTTGTACGCATGTAAATATGTAGTCAAAAAGCAATTATTTTGTCTTAAAATACAAGAATTTACCCTTGTCAGGGTTTTTCCCCCTACATGTTACCCATTGCGTGATTTACTACATGTACAGTATTAGGATACTTCCTGAAAATACAACACTATAATGGTAGCTCAAAATCCTACAATGTACTGAAAGGTTTTAGCCACGATTTAATAAAATGGTGTCCAAATTTGCTAGAAATTTGAAAACTGGGTGTCCAAATTCATAACAAAAATACAATACGTACATGATGTAAATGAAAGATAGAACAGGGTGTCCAAAAGACACCCAGACACCCTTCTGGCTAACACTATGCACCTACTCAGTACTCATGACTATGATCTAGTAATATGATCAGGGTTTTTCTCCAACATGTACAAGGCAGTGTATCGGGCCTATACGCGCAAATTACTTGCCGATAATGTAAAGCCGGCCATCTTTACAGGCAAATCAATCATATTTTGAGCGCACAGCTGTTCGTTATGCATAAATACTGTGTGCTGCTGGAGTTTTATCAAATTCCTTGCATGATTGGTCGGTGAGTTGTACTTTGCTGGGTAGAAATAATAGATCACTTGACGCAACTTACTATCCAAAAGGCCCAAGTTTCCCATCTAGATGGCGTCTGTTGGAAACTCTCTCTTACAGAATTGAAAGCAACAACTGTCAAAATTGCTAGGGGATCGATTCTGATCTTTTAAGAGGAGTGTATTGGTTTGAACAAAAATAGTGGCTAAAGAAATCTCTGCAGACGGTTCTTATTTTTGGTCTGTCATACTTTGGCCTGAGCTGCTGTCGATTCTCAGAAACGGTCATTCATTTCCTGTATGTTTCTAAAAATAACATGAAAGCCCCCTAAAATGCTTCAAACGAAATCCCCGACAGCCAAATGCATTTCCTCTCCCTTAGATTACAACTTGACAAAACAACCTTCACGAATCATAGGTTGATCCACCCCGTCAGCTGTTGTGATTTGACGTTACGCTGTGTGTGAGAGTACAAAACCCTGATGCATGAACCCTGTGGTGTACATGTATTTATAACCAAGCTGTTGTGTTATTTGTGTTTTAAAGTTACATGTATTTTAAACAGGATTGGTAGAGCTGACAAAAAAGTCGCAGACAGTGTTCATGTTTTGTGTGATCAACAATGAAATAATAAACCTGATAAAATTTGGGCTTAATCCGTTGTGTGAGTCAGGAGAAGAAAATAGTGACAAACCATGCACAATTTTCAGCGAGTAAACACATTGTCCTTAATTGTGGTTGTCACAACCGAAATCAGCAGTGCATGTTTTTGTATAGGTTTTCCAATACAGTTTTCTTGAATATGACTTCATTTCAGAGGGAAATATTTCCCACCATAAAAAACGGTTCTTGTATAACATGTATAAACTTCATAATCAGTAAGCTTTCAAATTAAACAAGTTTCTTTTATCCTTTCAAACGCTGTACATGGCCTTTAAGTTTTCTGTGCAGCTGCAAGCTTGATGATTTGGTGATGATTCCCAATCCAGCAGTGTTATTGATTTTTCAATCTTATTATGTTGGTGAAATAAAATGTCTCACAAACATTTTATAACCTACATGTCGGTGTATCTGTACTACGTTTCAATGCTAAATTAATTTTCATGCTTAAATTGCATAAAATTAGTTGTGAAATATGAGATTCTGACTGAATATTTTATTTGCTTCGACAGAAAATTGGGGGAGCAGCTCCACCCGTTGTACCCAACACTAGCGGAGGGAACTCACGGCGGGGTAGCGAAGACTCCACAGAATGTGAAGCTGCTAGCATCAAGGTAAAGAGACTTCCACAGAATGAGATAACCTCATTCACACTAAGTATTCTCACATGGGTCCTTGGTGAAATTTCTCATAGTTGTCTCCAGGCGATTCTACACACATCTCATTGCTTATTCATGTATTTAATGATGCTTGACCCCCCTTTTAAAGTTACATTGTGAACCAGTTACTACAAGTGCAGTTGTACAATGTATGGGAGAGAAGTTTATCGTTCGTACTGTCTCAGACTTTCACTTCAGGTCCTTTGTGAAATTTCTCATACATGCACATGTAGGTTTCTTTGGAAAAAGTCTCCCAATAATGAAAATTATTAGCTGAACAAATTTTTTAAAAATATTATTAAGGTAATTTAAATTGTGGCGAATATGTTAGCTGGACTTACATGCACTAGACCATGTACAAGTCAACCACATTTAATTTGTACATGCTGTCAAGATTTGTTCTATGCTAACGGTTTAACAAGCAATTAAGGGTAAGCCGTGAGTCTGCAGGAATTTTTTCACCTTTGTGTAGCAAGAGAAAGAGGAAGAGACACCAGACGAGCAGCCGCCATCCGATACTATTCAGATGGTTTGTATAAAGAATGAAGGCACTTTAATACATTTCCATGCAACCTGCAACCTAGACGTTTATCATGGTGTGACTATCTTAGTTTAGCGCTATTTGAGTGGACAGGGTCATTTTCATTATGCATCTAGGGCATTTCCATCGGAAAATCATCAAGTTTATGGGAACATTTTTAAGGGGCACCAAGGCCAAGAACAGGGCAACGGCGGGTTTGGCCGCCGTGTAATTCCAGGCCTGCTGTTGGCTGTGTGGTGGTGTTGTATTTTAATAGGCGATGGGAATGAAAATACTAATTTAAAAAAGAAACCAATAATCCACACATGTACTTTGCCTTTAATGGAACATTACAGTCTAGAGCTGTGGCAAATATAGTCTGACCCCTTTCTTCTAAGTTGAGTATCAGTGTTCATTGTTACTGTTGGACATGGGGAACATGACCAGGATAGTTGATTTGTACATGATAAATGTCTATATAGCATGTGGTGCTTGTAGTTGTACACAGTCAACCCTCCCATTGACTGATCTAAATTTATTAAAAAGTTATAATTTAATGCAGTCTTCAGTGTGGTATAATGGGGTGTGGTATAATGTGTGTGCATTGTTACTCCATCCTTCAAAACCTGACAGTCGTGTGGTTTTGAGTGATCTATCAGCTAACCTACATTTTAAATGTTTTACTAAGAATTGAGAAGGTTTATGGATAGGTTTATGGAAGGAATTAAATATCTTTAACCAAGTGCTGGTTCTGGGTTTCTTTCTTCAGAACTAACACTTGGCTCCATAAAAAAAGATTTAATTCATATGATATTACCCATAAACCAACTCGCTTCTTACTTCTTACACCATACAAGGCTTTAAATATTAGTTAAATTGTGAACTGATTATAGGGTATAACTGTTTACCCAATGTTCTACTGGTGTTTGCTGAACCATGCTCTGTGAAACTGCATGCTGGATGAACCATGGAAGGCATGTGTGCTTGACACAGAAAGACAAACTACAACGGTCATGGTCTACCATTAGTCCCAAGCATGTGCATTTTCCCAATTGATAATTGGGCCCAGAAAAGAAATGTTTTATAAAGAATGTTGCTGTTTTGATCATACTGGCAGAACTTTTATTCAGAGACAACTGTGATAATGCATTCACAGGTAATATTTGAATGCATGGATCTGCTTTAAGGTTGTGTTATTCGGGCATGATATTCTTCCTACTTTAGTCTGATTTTCATTTTTCATTGGAAAACATCAGAAAAATTGTAATTAATTTGCCGGAAAAAAAATTGTTAAAGCCCACACCAGGTCAGCCCTCGTAAAATGTTCCTACTTTTTTCCCCAAGGACCAAATATCATGCCTGGTTCTTAACCCATATCTGTCTAATAATGGAATTTCCAGCAAGGCACACAAACACTGTTAGCGCCTACTCTGGGAAAACCCATAGATAAACAAGAAGTTAGGTGTTACATTTCGTTTTACTCTCATATCTACTTAATTAGTGTCATAAGAGTGGGGGAACATGGCAAAATAAATATCACATTAAAGAGAATTGTGTACTCATTCCAATAGTATACAGTTTGTTGGGATGCAGACTTAATACGCACTACATGTAATGTACATGGGCTGAGGCAGGAACAGTGTTTATGTACTGTGACGAGTCTGGCGGATATGGGTTAAGAGATATTTATACAAACAACTAGATAGAAAAACATCTTACTCTAGACGTTGACAGGAACTGCTGAAGAGAAAAAATATTTTTGTGCTATCTCTACAGTTCTCAGGATGTTATTATAAATGATGTACAATGTACACATACATGCCAAGGAAGGATTTTTGCTATGGACTGAACATTTTGTTTACTTACTGAATGATGATTTTTGAGTAGCAACTCGTGGTACATTTTGTGTAGCATTTTTCTATGCTATTGGGAAATCGTTCCCTGCATGCAAAGTGTACTACAATGTACATGAAGAGTCCTTGTCATAATGGGGGACAAAATTACAAGTCTCTACCTTCATAATAAAATGGTGTACATAAATTGCCACTGTGTTTGATACCCTTCAGGTGCAAAATAGAAAAATGTTCGATGACGCCGCATTTCAAATATATGGTCTGTACATTTTTGTATACAAATGATCTTGAGTTCATTCCTGAATTTTAATGATATTCAGTCAAAACAGCAAAAGTTCCTCTCTGGAATGTACAGACCCACTTGTTTTTGATGTCCGTTGACGTCAAATTTTGCTCTGAAAGAGTATCAAATAAAATGGCATTTTACACCATTTTAACATGAGGTTAGAGACTTGTAATTGTTTTCCCTCTTTAATGAGGTCTCTGTCTAGTGGAAAATGAGTGCTTCACAAAACTCAATTTGACCTTGGATCCCCTCTTCAAGGGCCTTAGTTTTTATTTTTCAGCCACATTTCTCCTTTTTAAACTTTTTTTTACTGCATTAAGCCCGGTTCATACTTCCTGCGAATGCTTCGTGCGAATGACGTCAAAGCTCCGTTTTCTCTGCGAGAAATGAGCACAGCTCCACTCTTCCGATTTGTTTGTTGCGAATTTGTGTCGTCAAAATTTGCTTTGCATTCGCATTTGCAGGAAGAATGAGCCGGGCTTTAATCTCTTAGGAAGGAGGTAGCAACATTGTGCCTCTAGAGTGAGCATGAACCAAATAGTTTGGCCTGTGAGAAGTGTTGCATGCAGTGACTAGGGTTTGCCTCGATCCAGTGGATTGAAATATTCTCAAAAAAATAACATCGGTATTATTTTTCTTTCAAATATGTCTCCAGACTGTGCTTCAAAATACAATAATGCTTGAATTTAGTTTCACTTTTGTATTTTCAGTAAAGGCAATTGGGTAAAAAGGTGTATTTTTTAAGCGTTTTAGAGCTTTTAACAGCAAAGTTTTTTAACCATTTCCATTGTATATTACGACATGTACGATATTGTCAGGAATATTCATACTAGACGATCAAACAGAAATTTTCCAACCAGATTTCCACATTAGAAAGCAAAATGTCATCGTGTGAGAGCCAAAACGTTGTTTCTCCGAAAATAGCACTTACAATAAGCGCGAGCTTGAAATTGTCAAAACGTTGTATTTCACTTAAAATAGCCCGGATGTACACACAAAACATGTTCGCGCCAAGATACAACATTTTTGCATGGAGCATTTTTGTGCGAGATACAACGTTTTTGCAAAAACGAGATACAACGTTTTCGCACTGACGCGATGATATGATTTTTCGTCAACAGACTCCTAACCTGGAGTACATGTACGTTTAGTTATTTTTATTTTGGGTTTTCTAACAGGTATTTCTAATTAAAACAGGAGTTCTTGTTAGGCATGAAAAAAAGTGGCTTGTAAAGGATTTAAGCTTGTGCACAGTGATGTTGATAATTTGTGTATTTTAGCCTAAAAACCTCTCAATTTTAATGTCCTCGCAGAGTTATACTTCTGAATCTCTGGGTGAAGAACCCAGCCCTCAAGAAATGGTATGTTATCCAATCAAATATGGCAAAACTCAGTGCTGCACTAGCAAAGATGCTCATTTCATTTGTGATTCCTTTTGATTGGTTGAAAGTTTACTAACAGACCTGCTCGTTAACCAATCAGTGCGCTCCTAATCTCTTGCCTCCTGACCCCCCCTCCCTTCAGTAGTTGGAGTTTAGTCGTAATGAGGGAGTTTTTGAATGATTGGTTGAGACATGGAGTGAGAGTCACAAAAGTGAAACTGCAATAACTTTTTCAAAATGTTGCAAATGATTATTAAGAAACTGTTCTCCAAAAAGGTCCCTCTTTAAAAAAAATCTACAATAAAAAATAATTGTTCCTCTTGCAATTGTTTCATGTACAAAAACAACAAGGACAAATAAAACACTGGAGTTATTCCCCCAAATACGATTTTGATGCACTATCACATTTTTTGATTTCTTACAAATTGAGTTTGCTTGTGTCGACTCCAGTCCATGTCTCAAAATGAGTTCAGCAGTTTTTGCGAATACATAATGAGTAATTTGTACATTGTAGATGGTATTAGTTTTTGTTTTCAATCATGAGGTTTTTGTCTTCTTCTCTTTTGAGCAAATGTGAAACTTCCAGTGGTCATTATAGAGATTGTGTAAACTTACATGTAGATTTGTGTCATACATTATTCACTTGACTCTGTATTATGCCATTGTAGTTAGAGATTCAGGCTCAAATTTGGGAGGAAAATCCACAAGACTGCAAATTTTTACTGGACCAGAAATTCTTCTTACAAGATCAGAATCAAAATGAGAAAACACTTTCTGCACAGTTTATTAAACTGTTTTATTTGAACAAGCACTAAGAGAAAATTTATCTCATATTTTTTATGGGTAAGTACATCTCAACAGAAGTGAAATACATTGCCAGACTCAAAGTCTGAAAAAAAAACAAGACCATCGAAGTTGTCCGGTTGTGGGGTTACCAGCCCGACACTAGAATCACTGGCCTCGGGCCTGCTGTCCAGTGTAAGGCCGTGTCTGAATTGGCAGCTACAGCTACGGATACGGCTAGATATGCGTCATCATGCGTTGAAGAGTAGGAGGTTCTTAGCAACACCCTTAGCAACAGCCGTAGCTGTAGTCGCCAATTCGGATGCAGCCTTAATTTCGAGCTCTGAGATTTATCACAAGCTCAGTAATGTTGATGATATCTCCTATTTTCGTTAATTGCTATGGGTAGAGGTTTTAGTAGGGGAGGAGCCAAGGCCCTTTAAACAGGGGTGTGAAGTTCCAGTTTTTTTTATGTCTGCCAGGTGAATAACAAAAATGCAGTAATTATCTCATCTCAAGATACAAATAAATTATGCTCTTTGATCCTCCTCTCAAGCACTGGGGATAGTGTTACTGAAAATCTCCTTGGAATCAAACTTCAAGGGTTATAAATCAAAAGGTGGGAATGCATGGCTAAATTTTGGGAAAAGGTCTACAAGACCGCAGGACTAGTAGTTCCAGAATTCACATGACCAGAATTAAAATGTATACAAAGTTTAACATACACATGTAAACTGCTTTTTAATTGAACAAGCTCTTATGATTGAGAGAAGATTTATGTTATTTGTCCTATTTGCCCATGGGTACATGTAAGTAAACTTCGATACTCAACAAAATTGAAAGTTGTTTACTAAAAGTAAAAATTGGAGCATCTTGTTGTTATTGACAAAGTGAGGTATTATTTTTCAAATGAGAAACACAAGACCGCCGGACTTGTTCTGTCATGAGTTTACTGGCCTGACACTGAAATCACTGGCCTCGGGCCTGTGTGTTAATTTTGAGCCCTAAAATGTCATCATTTCCTACATACTTCCTAAGATCTGGATCAAAGTTTCAGACCTTTTTGTCAGCATCCACACTCCCCCCTGTCTTTGGCCCTTCCTCTCTGATCACCTACACATGTGTGCTATCTTTTTTTAGAAATCTCTTCATTACTCCTTTAAACATTCTAGATGAAATGGGACTAGTCCATTGTTGTATTTTAGATTTTCTAGTTTGACAGACCATGGGCAATCAGTCATTATGATCATACATTGTAGTTTCATGATATTTTTCTTGAGTTTGGTACCTGCACTTGTTTGAGTGGCTTATCATTGGTTTGAACTAAGGGTGCACACGGATAGTTACTCCGCAAGTACATGTACATACCTGCCAACTGTTCAGACTTAATTGGAATTGTCCAGATTTTTTAGATTACAGGCCGCAAAAAATCAGAACATTCCTATTTCTGACAAGAGACAGCAATGAACAAGTTGAAAAAGCTCTTGCAAAAGAGGGTGCCATTTCCTTGCGACAGTAAAGATTTTCTTACAGGATACAGTGATTTTTGTACATTTTTTTAAATACATACATCATTTGTATGTGTACATGTAATAAACTCGCACGACTTCTTGCGTCGCTATCTGTGGACCTGTAAAACGTGTTCCTATTTCTGAGATTTCATTGTTGGCAGGTATGCAAGTAATGATGTGACAGTAGACCGTGCAAGTCTCACACGTATTTGAACTTCTGGGACCAAACTGTTCCCAACCATGTTGAATTTTACGTGTGCGCGATTCTGTTTCTTCAAACACTTTAGTTTAACGTAGTTTATGGCTGTAAAAAGTAAATCATAGGAAAGTAAAAATGTTTCCATGAAATTTAGTAAATGAAATGTAACAAATCAACAAAGAAAACCTGAGAATAAGACTTGACCCCAGTTTGCGGTTATTTGTAAACAATTAAGAATTTTGCCCTACTGCATCAAGTGACGTTCATTAAATCATTAAACCTATGTCACACACAATCGGATGTCAGTGGCAAAGAATTTTGTATAGCTAGAATTTAAAAAGAGGATTTGGTTTCATGGAAAAATGATAGTCTTTGTTCGAGTTGTTTTCCTCGTTATTGATACCCGCGAGACTTGCACGGTCTATGGTAAGGTCTATGGGGGACTTTGGTTTGGTACAAGTACTGTAGATGGCAGCAGTTAAACCAGAATTGCTCATTCACAGTATAATGTATACGTGTGTCTATGCCTGAAACTTTGCAAGGCGGTTTTTCCGTAGTAGAGGGTACCTCGGATAGGGAAATGTAAGTGTCTACTAAAAAATGTCAATGGGGACCAAACCTATGACAAGGGGCGTAGGCATTATATACATGTGCACACCACATACATGACATAGAGCTGTATTCCCCACAGCGCTAACTCCCCATCATACACGCACAAGTTTTTAAAACACTCCTGGGCGCAGACATGTTTTTCGTATGTGTTTAATAAAATTGTACAAAACTTTGTATTATTTATTGATGAAATAAGTCATGAATTATACCACACGTCTCAAATGACAAGTATTGATGTGTGCTGCATATCAAAAACAAATATATGATGTATTTTATTCATACAATATAGCAGAAAATAATCTCTCGTTGAAAACTGGACTGACATTCCATTTCTCTCGGCTTCACCTCGTGAAATGAAACAGTCCAGATTTCACCTCATGGTTATATTCTGCGACAATGCACTCACATGCATTCAATATTTGTATGACATTTTACTTTAAGTTTAAGTGACATTTTTATATGCAGGATTACTATTCACTTACTATGTGGGTTGATTTTTCTGCACAATTTTTAAAAAGTTTATTATCCTCTTTAAAGGTAGGGACATAGATTGGTAAATACTCCAAAAATGAATGATCATAAAAACTTAGTTGGTCAGAAGCACTACAGCTGTTGACAGTATAAACTATTTTGAGAAAGGATTACCTTCGAAGTAATATGGTTTGGAAATTTTTTCACCCAACAACATTTTAATCTGAGAAAAGATTTATGCACGAATCGTTTCTCAGAGTTCTGAGGGTTGGTGTCCGTTTGAGGATGCTGCGGACAGAGATGCAGTTGGTACCCTCTATAAACCCGCTGCCACCTCTATAAACGTGGATGGATTCGATGGTCGTGTGAAATTACCGTGACAGTTTTTTGCTTTTTTATCGGCAATTAGACACTGTATTCAGCTGAAACTTTCACATTCGACTTTTATTATATATTTCTTGAAAGTGTTTTCCTATAAAACAGGATTACGTTGACATAAAACAGTCTATGAACCTACCTGTATAAGAAAATAAGAACTCTCTTGAAACGAGAATTGCCCTACCCTTCAAGACTGAATGGGGAGAAATGCAATTAGAGTTGTATGTTCTTGCTTCTTGATTGCTTGTAAAAACAAAAAAAAATTATTCCGAGAAGCGAATTCGTAATTCTGGAATTAATGTAGTAAATGCAAGTGGTTTATGCTGTGTTGTGTGTGTGTGAAACCATTTGACTCCCTCGCCTCTTGCAAGCATTTCAGATCATTTGAAAAAGCTCTACCCTTTTTTCCCTGATTGTAGTGAACTGCTGTTTGACCCAACAGATGTGTTTGACGACCCTTGTCATATTTATTTTTGACACTTGACATAAAAGGAGCTGAGCAGCGCTGGTTAAATTATCGATTAATAAATCAGGAATCAATACAGACATAAACCTGTGAATGTTCCCTGATTTTATCGCGCTGTCTTTGCGTCCCTTTTAAAAGAATGTTGTCAAATTTTGTTGTCGTCTACAGATGGGACTCATCAAAGACAGATTGTGCTTTTTTTAAAATTATTTAGTTCTGTTGCTATCATTCATTGATTTGAGGGGGTTTTTTTTGCGTAAGGAATACAAAAGCAATATTGTGATATTATTTTTCCCCAACGCCAATGTACGACAAAGCATTGTGTACTTGGTGCATTCCACGTTCTGCAGGGAAAACAAAATCCACAGGTGGGATTCAAACCTTTTACATTCTGTAGCAGATGCCCTTGCAGCTGCTGTTATCACCGAGCTTGCCCAATGTGGCCGCATTCAGGATTAGAAAACAAGCAACGATGACATTATGAAAATTTGAAAGGAGAACAATTAGAGCTTTTCATTATTTTAATTATTTTAAATTTATTTTTTAAGAAGAGTACATATGGGTACCAGGTCTATATTAAAGGGGCACCTTTGTCGTGATCAAAGCAGGCCTGTGTCTGTACATGAAATTATGAACTGTCACTCAGTTACTGCATGCGCGCGCTCTCTTAATAGATACGGCGGGGGTCACGCGCATGCAGTAACTGGGTGACAGTTTATAATTGCATGAACAGCCACAGGATTGCTTTGATCACGACAACATAGCCCCTTTAATTGTTAGGCTATTGTTTTTCATTTGAAGTTTTGATTTTGTAGTGACTCCTTGGCTTTTACAGACACAAGTTTAGTTTGCTTGAAATAATTATTTTGTATCTATACAGAAATGTGGTGTATGGTAAAATCGAAGGTAATTTTGCATTTTTACAGCATTAACGATTTTATTTGTGCAAAGTTAACAGGCTGTACTCAAACCTGAAACGTACATTAAATTTTATGGAGGATGACGTTTTATTACATTAGCTATGTATAACAATTAGTATGTAATTTGCATTATTCACCATGGGTACGAATATTCATGAGCCATTATTAATTTTTTGAATATGGATCATATGGTAATATTCTTAGGAGGTGCTAGCTGAGCTGGAAGAAAAATACAAGAAGGCTATGATGAACAATGCACAGCTTGACAACGAGAAAGGCACCTTGATATTTGAGGTGGACATGCTGAAGGATCTACAAGAAGATCAGGAAGAAATTATGATGGAGGTTCAGCGGGAAGCAAGGGACAAACACAGGGTAGGTGAATGGAAGCGTACCCATACTGTGGTACCCACCGGGTGTGGCTACATAGGGGTAGGGTGCCTTAAAGTGGAAAGAGTAGGAGGAAATTATGATGGAGGTACAGCATGAAGAAAGGGGCAAACACAGGGTAGGTGAATGGAAGGCGTACCCATACTGTGGTACCCACCGGGTGTGGCTACATAGGGGTAGGGTGCCTTAAGGTGGACAGAGTAGGAGAAAATTATGATGAAGGTACAGCAGGAAGAAAGGGGCAAACACAGGGTAGGTGAATGTAAGGCGTACCCATACTGTGGTACCCACCGGGTGTGGCTACATAGGGGTAGGGTGCCTTAAAGCGGACAGAGTAGGAGGAAATTATGATGGAGGTTCAGCATGAAGAAAGGGGCAAACACAGGGTAGGTGAATGGAAGGCGTAACCATACTGTGGTACCCACCGGGTGTGGCTACATAGGGGTAGGGTGCCTTAAGGTGGACAGAGTAGGAGGAAATTATTATGGAGGTATATGTACATGTACAGCAGGAAGCAAGGGACAAACACAGGGTAGGCATACGGAAGGCATTATTATACCCAGGTTGTGGGAGTCACTGGGTCTAAGAGCTATGTAGGGATAGGGTACCTTAAGGTTGAAAGAGACTAAGAAGAAATAATATTTGTGGTATAGCGGGAAGCAAGGGACAAGCGTAGGGTAGGTGAACGGAAGGTGTTGTGGTACCCACTGGGTGTGGCTCTGTAGGGTACCTTAAGGTGGAAAGAGAGTAGGAGGAAATGATGGTGGTACAGCGGGAAGCAAGGGACAAACAAAGGGCATGTGGAGCATGTGGAGGGATACATTTATACCCATGCTGTGTTACCAACTGGGTGTAAGAGCTACGTAAGGGTAGGGTAACTAAAGGTAGAAAGAAAGTAGGAGGAAATGGTGGTGGTACAGAGGGAAGCAAGGGACAAACATACATTACATGTAGGGCAGGTGGAGGGAAGCATTTATACCCATGCTGTGTTACCAACTGGGTGTGAGAGCTACGTAAGGGTAGGGTAACTAAAGGTAGAAAGAAAGTAGGAGGAAATAGTGGTGGTGGGAAGTGAGGGACAAACAAAGGGCAGGTGAAGGGAAAGATTTATACCCATGTTGTGGTACCCACTGGGTGTAAGGGCTACGTAGGGGTACCTTAAAGTGGAAAGAGAGTAGGAGGAAATGAGGGACAAGCACAGGATAGGTGAAGGGAAAGACTTATACCCATGTTGTGGTACCCACTGGGTGTAAGGGCTACGTAGGGGTACCTTAAGGTGGAAAGAGAGTAGGAGGAAATGAGGGACAAACACAGGGTAGGTGGAGGGAAGGAAGGAACAAACTGAGTATCCAAAGCTTGGTAACTCACTCATGGGTACATGTACCAAATGCCCAGACCCTTGGGTTTGCTTTTATTATCAATGTTTTTATATAGCTGTATTCCAGTTACCGTACTGAATACAGTAAATCAAATAGGGAAAAACGAGGAAAAGAAATGTAGAGGGTTGTTGCTGTTTGATACTTCAATTTCATTGATCATCTTCGTCTTTTTTTCTTCATGCAGGAACTTGAAAGCAAAAAGAGAGAAAACCTCTTACTAAAGAAAGAAGTATCAACCTTGAAAGAAATGGTATCACAACGAGACACACTTATAGCTGTAAGTTTGGGGTGTGCATCTATGTGGTTTTTTTCCGATGCAGAGGAAAATTCGTCTGGCAGTAGCCATTATGTACTCTGTGAGATGTTCTTGTTGATTTCAATTTGGTTTTATGTGGTACCTCCAATTTTTGATCCAGCCCACAATTCGGTCCCTCTGTTAGGGATCCAGGCGCCACACGCAGACATCCATATCTGAATAATGTTAGGTTAAACACTAAATGTTCCAGTACTTGGAGATTGTTACCTTGTTCATTAGACCAAAATGCTCTGGGCTGCTGCTCTATTAACCGGAACATTTGATTTCCATTTAATGGTTTAACCGTTTAATCATTTTTTACCGAATCCAATCTGAGTTATGATCCAACCTGTAAAAGATGTCAACACACTTTCCAGGATCGATCAGGATTGAAAATAGAACACTATACCCAGTCTTGACAGTCACAAAACCACAAGCAGGTGGGCGTACAAAGGAAAATGTGTAACAAATTGTAGAGGATTGAACATAATTGATTACAATTTTTAGGGAATTAAGATAAGACAGTTCCACCAACAAAAGGGATGTCAATCCTTCTCCCTGGATAGTATCTGGGGCTGACGTTTTAAAGGAAAGAAAGGTCAAATTTTTCTCACTGTCGGAAGGAAATTTTGAAATGGATTTAAATGGTTAAACGTCAAAACCCTACTGTTAGTACACTATCTATCCAATTGTACAGTGTAGTTGTATTAATCCTCTGTGTGACCATTCAGTATCATGCACTGTGGTTTTGAGTGATGCACTAGGCCAGCCTGGGAAATGCTATTGTGGTGAATGCATATTATACAGTCGACTCTCGTTGTAACAATATCGCTGGGTCTGCCCAAATTACCCCTTTATAACAAGAACGCTGTTGTAAGAGGACAGAAAAACAAATGTGAACTGCAGAAATGAGATCCGGGACTTCAGAATGTACTCTTTATAAGCAGAACCTCTTTAAAACAGTGCTCTTTGTAACAATGCTTTTTCTAAACGCATATATCTTAGCTATGCATGCTTTAGCTCCTAAAAGTTCAGTGAACGTTAAAAGCGAAAGAAAGTATTCGGTAACTATGATCGAGTCAAATTTCTGAGTTGCAAAACCTGTTGTCTAGGGGAGATTTTCTTGAAATTCAAACCCCGTAATAATCCAAGCCAGAAGCAAGAACGCTGTAAGAACTTCAGTCACTGGATCTGTTCCATGAAAGTGAAATACATTTAAAATAGCTCTGAGGTTCTTCTGAAAGTGTTTTTAGAGTTTGGAAACTAATCAGTGCTGTTCTAGGATTTCCCCTTTGCTGTTTTGATTACTTGTTGTTTCGGACTACTAGCCCATCTGCATTTGCACTGGCTTATACATTTGTATGGTTTCCTTCTGAAAATGTTTATTTGTTTTGGACTTCAACTGAAGGTATGACCATTCTGTGCGGTAGCGGTTTACGTGTAGCTGTATATTATACGGGATTGGTATAGCTGACAAATTAGTCGCAGACAGTGTTATTATTATTATTATTTTATTTCTCTCCACAAATCCAATAAAAATTTACACACAAAAGATATACAAAGGATATGGAGAAGGCTAGACTGAGGAGGAAAATAAAAAATTTCCTATAACCTAAAGGTTCAGTCTGCAGATAAAAATATTTCAAAAAGGTACAGACACTCAATGTACACATGGAAACAGGAAAACAAAATCAAAGATAAAAATGATTAAAAACTTTGCGTTGCATTGGTTGAATCGAGGAGAAAGCTGTTGACTGCTGCTTTGAATAAAGAAATAGATGTCAAACAGCGGATATCGATGGGCAATTTGTTCCACAAGGCAGGAACACTATGAAAAAAGGAGTACTTTAAACTATTACATCTAGAAAAGGGAATTGTGAAATTCGGAAAGTCTCGACGTTGGTTGATTTGAAACAGTGTGTTGTCAATGCCTGTGTGATTATAAAATATTTGATAACAGAAACATAAGCGCAACAACTCTCTCCTTGATTCAAGCGATGTGAGATTTAGTAAAGTCAACCTTTGTGAGTAATTCAGGTAGTCAGCCTGATCATGGTTAATTGAATTCTGTCTAAAAAAGAATCTGGTAAAGATTCTTTTTTACCAGTGTTCATGTTTTATGTGATCAACCATATGTATGAAATAACAAACCTGTGAAAATTTGGGCTTGATCCATTGTGTGAGTCAGGAGAAAGCTGTGAAAAACCATGAACAATTTCAGCATGTAAACACAATGTCCTTAATTTTGGTTGCAACAACTGAAATCGGCTGTTGTGTTTTTTAGGTTTTCAAGATTATGTTCTAGTATGAACTTCATAATCAGTAAGCTTTCAGACTAAAATTAAACAACAATGTTTTTTATCCTTGCCAATCCTGTGTAATACCTTTAAAAGAGGATCTGAGTTGATGCCTATGGACCATTTTAAAGATGTACCACAATTTGCTGATAACTTGCAGGAAAACGGTCTTCTCCTGGTGGGAAATGAGGAACGCCTCTCTGACGATGACATCACAGAGAGTGACACCCCACACAAACCCAAACTACCCAAAGTCGGGACCATAGTCGTCGTATCACCAGAGGCAGCGGAGCTTTTGGAGGTTGTTGGGGATGGACCCCTTGATGTTCGGCTAAAGAAATTCGTAGAGGAAAGAAAAGAACTCTTAGAAAGAGTAAGTTCGTATGTGAACAAATTTCATGCTGTATCATTATTAGGGGTCTTGTCAAAATTAATCCAGGACAGGTAGTCGGATAACAATTCTCCTATGTCAAATTTTGGTTGGATTTCCGTCGGACTGTATTTCTATGTGAGACTTGGTTTTACTCGCTGAAAAGTACATGTACACAGTTTGGCTCCGATGCACTAAAGACATGCACTATGCCAATGCACCTCGCTGAGCGCTCTGCGGTTTGACTGACTGATTAAATGTAGTAAAACAAACTTGTGGTTTTGGAGCAATCTGGAAGGGTTGGAGGTCATTGTATTTAAGTAAGATGTGTATACTAGTGGTTTTTTTTAGTGACACATGTAGAGACCCCCTGCTTGGTTTCCAGTAGATCAGTGATCTAAGTGTCTGTGGTTTGTATACAAATTTAACCCCAGGCGCATTTAACTTCTCCCATGTTTTCTCTGACACCCAATTTCTAGCAAGGTGAATTCTTGGCGGGTAAAAAAACCTTGTCCAGGACGGTACTTATCCGCTGGTTGTCCTGGACTAATTTTGACAAGGTCCCTCATGACTATTTAAGAACTGAGTGTTATAGGGTTCTCCCCAAATTTTTGAAGTTTGGCCGAAGCACGCTGAATTTGAAACAAGGTCTTCGGAATGGTTTCTACTTGGTGTTTGTCTTAGTTTTAAAAGCCCTACTGTGCAATCTGGAGCATTTTATATGGTTTTCTCTTGATGTTTTTTGTGGTTTTTGTGTGTGTATCGGCCGAAAGGTTGGCAGATCGGCAAGTAAATCGTGAGAATCAGCCCGATACGCTAACTTGTGCATGGGGAGAACCTTGTAATATTATCCAAAACTTATAGAATAATGTTAATCTTCGCTCTTCTTTGTTCTGGCTTTTAATAGATAAGAAGATTAGAAATTGATTTAGAAGAAGAGAAGGAGAAAGTTGCCACAGCGGAGAAGCGACGACCCCATCAGAGTGCCTCCTTTAATGGGCCTGATATAGAGATGCTAGACATCCAAAGTAAGTCTGGAATACTTTCATTGTGTAAAGATTTCTGCGTATTGGTTTAACTCTTTCAGTGCCAAGGTCGTACATGTATGATCTATTTTTTGTAATCCAAAAGCGCCAATTATTGTACGTGTACAATTTTGTTTATGTACTCAAAAAGTGTCATCAGCCAAACATGTACGACCCATAATATACATGTTATCATGAGAGACATTATCACTCTAATGAGAAATGCTACTGACTTTGGGATGTACCAAGGCAACACAAATCAGCAAGATACATTTTGTTTGGTGAGAAAGACTTATTTATTTATTTATTTTTACAGAATTTCGAAAAAACCTCAGGTTCAAAACGCAAAAAGAAGCGGGCACTGAAAGAGTTAATTGTGGTTGTAATTTGTTGAGATGAGAGACGAGAATTAACATTTTTATTCTGTGTCATCCGCCCTGAATTATTTGGAGTCACTTTTTCTAATCTTTTTGAGTCACTTTTCGTAGTCATTGGAGTCTTGAATGAATTTCATAACAGTAAGCAAATACTTTGTGCACAAAATTGTACAGACATACAGACCTACCCAGATCTAACCCTCTGATAAAGTGGAGCCATCTGTTCTTTGTAGAAGGCTTCCAGATGTCTTGCTGACAGCGTGTGTTTCTGAGGTTTCCAACACCCCTCCCCCTGCCAATCAAACATTTTGGCTTAATGGGGAGCCAGTTACTAGTGGAACCTCTCTGCATTTTTGTAACTCCTGGTGTTACTCCCTGCACTTAAGGTTAAACAGAGACAATATTGTCACAAAGCGCATTGATCTAGCTACATGTGCTGTATGCGCTACAGTATATAAGACACATGTAAGAAAACAGGGTTTTAATACTAAAAATCATAGTATGAAAAGACATGATTTGTTTTGTCAATTCTTGTACATTTTCGTCTAATTATTGTGCAGTGAGTAATTTGACTTGATTTTGTTCTCTACAGGAGAAGCCAGTCGGCAAGTCAATGAATACAGATTCAAGTACCAGAAAGCTGAACAAGAATTACAAACACTAGAAGGCCATGTAAGTACAAATCAGGATGGAGGGACACATAAGTAATGTGTTTTTAAAAATTTACCCAGTCTGTTTCCCTTGTGGTTTATTACTTGATATTAGAAATAAAAAGTCACATACCCCTGAGGGGATCCCTCTGCTGCCGCTTCCCAGGCTGTATCGTAAACTTGGGTGTGGTCTCTGGCTATATGGCAGTTACAGGTTAGATGGCTTCTGACTAGCACCCCCGAACAAAGATATTGAGACCGCCAACATTCGGGCGAGATAGCTCAGTTGGTAGAGCGCCGCTTCCCAGGTTGTATTGTAAACTTGGGTGCAATCCCTGGCTTTACGACACTTACAGGTTGAATGGCTTCTGACTGGCACCCCCGAACAAATATATTGACAACATAGGGACACCACTAACGTTAGGGCTAGATAGCTCAGTTGGTAGAGCGTCGCAGGTTCAAGTCCTGCTCCTGTCAATTTTCTTTGTTCATCTCAAAATTAGTTTAAAATTTACCCAGTCAATTTCCCTCGTAGTTTATTACTTGATAACATGCTTACAAGTATACTTGACAGTCAAGGGGAATGATGCTGAATTTAACTACCATTTTTTCAACTCATAACGACCAAAATAGTTTTTTTTTAATCCAAGATAAAATTATATTTCAGTGTTTAAAGGTGGGGTCATAGATTTGTTTTTGTCAACGTAATGCTGAAGAATAGGCAAAATTATCAACAATTATACAATAAAAGTCACTTGTGAAAGTTTTCAGCTGAATACAGTGTCTACTTGTTGAGAAAACAGCAAGCTCTGTCCCAGTATTTTCACAAGAACTTCAAATCCATCAATATTTATAGAGGTAACAGCAGATATCAACCGCATCTCTAGCCGCACATTCGCGAACGGACATCACGGAAATTTGAATTTCCAGTCAACCCTTGGAAATCTGAGAAATGATTCTTGCATGAATCATTTTTCAGTTTTAAATGTTTTGGGTGAAAAATTATCCAAACCATATTACTTCGAAGGGAATCCTTTCTCAAAATAGTTTATACTATCAACAGCTGCAGTGCTGCTCACCAAATAAGTTTTGATGGCCATTAGTTTTTGGAGCATTTACCAATCTATGACTCTACCGGTCAGATACAGCACTTCCCCCTCTCAGCCAAAGTGCAGCCTAACAGTAAATTGTCCTGTGTTTTCATGTGGTAGGTAATGAGGTTAGAAAGTCAACTCAAACGATGCAAGACGTCGTCTGAAGAAGCAGAGAAGGTAGAAGAGGAGCTCAAACAGGAACGACGTAAACTCCAAAGAGAGGTACGAACGGTGAAGGGTGTTATTATCATTATGATTATTTCTAATTTCTGGGATGCCTCAAAAGAAAACTTGATCTCTGTAACTCGGAAGCCACACCAAATCTTCAAGTATCAGATAAGCACAGTGTATGTAGATCTTAATCATGCTTTTTGCTGTATGTGGCCCTTCGTGAAGACGGTGACAAAATCTTGCCATGTTTGTGTGCTAGTTGTAATAATAATTGGTTCTTCTATAGCGCACATATCCTAGTAGCTACAATCCCGGCCAAAATGCTTGGGCCACCCGTTAGGGTTACAATAACCATTTCCTGTCTGACAATAAACATTCTCTCCCCCGGTCCCCCGTCCCCCCACTCAATGTTGACTGGAACGCAGAAGACCATGCAACAATGTTATTCAACATTGAAAGGATTGTAGATCAAGGCACTTTACAACATTATTTTCCCTGTTCTTCGGGCATAGACTACATTGTTTGTGTCTACAAAACTTTGAATGATATTACAAAACTGTTTATTTTCACGTTTATAAAAAAATTGTAATAAACACAAATTCTTGTTTCTCTTTTTTTCCAGATCCGTACTTTAAGAGATAGAAGCGAAGAAATTGAAACCGAGAATAGCCACCTGACCAAGCGACTTGAGAAACTCAAAAGCGGCAAGCTGAGTCTGATCAAGTGATGGAAGCACGCCCTCGTTAGGTCAATTTAATTCAATAATTTTATACAGTCCAACTTGCATCAAGTGACTACCGCTATCGCTACGTAAACAGCCAGTAAAGCATTGGCAAAGATTAGAGCACACAGTTTGGTAGCGAGTTTAAACCCAACAATCCTGGTAATACGACGACTGATCTTGGACGCTTGTGGGATCGATGTTGCAAAACAAAGAGTCTTTGTTGAAGCTGGTCAAGGCATAATTACTGCACAATGATTTAGCTCAACGAAAATGGACCCTGGATTCGGCAGCTCCAAGAAAGATACACGCAACGGGAAAATAAGGTTAAGGGTAATTGTCTAGAGGTAAAGGAAAGGCTAGAGGCTGGTAGCCCGTACAGTTGCCTTTATATCGTACGTTTTGTAATCAGTGACTGCAGAAATAGGACATGAGGAATGCTGAGCTCAGCTGTCGTGTTTAAAGGCCCTTTCACACGAGACCTTGACTAAAATCATATCACTGTTAAAATATAGCTAATTCCAGTTGTGTGGAAGCTATCCTTGTTAAATAAGAACCGAGGACCCTTGTTATTTTTAACAGAGATCCAGACCTACAAAAAATAGCAACCATGTTAAAATCACCACGATATGTACCATAACCAAGGACCCTTGCTATGACAAAATCATTATTCTCATGCACAGAACTTGTCACTAGAAGAAGAAAATATTCAGTGAATGAACAATCATGACTTTTACCCCCACCCCCCTGAAAAACAAGGGACGTTGGTAAATCTATAAATGCTCTTTGTTATTATTATTATTATTATCTGGCTCTGTTAAATAATCACAATCGAATGAAGTGACAGCCAACCGGCACTCATTTCTGAGGACTTTTGTTACTGGTGCTTGTGTGAAAGGGCCTTTCGTCTGTTTGCGCATGCCCTCTGTGTCGGCTGTGGACACAGCGTATCAATAGCGTGTGACGTGCCTGTATGGCAGAATAACCAGATTAGCCAATGAGAAAGCTGCAACTTGCTAAAAGCTAAAATGGCGGTGCGCATGAATAGACCTCTTGCATTGGCCGCCAGCCATCGCTGAGGTCAAACAAAGGAAACGTGCACGCATGTACGCGCTGTGCACGGGTCACAGCCAATGATAGCTGGTCTTCATTGACCTCAGTGAGGGCGCTGTTTTGGGGCTTCTGACATCATATGCAGGGGGTCTATTGTACTCAAAGCAGGTACTCCCAGATACTACACATTGTATTCTCTCCGTTCTATATCTGTGGCGTTAGGCAGTCTTCGAAATGTTTATTCCTGCAATTCTGAATTCAACCACAGAGAAAGAGCTTCCAAAAAAACTGTGAAATGCCGGGAATTAAGAAGTTTTTTTCCTAGCTTGAGAAACAAATGCACTTTCAGCTTTTATGTGCTTAAATCTTAACTTCTATTTCCAGCAAACAGTACACGTACAAGTTAAAAATCTCTTTTGAAATTCTCATCCTTAATTGTAATTGGACAGAACGTAACTTCATTGCACATGGTTCGTGTATAGCACATGATGAAACATCCCCCCCTTTATCCCCACTTTTATTTTGCTATTACTTTATCTGAACAAACAGCCAGTTTTGTAGTACCTTGGTAAAGACTGCTCTTTAGAAAAGGTGTTGCAAGCGTTCACTTTTTGCTGCCATTGCCGGGTTGCCACTACCCACCGCAAACTGCAAGGTTTAATTTGCGCCATGCTGGCGTTTAGTTCAGTTGTTTCAACATTATTAATCAAAGTTGTCTCTTATGCATCAAAATGAATGCTGAGCGCAGTAGTGGTGGGCATACACATATAGTAGTCTACATTTTCCATTTGCTCGAAGATAAACTCGGTTGTGGTGACAGCGAGGGGGCCCATAACATGTTCAGCACCTTTACATAAAATGCACAATTGCCTTTAAGCAAGCGTTCGGGCAAGCAGTTGTTATAATACCAACTCGCATACATTGGATTGTTTCTATCACCGTTTTGTAAAAAAAAAAAGAGGAAATCTTTGCCAAATACCAAAATGCTTCCAAATAATTACATCTGGAAGTTTTTTTAAAGAGAGTTATAAATAAGAAATAGGATATAGCATAACCAATAAGCATTTCTGTTTAACTTCATAATACGCATAAAGTAGGTAGCGAGATTCCATAGTGCCAACCACATTGCTTTGTTCTCAATCTAGCAACACATTGTGTCTAACATGTCCTTGAATTTGCCAACTTTTTAGTTTCGTTCTTTGGTTAGGAAAAATCACAAGGGCTAGGAAAAAAAGGGATCAGCATTTTCTTGCACTTTCATAATTTTATCAAATTCTGTTATTTTGTTAGTGTCATGCAGTAACCATTAATCCATAACCCAATGATCATGTTTTACCACCACCATGCAACTGCAGTTTGTCAGAATAAGGGAGTGTCTTAGAAGTCGGGTACTTTCTAGGCGCAAAAGAACGTTCCCGTGGGCACACGCCTGCAACCCATTGGACCGCCAGAATGTTCCGCTGGACTGCATCATTGTGCCTAAGTACAGGAGCTATCCTACACAAGTGAATACACGCATTAGTAGTTTTATCCGATCCAATAAGAACGTTCCTACCGTTCCGACTTTTTGATGCTCCCTATTAAGAGGGAACCTGCCGGGAAGACTTTGTATTTCAATTTCAATGGCACATTGGAGAAACCCAAAAGGAGTAAATCAGCTTGGCATGCAAGTTACTATTTACCCAAGCATGGCAAATTCTGTGTTATTTCGTCTCGCCCTTACTGTGCCAGAATCATAACATGTAATAATCATAACATGTAACAATCGTAACATGTAAAAACATTTTGATCAAATTGATGGACCAGAAACTGTATGAGGAACCAAGAAAAAAAACTAACTATGAGTGAACTTTGACCTTCTTGAAAATGTTGTATTTTGTAGTTCAAAGATAAATTAAAACAATGGTGCATCAAATTATTTTACACCGATGAGTGACGAGTTCTGTCTACTCGATGCTTGCCGAGCCCTGAAGAAAACGACAAAGGCTGTGGGATTCGAACCTACAACCCAATGAATTATTGAGCACTCAGCAGATGTCCAACCACTAGACCACTGAGCGTGCCCAGTGACAAAGAGTCCCTTAATCGGCAGTGGGTATCACAAACAAAGATTTTTGAGCTGGTGTGAGCTTTGGAATTATTCAACTAAAAGGGCAAAGGTCAACATCTCATTTTCTTTAAGAGTTGTGATACAATGGTTGCAAGTGAGTTATTCATGAATATAAATATAATAGTTGAAGGTGGTATTTTATGCGACTCAAAATGGAAAAAAGAAATTCAATTAAAATTTCTATATTTTGCAAACTAGCTTTTGAGGTGGCCAATTGTTTTTTGGTGCTTTGTTGGTGCTTACATTTTAGTACTTTATAATTGTTCCAAAACGACCCTTGGACATAACGCTCTAGACATGCTAAAACCCCTAAATCAGTCCCAGCAATGTAGGTGACTTTTAAGTGTCTTATTCCAACACTTTTTAGGGCATTAAAAGTGCCACATGTTCCACCATTTGTTTTCGTTTACATAGCATTAGCAGCAATAGGCACCTGGTTGCAAACTTGGGTTTTCTTTTTAAATGGGTGTGCATCGGAATGGTTGGATCTTTCGATGCCAGACCAAACAAAAGAAGAGGCTAGTTTGAGATTCATATTTCATTATACCGGTTAGTGTTTTCTTAACGGAAACTGTCAGCAATTTTTGTCACCGAGTTAACTAGTCTCGGACTGTTATGAGTGGCATCGTCATGTAGTACCTATTCAAAGTGCTTCCCAAGATTGGATTTTATACCTTAGTTATTGTTATCAAAGAAAATTGTGAAAACTATAGATAAATGGTTTAGAGAACAACACTAGATAAAGAAACAATAAGTTAACAATTGCAAAGTATATCAAATTGGTGTTTATTTGAAATTTTCAAGGCAGAAAAATACCTTGTCTATGTACACATGCAATGGATATAATTGGAAATAAATTAATTTATTGTATTCCTTCATTTAACGGAGCAGTCTAGTAACGATTAGGTGAAATCTAGTACTTTGTTAAACAGCATCTGATGATGCAGTGATCTTTTTTTCAGGTCCAAACGTTTACAGTCGAGTTCCAATTTCATAAAGCTGTTAAGAAAGAAGAACTGTGAAGCGAATAGAAAACTTGCTTAGCAGAAACTGGTTACCAGCCAAAATACCAATACCATGTAATGTGTCATTTTATGACTGGTTCCCCACAAATTTTTTCTCAGCAGAACAAATTGCTAAGCACCATTTGCTGCTTAACGTCTTCATGAAATTGCGACCTTTTATTTATGAAGGATGTAACTTTCCCTAGTAATAAAAAAAAATTGAACAAAAAGTTAAGATTTCAGATTTTAAAATTATTTACAAGAAAGGCGTGCATGAAGAAATGTACAATATATGTAAACCCAGTTAAATCGAAGAACAATGTTTTACAAAAGTCTGTTCCTGATTTATAAAACAAAATATCTTCTTAATTTATTCTGAAATTCTGCTTCTGGCACGAAGTGAGTTGGGTTGCTAACATTGTTTTTCTTTAACTCATTTACTGTAAAACACTGTAAAACACAGCACAATGCTTGCGTTACCGATTCTTATTTTCAACCAGGGGTTGTAACAAGGTACTTTAATTACAGTATACATTTTTCTGGTGCTACATGTAAGGACCTTTACAGTGGGGGTACATTGGTCAAACTTTTATCCAGTTATTTCCCAGACAAGACCATAACTCCAGCCATGTGAAAATTTCCTTCCAACCCTAACTGTATGTACATGTACAGTATAATGCACACAAGAAGCAACTGATGTAGAGTATTGCAGGGTGCCTGTGAAATGACTACGTGGAGGGGGTTACCCATGTAGGGCTACCCATGTACCCATTACAGGGTTACCGATGTACCCATCTGGGTTACCCATGTACTCGTCAGGGTTACCCAGGTACCCATTTGGGTTCCCATGTTGTACCCGTTAGGGTAACCCCATGTATCCATTACTTATATATCTGGGCTTTTGAAGCCTGTTACAGTGCTACTACGTGTGACACTAAGGGTTAAAGTATGTTACAGAGAGTGTATGGTCACACTGTGATTTGGTGATACTCGTGTTTTTGACGCATTATGTCCAATGTAAATTCAAGAAGGTCATTACCAACAAGGAAGTAGAGAGTGTAGTTACTGGTTAGCTGTTCAACCAAGCCATGATTAGCTTCTGGCATTTCAGTCTTTGGAACATTTAAACTGATTGGTTGCAGTCATTTTGTTCATCCCCTGTTTAATAAATACGCACAGCCAAACTGAGGCTTGGAAGGAAATTATACTATCATTGCTGTGAACAGTAGCTCGCAAGGGGAACAACAAGTACCCCACATGTTGAAACTTTGCTTTGATCGCTGCATGTGGTTTCCCAGGTACTCTTGATGCTTATTGGTGTTTTTGTAGAGGACATGAACATAAATAAAATTCATGATTTGTTTGGATAGATGGATGAAGTGCATGTGTACACTGCATAAATATGGGGTGGTTTTTTGTAGATCTTTTTATACTAGGTGTAAATAACATGGTGTAGGCGAGTATGTGCGTATATTTATTCATGAAGAGTTCTAGTTATTGTGATTTTTGTAAACCTTGGTAAGTAGTCGCTTTCAGCATTATGGCCCAACTTGGTTTTCATCCCAACTGCAAAAGTACAAAGCTGGGCCTGTCCCAACTACAGCAGTGCTGTAGTTGGGACAGACCCCAACTTGAGGGTACTCCAGTCGGGCCAGTAACTCAAGTTGGGTTGTATCATCAATTTCTTATAAAAAACTGTGGATGTCATTCTAATGTAAGCATCAAAGTCGGCCGTTATCTGTAAAGCTATGCATCACTGCTGTAGTTGTCCACATAGCCTGGTTCAGTTCTTTTTGTACACGTAGGACATTGAATGCTGTGTTATTCATGCAGCCACAGGCTGTGTTTTTTTATGAGGTTTTACTAAACATGGCATGTTTCTGTAGTTGTATGGCAAGGTAGACCTGTATAACAATATCTACATGTACATTCCAAGCCGTGTGTTCATTCGCAACAGAAGTTGAAAGTGAAATCTGCCAACAACAGTTCACACTTGACCAGACTTCTGATTTAGAATAATTTCATGCAGCATCATTGGGCAAGATTAACAAACAATACCAAATAAAAAATCTTTATTTTAAAGGTATTATACAGGATTGGTAAGGATAAAAAAAACATAATTGTTTAATTTTAGTCTGAAAGCTTTTTTATTTTGAAGTTCATACTAGAACCATTTCTTTCTTCCTTTGGTGATTGCTTTTTCTCTTTCAAGAAAATTTGAAGGCTCACGGAAATTTTGAGGAAATCAGGAAAATCACACATGCCCTATACACATGTAGCTGTTTAGAAATCAAATGCAACTCTTTGGCATCGACGAGTTCAGGCATGATATTCTTCCTACTTTCCTCTGCAAAAGTCTATCAAACCAATAAATGTACATGTAGGTCAGCCCTTGTACTCAATCAAATATTCCTGCTTTTTTCTAAGGGCCAAATATCATGCGTGGTGTTCACTTGGGCATTACTTCTGTGGTAAAATTAACTCTTTGTCATGCACAAATTTCTTAGACAATTCTCAGACTCTAAGTTTAATGCTTTATAATTGTTCACCTCAGTGGAGAAAAAACCTTCCGTTAACGATGGATAGCCTACAGTAAGTAACCTGTCTTGTACAACAGGTACCTACTTTTTAATGTACTGTTAAATGTAACAGTAACATGAGTGTGTTTGTAACATGAGTGTGTTTGTAATACCACTTGCCCTTTGCACGGTCAGCCATTTGCATCAAGAGCCTCGACTTGGTGAATAGAAGCATTATATAACTGTGCATTGTCACGGTAATGTAATGACACTTTCATCCAAACAGATACGTAATATACAAAACAAATGAAGCATGAAGTCGAGGCTCTACACGCATATGGCGGATCCGTGCAAAGGGCGAATAGGTGGTACCACAACAATTGTGTTAACGCACATTACCTTATTAGTTTTATGGTAACACGTGTAACATTTTTACAAGTTACAGTTACGATGATGTCACCAAGCTAGATGTTTTGTACTCCCTGGAGTGTTAAATTTGTGGAAATCCATTAAGTGATTGCAAAATATGAATAAACTAATAAAACTGTAATATAATTCATTATAGAATTTGGTGTGCTTGTGTCTTTTTATTCAGAGGTTTGGGGTGTCTGTGTGGTTGCACAAAAGACTTGAATGCTCCTTGTGTCAGGCATGATATTCTTCCTACCCTAGTCTTTCGTTAAGGCCTTCGTGGCTAAGTCAAAGCCATGAAGAAACCACATTTTAATGCAAAGAAGTAAATTGCTGCAAGGTTAACCAATCACAATGCATGGTTTGGAATTTTGTTACCCCGGGAGGGTAGCAAAAATCAAGAAATAAAGAAAAATATTACAAAATCCTGACAAGTTGGAAAAGACCGTCATGGCTTCACCACTTGCGCGTGTGGTGTCTGGCTCAAGTCACTTCGCATCTAAAATGAGTGGATAACTTCACAAAGAATAACACTTCCAGAGTGCACTTCCAGTTTTATTCAACTATATGTAAAGCATGGATTGGCGACCAGGGTTCAGAGAATAGCGCCCTCCAGTGTTTATATATTACAGCATCTACAGCTGTCTAAGACACAATGGCCTTGACAAAAGGCTAACTTTAGTCTCATTTCCAGTTTGTTTGCCCTCAATAAAATGAGCAAAAAGTGTTATTAAAATACCTAAAAAGTCTTATAAAAAGCCTATACCACATGTATAGTACATGTACAGGTCAGCCATTGTACTCAAAATTTTCTAATTTTTTCGAAGGGCCAAGTATCATGCCTGTAGCGTAGAGTTTTTACTCCTTTTGAATGTTCTAAACTTTTAAACAAAACCAAAATTTTCTCAAAATCTCCCTGAGCCTTCAAATTCTAATAAAAAAAGGTCAAGCAGTCACCAAAGGGAGAAAAACAACAGTCCACGTTGTAAAATTTGTTAAAACATAAAGTGTATACCAAATTTATTGCTTCAAAGCTGAAAAAAGGCACTTAATTTTATAATGTCAACACCATTTAGGGTTTACAGCCGAAATGATTCATAGATTTCTCTCCACCACAAATCAATTGTTCTTACATGACATGGGTAGGATTCCTGCAGCGTCATTCTCCTCTACCAAGACTTGTTAATTCTGTCATGTCGCTTGGTGTTAGATGGCGTCGGATTAGTTGCTGCTTGAATTTCTTCCAAGTGATCACCACTTCCAGATTTGGGAATAACACCTATTATCAAGTTGAAGAAAATAATAATAATAATAACTAGTTCTTGTAGAGCGCATTTTACAATAAGGTATCAATGCGCTTTACATTAGTGCCCTTGTCATTGGGCCAATGACATTCCTGTAATCGTTCTCAGCTCCCTGGGGAGTATACAGCCCCGGGCTGCCATGGCGCTCTGAAGGCTTTTTCAAACACAATATCAACCTCTACCCTCGCAGGTACCCATTTATTCCACTGGGTGAAGAGAAGCATTTATAGTAAAGCATCTTTGCTCAAGGACACAAGTGCCATGACCGGGATTCAAACCCACACCCCGATGACTTAACCACCAGAACTTGAATTTGATGCTCTAAATCACTCGGCCACGACACCCTAAAGTGGTTTACTTTAGTCAATAATATTATACATAAATTTTATTACACCGATGTGTGATAATTTTTGTTATATACTTTCTGGTAATGAAACCAAGGATGCCTCATAAGTGAACTTAATCAC
The DNA here is from genome assembly GCA_021014325.1 of Plazaster borealis. Classification (NCBI taxonomy): domain Eukaryota; kingdom Metazoa; phylum Echinodermata; class Asteroidea; order Forcipulatida; family Labidiasteridae; genus Plazaster; species Plazaster borealis. Next base: position 8,664,651 of record CM037467.1, read on the forward strand.
TGTAGCTCGCAAGCCTGAGGAAAGCAGTAAACAAGGGTGATTGCTATGTGAACCAGAAACACCAGGGTTAACCCCTACTTTCCCACGATAAGTGTTCTGAGTTCTTTTACGTGCACTACCAATCCTAGAACATGGGACCTACAGCAAGGACGAAGCAATTATGGTAAAGTATCTTGCTCAATGACACAAGTGCCACGACCGGGACTCGAACCAACACTCTGCTGATCAGAAACAGCAGAGCTCGAGTCCGATGCTCTTAACCGCTCGGCCATGACACGATAAGTCCTACAAAGTTCCAACATTGACGCTTGTCTTACCTCATATGGGTAGAGACTCAAAGGATGCGAGAGGGGTCCCAGCGGAACCTTTCGCCTTGGTGAAGGCTTGAAATATCACCGATATCCTTGTCGGTCAGCCAGTCAGTACTGCCATCTCGGAATACGCCAATATTTTCAGCGATGTGTTCTGGATTTGTGGACATTGGAATGGTGCCTAAATCAAGATTTTCAAAACCAAAAATTGTTGCATCATTTTGATTGAATAAAAACAAAACAAATACAAAATGTAAAACAACTGGTATATATCTACTTTGTTTAGATTTGTTCTTGCCGATTTCGTTGTAATAATTTTGGAATGTGACAGACCACAGATTCCAATCAAAGAAGAGGAATTTGTTCATTAGCCAAGGTATAACAGAACAATTGTTGCACGCTTTGTGATGAGGTCCAAGGGTTTTGTACACCCTCGGGGGCAAATGGCGAAGCTAAGGGTGCCATTTGCCCCCTCAGGTGTACATAACACCATGGACCCCATCACAGAGCGTGCAACAGTTGTACAGTAGTGCTGGGGGCGGGAAGATTTGGGCAGGAAACACAATGTACATGTACATACCTATATCTTGCTGCAAGGCCCACTGAAGCAAGACTTGGGATGGTGTCCTGCCTGTACGCTCTGCTATGGCTACAATAACTGGGTCACTCAAAAGCTGTTAAATCAAACAGGAAGCTCATTATAGAGTTCTAGGGTTGGGACGTTTAATCGGTTTACCGGTAACCAGTTAATGGTTTAACCGTAATACAATGCTAAAATCCGTTTCCAAACGGTTAAACCAAGCCAACAGTAAAAGAAGAAAACAATTAAAAAAGGAGAACAAATAAATTAATTCAGACCTTCCTTTTCTTGAAAATGTTAGCCCCAGATGGTATCCAGGGAGAATGATTGACATCCCTTTTGGTGCTGGAACTGTCTTATCTTAATCCCCTACAAAATGTAATACATTATTTTCAATCCCCCCCCCCAAGCAATTTGTTATAAGGCTATTTCAAACTATCGATGTCCGATCCGTGTCAAAATTTGTAAAATTTCAACCTGGCTCAAATCCGCTCTGCGCGTGAAAGAGTTAATACCTCCACTCCCTTGAGAGATGTGTAGGCCTGTAGATGTACATCGTTGGCTTTGCACCATTCTTGAAGATCAGTCTGTACCAAGAAAGGGTGGAACTCAACCTAGTGGAGAAAACAGAGAAGGGAGATTTACCATAACTAAAAAATCTCACCTAATCTTGACAGACAGGGAATGAATAGTCATATTAAAAAACAATTGATTTAATTGTGGAAAATTTAGAAGCAGGTGTTTTTGTAATGGTAAAAATTGTGCCTCCAGTATTTCATCATCTTTATCACTAATTAGCATCATATCATCACCGTTTTCACAAAGAGACTGGCATGTAAAAAATCATGTTTTTTACATTTTTTAGTTGTTTCCACTTCTTGCTTTTAAACTTTATTCTAAGCCATCCCAAACTCCCGCTTAATTAAAAACTATGCTTAATTTCTTAATTACATTAATTAGTAAGTGGCATTCTTTTAAGTAATTGCATTTTGCGTTTTCACGAAGAGACGGACATCCCCAAAAAATGTGCAAAATACATTGTATAACAATGGACGGGCATGTAGTTCAAGTCGCATTTGTAGTTTCACAAAGAGATGGGCTTGTCAGCGTGATCATGTGACATGCCCGCCCTTCACAATGTAAAAATCAAACACTAATAGATGCGTACATAAGTAGTCATCATGATTTCGCGTTTCCACAAAGAAATAGGCCTGTTTGACTAATTATTGTGTTAATTAACCAAAGTGTTGGTAATTTTTAAAAAATCAGTGATAAGTTTTAACTCTCAGAAAAACACTAGGGTACTTAAACTGCACACAATCGGCAGTCTTTGGATTATTGTCACTACAGTGCACAGACACATCTAAAATCTGATGCCATTCCCAGCTCTACTTACTTGCAGTACTGTAGGTCTTACACTGGCATATGATCCCATCTCCTCCATGTGCTTGACCGTATAGTTTGAGACGCCAATGTTTTTCACTTTACCTTTTTAAGGAAAAATCAAACATCTGTTGTTAAGGACATGAAATCTTTCAGACAGAGATTTAAATAAACACTACGTGAATTTCTCATTAGCCAAAATCTCTGAATTCTATCTCACTGGTTTCACTGTGACTCTTTAAAGGCACTGAACACGTTTGGTAATTGTCAAAGACCAGTGTTCTCACTTGGTGTATCCCAACATATGCATAAAATAACAAGCCTGTGAAAATTTGGGCTCAATTGGTCATTGAAGTTGCAAGAAAATGATGAAAGAAAAAACACCCTAGTTGTACAAATTTGTGTGCTTTCAGATAGGAATAAAAACTTCTTGCAAGAAGTTTTTATTATTTTAGTGAGAAATTACCTCTTTCTCAAAAACTACGTTACTTCAGAGGGAGTCGTTTCCTGCAATGTTTTATACTATCAACAGCTCTCCGTTGCTTGTTACCAAGTAAGTTTTTATGCTAATATTTGTTTTGAGTCATTACCAAAAGTGTACGATACCTTTAATCAGCTGTTTATCAGTAAAGTTGCAATAAAAACATTCACCCTGGAACCCAATTCCCCAAGGCCAGTGATCCTGACCAAGCCCATGCTGGAGTCAAACAACCGAAATGCTGAAGAGCAGAGAGAAAGTCTTGATTCAAAGTTGCTTCCATGAAAACATTTAACACTGATTCCTAATATTTCACATTATAAACAAGGACCTGTGAAATTTTGTAGATATTTGTGTCGGTAAGCTCACAGGCAGTGGCACCTTAAACCACATGTTTACGCCTCATGAACTTTTGATCAGATAAGAAAGATCGTGTTGAAATCTGCTCATTCCCAAACCAATGAGTACTGACCCGAGTTTGTCATAGGTAAACTCGGGTCTGCTTTTAATGGGTGATTCATGTAACGGGTGTAAGAAACATGTCAAGTTGCATGCACGCACATTAAATATGGGTCTCAAATGATCAGCCCAAATAAACATGGCTTCTTGGTTGTTCATTGTGAAAGTGTTTTCTTGGGAGGCGGGGGGATATCTGAAAGCTATTATACAGGATTGGTAAGGATAAAAACATCATTATTTAATTTTAGTCTGACAGCTAACTGATTATGAAGTTCTTACTAGAACCATTTTTTTCTGTGAGATACTTCCCTCTGAAATGAAGTCATAATCGAGAAAACTGTATCTGAAAACCCTAAAAAAACCGGCAACAGCTGATTTTGATTGTTACTGGATGAGAGTTAATAATTCTATAAACAGCCACAGGACTGCTTTGATCATGACGACACAGCCCCTTTATTTCCATTTTCATTTAATTTATTCTGATTGTGAAGCCAAGGACTCTCAGAAAAGTGAACTTAATCACTGTACTAGCCAAGAACCCCATGGAGAGAAGACAAGGAAGGAAGTTTCAGTTTTAGATGTGGGAGGAAAACCCCATAGAATTTTTCCAGGGAAAAACCCATGCAGTCAGGTAGGGACTGAAAACCAAATCAACGTAGTGCTCCCAGCGTGATTCGAACCGAGGTCCTAGAGGTGGAAGGCGCGGAAAGATACCATTACGCCAACCTGACCACCCATTATAAGGTAACACATAATGTAAACATCTTATACCTTCTTTGTAGAGCCTTTCGAAAGCAATCCACGACTCTTTTCTGAAGCCTGGATGACGAGGATCTTCAGGTTTCAATTTGGATTTGGCTGGCCAGTGGATTAGATACAGATCGAGGTAGTCTATCTGAAGTCTCTCCAGGGATGCTTTGCAAGCGGAGTATGCATCGTCCAAACCATGATCTTTGGGGTCTGAATCGTGTAAACAAATTAGAACAAATAAACCTCTAGAAATAAAAAGGACCCCTTGCAAAGGCAACCATCACCAAGTAAAAACAATGAAATTGTACATTGTCTTGTTAATATTGTTATTATTATTATTATTATTATTCCATTTTATCACAGCATGCAAAAGAAATATCACATTTTCCTTTGTGCCGGTAACTCCTCGAGTCGGGCTATGTCCTGTAGCCTAAGATCTCAAGGGTCTTTCTCAGGATCCTCGCTGTTCCCAAAAACGCCGCCTTCTGTAACAGATCTACCCTCACATTTGTCCCTATTTCATCTAGATGTTTCCCCAGTGCTTTGGGTATGGTGCCAAGTGCTCCAACCACCACAGGGACTACTTTCACTTTCACCTGCAAAATCTTACGAGGTTCCCTGGCCAGGTCTTGGTACTTTTGGATCTTTTCTACCTCCTTCGAAGCTACCCTTATATCACCTGGCACAGCTATGTCAGTGAAATGACACATCTTCTTCATCTTATCTAAGACTACAACATCTGGACGCCTATGTTCTATAACATGATCAGTCTGAATGTTACAGTCCCAGAGGATCTTGACCTGGTCGGTCTCTACAACTTTCTCCAGAACATGGTCGTACCATTTCGCAGTCACTTGGACACCATACTCCTTACACAGATCCCAGTGAATCACCTTGGCCAACTTGTCATGTATTATTATCATTATTATTATTGTTATTATTATTAAATAATTCTAGTAATGAAACCAAGGATGCCTCATAAGTGAACTTAATCACTGCAGCTTGCAAACCTAAGGAAACCTGTAAACGAGGGTGCTTACAATGTGAACAAGAAACACAGGGGTTAATCTGTACTCTTTCACGATAAGTGTTCTGGGTTCTTTTACGTGCACTACCAATCCTAGTACACGGGATCTATTACAGCTTATAATGTCCCATCCGAAGGACAAAGCAATTAAGTATCATTGGAAAGATCCGATCTTTCTCTTTCCAATGATAGTAAGCTTGGGTATGGAGGGTGAACATGGGCCAAACTACAGCGTTTTAACAAATGACCTTTGTGCTCAGGCTCGAGTGCTTTTTTGTGTGTTATCTTGGCCGACTAAAGTCGCCATTGGGGCTCAAGCTGGGTAAAGTGCACAAATGACTTAAAGTCCCCATTGGGGCTGAAAGGGTTAGCACAGATAATTGTTATCATATTCTGTGTACAAAGTCCAGTCGCATGGGCAGGTATGTTGCAACATAAACAGTTTTGTACCCAACAGTTATCATATGAGATGTTTTTTTCTTACCCAATTTACTTGTAATAAACAGGTCAGATCTGCTCAATCCATACTTTGGGAGAAGTTCTTTCATAGAGTTGCCAAGGTCCGTCTCATTCCTATACACTGATGCTGTATCTAAAATGAAAAAAACAATTCAATCAAACAGAGTTTTTAACTTTAGTCAGGGCTCGAATTTGGGAGGAAAATCCACTAGACAGGGCATGTAGCTCAACATTTTTTACTGGACCAGCAAGACCAGATGAAAAGCTACTTGAACTTCGCGTTTAAACTGTTTTTATTTGAAAAAAAACCACTAGAGAAGATTTATCTCATTCTTATAGGTAATATACTTACTCAACTGAATTGAAAGATATTTATCAGACTTAAAATAAACATTTGAACAAATGTTTTTGTTTATTTTCTTATTTATTCAATTAACAAACACAAGACCGCCGGACTTGTCTGTTCTTGAGTTAACATGGCCCTAAGTTAAAATCACTGGCCTCGGTCCTGCGGTCCAGAGTAAATTTCGAGCACCGTTACCCTCTCAGGTGGTCAGGTTGGCGTAGTGGTATCTTCTCTCGCCTTCCACCTCTAGGATCCTGGTTCGAACCCTGCTGGGGGCACTGTGTGGATTGGCTTTTCAGTCCCTACCTGACTGCGTGGGTTTCCCCTGGAACAATTCTATGGGGTTTTCCTCCCACATCTAAAACTGAAACTTCCTTCCTTGTCTTCTCTCCATGGGTTTTCTTGGTTAGTATAGTGATTAAGTTCGCTTTTCTACGAATCTTTGGCTTTGCAACCAGAATAAATAGGACTCAGGAAAGTACTGAGTATACAGTGCTTTACAGACATCGGTGTACGGGTAAAACCAAATATAATATTCAGAATAAATAAGTAAATAAAATAAATAATTCAATTACTCAATTGTTTTGAAATAAACCACCGATAGTAACCAAGTGTTTGACAAGCATGAAGTACACAGTATTATAAAACAGCACAATATACGCCAATTTTACAAACTCTGTACACCCTGATAATTTCGTTGGAAAATATTGTTTAATCAATTTTGGGTTGAACAAAGAAAAATAGACTAGAACGGGGCTTGAACAAAGAAAAATAGACTAGAACCTGCGACCCAACCAACCTGAGCTATCTAGCCCTAACGTTGGCGGTCTCCCTATTTTGTCAATATCTTCGTTCGGGGGTGCCAGTCAGAAGCCATTCAACCTGTAACTGTCATGTAGCCTGGGATCACATCCAAGTTTACGATACAACCTGGGAAACGGCAGTACAAGGATCACCTTACATCAATTTTGGGATCTTAAACTGAACATTTCTAAACGTGTCTTATTCATCCTAATATTGTGCTGTTAGATGTGAAATAAAAGAAGAAAACAATCGTTTTAATACTATTATTATTGTTATTATATATTTCTGGTATTAATGAAACCAAAGATGCCTCATAAGTGAACTTTAAAATCACTGTAGCTCGCAAGCCTGAGGAAACCTGTAAGCAATAATGGTATAGCATCCTGCTCAGGGATACAAGTGCCACGACCGGGACTTGAACCCACACTCTGCTGATCAGACACACCAGAGCTCGAGTACGGTGCTCTTAACCACTCGGCCACGCCACGCCACAATGTGCACGATATCCTCCAAGAGTAACATGTTTCTATGATTCTTACCTATGGCTCGATAGCCCAGCTTGAGAGCAGTGTCAAGAACGTTGTGCACCACCTCCTTGCCTTCAAGTCTGTATGTACCAACTGCAAGAGGAGAAAAAGAAGAAGATAAAAGTATTATATACACAGATGGGTGTACCACACTATCGGCAGTGTTCTCCCTTAAAGTGGAAGAGAAATTACCAACTTTTGTTTGTGATGTACTCATTTTCCAATAGATAGAGTCCTCATGTGAGTGGGGAAAAAATTACAAGTCTCTAATCTCACGCTAAAATGGTGTAAATTGCCATTGTGTTCGATAACCTTCCATTCCAGTGCAAAATTTATTAATATCCAGAACATTTAATGACATCATTCCGAGAAAAATGGGTCTCTACATTTTTGTAAGGGATGTTTTGGTTCATTCATGACTTTTAATAATATTTAATCAAAATATCCTTAAAGGCACTGAACACCTTTGGTAAATGTCAAAGACCAGTGTTCTCACTTGGTGCATCCCAACATATGCATAAAATAACAAGCCTGTGAAAATTTGGGCTCAATTGGTCACCAAAGTTGCAAGAAAATGTTGAAAGAAAAAACACCCTTGTTGTACAAACTTGTGTGCTTTCAGATACATGTAGGAATAAAAGGCTTCTTGCAATTAGAAGTCTTTTATTATTTTTGTGAGAAATTACCTCTTTCTCAAAAACTACATTACTTCAGAGGGAGTCGTTTCTCACAATGTTTTATACTATCAACAGCTCTCCGTTGCTCGTTACCAAGTCAGTTTTTATGTTAATATATTTTTTGAGTAATTACCAAACGTGTACAGTGCCTTTAAAGTTGATCTTTCGACCGACAAAAAATTCCTCCATGGAATGTAAAAGATCAATTAGTTGTTGAAATCCAATGACGTCATGTTTCAAATTTCGCTCTTAAAAAGTCAGTTATGAACCAAAACTTCCCCATACAAATATTGCGATAGGTTTGACATTCTTGATGAAAATACCGTGACAGGTTTTTGCTGTTTTCTCAACAAGTAGACACCGACAGCTGAAACGTTCACAGCTTACTTACATTGTATCTTTATTGACAACTTGGCCTATAAATCAGCATGACTATTTTCTTCCTCCTTGGTTTGACCGTCGAAGTCAAAATTTCAAAAAGAGGAGTAAAGTGTGTGCCCCAGTCATGGGGTTATTTGTTCTAAGTAAGTTCAAGATTACCAGGGAACTAAAGGCATGACAAGTGAATAAGAATCTGAAAAGACTTACGACCGAATATTGGCATCTTATCACCGGTGTTCAGTGTAACAAACTTCATGTCTGGAGAGAGTGCGGTTTCGTCAAAAGAGTGTATGGATGGTAGCCCAGGCTTAGACTCACTCTGCTTGGTCAGTAGCACTCACAACACTACAGAGACTGGCGTCCTACCAGCAGGTCTAGTGGTGGTAAAAGTTGTAGGCCTAATTGTAAGTTAGTTGAAGATAGATGTTCCTGCTTGGTTGGTGGAAAGGGCTTGAATTTAATATCTTTTCTACTTTGGTCGATATTTCACGGGGGTCAGTTAGCCCACTTTGTGCTGTTAGGTGCTAGTGTTACAGTTCAGTTATAATTGAGTTAGTTATGGATCTCCTAATCACTAATGAAAACAAAAGGGAGTCATTTAAAGGGATTGTATACGTTTGGTAATTTGGAACACTGTAGTGTTGGTTTCAATCCTATTCAGATAGTTGTAATACCATAAAACTAACACTACAGGACTGTGAAAATTAAATCTCATCAAAAGGTGGCAGCGTTTTTGAGATATTGCCGAAAGTATGGAGCGGTTATGTCCACGCAGGACGAATATCTGCAATTGGAATACACTATTTGAGAAACGTTACTGCAGTGCAGTAAACCAGTATGGTAACGCTTCTCAGATTCAAATTTTTGGTTGGGGATAAAAAGTATCTTTTTCCATAAACGCAGTCAAGTTGAACGCAGTACTTCGATGTGAAAAGTTTCTCAAAATGCATTACTAAATATACTACCCAAAGCTGCTGTCATTCTTATACCACCAAGCCCCAAGTAAAGTTAAGTAAAGTTTAATTGCCATTAATTTTCAGTTCCTCAGAGACAGAGTCAGAGTGAGTGGTGAGTAGAGTCATACTCACCAAACGAAACGTACAGACCCTTTAACTGGGGATGGCAACAGCATTGTAAGGCTGAAAAGGCTGACAGTTAACAGTATGATCTGCAGATAGGGCAAATCCCTATTATTGCGGGCTAAATTTACAACCAGACAAAACAATACAAACCTCGAGTCGAAACTCACTTCTTCAGGCTCTACTGTACAGTACTGACTGGTGTGTAGCATGCAGACGACTCGCCATGTTAATGGTGTCAAAACGTGAGACCAGTAGAGGGCGCTATATCATTATTATTTTCGACTCGTCAGTGTCACAGACGCAGGTATTATGTCTGTGGTTAGCCTTGATCAAGGCAGTCGCATTTTTCACTCCAAAAAAGACGCCGTAAACACACCCGTATGTGTGTGCGTAAGGTGTGTATCGCATCACACGACCCACCCGTATACACTGTGTGTGTATCACGTCGTACGACGCCCGTACCCACACTGTGCGCAGGTCATCCGCACTCGTACCACTCTCCGCATGCGGAGGCCGTCAGGCCGACAGCCTTGACGGGTCTGTAACTTCCGGGTTTAATGTGTTTCTTGATATTTTCGTCCAATATTGGACGAAAATGGGGGGGCTCTCGGATATGCTAGTATGCAGCTCATGAATATTTAAATATTGCGTCAGACCTATTGCAGACAACACAGGATGGGAAGCAAATGAATTATTCATTTTGACGTCCAATCGCGAGCTTCTCTCACTATGACCTTTGTACCATACCATGCTTGCTGTAAGTGATGCGGTGTGAGTAGGTACCGACTTAATGGGGTTTGTGTGTAGCATTGTCTCAGCCATTTTGGACCGGTAATCTGCGAGGCAGGTCAGTCAGCTCATAAGTGCTGAACCGGGACGCGGCCCCTGGAGCTTATGCGCTGCACTTAAGTTCCCTCATTGGACTACCCTCGGATCATTCGCCATTCTTTTGGTTATTAATTCTGGAGTTGATGTAGTTTCTGCATCTGTGTTTTCCTGACATGTCCTCTCGAAGTCCGACTCTGTGCAGCCACTCACACCGTCTTCATACTTTTGAATTGTTCTCAGACAGGGTCTTATAAGAATTTACTGCTAAACAAAAATTGACAGGATACAGCCACACATGATACATGTGAAATAGATTTTTAGCTACCCTGTTCTAGTGAGTGTACTTGGGAAATTTGGTGTTAGGCAGCTCTTTTTTAGTGGGGCGGCCAAAATGATATAAAAAGTGCAATGAGCTTTATGGCTTCATGAAACAATCAACAATGGTAGTTTATTGATCGGTCTTAGTTTTGTATATTTTTACCTCAAATGAATGCACCAACAATGATTAAATCATTGTTTAATGATGCAAGATGGAGACAGTAGATGGTCAATCGGGCCTTACGTCACTACGAAAATACATCAGAAAGCGTCTTCCTGCTGGAAAATGGTGTATGTAATGTATGTAACAAATCGATCCACGCAACCTCATTTGTTTAATTCCATGCCCTCATTGTCTCGCTCAGCTGAGGAGAATACGCAACATTTTCAGATAGATATTATTATAACAAAGTATTCCCAAATTCAAACCGGCGCGCCAGTGTAGCCACATCTGGATTCTGCATGCATATTCATAAGAATGAGTAAACAAGACTTCCGTCACTGACCAATGGGGTCTCGCCTTTCGCGCGCATTATAGTAATGAGTCATCGGCGGGGAGACAGAAACGTCAAGGCGTTGATCGGTGAGTGGCGCATACAGCTCACACGAGCACGCGCGCACAAATTTAATAAAGCTTCAAACACAGATAGACAGAGGCAAAGTCAAAACAGTGGTGAAGGCACTGGTCATAATTTTACACTGAATAGTTGCTTACTGAAATGGCGTCCTTTGAACACTTCACATTTCATTCCGAGTTGCCAATCTTGCGCCTGCAGCGCTTTATTTTACGATGTTTGATTGCAATGCTGTCGGTCACTGTGAAAATGTCTTCTCCATTATTGTTCTTGTTGCAATCAACTAGGCCTACATATTGTTCGTGTCGGTGCATACCTTTATTAAAATAATAAGTTCCTTTTAATTAATAGCATTCCTCAGTGAATGGAAGTATCAAAATGTCTCCCACCTTGTCCAGGCATCCCAGCACTTTTTAGGCACAGAAGTATTAAAACACCATACGGCATGCAACCTTTCAGCTAATCGGCTGATTTTGTCCCTTTGTTTTCTTTGGTGCCATAAAAATAGAAAACTGAAACAATGCAGGCATAGTTACAAAGTTTTGTGGTAGGCAGTTTTTCCCCTCAAAATTGAACATATGATGATCGATGACGTCAGATGTCAAATATAAAGTCTGTACATTTTTGTACAGGGAATTTCTATAGTTCATTCCTGAATGTTTATGATATTCAATAAAAACGGCATTGAGTTTGACCTTCTGACTGGCACAATAATTCCTCTTTGGAATTTACAGACCCATTTGTTTTTTATGTTCGATCATGTATAAATTTCGCTCTGGAAAAGTATTAAATAAAATGGCGTTTTACACCATTTTAACATGAGGCTAGAAACTTGTAAATTTCCCCCCACTTTCAAGAGGACTCGTATCTATTTGAAAATGAGTGCATCACAAAAGTCAATTTGACCTTGGGGCCCCTCTTTAAAGATAATGTTAGTAACTCATAAATAATAAAAAATAAAACAAATAGCGTTTTTCGTTAGTTTTGTTTTAACAACCTTTATTGGCAAAGTTTTTAATGAAAACACTGCTGTGGACGTTAAAATTGAAAAGTTAAAGGGACACATTGCCTTCGGATTGGGTGCTTTGGGCTATAAAAGCGTTTGTTATGAAATGAAGGTTGGAAAGATGTTTTAAAAGTAGAATTCACAAATATGCCTTGAATTTGTGTGGTTCTCCTTATACTTCCTGAACTAACACGGTCCGCCATTTTGTGGAAAGAAAAATTTGGTTCAACATGGCGGACCTTGTTAGTTCACAAAGTAAAAGGAAAACCACACCATTTTGAGGGATGTATTTGACTTTTTTGTGTGGATTATTATAATATATTCTACTTTCCAACCATAGTCATTTCATAACAAACGCCTTTATAGCCCAAAGCGACCAATCCGAAGGCAATGTGTCCCTTCAACACTTTATCTCAAAATTTCTTGTGTGGCAAATCGATGTGCCCTTCACAGACGATAGTCTGTTTTTTTGCCGTCTTGAGTTTGTACCCTGCATCACCAAGTGCACTTCTGCTTCCTAGAATTTATGTTTGGTCTCTTTAAGCTCTTGCTTTCAAGTTTTCGGGAGATGATTACTGTATACACATCGATCTATTGACACAAGCTCAGGTAGCGTTCTCATCACCTTGTGTGCTGCTACCTCCTCTGTTTGCTCTAGATCTATAACACAAGAAGATGCAGTTAACCTGTGTTCAACCGAAACAAGGTCCAAACGATTTTGCGCTTCCTTGTTAGGTACATCCTGTAACGTTTGTTCAGTTACTTCGGATTCTTGTTGTTGAACATGAGAAGAAGCAGTAGACCTGTCATCAGATCCATTGATCTTCTCCGGGGGTTGAAACGCCACATCATCATTATCCTCAGGACACTGTCTCTTCTTGGGGAGTGTTTGCTTTCGACGGCTCTTCTGCTCACCTGGTTGGTGTGTCTCGACTGTCTGTCCAAGAAGCTCTTCACTCACCCCTTCATCACCATCTCTTAAATGAACTTCTACAAAAGTAAACACAGATTCAAAAAATATTACTTTAATACCAGAAAATCAAAACAAAATAAATGTTTTTGTTTCTTTGGTAAGGGGCCATTCAGAGTAATTAATGTTTAAAAATTGTGATTTTTTTTTTTCTAAAGTGTTTTGACGCACCCACCCACCCCAAATTTAGATTTTTAAATATTGACAGATTATTCAATATATACACTGAAGAACAAAGTAATGCCTTATCACACATCAGTGTATGGTAAAAAAATCTTCTTTATCCCAGATGCAATTATTACATCTATTAGACCTGATAGTGCTGATCCATTGAAGAGTGCTTTTTAGTTTTACTGACTTACCTTGTGAGCAATCTTCCCTCAAAATATCTTCGCTACATACTGAGTGGTTTACAATGGGCTCTCTACTGATGATTCGTTGGTCTTTTAGCACCTTGAGAAGTTTGGACAGGGCAACATCCCTTCTTTTCAACTTTTGCTTGAGAATGTTCACTTCCTTGCGTGATTCCTGTAGCTTAAATTTTGTTTCGTTAAGTTCACGTTCCATGCTTTCAGCAGATGCGCGATCTATCATCACCTGTTGTGCTTCTACCTGCGATTGGTGTTCGTTGCTGTACTTTGGTTCTTGTTGTACAACACCAGAAGGTGCAGTGAACCTAAGTTCATCCGAAACAAGGTCCAACTGATTTCTCGACTCTGTGTTTGGTGAGTGTACATGTACATGGTGTACCAGTAAGGTTTGCTCAGTTACTTCAGACTTCTGTTGTTGAACATGAAGAGATACACCAGATTTATCACTACATTCTTCATTTAATACTTCCAGTGGTTGAAATGCAACTTTCTCATCATCGTCATCATCATCATCACCGGGACACTGTGTCTTAATGAGGAGTGCTTGCTTTTGATGACTTTTCGGCCTACGTGGTCGGCGCATTGGTTCATGTGATGTAATCACTGTCGGGACTGCCTGTGCAAGAAGCTTGTAACTCATTCCTTTTGGACCATCTCTTGGATGAACTCCTACAAGCGAGTAAAAACAAATTTGAAAAATATGACTTAATTTACTGGAAAATCAATTACCAAAAAAGAATTACATAAAATTCTTTCAATACTGGTTATTTGTTACAGATAAGTAAAGTCTGTCCCGATCCAATATGACTCATCAGGCCGGTGTTTCTATCCGATTTCATTGGCACAACTGAGAATATTTCTATTCCCCCTGGACAGGATGCCAGTCCATCGCAGGTTACTCCCGCAGCTCTCGCCTGTACTCATTTGTTCTCCTGGGTGGAGAGAAGCCATTATGAAAAAGTGCCTTGCTCAAAGACACAAGTGTTGCGACTGACCAGGCCAGGATTCGAACCCACATTCTTTAAATTACAGAACTTGAGTCCACCGCCCTAGACCGCTCGACCACAACACACCCCTACCCCCTACAGATAAGAAGTTTGGGGGGGATGAAGAAATCAGTGTTAACGCCCTCCTGTTCACAAATAATTGGTCTACTTAACAAAAAGTAGTCACTAATTCCTAGAGTCCAAGTTGAACTCTTCAGTGTCTAGTCAGAGTCTAAGTTCAAAGTCACAAAGGTCGAGTCCTGAGTCATTTATGTTTTAAATAAATATTTGATGAAAATACCGTGACAGTTTATTGCTGTTTTCTCAACAAGTAGACACTGTTATTCAGCTGAAACTTTCACAAGTTACTTGTACATGTAGTGTATCTTTATTGATAATTTGGCCTACATCAGCCATTTTTTACGTTGATAAAAAAAAACACTCTATGACCCTATCTTCCAGTCCTATAATAAAGACTAGAAAGAAGCAGGTTGACATTTTAACAAAACCCTGAAGCTCACAACTCTTTAAAAAGTTCTTAGCAAATCAAAGGTAAATTTCACTATTAATTTGTTTTCTTTATTTTGCAAGTAAATAATAATTTTTAATAATCAACTTTTCGCTACTGAGTTTCAAGTCACAAACATCGAGCAAGAGTCCAATCTCTGAGTCCAGCAGCAATCAAGTCAAGTCCGAGTCCGAGTCATTGACCAGATCATTGTGACTTGATTACCAGTCTAAGTCATCAAAAAATGTGACTTGAGTCAAGCCCGAGTTCGAGTCTGAATCACAAGTCATAAATTTACAGCGCTAGTCAGGTTATAAAAAATACATAATGGAAGAAACGCTTTCTTTAAACAATAATAAGGAACCTGTAAGTCTGTGAGCAATTTAAATTTACCAGCTTACCTTGTAAGTAAGCTTTCCGTACAAAGTGTTCACTACACACAGAGTGGTTTGCAGTGGGCTGGAAGCCTTCCCGACTGATACTAGTTACCCATTTCAGCAACAAGTCTGGGTCTCCGTGTGGGAATCTGAAATTAAACGAATGCCATAGTCATCCATGATTATAATGTGAATAAATACTGGAAACATATGCAGCGTTCTCTCTGAACCTGTCTGCTGGCCAAATGCCAGTTAAAACACCTGAGAACCAGTCAAAATTCACTTCAAGTGGTCCGGCTGGCTAGTTCAGTGTTGAAAAGCATCCCTATTTATTAAGCATCCCTATTTATTAAATAGATATATGCTTTTCATCACTGAACTAGCCAGCCGGACCACTTGAAGTCCATTTTTCGCGAAATATGGACTAAGTGGCAGACCTATCTGACCAGTGAAATGACAAGCTAACTGGTCCTGCTTTCTAGTAACTGAAAAAGTTTTAAAGTGCAAACCCTGCATATAATATGGTAAGTAAGTGCACATTGACTTGTGCCTTAATGTCATACCCTTAGTTTACACTTTACAGTACACTCAGTTTACCTTCCCCTACCACCCTAAATATTGCCCATCCCCTACCCTCACATCAAACCCTGGCCTTGCAACCAACCCACACCCAGGTCTATACTTTTATAGTGCCCTACTCCTAAGGAACCTACGACATTATCTGAATCTGAATTTATATCATACTCGTCAAAGCATCCTAACGGAAACATCACAGTCACCCCAACTTTTCTAAAGAAGACAATGAAGAAATTTCAGTTTCAGTTGGGAGGAAAACCCCTAGCCTAGTGACTAACTAAAGACCGTATAAGAGGAAAAACCCACACAATCAGGGACTGAAAACCCAATCAACATGCAAGGCTTTGGTCTGGGTATCGAGCCGGGGTCCACTGAGGTGAAAGGCAGGGACAGAAACCACTGAGCCAACAGTCCCCGTGCTACCCTAAACCCCAAGTCCCTACCCTTACATTCAATTCAACCCAAACAGTGCCATTATTATTCAGTTATTACGCTGGACTCCCTCCGCTTGTATTTTTTATAAACATTAACACAAGCTTTATATGCTTACCTATGAAAAGAGACATTGCTCAGTCGACTGCTCCGGTTTGTGCAGCCGTGACATGCACACGTTTTCGGCATCGTTAATGAACTGCTTAGAAAGGTAAATACTGCCTTTGCGACGGCAGGAGCGACATCTGAGTCAAGGTCAGTTTGTAGACCACTAAGAAAATGGGTGCTCTCTTGATCTTGTTTCGTGATTTCAACTATGGAGTGCGCCCTCTATTTGAAGAGTCTGGTTGGCTCAATGGTTATTCTTCTCTGCCTTTCATCTCTGTGACCCATAGAGCGGCCCCCAGACTGGAGCCTTGCAAGTGTATTGGTTTTTTGTATTAGTCCCCTTACAGCATATGGGTTTTTCCCATTTGGGGGTTTTTCTCCAACATCTAGAACCTAAAATGTTCTTTATTCCTGTCGTTGATGTAAGTATACTTTGCCGACTGCATAAATCAGATTCAGAATTGTTTTTCTTTTTTTTCTTTTTGCTTTGCCTTTTAATTTTAATAGGCCTAAATCCTCTCTTTCTTTCTGATTTTCTTTCTTGGTGAAGTTGGATTGTGAGAACATTTCCGATTGTTTGTTGCGAACCATATTCCTCGCACGATTGTTACATCCAGTGGGCTTATGCCTATTTTATTCCAATCTCTCTGAACTGAGAATATAGCATTGACATAAAGTGACACAAATTCACTAGAAAGTCATAAAATAAACAGGAGCAATTCAATAAAACAAAGCTATGAGGCATTACTACATGAAATAACACCATTGGTATTACATGTTTTAATAATCACTCATGTTATTACGCTATACTCGTACAAGAAAGGGTGTGGCAAGATTCGACCCCCCCCCCCCCCGCTCGCCGGACAGTTCGCCGTATGGGGGGGGGGGGACAAAAAGTTCGTAGGAAAACAAATCTCGCCCCCGGATTCTTTCGATCCCCGAAAAGGAACACCTTTTGTCGTCTGGGTCACTCATTCCAAAACCAATAATGTAAACGAGAGTTTTAAAGTTATTTGTAAGAGAAATGTCATCAATGCCATCTCAACAGTGCTTTACTTCATTCTTCGAGGGGATACAACCTCCTTTCCAGGTCAAACTACTTTGGACAACTCTGCCTTTGGAAACATGGGGTTGGTGTTTCGAGGTACGTTAAATCTACACGGTTGATGGGTTGTGATCGTTGAGTTGACACTGGCCGTTAACCGGAGTAAAGTTGAAAGAGCGGCAGCCAGACTTTGTTATGCACTGTCGAGCACATAACATAAATTGCCAAGATTCTAGGCTTGGGTTTTCGATCAAGCCCTTCTTCTTCAATGTGCCGAAATAGGACGGCTTCGGTGTGTCCATTGGATCTGAAAGTGAATATCAAAAATGATAACTTTATTCCCAGAAGATGGTGTACCATAAAGATGTTGTGTGAATAAAGTGGCTATGGCTGGATCGCTAAAACGGCATTTCTTCGGCGTAAGTTCATTGCAGCCAACGGTCATAGCCGTAGCCGAAGTTGCTTCACTGCATAAATTAGTTTCAAATGACAGTAGGGCCTAAAGTCTTTATTTGATGAGCCCATAGAGGGTACGTCTGTATGTTGCAAGCCAATCAGTGGGAATGACGTATTGATGTGAAAAGAGCTAAAGTGTACTCTTACAAAAAAAAACCCCAGCAAACCTAGGCAAAGTCTTGGTCAAGTCTTGGCAATGACAAGAAGCTATAGACCCGCATGGGATTGCAGTCAGGCGTGCATAAACCACCTGACATGCATGGAAGGAGATTAGCAATGGAGGGCGATATGCAGCGGGTACAGTTGACAACCTAACGCAGCATTCCAACAAATCTATTATATAAATCTGTTATAAATCTATTATATAAATGTTAAGCTAAAGCTTGGATTGAAAGTTATTTTGACAAACGTTGACTTGTTCTCTGACCTTACCTGTACGAGCTTCACATTCGTCTGAGTTAGTATACTCCTCAACGGTCACTTCAGCAACGTCAATGACAGCTTCTGTTAAACCAGGTCTGGCTGAATCTATGTCCAAGCTTACATACTTGGCTACCAATGCCGGCTCACACAGGAATGATATCTCTACTCCAGAAGCGTGTGCCTCCACTGCTGTGGCTGGGTGTCCGCATTGTTGGTTGTCGGCGTAGTTAGATCTGACACCCGCCCGTACCACCGCTCCAATGAACCGCCATTCTACGGGGAAACAGTTTGAAAACATATGGCGTCTAATTTCCAAAACAACAGGCATAGCAAATGTTAGGAACTCAGTTGGAGCTCTTCTTACATCCAGAAAGATTTTGTAATGGCATATCTGCCTCCTCTCTGCCCCGCCACTCTTTCTGATAATTCATCTCTGGTGAGGACCGTCCGTCCAGACAAAATCAATCATCATGGAAGTCACCACACTACTTTAGAGTCAAGTTCTCGGGATGTTTTCGACCTACTTTAGGATTTTGTCATGCTGAGATAACTTTATCGCAGGCTTTTTGAGGAAAATCCCAGCAGTTTCATGTGTCAGTACGGAACTTTTGTTAAACTTACCACAGCAGTCGCCTCTGAGCAATACGGTTACTTTCCCCACACAGTGTTCACCACCCAAGTCCACTTTCCACCAAGGATGCAGGTCATTGGGATCTGAATATGAATGTACAAATAGTAAGCATGTACGGATTTAAGTGGCAGTGTTTTTTTTAAGAACAACTATTTTGTAGATCAATTTTTATTTTAGAGAGCGGTTATTTTTTTAATTTTCAAGAGCAGCTGGAAAATATAAATAGCTGCTCTTTAAAATAAAAATTACTGTTCTCCAAAATATAAATAACTGCTCTCCAGAATAAAAATAACTGCTCTCAAAAAAATAACTAAATAAATAAAGTAAATAAAATCGACAGCTCTCCAAAATAAAATGGCGATGGCACTAACGGGTTTTCGTAACTACTTTTATGGCATTTTTCTTTTCAAACACAAGCTCGTAAGCATTCCCCCCGTCCGCATGTTGGTGTTTCGCTTTGGAGCGATCAGAGTGGATCAGTGACTTTAGCAGTTAAAACGAACCAGTGAATATCTATTGACATGTAATACATAAGTATTCTCATACTGAGATAGTTTCTTCATATAATATCTGTTTTTGTATGTGACATAAACGGGACTAAAATTCCCCCTCTTTTTGCAAGGGGAAAACAAAGCCCTCTCTATACGTGTCAGTATAATTGTATATTCAGCACTTAGAGCAGAGCTCCAAGATCAAGTTCAGTCCTTAGGAAAATGAGGGGAAAATTGCAAGTCCCAACACCTCGGGTTAACCCTCCGCAATGAAGCTCCCAAAAAATTTCTCGCTCATCCCACCAGCCTCATCGGAAGGCAATTTAAATTATCGGCTAATTAAGTCTGTTTGTGGATGGGGGGGTGGTTGTTTGAGTGGGTGGGGAAGTGGATGGTGGGTGGGGGCGTACATTGTATTAGCCTGATGTTAGATACATTGGCTGCAGACCTTATCTATAATTATAATTCATTTCGAGTACGCATGTCAATGGGGGGGGGGGGCTGCATGCCTGCCACCGGCAAACTTCTAAGGGTCATGGTGACCTGTTAATGAAACTCAACCCCATGGACGACTACACTATCTAAAAGGGGTGGTTCTAATACAGGATTACTAGAAGTATAACCGAATTTGACCGAACGGTTCGTATGTTATTAAAAAAAATATTAAAAAACGTGCCTTCCGCTACAGACCCCCTGGCTAGGCGCAGGGATTGTACACGTTTGGTAATATTGGAAACCACTGTTTGTTTCAATCCTATATAGTTGTATATATATACCATAAACTTACTTGTGCAAATTTCATTTCAAAAGGTGGTAGCGTTTTTGAGATATTGCCGAAAATTTGGAGCGGTTATGTGTCCATGCAGGAAGAATAATCTGCAGTTGGATCACACAATCTGAGAAACGTTTCTAACAGAAAGGCTTCTCGGATTCAATTTTGTTTAATGAAAACTGATATCTTTTTCCATAACCACATTAGTTCAAATTGAAATGTTTCTCAAAATCTTCTCAGAAGCTGGTGTTCTTCTTACCGAGAAAGTTTTTATTGCCATTAATTTTGAGTAATTACCAAACGTATAAATACGTCCAGACCCTCAGTAAAGCGGTGTAAAATGTGTTTCTCTTCACCCAGGGGTATAAATGGGTACCTCCGAGGATAGAGGTTGATATTGTGTTTAAAAAAGCCTTCGGAGCGCTACGGCAGCCCGGGCTGTATACTCCCCAGGGAGCTGAGGTGAAGATTAAAGGGATACGTTGCCTTGTATTGGGTGCTTTGGGCTATAAAACGCGTTTGTTATGAAATGAATATGATTGGAAAGATGTTTTAAAAGTATAATAAAATGATTCACATGCCTCGTAATTGTGTGGTTTTCCTTTTACTTCGTGATTTAACATGGTCCGCCATTTCGTGGAGTCAAAACTTTGGTTCTACAAAATGGCGGACCGTGTTAGTTTACGAAGTAAAAGGAAAACCACACAATTTCGAGGCACATCATATTCTACTTTTAAAATTATCTTTCCAACCTTATTAGTTTCATAACGAAAGCTTTCAAACGTATTTTATAGCCCAAATCGCCCAATCCAGGGCAACGTGTCCCTTTAAAGGAATGTTATTTGCCCAATGTTATTTTGCGGTAATGTAAAGCGCATTGATACGTTATTGTAAAATGCGCTGTATATAAGAACTAGTTATTATTATTTGTATGGTTATTGTTTTTATTTAAACAACAAAGTTTGTTTCACGAAGTGGCGAATCCGTGCAAAAAAAGTTTTTACAGCATTTTGTTTTTTTGCATTTTTAAAAATGTATTTGGTGTCCTTAACAATTCTGCAAAGTTTTAAGTCTTGAAAGCTTTTAGTTTTTTAATTACGCTAATTGCATAAACGGCGAATCAGTCAGCTTCACGGATTTGCGTTTTCACGAACCGGCGAATAACCTTTTCCCCAGGGTTAATTTGTAATGCTACCGCTTAAGCGCGCTTGTCAACGTCGTCACCGCGCCCTGTGTGTGGCGAATCCGATGTTTACAGCATTTTGCGTTTTCACGAACTGGCAAATCCGAGACCCCCCGCAAGGTTTTCACGAACTGGCGAATCTTGTGTGTGGTGAATCCGCGCTCTGTGTGTGGCGAATCCGGGGTGCTCATCATTTTGCGTTTTCACGAACCGGCGAATAAGTTTTGAACCAAACAGCATTCTAACAAAGCATCACAAGAAAGAAATAAGTATCTAGTCATGTTATTTAACTTATACACTACCGTATCACTAAAAATTGTTTAACACTTTCAATTAAAAGACCGGCGAAAACACAGTTTTTAAATGTGACCAACTTCAAAAGCGTTTTTCTCAAAATGCTGTTTTTCAGCTGCGTGGGCGGATTCGCCGGTTCGTGAAAACGCCGACGGTATGTGCAATTGACGATCTAGAGCCATCGTTGGCATTCCCCGGTGGGTGTCTATCACGGTCGATGGGCCAGTCAGAGCTCATCGTAGCAGGTTTACCAATAACCGAAAGAGCTTCAACACGATAAAGCAACCATACTTCAACATTACGAGTGAAATACATCAATTACATTCGGTTACCACTCTTGATGACCTTGAAAAAAATCATAATATAGTAGCCTATACAGGCATGTACGAATCTCAGAATGAATAGAAGAATAATCTGTTTTTCTGTTCCTTTTTAATTATTGTTTTTACTTTTAAAGTAGGTTTGAAAATTATCAAAATGATATTGAAAGTCAGGCGCAGACCAGGGGGGGGGGGGGGCAGGGGGCACGTGCCCCCCGGGTAAAATTTGAAGAAAAAAATAGCCAGCTGCAGGGTGGATTTCTCTTTATCCTATGCCATTCACATTGTTTTCTTTCTGCCAAAATGAATATTTCATGATGTCACTTGTTTAGATTTGCAACAATAACATAAAGGTTTGAAACCTGACGCTCTTTCCCGCTTGAGGATGTGTGGACGGGGTGGCGTTATACCTTTGTTGCTCGGGATTGTTTTCAGTTGGAAAATGTTCCATGATTGGTAGAAAATCCCCAATGCAGAGCAAATTGTGTATCATCTCGTTTGCTGGTGATTGTATAGTGTGTGACACCTTGGTATACTCAGGGTGTTTGAACGGGTTTGACATCGAAACAATAGTTGATGGATTGTTGGTAATGTGTTTTTTTGAGAGAATAATTGATTGCTGTTGGCATTTTCATTATAGTCTTGTAAAGGATAATACATTATTAAAATAATCATCATTATAAGAGGTGTGGGTGCCCAATAGGCCTAATTTGTGTATTCTATCTGAATGCCGAAATTTCGGGAATTATTGAAATGTGTTCGGCGTCCTTTATAAACTCCGAATGCGGACCGGAAGGAAAGGTTTTCGAGTTTCAATATTTATATGTTCAATGAGGATGTCACGTTTGTTCTTTTATTTCGGAACAAGTCGGATTTTGGACTTTTTGATGATACTGTTTTTTAGACGGATCGGTAGGTTTCAAGTCGTATTGTATGTCTCAAACCATTTTTGTGGTGCAGGGTGGAGCAACCTGAAGATACCAGTCTCGCTAAACGAGTGGTACACCCCGGGTAGCTTTTGATAGCCATCGACCACAATACCCGCTGAAGAGGCAAGGAATATAGACAGATGGTGCTGTCCAAGGTGGTTTGATAATTAATCCGAATGCGGATATTATTTTTGAGCGATACTTTTTGTTAGAGGGTGAGCGGTTTTGTAACTAACATTATTCGGTGGAAGATAATGGTGAGTCACTCAAAAAGTATTTCGTTTGTTAGTATTTAACGGAAGTTGAGCAAAGTAGTGAACAAATTAAAAAACACATTTCCAACTCTCCCCTATAAACGCGCCGATGTACATTTTTTAATATAATAATGATAATAATCATCATCATCATCATTATAATAGGACTAATCATCATAATTGCTGGTTACGGGCCTGCCGTGGAGTAAAGGAATCCACCTTTCAAAAGCATGCATATTAAATTATGCCATCGCTTACTTAGGCCTATTGAGTGTCAGTTTTTAATTAAAAAGTCGGTACTCCGCCAATTTTCTTTTTTTATCTAAACAATTCCAAGTTCCACATTCACACCTAGCCAAATAGCATGCCAAATGTCTTGTTACCATTGTTTGTTTTTTTGTTCACTAAAAAAATCCATCAATGACCGGCTCTCCCGGAATTCCCATAGGAATAGACTGTGCAAGTCTCGCACGTATCGGAACGAGAAAACACGTCAAACGAAGAACTTTGTTTTTTCTAAAAATCAAATCTTTGTTTTAAATTATATCTAATGACAAACTCTGAACCACAAAAATACTCATTACATGTTTATATAATCAGTTTTAGTTTTTATAATAAATACACAAATAATGTGTTAATTATTATTGAAACCTAATTAAAACTCTGGGACAAGGATGCTTATTTGATCTTAACTTTTCAGAAACCCCTTACGCGGATTCGCGAAGGTCACACGGGCGTAAAATTAACGCTTGGCGCAGTTTATAGAGGACGCTGACGCCTCAACAATCATAGACTGCAATGAAAAGGCTTCGCGTTGCAATTACAGCATCTGGCGATTATCATCGCGCATCCAAAACAAGCGTTTACATAAGTTTTGTGATCGGAGGTGAGCACAAAATTCTTAGTTTTTTGCAGTAACCGGAAGCTGAGGTCAAGTTTAATTCTCGGGTTTTCTTCGTTATATTGTTGAATTGATTTTACTTTTATATTTTTTTATAACTAAGTATTACATTCCCAACAACATATTTATTTCTCATGGTCATAAACCACGTTAAACTAAAATAATTGACAAAACAAAATCTTGCCCACGTAAATCTCAATATGGTTGGGACCACAATGGTCCCGGAAGTTCAAATATGCGCGAGACTTGCACAGTCTATTGTACAGCAATTACTCAGCATTTGTACTATTTAGGTAAAGTGGTTTATACTCTACAAAGAGACACAAGTGGGCTCATCTTAAAATTTTGCTTGAATTGATTTTATTTAGTCAAAAGGGTCTATATTATAATGCTTTGGGCGATTTAAAAGTGATTTGGTTCTCAACAAAAATGTCTTACACGCTAAAATCTAACTGTTACCTAACAGGTCAATGATGGTGTCCGAGTGTGAATTTTGTATTTATGGTGTCAAGCAGGGTTAAGTAACGTCCTGTAAAAATAAAAATAAAAACTACTCGTCTGAGTATTAGGGCAACTGTATGTGCATGTACAGTGTGTATACGAATACAAAAACGTAACAATACACAATCGATAATAATTACAGATCTTCTGTTTTGGGGGAATTTTAGGCTCTTTTCCTGACAAACTATAAACTTTGTTTAAACAACACCTTAATTATAAGAAAGAAAGAAGCAGTGTGAATAGTTCCATTTGGAGATTAACTGACACCGTATAATCGGGCGGTTTAGTGTAAAAAAGAAATGAACATAGGCCTACTGTAGGCCTACTAGGAATAATGATTTACTTAATGGTTGTACATAAACGTCGCTATCACTGTCACATGGATGAAGAGTCCGATGATGACAGAGACAACTTTGACGGGAGTTGATGTACAACTATAAACAAAAATCATTGTTGTTGTGTTTTTTTCACCAGATATGATTTTTTTTTAAATTAAGAGTGGCCTAACGTTTCGATCCTATAGCAGAATCTGTGTACGGTTCTACTATGATTTAGGGTCACCTTTTTTTACAGCTTTAATATTTCACTGTGAGTGAACTCGTTTTTAAACAGATCAGTGTTGGCCATAATGAACATTAGTTATTTCTTTAATGTGTGTTGATATTTAAAGTAAGACAACCATCAAACGAAAACAAAAATGTGATATAACTGGTGATTCATTATAGTAGGCCTACAGTATAGGCCTATGTTCATTTCATTTTACAATAAATCGCCCGATTACGGGTGTCAGTTGAATCTCGAAATGGATCTATTCACATTGCTTCTTTCGTTCTAAGAGCTAATGTGTTGTTTGAACAAGGATAAGGTAGTCACGAAGAGAACAATAAATTCCCCAAAAACTTTAAGGGGGGAGGGGGTATACCTTATGAGGATTAAAGATAGTAGGCCTACTTCTATCGACAATGCATTGGCTAATTTGTATTTAAATTATGGGGTCTTGGCATGAGGTGGTTTGTTTATCCATCCAGGATACATTTCAAAAGAAATGTATTAGGAATGCCTGATGCCATGTTAAATACAATGCCCATACTTCACCTCTTTGTTTTAAGTTTAAAATTACCAAGTTCGAGGAAGTTTTATTATGATTATTTTCTAAATTGTTTTCCTGAAAACTTTTAAGTTTTCATGAATATCTTGGTGTAAAGGACAAAATAAATTACTGCTGAAAGGCACTGAACACGTTTGGTAATTGAAGGAGTAGTAGGAACAATGGGGGTTCTGGACCACCTTGCTTGGGGGTATATACAAATAGAGCACATGGGGTTTGCTCCCAGCTTTTTTGATAGGGCTCGCCCCGCTCTCTTGGTGGGCTGCTGGTTCTAGACCACTTTTGGGTTGGGGTATATATACAAATAGAGCACATGGGGTTCTACTAAATTTTCGTATACGAAAATTAGGTTTTAATAGGGCTCGCCCCGCTCTCTTGGCGGGCACGACCCACAGCCAGCGACCCCCAACCTTAACGCTTCAACTTTCGTCTATGAAAGTTGAACACGATGGAGTGTAGCACGGTGTACACAATGAGTGAACCTAACTGTAGACGTTTACGTTTGTGAATAACTGGGTGGAGGTTCGTTAAGTTTGCTACCACGGCTGAATTTAAAACTGGCAAAGCAACCGCACTTTATTTCAGTGTCGTTGCCGCAAGCTCTTTCATTATTGAAGCTCGGGCTTCGGCCATCAGCTCGTTTTTTGCTACTTCGTTGGTTTGAGCTGCGTATACTTTGCGGCTTTTTTCTGAATATCAGCTTTTATTTGTCGATATTTATTTATTTCGTTAATTACGAGCTTGAACTCTTCAGGGGAGATGTGCCCATCTTGAAGCGCTTGTGAGATCACATCTGAAACGCTGTTGAGCTTAGATAGAGCGAGAACACGAATCTCATCGTGTTTTTTAGCTTTTACAAGGAGCCGCCGAGAGACGAACTTGCCGGCAATACCGGCAAGACCACAAAAACCTGCAGCTGCTTCAAGTGCAATGACAATAGGCGCAGCTATAATTGTGGAGAGCAATCCTACACCAGTAGCTCCCATTCCAAGGCATGATAGAATCAACACTGTGTCAATACCATCAACGATATTGATAGATCTACGGTACTTTTGTACAGCTTACTTCTGTCTTCTATCTCTTTTCAAGTTTGCGTTCGAGGTTGCGGATTTCAGTCAGGCGATAATTAGAGCCTGTGTTGTTGTCCTCAGGCTCAAGAACGGGATACAATCGCTCAGTTGTTTCGATGGTAGGAGCTGTTGGTATCTTAGGCATTTTCTCGAATTTCAAGCACAACAGTTATGGGTTTGCTATGGTTTTGTAGCAACAGGTTATGTTTATCTAACGCGCGAAGGTTCAATTGATGTATGTGCCCAACTTCAAGTTTTTGTACATAGGACAAATAGGATTAATGTTTATAACACCTTTGGGTGCGGCTGGGGTTATGGCTAGTAGTGTTGAAGGAGCGCCATCAACGATGTTGGAGGTTGTAGAAAGTTGATCGAGGTGTATGTATACCCACTTGTGAATATCGAAGTTAGAGGGTCTGTCTCCTCGTATTCCCCATCAATCCAACCTTTTTCGCTGATACCCAACAGGCGGCGTATATCAGAGGGTATTTTTAAGGCTCCGCCCGTTGGAATGCTGAACATGACTAGATTTGTTGCTTTATCTATCTCGACCGATACTTGGGGCAGCTCTTTTGTGAACAGATTTTGTAGGTATTCAAAGGTATATAATCCAGCAGGGATCATAATCTTTCGAGGTTTATCATCCAAGGTAGAACGCCACAAAATTCCAGCTGAATGCCCAATATTTCGATGGCTAACCTCATAATGCAAACCTCTGAGGGCAGCATAGAGCTTGCCATCTGTATTATCGATTACAGTCTGGAGATGCGACGCTTCTTCATTTTGAATATCGGTTAGTGCCACAAACATAACTAATCTTTTGTCTACGAAAGATTGTTAATGCAGTTATACCAAACAAAGCTTATAGCTTCAACACAGACGCATCTACTAGACAGGCTTAATCTCAAGTACTGCAGTCATAGAGATAGGATTGTCACGCATATCTTTACCATATTCATCTAACACGAGAAAGTTTAGTTTATATATGTGTTCTTCTTTAAGTTTTTTGTACATAGGGTAAGCAAGGTTAACGTTTACACTGCTTTCAGATTTGAACGGGGTTATGCTTAGCAGCGATGAGGGGGCGCCATCAATAATATTAGAAGCCGCATAAAGTTGATTGAGGTGTATAGAAACCAGGTTAGGGGTATGGAACCTTGAGGGTCTAATTCCATCTACTCTTCCTTGGAACCAATGATCGTCAAAAAGATTAGAGAGAATGCCCAATAGTGAACACATTGCACCATCAAATTTAAAAAACATAGAACCACTCCTGGCATTGATACTGACAAACCCCGTTGTTTTGTTCATTTGGAGTCCTATTTGGGTATATTTGCTTTGAAAAACTGTTGTATATCTTCAAAGGTGTACATTCCTCGAACAACTTTAATCGAGGTATAACTAAGATTATTATTACGGTCAAACTTAAGATCAACAGTAGAGTCAACATCAAGAGTGTTAGTTTTTTTAAAATGCAACTCTCTTAGGGCAACACAGAGTTTACCATTTACATTGTTAATTGCGGGTTGGAAGAGCGGCGCTTCTCTCTTTTGAATATTGGTTTGTGTAACAAACATAGCGAACTTAACTTTTCTACAGAAAAGTTTCTTTTGAACTTATACGAGTATAACTTAAACTTTGCAAGCAAAGTTTGTGCAGTTATGTCTAACCAAGCTTATAGCTTTAACACAGATGCATCTTACCAAACAGGTGGGGTATACTCCGCAAAATCTCAACCCGTATTGCAAAATGTTACAATACAGGTTGATACGGGGTGGCGAGCTTTGACACCGTCTTTCCGGATATATTGTCGGCGGAGCGGTATAGGCTGCCACACGTACAAAGTGATGATGTAGTGGACACGTGGAGCTCAAACCCGATAAAATTTTGGCAAAATAAGATTAACTTTGCAGTGTGGTGTGCTACCACAGGTTGCGGTGTCTCTGCAGAAGACCATCTTAGCTCTAAAGTCCCGATGGTGCGATCAGTCTACCGCTTTCACGTATACTACCAGGTGCGAAGGATTCTTGAAGGGATGCAGGTGCCACTCCCACAGGATGACACTTGGGATGCCTTTGATACCCCATACAACCAGAGGGTATATGAGCAAATTTGCGCGGAGTTTGGTGTCTCACCGCACACCGACTGGCGGCAGAGCATCGACCAAAATAGTGGTCTTGGAACGCCGTATCATTGGTGGAAAGGTTCAGTGCTCTCTATTAAAGAAGTGAGCAACGATTTGGTTGCTAGTGGGGTCTTAACCCCAGCTTCGGTGTTTCGTCGAACGACTATAGAAAAGACCGCATGAGCTTTGGTGATAGACCAGCCACGTTCAGCGTCGACTACATCGGTCAGGGGCCAGAAGGAGACCAAGCATGGACAACATTTGTTCTCGACAAGTCGGAGGGCTTTACCCAACCTGGGGTTGAAAGAATCAACGACTCTATCCGAACATACGTGTTGGCTATCCTAGGCGCACAGGCGCAGATTCGCTCGAGTATTATTGGCACCGGTGCCGCATTTGACACCCAGAAACAGTTCTTAGCGAATGTTGAGGATGCAGTCTCAAGCCCTGTAGATCTCCCGAGTGCGGTGGCACGCTACCAAGACATGCTTCGATACGCCCGCTCTAAGGTTGACTATGTATTCGGAATTGGTTTGTATATGGCTCCCAGCAACATGGAGTTGCAGATTGGAACTATTCAGGACTACAACAACGAGATTGTGATCGCGGAGCAGGGGCAAAATTTGGGCTTTAACAACGGTATAAATGCAGTTGTCGAGAATTTGTTACCTGTAAAGGATATGGAGGGGCCTCCTGCAAGGCCAGCACACCTAGCTCAAACTCCGGAAGTTAGTTTGATGGGACCGGTTTTGGCACAGCCTGATATCGACGTAGATGAAAGACAAACTTTCGTAGACGAAAGTTTAGCGCACTATGATGGGCGAACTGCACTTGTTGTTGGTGGCGTTGCTCTTGGTCTCGGTTGGCTCGCTCTACGCTAAAACTTTTGTCTACAAAAAGTTTTGTCTACAAAAACTTTTGTCTACAAAAGTTTATTATTTATAAAAGATTAAAGTTAACAGTACACCGCCGATGGCAACAATTATTGCCCATAGGTTTCCCGCGAGCCAGCCAGCAGTTTTACTCAAGAGGTTGAGGAGCCACGATATAATGCCTCCGATGATGCCCGGTAGTGCGGCTGCAGCCTTTCCAGCTAATTGGGCTAGAAGGCGCCCGAGAGCTTGCAAATGTGTTTTCGCCCACTCTTTTACCCCATCTTTACTTGCGGGGGGCGTGGGAGGTGTTGGCGGTGTAACCCCGCCAGCTGGCCCACCAGTCAAGGCAAGAACCAGAGTGCTGATGGCAAAGCCCAGTGCAGTGATAATGGTGGCTATGGTCACACCCTGCTCGCGGAACAGGGTCCGTAGCCGATCGGCCAGAGATTTGTTTTTATCTAGAACGCTAGATATGGTCTCACGAATTTGGCGGAACTGTGACCGAAGTTGTTGGTTGAGGACATCAACGCTGTCTCGAGCCGCTGCGAGATCATCTTCGGCTTTTGTAATTTCACGTTCGATTTGGTCCGCTCGCTCAGTTGTCCCGGGTTGCTTAAGCTCTTCGCGATAGCCCTCGATTAGCTGCTGGAGAGAAACTACTTTGCTCTCTTGCACCGCTTTTGTGGCACGCAAAGTTTTCAGGGCTTTGTCAAGCCCTAGAATCTCTCTCATAGGCAAAAGATTTTCTTCCTCAGTAGGCGGCTCAGATGACTTACTAATAAGTAAATCATCTAAAACATTAACTGTCTGATCTAGTACATCACCATCTGCTTGTGTTGCATTTTGTGCTTTATCAGCAACCTTTTCTAACTCGCGAAGGGTAGGTCGAGAATGACGACGCAGTGTACTGTCGTACCCAGGCAGGTTGAGAAAATCTCGAATAGCTCTGGAGCCCCCAGAGCCAAAACTTTGGGCAATAGTACCCAATCCTAAAAACTTTTAGGGCCTTTAGTAGCACTCATCCGAACCTTTTTATCACCTTCTACCCAGTAAAGTGTTTTACCATCTTCGCCGACCTGAAACCGTTTGTATTCTATGATCGTAGGTCGAGGGCCATTGTTTAGACCTATCTCCTCATAGAAAGCATTTACTAAACGGTCTCGCTGTTCTCGCAACTCGTCTGTACGGATGTCGTCGCGCGCTTGGTTGATGCGGTCGCCGTATTCATTAGCCGATAGCCCATCTAAGGGTGCCCCGATAGGAGGTTCAGGGGAAATAAAACTGGTTTCTTCTTCGACTTCTGGTTGTTTTTCGGGTGCATCAAAATCATTCATTTCAAAGCCACCTTCTGCCATATTGAATACAAAGGTTGGCTTTACTTATATTGAACACTCGCCAAGGTTTAATACACACAAACTTTGTATAGACAAAAGATAAAGTTTGGTTTGAATGGCATCGTCAAAGTACGGACGCAAACTGAATCCTCTTAGAAGCCTGCGGGATCCACTCGGGATCAAAGGCATACGGCAGAGCGTGGTTGTAACCAACAACCCCTCCACTATCGACCAAAATCAGCAGCTCTTGGTCCGCTTTCCCAACCTTGGCGCCCAGGATGTGATTGTTCCTGGAACAGCCCGCCTCGCATTTACCATCGCCCTCACCTCGACCGACGACAATCGAACAGTGGTTCAAAACCTTGGCCAAGCCGTTGTGAAGAAAAAGACAATCAGGATCAGTGGTAATGAGGTCATGTCTATAGATGACAGCGATGTTATCGGCTGCTACACCGACCTTTGGAAAACGTTGGGAGAGCGCCGGTCTCAGGTCTACCAGGGTATTGATGTGGCGGAAGACGCTAACATGCTTAAACTGAGGGTGGGCGCCGGAGATGGTGATAGTTCTACGGCGCAAGACAAGGCTGTTGCAGATGCATACAGCAACAGATTTAGCATTCCACTAGACTTTGAACTGTTGGAGAGCCACATGCCGTTCTTCCAGTCAGGCCTTGGTGACCGATTGGAGTACGAGCTTACCTTTAATGACTACAGCCGCGTTATAATGGCAACAGGTGATACAGATGCTAGCTACGTCATCGACAACATCTCTCTCGAGTTTGAAATTATGAGCGAGCCAAACTTAGCCCGAATGATTCGCAACCAGTATACTGCGCGAGTTGCCATCTTGTATGACCGCATTTTGCGCCACCGAAAGGTCACCCTCAACAAGAGTGATACGCTGTGGAACGTCAATCTTAATATTCCAGCCCGAAGCTTTAAGGGAATACTCATGCTCTTCGAGGATGCTGGAGCGGCGACCGCGTTTAACCGAAATACAGAATCGTTCTATAACCCCAAGATCGAAAAAGTTGAGGTCATAGTCGAGGAAGCCAAACCAGTTGTATGCCCAGGGTATGCGCGGGTACCAACAGTGGGATGAAGTTCGAAAGTACTTCGCTAGCAGCCCTTCAACCAAGCGCCACCCCACGTCTGCAATGGTCACCAAAGACTTAGCATTCGCTGATGTAACGGTAGGAGAGTATTTGACAACAAAGTACGGCCTATGGCTGGACTTGAGAAGCAACGATGATGACTCACTGCACGGCAGCGGCAGGCGCATAGAAAATGCAAGTGAGGGGGTCACAGTCCAGATCACCAAAAAGGCAGAAACGGCGGGCACATTGAACATGTATTTGTATGTTATCATGGATGCTCAGCTCAACATTGAAAATGGTCGATATATCAGTGCGCTCTACTAAACCAAACTTTTGTAAACAAAAGTTTTCGTCAACGAAAGTTCAAAGTAAAACTTTCGTACACGAAAGTTTAGACAAAAGTAAAAACTTATACGAGAATAAGTTTTTACCCCACTCGGCCATCATCTGTGGCCAGACTGGCTGTGGGAAAACAGTCTTTATCTTAAACCTTCTCGAAGATCACTACTGCGGCGAATTTTCGCACATCGTTATACTCTGCCCCACAATTCGTTGGAACAAAACGTACCACGAGCGATCCTGGGTGTGGACAGACCCAGAGGTCTATATCGTCGACCCTGGCGATCAGCTTCAAAAGTGGTTGCGAGCTTTTTACTCGATTTTTGCTGGCGAGCCGACATTGTACATCATCGACGACTGCTCAGCTAGTAAAGCTCTGACCAAAAAGAAAGACATGCTGTCTGAGCTTGCGTTCTCGGGGCGCCACGCCTCTCAATCTGTGTGGGTTTTGACGCAAAAGTATAACTCGGTTCTTAAAGATCTCCGCGAGCAGACTAAGTGGATAGGGCTCTTCCATTGCAAGGACAGGGACTCTTTTGAAGATTGCCTGCGAGAAAACGACGTTGTCCCGACGAGAGAGGAGCGAGATGCGCTTAGACAGCAGCTATCTAAAGCTAAACACGCTAAGCTTATACTAAAGACTGCTCAGCCGGTTGCTTATCAGTTGTTAACATAGCTTAATAGCTTGCTAAACTAAAGTTCTATGTGGGAGCAAACACAGCTAGCCATACAAACTATACATCTGGCAGTAGTTCTTGTGATGTTTGTCAAGTATGTTAGACTCATGCGCATAAACTTATACAGAGTATAAGTTTGATCTCAAAAGTTAAGATGGATTGTGATGATTTGATCAACCAATTGTTGCAAGAGGTTCCCGATGAAAGCACCGATACCACCGTCTCGACGCTAAACAAAACTTTTGTAGACAAAAGTTTGAGCTGCACCTCGTCTACAAAAGATTTGCCAGCAAAAGATTACAAAAGTTTGGATCGTTTGCAAGAACAAAAACGGACCCGGCTGGCGGCAATTGTGGCTGGCGGCACAGCCCAAAATACATAGGAACCCGACTAACCCTTGCACAACTTGATGTGATGAGTGATGACGAGATTTCTAAGCACTATAGCCGCTATGAGGCACGACTAGGGGCCTCAATGACAAAAACTCTCGGGGCGTCTGCGCTGCAGATGTATGCACTAGCGGCTAGCACATTTCTACCAATTCCACCCGAAAATAAGCCTCAGCTCGTCATAGACCTCGAGGAGGACCCCTTTGTCGGACATGCGCTGACGACAGCCTGCTGCGAGCTGTATTATCGCTATGGTATGTACTTAGCCCCGCTTACAGCAGCGATGACAACTGCTAAGCACTGTCAATTTAAAGACAAAACTTATACGAGTATAAGTAAAACTTTCGTACACGAAAGTTTAGATGACAGAAAACTTGGAAACGACATCGACAGAAGCAGCACAAGCTCTGGAGATGACAGCAGCGCAAGACCTAGAGACGACATCGACGCAGTTAAAAGTCAAGAGAGTGACTAATAAAGATCCACAAAAAGTTGAGGCTGGCCGCAAAGGTGCAGCAGCTAGAAAAGCAAAACAAGAAGCGCTGAAAGAGCAGCTGCGAAAGGCCAAACAGAGTCTCAAACAAACTTTCGTAAACGAAAGTTTTTCTGAAGATAATCTTAATCCTTCATCTACAAAAGACCGCGAACATAAAAGTGAAATCTCATCGCAATCAGAAACTAATCTTTTGCCTGCAAAAGATAATCTTTGCAGGCAAAAGATTGTTTGCTCCTTGCAGGGGCTGTTATAGCTGTTGGAGCTGTGGTATATGCTAAGTTTTCGTATACGCCTGCAAAACAATTACCAAATGTATCTCAAAAATCAAAGACAAACATATTAGACAAACAAACTAATCCTCATTATATGCAATAATAATCTCCTACTTGCATAACAAAAATGACTACCCCAGTACTGATGGTAAACAGCTTGCTAATTTGGTGTACCACTCCGCCGTAGTAAGTGGACTTGCCGTGGGATACGCTACTCTTGGTAAAAATCATAAAGGTGTTACGCCAAAGTTAGACTTTGCGCCGTATGATGTTGGCATGGTCATACTAGATGTTGGCCTAGCTATGGCCACTAAAGACATGCTTGTCAAGCAGGGATACTCCCTGCAGACATATTAAAGTAAAGATGTATAAGTTTTCTCTTTTGAATACAAAAGATTATACAAATATAAGTTAAACTAAACTTATATAAATATAAGTTTGATGGCTTCTATTGTAATGCTTGTTGGCGGAGCGGTCGTGAACGCACTTGCGTTCTCTGGGTCAAATTTTCTGTTCTCGATGATGCGTGATCCAGGTGCCGATGAAGAGCGAAAACGACATGACAAGGCTGTAGAACAACTTCAAGCTGCGCAGTCTGAATGGTCACGCAAGAGGGCCGAACGCCTAGACTGGATTAATGAAGAGCTTCGCCGCCAAGGACATGCCGTGCACACTTTCCGCAATGTTGATGAAGCTATTCGCCAGTACAATCTTATAAACTTTTCTACAGAAAAGTTTGGCAGTGATTCAATGGCCCCCACGCTAGAAGAACCAAAACCCAAACTCTCAGATTTCTACTTGCCGTCCCCAGAGCAACGTGATCGCGAAATTGCTTTCGTTATCATGGGGCTTGGAGTTACTTCCTTCGCAGCCTATAAACTTTTTTGTTAAGTAAACTAATCTTTTGCCTGCAAAAGATTATCTTTTGCTTGCACAGAAAAGTTTGATTAGGTTTAGTTTAGTTATTTTTTGCAATCACAAACTAATCTTTGCAGGCAAAAGATTTTTTTTCTACAGATAATCTTTTGATTGTAAAAAAAACTTTTCTTCAGAAAAGTTTAGTTAGACTTTTGCAGGCGTAAACTTATATGGATACTAAACTGTCTGCATTGTACTACAGCCCCCAAGGATACTGGAAGGGACTTGCGGCCATACAAAAACTAGCCGAGGCTGCAAAGGTCACTCAAGATGTGAGTAAAGATTGGCTCAAGAGACAAGCTATATGGCAGATATATCTCCCATCCCCTCGCCATGTGCCTCGCCCAAAATTTGATATTTCAGTGCCTAATGAAGTCCACCAAGCTGACCTATTGTTTCTTCCACACGATCGCCTGCCCAGGGGCCGAAAGATTTACAAATACGCCCTGACTGTGGTTGATGTTGCCAGCCGCTACAAAGAAGCTGAACCACTGACTTCAAAGAAATCCACCGAGGTGGCTACTGCTTTGTCCCGCATTTACAAGCGGGGACCTTTAAAGTGGCCGAAGGTGCTGCAGGTTGACCCTGGGCGTGAGTTTATGGGCTCCGTATCCCAAACTCTGGAGAAACATGGTGTCAAAGTCCGACGGGGTGAAAAAGATTTGCATCGAGCGCAGGGCATCGTGGAAAGATTCAACCGAACTCTAGCAGAAAAGCTCTTTGGGCATCAGTATGCGGTAGAGCTGCGTCTCCCAGATGATGAGAGGTCAACTGAGTGGGTAGCACGACTTCCCGCCGTTGTCTTAGCTCTGAACACAGAGGTTACCAGATTGACGGAAAAAAGCCCTCAGAAGCCATCAAGGCAAAATCGGTAAAACAAAAGCCCTCTACCATTGCAGACCGCCCTGTTGGTCTCAACGAGCAAAAGCTCCCCTCGGGCGTGGGCGTTCGGTACCTCTACCAGCCAGGTGAGCTAGAAGGTGGGCGTCGTCGCGCAACTGACCCAGTATGGTCCCTCCGGGTGCACCGGCTTGGGCGTTCAGTCACTAAACCCGGAGAGCCTGTTCTTTATTATCTTATGAAAGATCGTGGGGTACCAGCTCGTGGGTTTGTACGAGAAGAGCTACTTGTGGTGCCTCCCAACACCCAGGTGCCACCTGTTAAACTTTTGCTTAAACAATCTCGTTGATAAACTAAACTAATCAAACTTTTCTACAGAAAAGTTTGCAAGCAAAAGATAATCTTTGCAGGCAAAAGATTAGTTTTTATGCAGGCAAAAGATAATCTTTTGCAGGCAAAAGATTAGGCATAATATCTTTGTGCCCATAGGCTAGTGTGGTGACACTGTCTTCAGCTATCCACCTCTTTGTGTCCAAGGGGGAGAGTGATACCTTGTTCAGACGCTGACCGTAAATTCTATGTCTCTCAGAACGCAGCACATCCATCCCGTGGCGGAAGGTCTTTTTTGTGATAGAGCCTCTTTATACTGCTCATGTCGAATTTGTTTCTTCACAACAGACTTTTTCACACCTTTGGCTTTTTTGATGTTATTCCCGCCAGCCTCGAAGATAGAGTACATCTTAGGCCGCAGCCCCACATACTCGGCGATGGGGCGCCCGGCGCACTCGTCCTTCATCTTTCCCAATACCTTCTTGTTTACCGTGTTGTGGAGGTAGTGCTCTTTGGGGTAGTCAGATGTGTCGTAGAGGTTCTGGTCTTCGGCTATGTCTTTGTACACATCCTCGGTTTGGATATCAAGGAGGAGAGAGTCTGTGTCTGTGTAAAGGAGCTGACACCGATCACCATACCGAGCCTTTATCTGATTATAGTAGAAGTCGTACATAAGGTGCTTCGAAAGGTCGAGTATGCTCATACCCACGTAGGCGGGCCGGTTGAGTACCAGGCGGCTCTTATGAACCTGGATCGCCGCGAGGTTGTCATCAAAGATGTTTGCCCGAGCAAAGGCCGGGCTGGCAATAAGTCTCCTTAGCTTATCTTCTTCATCACTGCGCACCAGCTTAACGTCGACCCGCTTGCGTAGGTTCTCCATCGTTTTCCCAAATACACTATTGTTCATGAGTTTGTAGAGGTTCTTTTCGAAGTCGCTGGTTGCCTCCTTCCGGTGCTCCGTGTTCATCCGGATGTAGGGTTCCATCCAAGGGCTCTGCTCAAAGCGAAGAGCCCGGTGGATCTTCTTCAAGCGCATGCCGAGAGAGAGGTACAGCTGTAGGTTGCGATAGTGTAGCACATATCGTTCTTTATCACGGAGATTGGGTACCAGCTTTTCAACCTCTGTTGAAACTAATCTTTTGCCTGAAAACTTTTCTGTAGAAATAATCTTTTGCTTGAAAACTTTTCTGTAGAAAAGTTTGATTAGGTTGTGCTGATACTCGGACATCCACTCTCTCTGAACGACCATGCGCTCTGGCGCTAACGGATAGGCGTTTTGTGCGTCGTGGAGCTCTACAGGGTACTCTAAGTCTACCTCCAAGATGTAGCCCTCTGGGCTGTCTGCCGGATGCTCCGTTAAAACTTTTGTAGACAACAGCTCCTCCACCCACTCAAAGCCGCCTGTAGGCAGCGACTGGCTCATTGCCCACCCATATAGGTTGTTAGCATCCAGGTAAGAAATGTACCTGTTCGGCTCGGAGGTGTTAAAGCCCTTAACCAAAGGGTTGTTAGCTCTCGCAAAGCGCTTAGATACCATGGAGATACCACCTCGCATCCCCTTCTCGATGAAAAGGTGCTGGTCATAGTCTGTGAGCAGTTTGAGTTCTACACCCGTCTTTTTGAGCAACGCGTCCCAAGAGAGGCCAGGACTGGTGTAGTAATGTGCGGGGTCCAAGCCGTACTGCCGCATGCAGGTCTTCCGGAAAGTCTCGAAGACATCTGCCAAAAGGAGCACATCTGTGCGGTTGTAGAGGTCGTGGTAGTCTCCCATAGTGTGGCATCTAAAGGTCTCCCACACCTTTTGTGCATGAACGTAGTCGGCCTCGCTAATGTACTCGTCTTTCAGCTTGCTGTAGAAGGCTTCCTTCGGAGGAGACCTGGCTCTGCAAACCTTTCCCAAGAGTCCATGTACTCGTACGGGTAGACGCCCTTGCGCAACAAAAGATTGCGCCTTTCTTTACATGGCTCGTACTGGCCCGTTATTTGGAAAGCCTCGGGCAGGTTGGCTGCTACTAACTCGTCAAGAGAGGACGGCAAGAACTGGACGCTGTCGATAAATCGGAGCTGACCGAGGGAGAAGCTAATGTATTTCTCGGTGTTGTTCGGGATGCAAGAAATCTTACCCTCTACCTTGGAAATAGCCTGCATCAGGAGGTGAGAATCGTAGCCCCGCAAATTGTGGAAGACCACAGGTATGGTTGTGGTTTTAGGGCTCAGGCGCAGCTTCAAGTTGCAAGCGTTGTGTGCAGCACCTCTGAATTTTCCAGTGATATGACAGTGGTCGCGGACAGTATCTCCCTCAAGTGGCTTCTCACACACGTGGCAGGTGGTGGCTGCCTTAAAGGCTCGCCGGTCATTAGCGGTCATCTTCATTGCTTTAGGGTTGGCTAGCACCTCCTTGATCTTTCGCTCCTCATACTGGATCGCTTTTAAGAAGTGCTCCGCCGCGTCGTGTCCACGGTATTCTACAGGTGTTTTTGTCCGTCCATCGCAGCGAACGACTACATAGCAATAGCCACAAGTCTCGTGGTGCTGCGTCTTCCGAGTGTTGCTCTTCGTGGGGTCCAGCTCGGGCCCTCTACCTTTGTAGTTAGAGCCTCAAAGTCGGCGTAGATGATGAAAGGGGCGGGAAACTGCTTGTGGTGGTTTTGAAAGGTCAGCTTATTTTTCCCTCTTCTGGCATCTCTACCCTCACCGCCGTCTGACCGATCCCACAACATTCAGGCTTGTGAGCTTCTAGGAGGTCTTCTCTCGAGTACCCATGGAGACATCTCTCACAAAAGTGCGTACGCTCCCGGTGCTTGTTTTCTTGGTAGAGAAGACGGTTTAGGTTTTTGACCCAGGTGTAGTGAAACTTGCCTGCCTTCTCGATCAGCAAGAGGTTAATCCTGGGCATATCCATGGGCTTTTTGCTTAGCCCGTGAACGATAACACCCTTATCCCAGCCAAATATGTTGATAGCTAGGTTGTTTTGTTTTTCAACCTTCAGGATCTGAGAGTAGGGAGTAGGAGCCTCGATCCCCGTGAAGTC
Source organism: Plazaster borealis (assembly GCA_021014325.1). Taxonomy (NCBI): domain Eukaryota; kingdom Metazoa; phylum Echinodermata; class Asteroidea; order Forcipulatida; family Labidiasteridae; genus Plazaster; species Plazaster borealis. Next base: position 8,704,071 of record CM037467.1, read on the forward strand.
TAGGCCATCATCAGTGGGATATTGGGAAGGCCTATCCGTGTGGGCTCTGGCGGGGAAGAGAGCAGACCGTAAGGACCATCTCAGGCAGTGATCATCATTGTTCTTCACGTTGATGACCGCCTTCTTGCTTTTCACCGCTGCGGGTAGTGGAATGTATGAGCCGCCTCTCAAGGGCTGGTACCGAGCAATGTCAAGCCACAGCATCTCTACGTGGTCAACCGTCCACCCCGAGCCTCTTTGAGTAAATTTTTCAAGCGTCTCCTGGATGCGGGAAAGGCCCTGTCTAGTGCATCATTAATATCGTTAGCCTGCAAAACAGACTCTTGTTTGTGGCGGAGCACGGGATCAGTGTATTCCTCACTCCCATCAGGGTTGTCTTTTCGAAGTTGAAGCTTGAGAGCCAGCTGAAACTTAATACCGTTAAAAGCTTTAAGCTCTTCCTCAAGTTTTTGGTAAATCTGAGAGCGCAAGTCGTCCAGAAAGGCTCTGGGGTCTGCGCTAAGGAGATGCCCTTTGGGCACAACCATCTGCCAACCCCGCAGATATTTCCCGATCACCCGTGGGGTCTGCCTAAAGACTAGCTCATCCGTCTCTTTATATTCAAACTGCTCTAGAATCTCATTTTGGTAGTCTTGTACCGTTCTAAACGTTTTTGAAGTACTCGTCATTTATAGTATAAGCTACGACGTATTTCTCTAATAGAGAGTCATTAACACACAAAACCCAACAGTAGAGGGCATGAGGTTTGCTGGTGATAGCATAACCTACAACACACATATCTCTAATTGAAGTGTTCATTTTACAAAACTTAGGAATTTCCCATGCACATTGCGCAATAAATTGGGGATTCCCTAATGATAAAAAACCATTTAGACATAAATGTATACCTGAGATATTCAATCTGCGAAATGAAAGGACACAATGTTTGTGCTTGGGTTAAAGTTGGTGAAGTTGATCTTTGTAATAGGAGCTGTTGCGGTAAATATTGTAAGTACCACTTAGTAAAGATCCGTAAAGGCAGAAATATTTCAATACCCTGTAAATCCTGTGGTATTGGGGTTCAGAGTGAAATACAGCTATGCCGAGACTGTGGCCGAGATAAAATAAGACATAGGAACATATCTCAAGAAAAAAAAAGCTAAACAACAGTTTTCGGTGGTGTTGTCACAGCTCTTAGCTCGTGTTCAACTTCCGTAGACGAAAACTTTGCCTGCAAAAGTTTGTTATATCACAATTTTTGTTCTGCGGTGTGCCGGGCAAATCTTCTTGTGCCTCCACAAGGAGGAGCTACAGCTCAGCTCCCCACCACAATCCATACATATGTATTGCCGCGGTTCTTGTAAGCAAGGTGTCTTACGGTTCTCCAGGTGTCTCTTCAGGTTGTAGTACCTCTTAAAAAATTTGTGGCACTTATCACACTCCATCGTGTATACAGGTGCAGTGTATATGTCTAATTGTATATACAAATGAGGCGTTAAGGTTGAAAGTCACTGGCTGTGGGTCGAGCCCGCCAAGAGAGCGGGGCGAGCCCTATTAAAACCTAATTTTCGTATACGAAAATTTAGTAGAACCCCATGTGCTCTATTTGTATATATACCCCAACCCAAAAGTGGTCTAGAACCAGCAGCCCACCAAGAGAGCGGGGCGATCCCTATCAAAAAAGCTGGGAGCAAACCCCATGTGCTCTATTTGTATATACCCCCAAGCAAGGTGGTCCAGAACCCCCATTGTTCCTACTACTGAAGGTATAAATATTGAAACTCGATACCTTTCCTTCCAGTCCACATTCGGAATTTATAAAGGACGCCGAACACATTTCCATATTTTCCGAAATTTCGGCATTCAGGTAGAATACACACACATTAGGCCTAATGGGCACCAACACCTCTTATAATGATGATTATTTTAAAGGCATCGTACACGTTTCAAAGACCAGTGTTCTCACTTGGTGTATCCCAACATATGCATAAAATAACAAGCCTGTGAAAATTTGGGCTCAATTGGTCATCGAAGTTGCAAGAAAATGATGAAAGAAAAAACACCCTTGTTGTACAAATGTGTGTGCTTTCAGATAGGAATAAAAGGCTTCTAACAAGAAGTTGTTATTATTTTAGTGAGAAATTACCTCTTTCTCAAAAACTACGTTACTTCAGAGGGAGTCGTTTCCTACAATGTTTTATACTATCAACAGCTCTCCGTTGCTAGTTACCAAGTCAGTTTTTATGTTAATATATATTTTGAGTAATTACCAAACGTGTGCAGTGCTAAGTTTAAACGCAGTAATTTATGTTGTCCTTTAAGTGAGAAGAAGAAAAAGATCCATGGATTTTCTATTTGCCACTGCAGACGACTTGTGAAACCGAGTAGGCCTACATGCCACGAGCTGGTTCTTATTTGATAAATGAAATGTGAAATTTAGTATTACTTTGTGTAATTGGTGTTATAAAGGTTTGGGGATCAACTTTTATGAGAATTAAGGGCCGTAAAAAAAATATCACCTCTTTGAACCGCCTACGTACTCCGATGCTATACGTGTATACGTACACGTACGGGTTGTGATTGTACATGTACAACCGGGCCAGTTCTCACCGTGCGTCTCAACCAATCAGAATGCAGGAATCACATGTGCAATCATGGCGGCTTTTTACATGTGCAATCATGGCGGCGTTTTTGGACTACCGTCAGTATTTCCTGTTTCCTGACTGGACTACAAAAAATTAGGCCAGAAATCAACTATTTTGAGAAAGAATATGAAATTTCCTATCCATTACTGTAAGTATTGGCGTGTGGGAGAGTTTATTAGAGGGACATATTGTGGTGTAATTGTGTTGGTTTCGTTTCGTTTTGAAACAAAATTTGACGATCAAAATACACCACTAGAATATCAGTAAAGTCAATTATTTTTAAAAGCAAAATTGACGATATACTCCTAAACTTAGCAATTGTGGAAATATTTTTGTGAATTAACGTCTAAAAATTGAGAAACTACACACATTCCACGAACGGTTCCAGTTCATTAAATATTCAAAGAGAGGTCACGCTCGTCCGACCCATGCATACAGCGCAAAGAAAAGAAACGGATTTTGTGTGTGCTGCGGACTGACTGAATTTGTCGGTGTTATGCGAAGTAAAAAAAAAACATGTTTAGCGTCCCCTCCCGCTTCATTTTAGGGGCCGCATGGATTTTATTTTGTAATTTTACCAATTCAAAATGAGATAATAAAAAAAAGTAGAGATTCAGTTTTTGTGACATCACAAAAACAAGGTGTTCGAGAGTAATGTCATCAAATTATGAGTGAACGAATTGGTGTCGACAAGTTACCTTATCAATCGAACGTCTGGTACAGGAGTTACATTTGTTCATTATAAAAATTCAACTTCCTGTTTGAGCTGGAAGTCGAGGTCAAAAGGGTTCACACTTTGTGCAGCGTTTGTTGACTTTTTGAAGACCTTAACAATGATGTATACATAAAAAACAAAAACATATGTCTGGTTAAGGAGTTATAATAAATTAAAAGATTAAACTTCAAATTCCGATTTGAACCGGAAGTCAGAGTCAAAAGGGTCACATTTTGTGTAGCGCTTGTTGAAATTTCACTGACCTTTCAAATGATGTAAAGATTGTAAAAATCCATTGTGTGGTACATTGTTATGGCAAGTTGAACAAGATTCAACCACGTTAAGGCCACAAAATAAAAAGAAAAGCAAAAAGAAAAAAGAAAAAGAAAAAAAGGCAGCTTGACTTGAGTTGCATGGAACTATGAAAGCAGCCAGTTTTTGTAATAGTCCTCACGGCATGCAGAAGACGTTTAGAACACCAGGTCCGAAGCTATAAGGGGGCGGAGCGGACGCTTCCCCCCCCCCAAAAAAAGTCCCCAAAAATCAAAAAAGAAGATGGAAAAAGCCCCAAAAATGGTTTGAATTGGGCCTTCATTTAAAAAAATTTTCCCACTTGTACAAAAGTGTAGAGTAGTATTTGTCAGTATGAGGCAGATTATTTGTTCCCTTCGTATTTCGGAGTGGGGAAAGGATATCACGGGTTGGTGAGTTCGTAAGGGGTTGTGGTGATTTTCTAGTACGGTAGAGCAGGTATCTTTGCCCTTTCCCGCCTCGCTGGGGGTGTGTGAACGGGGGAGTGGTTACCTTTGGTGCTCGTGATTATTTTCAGTTGGAAAATGTTTCATGATTGGTAGAAAATCCCCAATGCAGAGCAAATTGTGTATCATCTCGTTTGTTGGTGATTGTAGTGTGTGACACCTTGGTATACTCAGGGTGTTTGAACGGGTTTGACATCGAAACAATAGTTGATGGATTGTTGGTAATGTGTTTTTTGAGAGAATAATGGATTGCTGTTGGCGTTTTCATGCCTCCTTGGCAATCATCATTTGCGTTTGGGTGATTCTAAAAGAATCGGTAGATCCTATGTCTTGTGAATGACATAATAATTTGTCACGCTGTGGTTCAAGGTGGTTTGGAATAAATCCGAATGCGAATATGATTTTTGAGCGATTCTTTTTGTTAGTGGGTAAGCGGTTTTGCAACTAACATTCTTCGGTGGAAGATAATGATGGGTCACTAAAAAAATTGTTTTAGGATGTAACGGAAGTTCAGAAAAAAGTAGTGAACAAATTAAGAAACACATTTCCAAATTTGGAAGGTTTAGTTTTCTTGTACATGATGAATTGTCTCCTCCCAAAATAATGTGGAAAATTCGAATAGAGTGTGTTTGCCCACTTTCTACAAAAGTGTAGAGCAGTACTTGAAAGTATAAACCAGATTATTTGTTCCCTTCGTATTTCGGAGTGGGGAAAGGATATCAAGGGTTGGTGAGTTCGTAAGTGGTTGTGATAATTGTTATGAGCGGGTATCTTTGCTCTTTCCCGCCTGCGGATGTGTGATTGGGGAGTGGTTATACCTTGGTTGTTCTTGATTATTTTCAGTTGGAAAATGTTCCATGATTGATATAGAAAATCCCCATTGCAGAGCAAATTGTGTATCATCCCATTTGCTGGTGATGTGACACTTTGGTATACTCAGGGTGTTTGAACGGGTTTGACATCGAAACAATAGTTGATGGATTGTTGGTAATGTGTTTTTTCGAGAGAATAATGGATTGCTTGGCATTTTCATTATAATCTTGTAAAGGATAATACATTATTAAAGGCATCGTACACGTTTGGTAATTACTCAAAATATATATTAGCATAAAAACTGACTTGGTAACGAGCAACAGAGAGCTGTTGATAGTATAACACATTGTGAGAAACGACTCCCTCTGAAGTAACGTAGTTTTTGAGAAAGAGGTAATTTCTCACTAAAATAATAAAAACTTCTTGCAATAAGTTTTTATTCCTATCTGAAAGCACACAAACAACTTCAAGGGTGTTTTTTCTTTCATCATTTTCTTGCAACTTCGATGACCAATTGAGCCCAAATTTTCACAGGCTTGTTATTTTATGCATATGTTGGGATACACCAAATGAGAACACTGGTCTTTGAAACGTGTACGATGCCTTTAAAATAATCATCATTAAAAGAGGTGTCGGTGCCCATTAAGCCTAATGTGTGTATTCTATCTGAATGCCGAAATTTCGGGAAATATTGAAATGTGTTCGGCGTCCTTTATAAATTCCGAATGTGGACTGGAAGGAAAGGTATCGAGTTTCAATACTTATACCTTCAATGATTATGTCAGGTTCGTTCATTTATTTCGAAAAAAAATCTAGCTTTGGACATCTTGATAATAATGTTGCTTGGTCGTTGTTTAGACGGACCGATAGATTTCGAGTCGTATAGTGGTATAAAGTACGTCTTATACCTGTTTGCGGTGCAGGATGGAGCAACCTGAAGATACCAGTCTCGCCATACGAGTGGCATACCCCGTTAGCTTGTGTAGCCATCGACCCACAATACCCGCTAAGGAGGCAAGTTTATAGACAGTAATGGTAGATAAATGATGGCGCTGTCCAATTCAGTGACACCCCAACACTGTTCACTTGAGATTGATATAAAACCGTAAAGGTGTTTTTACATGTTTTAGGGGCAGGGTCTGCGTCTGGGTATTATGTTCTCACTTCAGGTTAGACTTGGTTCAAGTCCCTTTCTCGTGCGAGGTTCCTACTAACACACATGTAACGCGCCAGCATGCAGCCACAGTACAGACATACGGCTCTGAAACATATAATACCAGTGCGCCCTCACCGACAAAATGTAGTTATTGCGGTGGAACAGGTTGGGGAATGCAGAAGATGAGGCAAGGAAGGGCCTTGCACGGGATTGGGACTTGTGGCAAGTCTACCGCTATCCCCGCTGATGCTTATTCTTCATGTTCACTGTAAACATTAATTTGTGTGTACCATTTCATCCAATCACAAGCTTATAACGTTCCATCACAGCGTTCGTGGCGGATTTAAGTCGTTATAATTATTGGCAGGTTGTATTCATATAAATGTAAATGCACAACGTGATCTGAGAGATGTGCGACTTCAGACCGATACACAAACAAGATTTGTTTGTTTCTTGACTGAAGTTTTCCCACGCAGTAAAGTCGTGTCAGTTTACTGTGCAGAACAAGCACCGATGATGGAGACACCAAGCAACACACCGTCCCTGATGGAGAATGGTAACTTTACCGAGGAAACATGCAGCAAAGACGAGCCATTTGTTTGCTTCGAGAGGAAGATCCCTATTGCAGTCACGCTCACCCTCATCAGCCTCGTGACAGTGTGCGGTAACATCTTCGTCATTATAGCGTATACCACCGACAACCGCATTAGATCCACGGTAGCCAATACCTTTATTCTCAACCTATCAATATGTGATTTGATCGTTGGGGCGGTTTCAATTCCCCTCCATTCCATATGGGTTATTATTGGTTGGTGGCCCTTTGGAAAGATCCCGTGCCAGATATGGTTGGTATTGGACTATAATTGCGCCGATGTTACTGTCTTGACCATGATCTTCATCAGTCTCGATCGCTACTGGCTTTTAACCAAGAAACTTGCCTACGGTACTTTCCAAACACAAAGAAAGGCCACTGTCATGTGCGTAACTGTCTGGATCGTCTATGCAGTGTATTATTTTCTTGTAATCTTTGCGTGGGGCCCGCTGTTTGGAGACGGAAATGTGGACTACTCCGAAGAATGCGAGCCTGAATTTATTAAGAACGGCCCCTTCGTTGGATTTCAACTTACAGTGGAGTTCCTAATCCCTCTTTTCGTAATTGTGTACTTGAATACAAAGGTGTACATGAACATCAAGCGGCGGTCAAGGGGACAATTCCGAAGTGCCTGCCCTCCACGCGAGATTTCACTCCCTGCCAGCAGCGGGGACGCAGCATTGCATGAAGTGACCTTAAGTTGTATGTCAAGTGGTGATTCAAATGCAGAAAGAGAACTAACTACTGACGTCATTTGCGAACCAAATCATTCTGCGGAGAAAGATAAAGGCACGGGAGAACCAATGCACTTTGATATCCAAGAATCCCACTGCAATGCTGGATACGATACTGAGATAGACGAGATAGCGATCATTTTAAATTCCGACCAACGGCTTCCTCCGGTTAGAACTTCTCAAGAAATCGGAAGGGAACGGGTCACTGAAGAGGCGGACAGTAACTGTAGCGACAATCAAGAGGTAAAGCAAAAGAGTGACATGAACTCGAGCGCTCCTGCACAAACCCGGCGAGCACGCAGGCTGCAGAGGCACCGCAAGGCAGCGGTAATACTGTCGGTCATCGTCGGTGTCTTCGTGGCGACGTGGCTCCCGTTTCAGGTCTCCTCAATCCTGGTGGCATTCTGTGAAGACTGCATCAGCGATCTGACCTGGAAAATCGTGAACTACTTGCTGTGGTGCAAATCAACTCTTAACCCGTTTCTGTACGCTCTCCTGGTCGTACGTTTCCGGCACAACTTCTTTCGCTATTTAGGGTTACACTTGTGTAAAACGCGACGGTAGTGGGGTGGAGGCTTTTTTGACCGGTGCCCATCCTTATACCCAATTGATAGCGGTGATCCAGTTCCACTAGGCCCTACTTTCATAAAAATTATATAATTATTATCATAACAGCAGATTTGGAATACCGGCACGTGATTGAGGCGTGGAACAGGAACGTTGCGTTCCCAAAATAAATAGGTTATTAGGTGTTTCCTTATGCCAGCACAATTGTCGAAATCCGTTGAGTTGTTTCATTGTAAAATGTCACCTCGTGTAAAATATAACTCTTCCGTCACTTTAAGAACGATGAATATTTTCCATATTTTCCTTTCAATGAAAAGTTTTGGACATTTGCTTGCCTGTGTGTGCGCGCGTACACACAATGCACGTAATAGCATTAGCTTGCATTTGCAGTTGCGCCCTCAAATTGGTCATATCACTAAAATGGACGAGGCTGTAAATTTGGGGTGATCAGAATATTAAACAAAATATCCCTGCCTTTCTGGTGATACCATTTGTTTACATCATAACCGAGAAGATGATTCGACCATTTTAGTTTACAAAACTTGAGTCATACCCCAAAACCGCAGAAGTACCTATTCAAATGTGCACAACACGCAAACAGCAACCTATTTTTTTACTGCATGGCCTCGCTCGCCGCTTTATAACCAAAGGAACAACTCAGTGTAGCCTTTGGGGTGACGTCATTCTCGAAGCCTGTGAAATCATCTTCACACTGATGCAACAGCTGTGTCTATTGGACAATATTTTCCAACGACCATCTTTAATTAAAAAACTTATACCCAACCACTGCCGCGGTTACTTTGTATGCCAGGGCACATACCATTCACATAACAATGTATAACATTATTTCACAGCGGGTGTGTGTGTGTGCGCGGGCGCGCCGTGTTGTGTGTACAGAGCTTTTGTCCTATTTTGTATACTTAGTTTTCATTAAAAGTATTATACAGGATTAATAAGGATAAACACATAATTGGTTAATTTTAATCAGGAAGCTAACTGATTATGAACATAATACTTTGTAACATACTTTTCCAATGATGTATCGATTGTAAAAACCCAATGTGTGGTTTAGAAGCTATGATTTTTGAAAGATTAAATTTCGTCTTTCGGTTTGAACCGAGAGTAAAGGTCAATTGGGGTCACATTCTGTATATCGTTTCCTGAGATGTTACATACTTTCTCAACGATGAATAGATTGTAAAAATCGAATGAGTTGTTCAGAAGTTAAGATTGTATATTAAATTTCAACTTCCGGTTTGAACCGGAATTCAAGGTCAAACGGGGTAACACTTTCTGTAGCGCGTGTTAAGTTTATTAAGACCTTTCAGATTATGTATGTATTGTAAATATCCAATGTGTGGTTCAGGAGTTATGACATTTTCAAATATTGAATTTTTCAAATATTTGGGTGACACAATTAGTTCATCCGTAAGCTTGGTTCACTTGGTTAAACAAACAATAAATTTCAGTATAATTTCATAACCTTGACGCGATATGCGCAAACGTTGCATGAACCACGAAAATTAAATTGCGCCGCGGTTCGCCAGAGAAAACATCAACGTGTTTATTTTGGCCAAGATTCTACATGGAAAGAACTATAATATTGTTGCCATAGAAACTGCACTCTGTTTAGGCAACTGTGGATGAAGCTACTTTTTTTACAAGAACAAGCACGTCTCATTAATCTTGTATTGCAGAACCATTATCTCTTCGGTCTTGGCGACTTCTGCAAAGCATGGTTGCGATAGTGAAGACAATTTCGCGTGATATTGTTTTCTGAATTCGTGCACTCTGTTTGGTTTAATAACCCGTTTATGTGGTTCAGCAATCTGTTAGAACAAAAAAAAATGAATAATACATTTGCATGATAAAGTTATCACTTCAACAACATAATAATTTATCGCACGTATAATTTCGATTGTCACGATTTCGATTGTCACGATTTCCACGAGGTATAGCAATTTTAATGACTGTTTTTTTTTGGTAGTCTTTTTAAACAAATAATACGTGTTAACTTTTTGTAATTTTTCTCCTCCCTTAAAAAAACCCCCAAAAGTAGGGAAAAACTTTTTTCAGCGAAAATGAGGGCAGTATGCGAGTACGAGTGGGCAATGCAAAAATATTGGGCTCGCTCTCAGGGGGCCCCGAAATATTGTTGTGTGTGAGGATGCCCTCTGGTGCATTATACATTTTCTGGTGTTGTGCGAAGTAAAAACAATACAATCATGTTCAGCGTCCCCGCCCAGATCATTTAGTTGCATATTATTTACATGTATTCTTGTGAAAGTGAGCTACAGAAGGGGTTTTAATACCAAACAAACTATTAAATAAAACCACTGTAAGCATGTTCAATGTATTGTCTAACACGTTTCTTTCATTAGTGTGTGTTGAACAATAGAAAAAAACCAATGGTTGTTCGAAATTTTAAAAAGAATGGCGGCCGTCTTGAAAATAAAAAGTAACAAATAAAAAGCCCCTCCCGCTTCCCTTTTTTTCAGGAACCCGGACGCTAAACCTGTTTAATTTTTTACTCGGCCTAATATCTTTTGAGCAGGAGCATATAGTTTGAATTATAATGATAATAATAATAACAATCACTATGTAAACCCTGCGAGCTTAATGATCTCAAATTACACGACTCATCCAAGGGACCCAGAACTCGGACATAAAAGTACTTGGTACTTGAAGATCAAGTACTTGGTACTTGGCTGTTGAACTCGGTACTCGGATATCAGAGTACTTGGTACTCAGAGATCCAAGTACCTGGTACTTGGCTGTTGGACTCGGACATAAGAGTACTTGGTACGTGGAGATCCAAGTACTTGGTACTTGGCTGCTGGGCTCATCCCTAAGAGTACTTGGTACTCAGAGATCCAAGTACTAGTACTTGGCTCTTGGGCTTCTTTTATAAATTTACTTTGTTATAGCTTTCAAAAGGTAAAACAAAAATTAGCACAACTAAATCTGACCTTTTTGCTTAAAATTGTATATCTTTTATTACATTACTTTGTTACATATTATCTATAAAGTTTTAAAAAGCAAAAATGTATAACTGGCCTGAATTCTTCCATACTTAAAAAACCCCAACAACAAATGGTTATAACGTTCAGAATGATTAAAACTTGGTCCAAAGACCGGCTGAAGCCAGTGCTCATGGAAACAACTTGTGTTTAATATTTGTTTATGCAGAGATAAACCATGGGGACGGAGGTAGTGAACAGAAAGAAACAGAACCGAAAATTTACTCAAAATGGTGTCTCGAAAATAAAAGGAACTTCTCCTGAAGACGAGCAGAGTATACTGTTCGAAACGTCGAGACCCCCAGCTCTTTTCAGAGCCAACACTCCCACAAAAGAGTTTGTACACATGGTTGTGCCCGCAAATTTACTATTTATTTTAGTTACCTCTTAAAAGGAACTTGTTAATAAATCTAAGAAAAGGAAAACAATGAAATTGTTTGGGCAACCGCCCAAACAATTTCATTGTTTTAATTGTTTGGGCAACCACAAAACATTAATGAATTCTAAATAAATTGTAAAATTCTGAGCACAAATCGTCACCGTTTTCACGAAGAGACTCAATTTAGTCCCTGCATCCAAACTTTCATGCTTGGAGAAAACCGTATTTGAAGAGAATCTATTTTCAAAATCATTGTTTCGGACACTGTCCACCAGTACTGCTTTCCACCTTGGCTATTGGACACCAACAGAAGAAAAGTTGTAAACATCCACAGTTACAGTTTCTTTACTGTTTTGTACACTTTGTCTCTGTTGGATATCTGCCTTGGAGTGCACCCAACCCAACTTTACACAATCATACCATGTTCATCCCTTGTCCTGCTGTAGGCTACAATCCCGGCCATATCTCGTTGGCCCCCCTGCCCCCTTTCAATGTTGAATCACATTGTTGCACGGTCTTCTGCGTTCCAGTCAACATTGAGCGGGGGGACGGGGGACGGGGGAGAGAATGTTTATTGTACGAAAGGGAATGGTTATTGTAACGTTAGGAACGGGTGGCCCAAGCATTTTGGCCGGGATTGTAGGACACAGTTATGTTGTCCTTTAATGACAGTCTCATGATCAAGGAGAACAAACTATGTATATTACAAGTAAAACCAAGCGTGAACTTACATTATTTATGATGTCTGGATGAAGAGTGGGCTAGCCCTACTTGTGCCGGTTGTGCGGTGTATCAGAAAAGAAAAACAATCTGCATACACCCTCCAAACATCTCGAACTGACACAAACTCATCTACTTCATGATATGTGTCAAGATCAAGATTTTTTGCTTTCACAACGGCGGTCGGGTTGTCGTAGTGGTAAAGTTAAAGTTCCTCCCCCTTCCACCTCTAGGATCCCGGTTTGAATCCTGCTGGGGGCACTATGTGGATTGGGTTTTCAGTCCCTACGTATTCTGTGCGGGTCTGGGGTTTTCCACCCAAAACTGAAACTTCCTTCCTTTTCTCCATGTGGTTCTTGTCTAGTATAGTGATGAAGTTCGCTTTTCTGAGAATCCTTGGTTTAAAACAAGAATTATTTAATAAACATGGCTGAAGACAACAAGGAATGTGCTTGCTTTCTTGAAGAAAATTGTCACATGTGGGAAAATATAGACGTTAAACAACGGCCCTATAGGCCTTGTTGAATATGGGATGCAGTTTTAAGCACCGCATTTTTGTCTTCCTTTTTAATCTTGCACTTTCGGGATAACTAATAAAAACATAACATGGATTGCAAAAATTAAGTTCAAATCAATGTTTAACACATGTCAATGATAATGTACAAAAATACATTTTACTACAAAACCCTGAGGATTTTTAGCTCTGCACTAAAACAAAGGCACACTATCGGCAACTATAAATACCTTTGTTATATTAATAAACTAAAATAAATGTTTAAATCAAGCAATCCTATCATACAAATATATGTACTTCAAATACACTTAAAAAGTGACCATTTACGAAAACAAAGTGTGACTTTACACAGGTGGGCTAATGGGCAATAATAGAGTGCTGGAATAATAATTTAAAAAACGAGTATTAAAAGTTACAGTCCACTATGGCATGAACAGTGACGTAACTACGCCTTTTCATTTGGGCTCAGGCCGGGGCAAAGAAATAATTTCACTGGGCCATTCATGAACAGGGTTCTCCCCAGGTTTTTTTTCAAAACTGTGAGGGCATTCTGGACCCAAACATTTTTATGTTTGACCGAAGCACGCTGAATTGAAACAAGGTCTTCGGAATGTTTTCTACTTGGTGTTTATCTTGGTTTTAAAAGCCCTACTATAGCAATCTGGAGCATTCAATATGGTTTTCTCTTGATGTTTTTTGTGGATTTTTTTTTTTTTACATCAATGCTCCTCTTTATACAAAGTCGGCAATAACTCCATAAAAATTTAAAAAATATATAATTGGAGGACAGACATTTCAACATTAATATATTTTTATCTCATGAAATCTAGAATCATATTCTTTAAATTGTAAGAGTGACCACTGGTAACCCCGGGATAAACCTTTGCAAGAAAGGCACAATGACTCTATCACCAGAATTACTTTAATCTGATTTGGTAAATAAAATACAGGTTATTAATTCTTAATAACTTCTATTATTAGCATCCTACATGACTTGACCAGATCTTTATAATATAATACATGTATGTAATTATTATTATGCTCTTTTTCAAGCCATTTATAATAAGCCTCTCAAAGCGCAACTAAAACCCACTGTTCATTGGGCACCAAAGCAATACTGAAACCATCTCGCCTCCTTAGGAATATGCGGAATCGGCAAGTCGCTAATCATTCACATCAAAAATCCCTACCCTAACATCCTACCCATTTACTCCTGTGTGAGTGAGAAGCAATTATGGTGAAGTGTCATTTGCTCAAGAACACAAGTGTCACCACCACGATTCAGCCCACATTCTGATGAATTCACCACCAAAACATCAGGTTAAATGGGGGAGACTTCCCTTCCATGGCAGCATGGCACGCTACTAAAAATATGATTTCTTTTTAAATATTGTTTTTATGAGATATCACCTAACATCACAAGGCCGGACAGCCACTTCAAGGTGAGGGCTACACTTAACTGATTTGGTCTGTGGACCCAAATCAACTCTCACCAGGGGCACGCTGCCACCTACTCCTAGGGCTGAAACAGTGTTACCCCCTTCACAGTGTATGAGATGACCTTTACCTTTGATGACCTTTATTCTGCTCTTTCTTACAATGATCAGGATGATACAAAGCTTCTCTTGATTGACACATGGGGGTACCATTCTCTCCATACCCTCACAGCATCCTCTGGTACCCCGTTACAGAAGGAAAGATCAAACAGACGTAGCTTCGGACAACTGTCTAGAACTCTGCGGAAAAGTAGAAATCGTGGCTCAAATTCACTACGAGCTAAGAATGAATGATCTTAAAAAGGGGCTCATTTATCAGTTTTGTAATCCACTCATTTTCCAATAGATGGAGTCCTCATGAAAGTGTGGGGGGAACTACAAGTCTCTCAGTGGGAATGAAACCTGAGGTTGACGGTGTAAAATACCAGTGTTTGATACCCTTCAAGAACAATTTTTGTCAAAATCCAAAAACGTTTGACGACGTCACATTTCAATACAGTCTATACATTTTTGTACAGAATTTGTTTAGCTGATTCCTGAATTTTGATGAAATTCAATCAAAACGGCTTTGAATTTGACTTTTTTGACTGGCGCTAAAAATCCCTTTGGAATGTACAAACCCAATTGTTTTTGATGTCCGATGACGTCATGTTTCAAATTTCGCTCTGACAGAGTATCAAATAAATTGGCATTATACGCCATTTTAACGTGAGGTTTGAGACTTTGTAATTGTTTTCCCATTTTAATAAGAACTCTATCTATGGACTGTGCAAGTCTCGCCCATGTTTGAACTTCCGGGACCATTGTGGTCCCAACCATATGGAGATTTAGGTGGGAAAGATTTTGTTTTGTCAATTATTTTAGCTTAGCGTGGTTCACGACCATGAAAAATATATATGTTGTTGGGAATATAATACTTAGTGATAAAAAATAGGAAAGTAAAATCAATTCAACAATATAACGAAGAAAACCCGAAAATTTCTTTCAGAGAAAAAAAAAGTTCTTCGTTTGATGTGTTTTCTCGTTCCGATACGCGCGAGACTTGCACAGTCTATTGGAAAATGAGTGCATCACAAAACTGAACTTGACCTTGGAGCCCCTCTTTAAGATTTGTCAATTTTAATTGGTAAGCGAAGTGTGATGTCACAATACAAGTCACTACGGCAATGCTTATATAGCGATTCATCACACCCCTAGGGGCATATCAAAGCACTCATTTTTGGTTTTACAACAGGATTGCGAAGCTACGTTTTGAATATGACATGTATGAGACCCATTTATGTAGCACCTTCTAATGGTTTAGAAGGTGCTGTGGTGCATTCAGCAGCCACTGCCAGAAACACCGGGGCAAACCCCATCTCTTAGCGATAAGTGTAAAAGGGTTCTTTTACGTGCATTACACAACACACGGGATCTACGGCTTTACATCCCACCGAAGGATGAAGCAATAATGGTTAAGTATATTGCTCAAGGACACAAGAATCACGACCGGGACGCAAGCAAACATTCTGCTGATCAGAAACACCAGAGCTTGAGTTCGGTACTCTTAATCGCTCGGCCATGACACAACACTTTACTATTAATGCTTCTATTAAAGGCACTCGACACGTTTGGTAATTGTCAAAGACCAGTATTGTCACTTGGTGTATCCCAACATATGCATAAAATAACAAACCTGTGTAAATTTGGGCTCAATTGGTCATCGAAGTTGCAAGAAAATAGTGAAAGAAAAAACACCCTTGTTGCACAAAATTGTGTGCTTTCAGATGCCAATAAAAGGCTTCAGGCCTGAAGTCTTTTAAAATTTTAGTGAGAAATTACCTCTTTCTCAAAAACTACGTTACTTCAGAGGGAGTCGTTTCTCACAATGTTTCACACTATCAACAGCTCTCAGTTGCTCGTGAACAAGTCAGTTTTTATGCTAATATATATATTTTGTGTAATTACCAAAGGTGTCCAGTGCCTTTAATAATATTCTACCATGCACTGTCTCAATTCGTATGTAGAACAAAATGTTATGTTTAATTGGAACCTGGGTTAAGACTGCTTAGGAAGCCCTACCTCTGCACACTCATTGGACCGACAGCTAATGTACCCAGGATGTCTAACTGTTCAAGATCTGGTAGATTGGCAGCTATAGCATACAAGTCACTATCTGACACACTCCTAAAACACAGATACCAATCAAGAAGTTAAACTCTCAACAACATAACATAACATAACGATTAAAATTGGTAAGGCGCTATTCCATCAAGATCATAGTGCACATAACACAAGTTAACATGGATAGAGGTGAGTCTTAAGAGCTTTACGAAATAGAGATAAACTAACAGATTCCCAAAATGACAGGAGGAAGACTGTTTCGAATCAATGGTCCAGCTACACTGAATGCTTTTAGACCCGGAAGTTTGCTTGCACAGGGAACAATCAAGTGAGTGATGTCAAGTGTGGTCCGAAGAAAACATGGAGGAGTGTATTTATGACAAATTTGAAAGCTATCTAGGAGTAGTTTTGTTCAAGCACTTATAAACAAAACGAGCAAGTTTAAAATGAATCCATTCTCTAATCAGTAGCCAAGGAAGTTCCCTGAGTGATGGGGTAATATGTTCTCTCAAGGGTTTGGAACATACCAAACGAGCTGCACTAGTTTGTAATGTTTGAACTCTGTCCAACTAAAGTGGCATAGCACCAAAAAATAGAACATTGCCATGGACTCAATATGATCGAGGTCTAAAGCTCTGACAACATGATGGAGAGTATCCTTGTCATGGTACCTTTTGATGACTGTCATCATTGCAAAAGACAACAAAATCAAAGTAAAGGTCATGTCGTAAATTGACATTTTCCAATGTATCTTGTTAACATGCTACACCACACCAATGCACAGACCCTTGCATAGGCTGCCATCACTGAGGTCAAGCAATGGAAACATGTACATGTGTACTCGCCAGGCAACCCTCAGCCATTGGTAGGTCTTAGGGTTGCAGATTAACCGTAAAACAATGTTAAAAACCATTTCCAATTTGCTTTGGTGAATAAACGAAGTCGCCAGTAAAAGAAAAAAAATTGACTTTCCTTTTCTTGAAAAAGTCAGTCCTATATGCATCCAGGGAGAATGATTGTCATCCCTTTTGTCGGTAGAACTGTCTATTTTTCAAAATATTATACATTATTTTGAATCCCCTACAATTTGTTATAGAGTGTAAAATTTGCTTTGTAATAATAATAATAATATGACGTTCTTATAGAGCGCATTTCAGTTCTGGGAGAACTCTCAATGCGCTTTACATACAATACATAATAACAAAAGTATATTCTACACTTAGGCCCCCTAACAATTTGAAATTACAAAAAAGATTGTGAAAACAGGTAGGCCCCTTCACCTGTGGTTGTGGTTTTGTGAAAGTGAAGACTGGCTTTAGTGTTTTCTTTTAATCCTGAGCAATCCCAGAAAGTGTTTCGACATTTGCTTCTTTTACAGATCGGCTTATAGTTCGGATTGGAATCGTTAGAAACGGTTAAACGTTTAACCGGAAGTCACAAGTTCAGTTTAACTGTTTAGGAAAATAAATGTAGATGCACAACAGACCTCAGCCAGGGCGCTATTTGAGCTTCAGTTGTCATGTATACAATCGATCTTTGGAGTTAATTTTTTGGTTTCTGACATGATCTGGCTGTAAACACATGTCACACATTACAAGAATATGAGCAATTGTCAGAGCTGTGTATTGAGAGAGTTGCGACAACTTGCGATTAGAAGCCATTTTGTCTCCAAAAAATGCATTGGCGAATACAGGGTGCCAGACTAGTCTGCCCATTGGGTTGTACTGCATTTGGGAACAAAATGGCGTCCAGCAACCACGTGACCGGAGAAAGCTGGTCCCTCCATGTCGCAACTCTCTCAATACACGGCTCTGGCAATTGTCAATACAGTGCCCCCTCTACAGTTCACACAGGAGACGTTTTTTTCTTCAAAAAAGCAGTCATCAAAAAATAGCACATGCTGTCTAGGACCTTGAAATGGGCTTCAAGAAGTGAACACATTTTCTGGCCTCACACAAACAAACAAACAATTGATGCTGTAAACACAGCAGAGAAATACGACCTTGCTCATGTTCAGTGCACGAGGACTTGGGGCGGTTTTGGACTTGAGTAAACTTTTTTTTTATGGACTCGAACTCGGACTCGGTCTCAGAGCGCCGTGACTCAGACTTAGCCGGTGTGGCATGATATTCTGTCCCCTCATATGGAGAATTGTGTAGAAATTTCGCCTCAGAGCGCCCTCTGTTGAAATCAACTTTCTTCAGCCCATGTTAATTTACCGCATGGGGGACACACACACCAGGGGGAAAAATCCTCTGTAACACTGGCTCAGATAGGGTGATGACGAAAAAATTGCTGACCTTTCCCATGAATATTTGCTGCAAACGTCCTGGGCAAACTGTACATGTAGCGGGCACACTGTATATGTTAATCATCCGAATTGGGGCACTGTGGGACTTAATAGCACCTTATTATTGCCTGTTTTAGAGGCAGGTTTCTGTTCACATTGTTTTCATCAATCATACCTCAGTGCTGTTAGGTAGAGCTTGCGTAGTTTCGTGCATGACTGCACAAAGTTTTCAATGTGGTAGTTGCTGCCATCGGATCTCAACCAAACGCTATAAACCAAAGATATCATTTTTTTAAGAAGGTTCAGGGATATAGGGCAATAAAATGTTACAACAGGCGTTTACCTCAAATGACTTGAAATTAGATACGATAGAAAACCGTCGGCTCGGTCCATTTACAGCGGCCAGCTACCATCCCGATAATTACCATGCAGTAGACTGACCCGGCATCACACTGTTATTCCCTAATTCTAATTCCCAATGGCTTATTTGACAACTCAGTGATTATCGGCCTTACATCTGTGCACCAAGCCTCCAGAGAAGCAGTTTCAACTGAAATACATCTCTGTCAAAGTCAAGGAACATTTCATTTAATTTATTCTGGTTGTGAAGCCAAGGAATCTCAAAAAAGCGAACTTAATCACTGTACTAGCCAAAAACCCAATGGAGAGAAGACAAAGAAGGAAGTTTCAGTTTTAGATGTGGGAGAATTATTCCACAGAAAACCCACGCAGTGAAGTAGGGACTGAAAACCTAGAGGTCCTAGAGGTGGAAGGCATACCACTACGCCAACCAAACACCTAGCATAATGAAGACCCCCACAAATTACTGGTGCTTATTTTGATTGCCGCTGTTAACAGATTTATAGGGCCTATTTCGTTTTAATACATGTAGGTCGTTGGTTCAAATCCTGTTCTAGTTAATTTGTCTTTGTTCAACCCCAAATTATAGATTTATAATTATTTGCATGCTTTAGGGTTGCGTTGACTAAGGCAAACGGTGTGCCGAACCTTTTCAGCAATATTTGCTAGTACAAACGAGAAACCCAACAATGCAAATCTATTGTCAACGAGCTTTGCAAAACACGATTTTGCAAAATATTTTATAGAATTGTGTCTGCTATAAATTAAGCAAAACAAAACTGACTTTGGTCATCCAGTCTCTTATTTATAGGCCAGCAGCCAATTTCACGAAACTTTACGCAACTGCGTATATCCACGTGTGCACGATTTCTTGTAGTAGTGGTGCACAACTTACGCAATAAATGTTGCGCAAGTGGACTTACGCAGTTGCGTAAAGTTTCATGAAATCAGTTGCTGGTCGAAGTACTTAATTCATATGCACTTTTATAATAAAGTCAAAGTCACTAATATGTGACGGGAAAAGACAGAAGGGAAACAAAATAAAAATGTTTTTAGCAAGAGTATTTTCTCACCACCATCCTAAGTCAATCTCCAATAGATCTTTGCATCCCGCTGCCAACATGCTCAGACCAGATAACGTCAAAGTCCTTGCCCGCCATAGATTCACACTCAGTAAATGCCTATATGAAGAAAAAAAATGGGGAAACGAAATGTAGTCTTTGTAGAAAGTGCAAAGTGACTGAACACTTAAAAAGACAGGTCTAAACATTAACACTTCAATGTAATCAGTATCACTCATTTATAATTACTGCATCTGGAAGTATCTGTCTTAGCTAGAAAAATACTGGTAAACTGTATTAAACCCTGGGAGCCAAGGCTCACAAAAAACAAACTTACAGACACAATGCGCCTCACTGGGCGGAATCTTTAATTATAGGGCAATTAAGTCTGTTTGAGGGTGGTGGGTGGTTGGTGGTGGGGTTGGGGGTAGGGGGTGTAGAGAAAGGGCAATCCCTTCTCTACACCCAAGCCCCTCCCACCCCCTCATTAATACATTATACCAGTATTTTTCTAGCTAGGACAGAATGATTCCAGCTTGCATACAGCAATGTAGATCTGAAAGAGACATGATGCATACTGTATACATCAAAATCAATGGTAAGCAGAGCCATGAAATTGGGCCCAGATGTTTCAACCACCCAGACAATGTGTAGAGAAGCACTTTTAACATATAATTGTTTTTAAAAATGCCTAAGGTAAATGAAAAGTTGTCAATTACACACTAGAAAAAAAAAAGTATATGATGGGACTCATAAAATAAAGTGCTTTACTTTGGATACATGGGATATGGGCAAATCTGAAGAATAATTCTTAATTTTTCTGAAGCAAGGTGATGAAGAATAATATCGTCCGGAATAGTGCAAAAAAGTTGTATCTCCTTAAATAGCACTTACGTTAATCATGAGTTTGAAACTATCCAAACGTCATATCTGTCCTAAAATAGCCCGCAAGAACACACGTACAAGTACGCGCCAAAATACAAAATTTGTGCACGCAGAATTTTTGTGCGAGTTACAAAGATTTTGCAAAATCGAAGACGCGACGATATCAGAGGTACATGCATGCACTGTACAGTGTACTTGTACATGTACATACCTGGTGTGCAACTTCCACATTGTGTCATGTACTTACCTGCATTTTGCCAGCTCTGCTACCACATTGTCATAATTCTGTATAGTTTGTACAGCATCTAAATTTATATACTCCAGTTTAGGTGAATTTCTGCAAACAAACACAAATTGTTTCAATACAATTTCAATTTTTGACGAAACTCAGAGGATAGAGTCATTGCCAATTTGCCAATTGTGAATTTGATCTGCAGTCAAAACAAATATTTAAAGGCACTGCACGTTTGGAAATTGTCAAAGACCAGTGTTCTCACTTGGTGTATCCCAACATATGCATAAAATAACAAGCCTGTGAAAATTTGGGCTCATATGGTCATCGAAGTTGCAAGAAAATTATGAAAGAAAAAACACCCTTGTTGTACAAATTTGTGTGCTTTCAGATAGGAATAACAACTTCTTGCAAGAAGTTTTATTATTTTAGTGAGAAATTACCTCTTTCTCAAAAACTACGTTACTTCAGAGGGAGTCGTTTCCTACAATGTTTTATACTATCAACAGCTCTCCGTTGCTTGTTACCAAGTAAGTTTTTATGCTAATATTTGTTTTGAGTCATTACCAAACGTGTACGATACCTTTAAATATATATATATTTTTTGCATTGGCCGCAACTTGTGCGTATCTGCCCAATACGCTGACTTGAGCATGGGGAGGACAATGCCTATGGAGATATGTAGATTTCAAGGAGCTTCTGGGAACAGTCTCCTCAAAAATAGAGCAGGATTTCTTTATACATGGTGTGTATCTGAAAACAAAATTAAAGCTATTTTTGTTCACCAAGCAAACAGTCAAAAGTGTGAACTCATAATACAAATCTGAAATTTCTCATCCTGGAAACTAACAACAGAACAAGTTTTGAGATGTTCCAGCCTTTCTTCATATCAGAAATTATTAAAGATCATAATGAAATCCAAATCTGAATTAAAATATTCTATTTGTCTTTCATCGACCTTTGTACCATTTGAACCTTTTCCTCTGAACCTTTTGTACTTTTTCTTCTCTCATTTCAATTCTGGTCTTGTCAAAACAAATTCTGGTCCAGTAAACATTTTGAGCTACAAGCCTTGTGGTTTTATGGATTCCCCCCCACCCAAATTTGAACCCTGGTGGATGAGTTGGTTGGGATTAGCTGCAGTGGTTGCAAGGGATGTCAATAAGCCAGTTTGAGATATGGTGGACACATTACTATAACACTATTTGGTTTGGGTAAATTTGTCTGTATACACCCAAACCAAACAGTGCAATCCTATAGTGTCCACCATATCTCAAAAAGGCTAATGAGTGTGTTGTTAAAGGTATTGTACACTTTTGGTAACAGCTCAAAATCAGTGTCCACATTTTGTGTGATTCAACATATGCATGAACAAACAAACCTAGCTCATCGAGGTCACGAGAAAATAGTGAAAAGAGACCTTATGTGTTTTCTGTTTTTTCAAATTATCGCGCGTGATTGTTTTTCTATTGTTTTTCTCATTTCTCAGAAAAGATAGCATTTTAGGGAGAAATATTTTAAGGAACCCTTTCTATCATTACTCACTCTAAATCATGTAAGTTATGTGTGAATCTGTGCACATTGTGTTTTTCGATCTTACCAATAGTGTACAGAGCCTTTAAAGATAAATAAGTATCAAACCTTATAATTTTGATGGTGACTTGTTCAGTTATCCTTGTTCTGTAAAGGTTCAGTCTAGTCAGGTTGGTCAGAGTGGCCAGAGGGTCAAAGGCGTCACTGTCCAATATCCGCACCGATGATAAATCAAGCTCTGTTTAAACAGAAACATTAAAATTACAATATCAATCAAGAACTCACTGATGGGGAGGAACTACGGAAGATGTTTATACTGAGAAACATTTTACTTCTGGGAACCAACAATCAAAGGTGACTTTGCTTTCGAAGAAACATAATGAATTTATTATTATTATTTATTTGACCAAAACAACACAAAATGTACAATAAATAATAAATGTACATAATAATAAACGTGATAAAAGGAGTGTCAAGAAAGCACACATTAAAACCCCCCACAATAATACAAAATACACAGAAATCGTACAGAATCTTAACATCATTAATTTTTGAGAAATATTTGGTCAATTTGTATCATTCAAAGTTGTTTGCAAAACTTTATACACTTTTCCACAATACTTATTTAACAAGAACCCAGTTAGGGTCTACACTTATCGCCAAGAGAAGGGGTTTTCCCGGGTGTGTCTGGAAGTGGCTGCTGAATGCGCAGCAGCACCTTGTAAACCCTTCAAATTTAGTCTCATAATTCAAAAAGTTTCAAAAACTTGTCTTAAAATTTAATAGATGTTAAATTTGCATCGGGGATAAAGAATATTGTTATTTGGTTTTACCCGTACACCGATGTGTGTAAAGCACTGTATACTCAGTACTTTCCCAAGTCCTGTGAAAAAATCACAGGCATATTACTCGGGTGGGTAAGATGCCAGTGATTTTTTCACAGGACTTGGGAAAGTACTGAGTATACAGTGCTTTACACACATCGGTGTACGGGTAAAACCAAATAACAATTGTCTTAAAATATTTCTGTTTGTTCAAGCACCTTGAGCATGTGTAACTGCGCTATATAAGACTATATTATTATGATTATTAATGTTATTATAAGAACCTGGTAGACTTTTGGAGATATTTTTGGTCAGCAATCTTGCAGACATGGCACAATAAACTTGCTATTCACACCTCATTCACTCACAATCAGATGTTGAAAATTGCTCCATCCCAATATCGAATGGGTGATTCTTGTATTGCTATGCACAATGCAATGGTTACATGTCAGAGGGCTCAAATTTGGGGGACAAAATCTACAAGACCACAGGGCTTGTAGCTCAAAACCTTTACTGGACTAGACAATTTGTGACAAGACCGGAATCAAGATGAGAAAAAAAAATACCTTCACTTCGCCTGTTTTTATTTGATCTTATGGATAGTACATGATACTTTCATACTCAACAGAATTGAAAGATATAATATTAGACTAAAAGTCAATATTTGAACTAAATTAAAAAAAAATAAGGTTAGGTATTATTATTTTTAAAAACACAAGACCGCCGGACTTGTCTGGTCCTAAGTTTACTGACTCGATAAAAACACTGTCCTTAGGGCCTGCGGGCCAGTGTAAATTTCGAGCCCCGGTACATTAAATCATTTTTCAATTAAAAAAAGAATGTTTTTCATACATACACAGGTGTTCACAAAATGTCAGTTTTACATTTCTCTTTTACAATACCCAGTTTGATTTAAATCCAGTAATGTCATGACTGTTACTGTTCTCTTAACCATGTGGTAACTGACTGAACTCACTGACCTCATCGCAACTGAATACATTGTATGAACTACTGTATCCTTGCTCTACGGAACGTACGTACTCTAGACCATTCATTATGCATATGTGCAGAGCACAATGTGCAGAGGTCAGGGCTCCCAGTCTGTGTGATTTTGCCATCATATCATACAACGTTCCATTGAGAAACTCACACCACCTGAACATGTATAGTACATTTAAGACATGACTGGGTAATTGTCAGCAACTGTACATTCGATCCTTTCTCGTTGTTTGTTGTATAGCCTGGTTGGCCATCTGGTCCATAGCCTACAGTCAGACAGTAGGCCTACATATTATCCATAATTTACCGTGAGTTGTTGGGTAAGTTCTTGATAGAATCACCACTCTTTTCTTTAGTAGGCCTATGTATTTCATGATAGGATTAAGATTTTGTGCTGAATACATTTTTATGACAATAAATAATAGTTTGTTATAGCGTATGATGTTTATGTGTATGAACTTAATACACAGCAGTAGTGAATGGTAAATACAGGCATGATATTTGGCCCTTGGACAAAAGTAGGAACATTTTATCAAGTACATGTACACAAGGGCTGACCTTCATGTACACAAGGTATATAAGGCTATAGACTTTTAAGGCTATTTAACCACAATTTTTCTGATTTTTCCAAGGGCAAACAAATCGGAAATCAGACTACAAGATCATGCCTGCGAATATGCATGATAACATCCTATGTAACATGAAATCAACATTATTATTCTCAGAGGACACTCCCAAAGAACATAGCAAAATAATTTTCATGACTTTTGGCATAGTTTCAACTGTTTTTATTTCCCAACAAGATCTGGTCATCAATTACCAGTTTGGCAAACATGTACGAAAATACATGAAAATGCAATACTTTTAATCATGACTTAATCAAGGGCAAATGCCCACGAGCAGCTTGCCCAACAAAATGTACCAGGCCCGAATTCCTTGGCATAGATAAAATGAGGGGGCAGCTTGCCCAGCCTCTATACATGTACCTCACAAAAAACAGCAGTGTTATCAAATAATGACATAAATGCCTATACAAGGCTTAAAATGGTTGTCGATAAAAGAGGGCGCAGCTTGCCCGCCCCAATAAAACACTAACAGCAGTGTTTCTAAAAAAACTTTGATATAATTACATAATCATACAAGGGTTAAAGCTGTGCGGTTTGAATACATAAACTAGTAGCCCGACCTGAACAAGAGGGTGCTAGTGTTACCAAGTAAACATTACAACGTAACATTTTTAGACAAACCCCCCCCCCATTTACTTGTTTGACCCAAGGCAGTGGCAGTCCACTTCCTTAGAAAATAATGTCACAGAGGGGGGTATTAAAATTAAATAAAACAAAAGAGGGGGCTGTTGCCCAACCCTATAAAACAATACACAGCAATGTGTAATAAGCGCAATGTTAAGCACAGTATGAAGGCTTAAAAGTGATTCCACCGCTGGCACATGCGGTTGGATTACAACACCAAGCCCCACCTGAACAAGAGGGTGGTATCAGTATCACCGGTCTGAGTTATTAGTACAACCTTTACTTTAGACTTGAATCCTTTCCCTCCCCAGTAATTATTTGTCCCCATCAAGCAGAAGAAACCACCAATTGATGGAGGCCGAAATGGGGGTGGTGGTGGGTTTGCAAAATTCACTCACATGAAAGCTGAGCCGAAGTGATGAGCTTTCCCGCTTCTGTGATGCACCAACACTTTTGTCTTACCAAATTGCAACCTGACGCACACGTAATTTGCATAAAAGTCAGCCCCGCTGCCCGGGAAAAAGTTAAATTGAAGTTTAATATTTAAAAAAATCTGAAGCACATTATTGGATTTTTACTACATTTGAAAAGGTCTCCAAAAACTGTACCTACATGTACGCTACACAGATGTGACCCCAATTTGACCTTGTCTTCCGGTTTAAGCCGGAAGTAGAAGCAAACAAAAATACATCAGCTATGTGGTATAATGAAATCAAATTTGGACATGCTTTTTTGTATATGAAATAACAATTGACTCTTTTATTTTTCAACTAGAAGAATGTTGGCGTCAAATAATAACACACTCTGGTGACAGGTCTAAAATTATTTTATTTATCAAACTCTACAAAAACCCGAATTGAGCCTTGAAACTCATCAGACAATTGAACCTCAACATCAAGACAACACCTGAAAAATGACGTCATGATGACATAATCAACTGTCAAATTATGTCAAATCAAAGTTTAATACTTGAAAAAATTATCATTCACGAACCACTTAAGGGATTTAAGTTAAAAGGAAAAACTATTAAAAAGCCATAATTTCAAGTTGAACGGTAAAATGACGTTGGATCATCATTTGATTTGACCATGATTTGATGACATAAAAGCACGAACACCTTGTTTTTGTAATGTATCAACTGAATTTCTAGTGTTTTTTTGGTTTCTATGTTGCATATTTTAGGTTTAACAACGACCATGGATGAGGATTCTCATTTTCGTGAGGACTCCATTGGAGGGGTCTGTTGCAAAATTTGTGAGTTCAAGTATAATGACACAGATCGCCTTCCAAAGCTTCTACCCTGCGCTCACACAAGCTGCTTGACTTGCTATAAAGATTGGGCAGAGAGAAGAGAAAAAGGCTTTATCTTTTGTCCAAAATGTGTTGCAAAACATAAGCTTCCGGAGGGTGGAGTGGACAAGCTGAACACAAACTATGAGCTGATGGATGCAATTGAAGGTCAAAATTTCAAGCAACCTGTTCGATCCAACACCGAGGTAAGAATCAAAATCACTTACTTGTATAACAACCAAGTCAATCTTCAAACAAGGCTTGCAGTAGACACAATGTAATGTACTTATATTTTTAATGAGTTGGGGTGGTCCTGAAAACATTGACTTGGACAAGGTCTAGTCATGGTACAAATTTCCTTGGGCCCTTAAGCAGGACCTAGCTGCACATTGCTTTTTCACTGTCTCCTACAAATGCCTCTGGACATGAAATGATAGTTGATGATGTCAATTGTGACATCATGTAACTCAACATTTATCATGTTATAGCAAGATTCACTGAGATTGACGGAAGTTTGGTGGAGTAATGGATTTAATGTGTGAACTCTATCAGATAACTGTAAGAACAATGAGAAAAGAAAAACAAATACTTTGTACGTGTAGGCATACAGAGATGATTGCACTCAAACCAATGCTGCAGTGTAAAGGGTAGGGCCTAAGCTTTTCTTTATATTTAAAAGTATCCTCTCTCTCTAGTCGACCGAGGTCGGAATCATGTTGAGATCTGCCCAATCATTTCTATCCCTAATTAAGTTAGGAAGATCAGTTGGAAGCACCCCGATGTCGATGGCAACTACATCTGTATAGCTGAGCTTTTGTCTTTCCCTATTTCTCCTTCCATGTTTTGGTGACTGGACTCAAGCTTTAGTGTTTCTTATTAGCAGAGTGTGGGTTCGAGTCCCGGACATGTCACTTGTGTTCTTGAGCAATATGCATGCTTTGTCCTTCACATGGGACATTGAGCCGTAGGTCATCATGTACTAAGGTTGGTAATGCATGCTAAAGAACCCAGAACACTTATCGTGGAAGAGTAGGGGTTTTCCCCTTTGTTTCTGGTTCACATAGCAAGCACCTTTGTTTACAGGTTTCCCCAGGCTTGCGAGCTACAGTGATTAAGTTCACTAATGAAGCATCCTTGGTTTCATCACCAGAAATATTTAATAATAACAATAATAACAACCCTTTGTATTTCATAACCATTTAGGAATCAATTAGTGCCAAGGATGTGGGGAATGCTCAGCAAAGAGGTGTCTCTGGAGCTATAGATACCTCTCAACATGAAATCCAGCATCTTCTATCCCAACTTAAAGCCCTCTCTCTAGATGTCCATAAGTCGGGAAAAGTATTCGATGACATAATTAATGCCATAAGAGGAGAGCGCCATGATGTTACTGCAAAGCGAGAGGACACCCTCAAAACCATTACCAGCGAGTATAATGAAATATTCAAAACAGCCAAAAAACGAAAGGATTATCTTCTTCAAGAGGTGGAAAAATGCTGCGAGCAGAATTTGACACAGTTAACAGCTTACGAAGATGAGTATAGTAAGAAAAAAGAGGCACACCATAACTTCTATGGAGAACTGCGTAAGGATATTGATATACAACAGCAGAACGCGAAGCCTTCTCGTGAGGTATTGGACAGGTTATGTCAAAGTGCCCGATCAAGATCTCTGAACTTGAACCATGAGTTTCAAATAATTTCAAAGAAGCTATGTTACAATGATGACAGCTTCGAGGGTATTGTGGACGACATCAAGTCATGGGGTAAAGTGAGCCACAGCTCCGCCGTTCTGACCGTCAAACCAACATGTCCAGTGCAGGAGGCTAGCCCAGCGACAACTGACATTCACTCGGATAGTTTGAATCATTACCTCTTGAAATCGGGGGTGGTGAGGACCTATGATGCCTGCTCACCATGCTGTGTCACACAGCTAAGCAACGAAGACATCGCCATAGCAAATGCAAACTCTTATAGTATCAGTATCTTTTCGTCACGGCAGGACAAGAGGAGTTTTCGGCTGAAAGTTTCACAAGCGGTGACATTCAATCAAGGGATTACAGGTAAAAGACAAGTCCTTATTCTGATGCGATATAGAGTTTGGTTTTATTTCGACATGTCAGTGTAAAAACGTTCTATAATGTGATATAGAGTTTGGGTCTTTTTCGTTGTGTCAGTGCAAAAACACTGTATCTTGATTTTGCAAAAAACATATCTCGCACGAAAAAGCTCTGTGCAAAAATGCTGTATATCGGCGCATCTTGTTTTGTCTGCAAAAATCATAATAATAATAACTAGTCTTTATCTATATCGCTTTTGAACGTCTCAAATCGCTTATTATTTATTTCCAGACAGGTTTTGAATTTTTTTAATTATAATACCCATGTAACACATTAAATGTTTTAAAGTGAGATCTGACGACTTGACAATTTCAACTTACAACATTAAGCGCTATTTTACGGGATAAGACGGGATAAGACGGGATAAGACGGGATAAGACGTTTTTTTCACTTTCTTGTTGTTCACACAAGAAAGTGAAAAAAAATAGATAAATCTAAATATCAATTTTGAAAGCATCTTTCTATTTTATCATTTTGTGGCGTGTCGTGGCCGAGTGG
Source organism: Plazaster borealis (assembly GCA_021014325.1). Taxonomy (NCBI): domain Eukaryota; kingdom Metazoa; phylum Echinodermata; class Asteroidea; order Forcipulatida; family Labidiasteridae; genus Plazaster; species Plazaster borealis. The sequence continues at coordinate 8,733,603 of CM037467.1, forward strand.
ATAGGAACGCCAGACTCAAACTCTGGTGTTTCTGATCAGCAGAGTGTGGGTTCGAGTCCTGGTCGTGACAGTTGTGCTACATCCTTCGGATGGGACATAAAGCCGTAGGTCCTGTTTTTTGTGTACTGCACGTAAAAGAACCCAGTGCACTTGTCGTAAAGAGAAAGGGTTCGCCCCGGTGTTCCTGGTTTGATTGGCTGCATATTGCGACACAGCACCCTGTAATCCATTACAGGGTGCTGTGTAAAGGAGAAGGTCTTAAAAACAAAGCGTAGCTCAGCATGCCTTGCAGGAAAAAAATACTGAGCGCTTTGATCTGTCCATTGGTTGTGATAAAGCGCTATATAAGAACTCAGTATTATTAATATTATTATTGTTATTTATTTCTAAAACATCTTTCTGTTCTATAATAGGGATGTGTATGGGCCCCGAAGATACACTAATATTTATCAGTAACCCTGATCAGAACGAGATTCAGAACTTGGATCTGTTTGGTAACCTGGTAAATATTATTAGGGTACCAAAGGAAGAGGAGTTTGACCCTGCTGGTATGGTGTTCAGCACTAGAGGGCATCTGTACGTCTGTGACAGGAAGAATCATTGGGTGCGTGTATTTGCACCAAACCAGCAGAGTTGGGAAGAAATCGCACGGATTGGCCAGCGACGTGGGAAGGACCCGGGAAACTTCAACAACCCTAGCGACGTCGCGCTGATGCCAGATGGTGAAATTGCAGTGGCAGATTTCAAGAATGACAGAATACAGGTAAGTTGTTCATTTAGTGCTCGATACCTGTAAATGTGGCAACCTCTTTCCCACCGTAGGTCTGTAGCCAAGCAACACTGTAGCCAAGCCTCTGTCTTTTGAAGAGATATTTTCATGGCAAATGTGCCACCAGTGTGTTCAACCTGGTTCCTCCTGTCAGGATGTTTTAGCGTGAAACCAGGCTTTGTGTTTCTTCTCACCCTACTCTCTTGCTTTACTGAGATGTAGAACAAAGATCCTTTCAAACAGCTTTATTACACGTGCATCTCTTTGGAACTCCTTGCCTGGTGCATGTTTCCCTCCATCCTACAATCTAGACTGTTTTAAGAGGACTTTCAAATTCTACCTTCAGCTCCCCTGAGTTATTTTCATCTTAAATATTTTCTTCTTGTAGCCCCTTACCAAGAGTAGCTTTTAGCCTTGATTGGGGCGAACTTGCAGTCACCAAAATGAAAGAAAGAAATAGTCCACATTGTGTCCAAACATGTAGTGTAGTACTTCTGGTGATGCACAGAGTCCGTAAAACCTGACTGAATTGTCTGGGAGGGTCCGAGTCTAGACTATAAGGGGGAACCGAGGCCTGTTTAGTCATTCTCAGGAATTTTCACATTTGGCAAAATCTCATCCCTGATCTCAAGGAATTGAGGATTTAAAAGGGGGGGTGGTGACATCTTCACAACACATGAGCTATGTACGTTGATGCTTCAAGTTTTGAGAAAAAGTGCAACAAGATACAGTGTAATATACGTTAATTTTGCTTATCCTTACACCGATGTGTACATGTATTTAGCACTGTATACTCAGTACTTTCCCGAGTTCTGTAAAAAGAAATTCCACAGGCAAATTACTAAGGTGCATGGAATTCGAACCCACAACCTTTGCATTAATATACCCTTAAAATTGAAGAACAGCAATATGTATTAATATTTCAACTTCCCCGATCGTTACAGATATTTGATGGAGAAACATTTGTCTGCAAGAGGACGATTGCGACATCTGGCTCTGAACTTGGACAGCTCAGAGGCCCGTCGGGAATCGCTATCGACTCCGATGGGTTCATGGCCGTCTCTGAACCTCTGAACCACCGGGTGCAACTATTCACTCCAGGGGGGAAACCTTTCATGACACTAGGGGCAGCGGAGGAGGGGCCCAACTATTTAAACTGGCCAATAGGTATTGCCATCACAATGGCTAAAGAAGTCGTCGTCTGTGACAGAGGAAAGGACAAGGTTCAAGTATATTGAATTCCAACAAAATGAAAAGACCATTCACTGCAAAGGGTGTGCACAACATGAGGGGCTATTTAGAGTAATCAATGTAATAGACTGTGCAAGTCTCGCGCATATTGAACTTCCGGGACCATTGTGGTCCCAACCATATGGAGATTTACGTGGGCAAGATTTTGTTTTGTCAATTATTTTAGTTTAGCGTGGCTTATGACCATGAAAAATACATATGTTGTTGGGAATGTAATACTGATGTGATAAAAATTAGGAAAGTAAAATCAATTCAACAATATAACAAAGAAAACCTGAGAATTAAACTTGACTTCAGCTTCCGGTTGCTCACCTCCGATCACAAAACTTATATAAACGCTTGTTTTGGGTGCGCGATGATAATCGCCAGATGCTGTAATTAACACGCAGAGCCTTTTCATAACAGTCTATGGTTGTTGAGGCTTCAGCGTCCTCTAAAGACTGCGTCAAGCGTTAATTTTACGCCCGTGTGACCTTCACGAATCCACGCAAGTGGTTTTTGAAAAATTAAGATCAAATAAGCATCCTTGTCCCAGAGTTTTAATTTTGCTTCAATAATAATTAACACATTATTTGTGTATTTATTATAAAAACTAAAACTGATTTTATAAACATGTAATGAGCATTTTTGTTGTTCAGATTTTATCATTGAATGTAATTTAAAACAAAGATTTGATTTCAGAGAAAAGAAATGTTCTTCGTTTGACGTGTTTTCTCGTTCCGATACGCGCGAGACTTGCACAGTCTATTACAAAATGTTTGATCTTTTTTCTTTTCTTTTTGGACCCACCCACCCCAAATGTTAATCTTTAAATATTGACAGACTATTTTATATACCCTATACACTGAAGAACAAAGTAATTCCTCAAATGAGGCAGATATTTTAGATCTAGGCTCTCCAAGCACAAGTTGTTGTTGTTTGTTGTTGAGATGATCTTTCCGTCAAGGGAACTCGACAATCTCCCACAAGGGGCTATAAACGCCAAGCTGGCAACAGCCAATCTCTCTCATACAAACATTGGTTTAACGTCTATGATTATGAATTGCCCAAATCAACAAATTGTGATTCAGTAACTAGACAACACATAGTCATTGTGAAATCAGCGGTTAGCTTGGACGGATTCGAACCAGCAACCTTGTGATTGCAAGTCGTGCAGTCTAACCACTTGACCACGATGACACAATGGCTTTTCCCAGCTTCCAGCATGCAACTTTGTAATTGAGATTTTGCTTACTACTCTAGCTGTACATAAACATTAATTACAATTTAAAAACTACTTTGTACCAACTGAATGTTTCCCTTATTGGAGCCAGTCTGTCTGAAATGTGGGTGGCTCGCTGTGGAATTATGCCCAATTGGCACCATTTTGTATCAAATTCTTGTATTGACAGACATGACAGATTGTCTAGTTGTTATATATGGAAATAAACAAACAAACAACCATACACCAACAAACAAACAAACAAACAAACACCCCAACACCCCCAACAAACAAACAAACAAACAAATTGTAACATTGCCAAAATAACAAACTTCTTACTTTTAGGTGTACAGAGGTAATCCAATGTCTAATCTCATCCAATATAATCAGCTTTTATGGCGCTAAAATGTAGGCAATATTCTTGAGCTGTACTTTTATCCAGTAGGCGTACCCAAACAAACTGCATTTTTATTATCCATAGATATATTGCTACATGTACGTGCATGTGCATATGCACATTATATGTAATTTTTATTGCCATTGCCAAATTTACCTGATTTCATCGGCACGATAATCTCGGTTGCACTATTTTTTGAGTCAATGTTTCCGTGAGTTATGTACACACACCCTTACATGGCAGTTACGGGGTACTTCCATTGTTGTTCTATTATTCCCTTTTCTGACGAAATTCTCTGTGGGGTAGGCCTACCACTAGAACAAAGAAAACCTTGTTGGGCAGCATTGTTCCATTGTTAAAAGTACCCTGTAAGTTGGCGTGTAAGGGCAGTGTAGTGTGCATTTCAGGCGATGCTGCATTTACATGTCCATGCATACATGTACCATAATTTGTGCAACTCATAGTGGCAGACAGAAGCCACAGGTGAGGTGGTGCTATCAGTACATGCAAGTTGTATGATGAATTTCGTAACCGTTGCGTCATTACAACAAGGTTGTCACCCACATTTCGGTTGTTTTGCCTAGATCACTTTTTAAGGTTTGGTGACTTTTTTAACAATCACTGCTTGTTTAAGGATAAGAATTATGAAGACATTTATAGTAAAAGAATGTACTACCTTGTTGCACGAACACTGCATGCGGTTTTAGACTGGCACGTGCAATCAATAGGGAATAACGTCATTTCTCAGTGCAACAAGGTCGTTTGTGTGAGATACGATTTTGTTGCTCAGAACACGTTAACGAATTATGACGTCATTTCTTGTTAATGACCTGTATCTTTTTAATTACTTTTTTGGACAAACTTGTAACTTTTACAGTTTATTCAGACAGGGTTTTGAAAAGTGTTTTGTATATATTCTAACTCGAGTTCACCGAAAATGTGACATACAACCTTGTTGCACTGACACGACAATTTGTACTATTACCATTAAAGACCTCTTGTCATTTTGTGCATGACTGATTCCTTTAAAAGTCTTGATTCATGTCAAAAATAAATATGTTAAAGAGGGGGCTCCAAGGTCAAATTGAGTTTTGTGATACACTCATTTTCCACTAGATAGAGACCTCATGAAAGTGGGGGGGGGGGAATTACAAGTCTCGAACCTCTACTGTTAAAGTGGTGTAAACATTCCCTATATTTGATATTCTTTCAGAGTGAAACTGGAAACATGATAACATTCAAAATCAAAAACAACTGAGTCTGTACATTCCCAAAACAAAATTTTGTGCCAGTCAAAAAGTTGTTGCTGTTTTGATTGAATATCATCAAAATTCAGGAATGAACTGAAAATTCTCTTTAGAAAAATGTACAGTCCATACATTTGAAATGTGACGTCATCAAATGTTTTTGGGGTTTTTTGACAAAAGTTGCACTTGAAGGGTATCAAACACATTTTTACATCGTTTTAATCTGAGGTAAATAGACATTTGTAATTGTTTTTTTCTGATTACATTTTGTGGCGTGTCGTGGCCGAGTGGTTCAAAGCACCGGACTCAACTCTGGTGTTTCTGATCAGCAGAGTGTGGGTTCGAGTCCCGGTCATGATACTTGTATCCTTGAGCAAGATGCTTTACCATAATTGCTCTGTCCTTCGGATGGGACATTAAGCTGTACATGCACTAGGATTGGTAGTGCACGTACACGAACCCAGAACACTTATCATGGAAGAGTAGGGGTTAACCCCGGTGTTTCTGGTTCACATAGCAAGCACCCTTGTTAACAGGTTTCCACAGGCTTGTGAGCTAACAGTGATTAAGTTCACCTATGAGGCATCGTTGGTTTCATTACCAGAAATGTATAATAATAATAATAATAATGACTATACATGTATATGCTGGAGAATGAGTGGATCAAAAACTGAATTTGACCTTGGAGCCCCTCTTTAATGATAAGCATAGTTCTTAGTGAAATCTAGCCTCGTTATTTTTTGCATCTTGTCTTCCTCTATTTAAAAAAATGTATTCTATTTTAAACACATTTGTTTCTATCAGAAAAGTTACAGTATATTACCACAGAGGTAGGCCGACATGTACAGTACATACACTTCACAATGAAGTTTGGTTTCAAGGCATGTGAGGGACAAAGAGAGGCTTTCTACATTGTACATGTACTTAATTTAAAACCCTGCAGTGAGGGCCGCTGTCAGCTCATGCTGACATATCTTAATAAGTCCATTGTCTTAACCACATTGTACACACTGGCGTCAGCTCATTGCCATTTTTTATTTCGTTATTTTATTTTTTTAACCAAGTTATATAAACCACAATTTATTTTTTTATCAGATATTGCCCAGTATCACAAGGCCGAACGCCCCCTGCTCTGAACCCTTACCCAATCAAAAAAAATGCCCCTGGCAGCATTCAAAACGGGGGTCCTGGAGGTGGAAGGCGAGGAAAGATACCACTACGCCAAGCCTACCGCTCCAACCATCAACTAAAACACTGTAGCTAGACAGGCATGATATTTGGTCTATGGAAAAAATAGGAATATTTTATCAGGTGCAAGGGCTGAACTAAATGAACACATAATGTAGGCTTTAATTGACTTTTCAGTCTATTTAATCATATTTTGTCTGATTTTTCCCAACCCGAAATCAGACTAAAGTAGGCAGAATATCATGCCTGCTAGATTAAACTAGAATAAAGTTCAGCCCCAAAATTATTTCCCAGCCACCACCCCCCCCCAAGATAAACAATTAATAATAGAACAATGCCTGTTGCAGCACTCTGAAAGCAAGATACAGCACAGCTGTACCATAGGAAAAGGTTATTGACTGAAGCTTACCTTGTAACTTATGGCATGTTGATGCAATGACGTTGATATTCTTCGCTGTTAGGAATACACACGCTGACAATCTCAGACACATCAGCTTCATTCCGCAATCTGAAATAAATCTGAAAGGAAGAGAAACGACTTCACTCATTCTGTACAGAGTACTTCACTCATTCTGTACAAAGTACCAGCATTACGCAATGCATACATGCAGTGGGGTAACCAGACACTTTCATTTGAGGGGGGGGGGGGGCAAGAGTTCTGAGCGGGCCCCTCCTGTATTCATAAACACATCGGACAGTTTACCCAATCTGATTGGTCGAGAGGAGACCACGAGGCCATGTTTAAAATAATGTGCAATATAAACACAGTAAGGAGTGTTTAAACATGGCCTGAGGAAATTTAGTCAAAAGAGGACGCTACCTCCAGTGCACAGATTGCACAAATTTCACAGCCCAATTTACGTTTGTAGGTCGCCTATTTTGCTCGCACAAGTTTGAAACTGGCTTGCAATAGTCTGAAACTTAAGTGCGCAAGTTTGAAACTTGCGTGCAATAGTCTGAACTCTGAAACTCAAGTGCCACTTAGCGTTCAACATGGACAGAAATTCAACTCAAGGCGAGCGGAGGCTAAACTCTCAGATTTGTTTTCAACATTTGAAGGTTTTTGGATGTTTTCAAGGGAAAGGTATTTATGAATTGAAACAAGGGAGTGGTAACTCAGTCTTAAACGGCTGTTTAAAACCTTGCAGGGTTGTGGCTGTGTGATAAAGGATCGAGCCGAAAGAGGGGTTTAATAATGCATGGCCACGACCCTGCCGGTTTTAAACGACCGTTTAAACAGCGGTTCTAGAATGCTCTTACATTTTTCCAATAGATAGAGTCCCCAAGAAATATAAAAAATTATTATGAATCCCTTACCTCACGTCACGCAAAAACAGGGTAAAAATGTCTTTTACTTGAAACACTCCAAGCCCAAAATCTTAAAACACGAGGTCAAACAAACCCCGGGACGAAGGACTTGTGATGTCATCGGCAGCTAGTTAGTTTGGACCTGCCTTTATGAATATACAGAGCTAATGCAAATACATAGCCAAAGGTTATATTTAATCAATATTGAGAGCATCCTAGAACCGCTCTTTAAGACCTTGTCGCCACTCTTTTATTCCCTTATTGTAGGTAATATTATTAAAATGAAAAACACGAGGCCGATGGACTTGTCCAATCATGAGTTTACTAACCTACCGAGACGCTAAAATCACTGGCCTCGGACCTGCGGTCTTGTGTTTATTTTAAGCCGTGGTTACAGATCATTTTACTTAAGAGAACTTGCTGAGTGCTGAGTTCCATGTAGTGTACCTTGAGAATGGTTCTGAGGTAAGTGTTTCCCAGTCACCGCACCAAGACAGACTCAGCTTCTGCAGGTGTTGACATCTCCCTGCAAGACCTTGCAATGTCCGCACATTGACCTAGTTAAACGTGTTAAAGGTAGAATGTTCATCATGGGTAAATCAAAATCAAAACTGAGGATGTAACAATAAATACTGCTCTTTGTCAGCAAAGAAGAAAACACGCTTAAAGGTAGGGACATAGATTGGTAAATACTCCAAAAATTAATGACCATAAAAACTTATTGTACTTGTTAAGAAGCACTGCAGCTGTTGATACTATAAACTATTTTAAGAAAGGATTTTCTTCGCAGTAATTTTTCACCCAAACACATTTGAATCTGAGAAACGATAATGCATGAATACGAAATTCATACTAGATCCATTTTTTTCTGAGAAATATTTCCCTCTGAAATAAAGTCATAATTGACAAAACTATATTTGAAAACTTGAAGAAAAAAAAGCAACAGCTGATTTCGGTTGTAACAATAACGATTTGAATCAGAGTCCACAGTCAGGGACAGAAACCACTAAGCCAACCTGATTCTAGGGCAATAAGTCCAGGTACCAGACTTCATTCTTACCATGTGCCAGTGAGTCTGCAAATCTAACTCCAGGAAGAGTAGCTGGTCATAGCAGTGTTTCTTGAATAATCTACAAGTGGCCGCCACTCTGCATAGATCAGGAAGCGCAAGATCACCGAAGATTAGCTGGATTAACTCGCCCTAGGATTATGAATGGGATCAAAGCAATGGCAGATTAACAAACCACTCAAACAATGGGCTTTGTAATGACAGTGATATGCCTACCTTGTAAATAACACCAGAGTCTTATATAGCGCATTACCTCTGATAAATTTTAACATTTTTTTCGTCAAAGGTATTTATTAATGGCATAAACATCATGAGGAGCCGGTCTTCACTGCGTGGTAATGACCTTGGCTGGTGGCTGGCACCGGGCTGCTGTGAATGGACTTCACCTTTGCGGCCAGCCACCAACCCCGTCACAACCATCCAGTCAAGACTGGCTCCTCACACTGTTAATACCTAAATAAATCCTACCCTACAAATCCAAATTTTCTCAAATAATACAGCAATTACCAATGACATTACATGAATCACCCATTGGTTTGAGAATGAGCAGTTTTCAACAGATCTTTCTTATTTGATCAAAAGTTCATGAGGCGTAAACATGTGGTTTAGGGTTCTACTGCCTGTGAGCTTACCGACACAAATATCTACAAAATTTTACAGGTTCTTGTTTATAATTTGAAGTATTGGGAAACTGTGTTAAATGTTATCTTGAAAGCAACTTTGAATAAAAAAAATCTACCAATTATATCTTGAGAAATCGAATAAGGAACAGTAGGACTTTCTCCCTGCTCTTCAGCATTTCGGTTATTTGACACCAACAGTAGGCCTGCAGCTGAGGATCACTGGCCTTGGGGAAGTAGGTTCCTGGGTGAATGTTTGTGTTACAATTACTTTACTGATAACAACTGACAAGAGTCACAGTGAAACAGGTGAATAGAATTCAGAGATTATTGGTAAAGGGATTGTATACGTTTGGTAATTGGAACCCACTGTTTGTTTTAATCCTATACCTTTGTAGAAATATACCATAAAACTAACCTGTGAAAATTTCATTTCAAAAGGTAGTAGCGTTTTTGAGATATTGCCAAAAATCTGGAATAGTAATCTGCAATTGGAATACACAATCTGAGAAACGTTACTGTCAGTAACGCTTCTCAGATTCAAATTTTTGGTGATAAAAAGTGATATCTTTTTCCATTATCGCAGTCCTTCTAAGTGAAAAGTTTCTCATAATGCATTATACAATCCAAAGCTGCTGCACTTCTTACCAAGTAAGTTTTTATTGCAATTAATTTTCAGAGTAATTACCAAACAAATACAGTCCCTTTAAAATGAGAAGTTCACATGATGATGTAAATTCCCTTCAAGTGTTAGGAGATAGTTACCGGTAGCAAGTCGAAGTAGCCGTTATCAGTCGTTACACCTGCTGATGATACATGCACATCAGGACCGTCTCGTTGGTTAATTGATAAAGTCTGAAGATACGAGGCGTAAACTGCATCAAGATCTGCCAAGAGAATGAAATATCATGATGCACCTTTTTTAATTTCATTTCATTTATTTATTCTGGTTGTGAAGCCAAGGACTCTCAAAAAAAGGAACTTAATCATTACACAAAGTCAAGAACCCCCATGGAGAAAAGACAACGAAGGAAGTTTCAGTTTTACAATTATTCCAGGGAAAATCGATGCAGTGATTCGAACCGGGGTCCTAGAGGTGGAAGGCGAGGAAAGATACCACTGCGCCTATTAATAAGAGACTTATTCTTATTCCGGGCCAAATTTCATGGCTCTGCTTACTGCGGAATTCTGCGCTTACGTATCATAGATTGTGTGCTACAAGGGCTCCGTAAGCGCAGAATTCCGCAGAGCCATGAAATTGGGCCCAGGTTGGCTTAGGGGCTTCATTCCATGCCTTTCAACTTTGTGGACCGCGGTTTCAATCCCGCTCTAAAACAGAGGCTAGTCTTTGCTCCAAGAATGCAAGATGCTCTAGTTGTGTAATCACCTCGTCACCACTTGAGGGCACTTATCAGGAGTCTTCATCTTACAATACGTCGGCTCAGTGCTATAAGGTCATTAATTGCAATTTCATATTTGTAATGATCAAAAGGTCTTTAAATGAAAAATGGGTATAAATTTGAAAAAATTATCAAAATCAACAAACAAATGTTTTACTTAGAAAATTAATGTTTCTTTTTCCCCCAAAAATACTTTGAAGACCTCTCTTGATCAATAAGCCCCATTTACCAGGAGCTCCAAAATATGCAAAGGCAATTTGAAGAAACCAACACAAATTGCACACAAGGACCTTATAATCCTGAACAGGCGAAAGTACCTGTTCCATCGTCCTGTTCAGAGACAGTACCAACCAGTTCTACAGCGTCAAGTTCTGTGTAGTAATTCAAATGTAGATGATGGAAGACCAATCGGATCAAGCTACCAAAAAAAGGGGAACACAATACATGAATACATAACCTAGCTTGTAAAAAATGGTTGAAGACAAACACAGGAAAAGTAAGAAAAACAATGCAAGGGATTCAATTTTCTGAGTTTGAACATCATCAGTACAACATTCCTGTTGCAATTCACTTCCATTTGTCATGTGATCATGGTTGTGCAGCGTAGTGGACGTTGTATTTTACTGGTCGGTTTAATCGGGTCGATTCGTCCGCACTGGACTTTTTGGCTCGGTTAGTTTGACCAGATTAGTTTACCTTGGCAAAAGGTGGGCGGTTAAACTACCCATTGGACTCGGTTTTAAAGTTACCTCGGTGAAAATTTCCTGGGCTGTTCACACTGGACTTATAATTGTCAAGTTACCCATTTGCTAAGTTAGTTTACCCCTAAAAAGTCCAATGCGAACATGGTTTTAGGATGAGAATGAAATTACTTTCCCTTCAAAAGGACAGCAGTCAACCCATGGCAAAGGGTCTGTAGATGAAGGAATAACTACAAACTTACTTGGCGGCAAACTTGACTTTCTTGAGAGGAGGTGAGAAGATCCTAGCGTCTGAAGAGAGTTGAGGTTCCCCGGACCATAGCAACTGCCACCTGTACAATGTCAAAGTTCAAGCCAGGTAATAATATGTTATGGCGTGTGGTGGCAGAGCGGTTAAGAGCACCGGAGTGAGCGCTGGTGTTTCTGATCAGCAGAGTGTGGGTTCGAATCCTGGTTGTGGTACTTGTGTCCTTGAGCAAGATACTTTATAATAACTGCTTTGTTGGTTGGATGGGACATTAAGTCGTAGGTTCCATGTATGTACTAGGATAAGACTTGAACTCTGTTTCAGTTAATTAATTAGGAATTTTGCCCAACTGATATTCATGTGATCATTAAACCTATGTTATGGCTGCACAAATTTGGGAGTGATTGGCAAATGGGGTTTCTTACAAATGTGCATCATTGAACCAAGTTTTAAATTTGTTTCAATGTCAATATTAACAAATTATATGAAATGTATACAAATGGAAATTTCATAACAAATTGGTATGAGTATTTTAATTTTCAAGATCATTGTAAAAACAGAATTTAAGAAGAAGATTTATTTCATAAAAAATACTGGAATTACTCGGAAGCCATTGCTCCTGGTCTTGGCCTTGGTGCCCCTTCAGAAGTTTCCCATAGACTTTAAGTTTTTCCAATGGAAGTGCCCTTTGCAAAATAAAAATGACCTTGCCCTCTCAAAGATAAAATGCCAGGCCTGGTGCACTCCAACGATGCAATCACCAGTAGCTGTTTTATGAACCCCTTGCATATGACGTCACAAACCCAAACAGCGCCCTCACTGAGGTCAATGGAGACCTATCATTGGCTGAGAGTTTGACCTTAACGATGGCGGCCAACGCAAGCGGTCTATTGTACAGTGTGATTTAAAACATTTTGGTTACAACAGGAAGAGATCGACCCTACCTGACATCATTGTTGACCATTTGACCAGTCTGGTTCATATAAATCTCACAAGCAAAGATTTGGATGACTGCGCCGGGGTGATACGTCTCATAAATGCGTACCTCTGTAGGGTAGACCTTCTCAGCATACAATAGATCTGAGTTAAAGACAAAGTCAGCAATTGATAACTACTAAGAAAAGAAAAAGATTTACTTCAATCTGAAAGCTGAAAGTTCAGGGCTCGAAATGAACACTGGACCGCAGGCCCGAGGCCAGTGTTTTTAGTGTCCGGTGATCTTGTGTTTTTGAACAATAATACCTCACCTCATCTTTAATTTTAAAACTTGTGATCAACTGTTGAACTTGAGTCTGATATACATCTTTCAATTCTGCTGAGTATGAAAGTTTTACCGATATGAGACAAATGAAATAAATCTTCTCTAAGTGCTTGTTCAAATAAAAAAAGTTTCATTGTTACACTGTGTACATTGACTTTGTTTCTCATTTTGGTTCTGGTCTTATAACAAATATTCTGGTTCAGTAAAAGTTTTGAGCTACATGTACGTACAAGCCCTGCAGTCTTGTTGATGTTTTCCCCAAATTCGAGCCCTAAAGTTTATCTAAAATACATGTACATTGTCTATATAAGTCAGGAGGTTGCATTTAAAGGTAGAGTCATAGATTATATAGGCAAAATCATATGAAAAATAAAATAAAACACACACGAAACTTTCAGATGAATTGCACACACAAGGAATTGACAAAGATGAAGGTTTAAGCCCTACCTACAAAATCTTGACCGAGAAAGGTCTTCTTGTGGATACGACCGATCGGGCATGGAGCAGAAGGAGCCTGCTGCCACCAAGATCCATAGGTTCTCTGAAAACAAAAACATCATTGGAACATTAGCATTCACTGCGGCCTGTTTCATTATGTCACTAGTGCACTTGTAATCAGGGTTTCAGTGACTAGCCAGATTGACCAGTTAGCTTGCCATTTCTCTTTAGATTCTTCAAGATTCTTCTGCTCATTTACCTGACAGCTAAAGGCATCGTACACGTTTGGTAACACTCAAAATATATATTAGCATAAAAACTGACTTGGTAACGAGCAACAGAGAGCTGTACATGTAGATAGTATAAAACATTGTGAGAAACGACTCCCTCTGAAGTATTGTAGTTTTTGAGAAAGAGGTCATTTCTCACTAAAATAATAAAAGACTTTTTGCAAGAAGCCTTTTATTCCTATCTGAAAGCACACAAATTTGTACAACAATGGTGTTTTTTCATTCATAATTTTCTTGCAACTTCGATGACCAATTGAGCCCAAATTTTCACAGGCTTGTTATTTTATGCATATGTTGGGATACACCAAGTGAGAACACTGGTCTTTTGACAATTACCAAACGTGTTCAGTGCCTTTAATGGCCATGCTCCTAAATATCTTCAAAGTCTAATTTCTCCAAAAGTTCAAATGCATTCCTTCAATTTAGGGTCGTCATACAACTCAGTGTCAACTAGCAAATGGTCCCCATACCTAACTCGCTATGGTCAAGGAGCTTTCGCCTCAGCTGCGTCATTACTATGGAATAATCTCCCTCTCAATATCCGTCAAGTTACCTTCTACTGACTCATTCAAATCTCTATTAAAGACTCACCTTTTTGTAATTTAAGGTTAATGCGCTTAGAAACGTCAGTATTAAGCGCAACATAAATTATATTATTTCACTAGTCTGCCAGCTTTTATGTAGCCTAAACATTTTCCATTACAGGCTAATTTCTCTGCTGGCTAGAATCTATATAAACCAATCCATTGGATTTACCACACAGAGAGAATGGTCAGATAATTTCTAGAATGTACTCACAAAAACACAAGCAGCAGTCACATCTTCATAATTGGGGTAGATAGTGAATGGCCCAGCTAGGTTAGGCACAACGTACGAGACATTACCGTCTGTCCCATACTGTGAGCTGAAATGAAGCACATCTTGAGCAAACTGACTGATTGTTTTGGTCATCTCTACGTGTTGCAGACTGCAGTGTGACAATGAAGGGCAGCAGCCCATGCATCAATATCACTGACTGGATTTATAGGATTTTAGAGCAACTGGTAGAAAGCTGGCACTGTCATTAGAACCGATGCCTTCTTTACATAAGAATGTACACTATCAGAGACTGTTGAGACTTCCTGTGTTATAAATAGAAATATGAGACACAAGTCTGCTTTAGGGTTAAATACTACTATCCCGACCAAATAGGTTTTTACTTTTATATAAAATTATTCTGAAAACTTTTTAAAAAGTTAGGCCTATTTTGATCGAAGTTTGATGTTTATGTCAAGGCCTACATTGTACACGTGGCGTGTCTTGGCCAAGCGGTTTGTACGTAATGTTAGTAGTAGGCCCTACTGTAGTAGTACAACTGTTACTAAGTAATAGTATAGTATAGGCCTACTACAATCAGTATAATTAATACAGGTGTTACTATGAGAAAACACCATGGAGAATACCGGAAAACAACCGGAAAACACTAGAAAATTACCGTAAGATACCAGAAAACAACTAGAAATCACCTGAAAACTACCGTACCGGAAAACTACTTCAATTCAAAATGTCAGTGTGATGATGGCCCCAGGCAGGAGGGCTTATTATTCTCATGGGTGACCGCGTCGATCATAAAATAACCGATCAAACAAAATCATGTTTTCAACTTCTCCAAGTCCTCCCTTTCGTAGCCATTCAATCCGGTGCAAGCTCAAATCATTAAGATTCTTCTTTTTCTTCTTCCTTTTGAGTGCAGCTTTCAAATCATGATTGAAGATAAACACTGCCAGACACACCGGGGCGAACTTCCTCTCTAGCGATAAGTGTGTTCTGGGGTCTTTATGTGCATTGATAGTTTTTATAACAACACACGAGACATACTACGGCTTTACGTCCCATCCGAAGGATGAGGCAATGATGGTAAAAGTGTCTTGTTTAAAGTGTCATGACCGGGTCTCGAACCCACACTCTGCTGATCAGAAACACTAGAGCTTGAGTTTGAAGCTCTTAACCGCTCGGCCATGTGCGCATTGCGCACAATGCATTCACGAACACATGGATTTCCGGCCAGACCTAATGTGGGCGGCATTACACTTGCACGTTTTAAAAGAGCCTGGTGCTGTACAGCCTGGTACTGGTGTGGTAGCTTAAATCTCCTAAACAAGTGAAGGAAGGACTTGGAGAAGTTGAATACATAGTGCAAACAGTGATAACTTCGTTTTCGGTTCGGATATTAATTATTCAGGTTAAAACTGCTTGCCAGTTAGACCCAGTGACTGGGCGCTGTAGTTAGACGTCAGTGCGCCCCAGTAATACTGCTACGTACTAGTGCTAGTGCTACTCTGACTGTCACTACTTCATGGTCTAACTTGCCATTGTGTTTTGTGGCACTTTTCTGTTGTTTTCCAGTAGTTTTCCGGTTTTCTAAAGTAGTAGTAGGCCTAGGCCTAGTTTTCCTAAACTAAACTTGATATAAAAACTATATTACTTAGTGCCCCATACCGTGGACCGTACCTCCTTGACACACCCGGTGCCCGGTTTCCGATCGGAACAGGTAAATTGCTTAGAATAGATTTAGAAACAGAAACTAAATCATAATTAATGGATTTATAAAAACTCTCTGACTCACCTTTTAACAAGACACTTTCAGTTTGTAATCTGTTGAAATCCTTGAAGTTGCAGTCTAGTCTAGTGTAGTAGGCTAATCTTTAGTCTACCTCCATCGACCATGGTCTTACGATCTGAATAGTGAAAGATTGCCGGCCATTGATCAGCAGTGGCATGAATACGACTAATAACAAACGTTTAATCTGACTATACACGCCACAAATTGCGTCAATCGTTCATGCCTAAACTGTGACTTTATCGGCTATTCCTCCCGGGTCCATTCGTCACCCAAACACGCACAAAACGTGGATCTCCAAATAACCAAATTTGGTCAGAACGCGACTTGAAAAATTTGCGTTTTGATCGGAAGCTGACCCCATGTGTTTGTTTTCATCCCGGTGTCACACGAAACCGAAGAGAAAGGTCAAACAAAAGAGGGCGCTTGCACGATTTAAATTCTCACACCCCCGCGCGCGTGTTGGCAAAAGGGTGCGTGTATCTAAAACACACACATTGACAAAACTTATTCTGAAATTGTATTCTCTCAGTTTTTCTATCATGATTCCAAAAATGAGCAATTTAAGAGCCAAGACACATTAAAGTTACCTTGTTTCATGTTGTTAGTTTAGAGATTTGAGACTTTTTTTTTTATTTCAGTATCTTTTGATCATTTAAAAAAACAAAAGAGTCTTCCTGGTGGCACATACGGTTTATTATTTTACTGTCTTCTCCAAAGCCTTGATATCCTAGCTGGACCATTCCGCATAATCTAAGGGGTGAATCAGGTCCCAGAAGTTGTGTATAATATAATTATTTTGTTTGAGGGGCTGCGGAACATACTTTTCACGTACTACTTCGTGCACAAAATTGTACAAACAGCTAAGACCATACCCATATCTAAACCTCTGATCAAAGCACAGAGAGTGGAGCCATCTGGGCCCAATTTCATAGAGCTGCTTAACAGTCGATTCTGTGCTTACGTACGAGTTTCTATTTCATAGCGCTGCTAACCGTAAGCACACGAAAAGGCATGCTAACCTTCCGGTGCTTACTGCACGAAAATGAATGACGTAACAATGAAAAACCATTGTGAACGTGCAAGATGCTCTATGAAATTGGGCCCTGTTGTAGCAGGCTTCCAGGGCCCAATTTCATGGCTCTGCTTACCGCCAAATTCTGCGCTTGCGATCACCATTCTCCGCTTACCGAGCAAGCGCCAAATTTCTGCGCTAGCTGTGTAAGCGTAGAATGCCTAGTAACGTGGACTACGCACGCGCACAAGCAAAAATTCCCTGCTAACCCGTGAAATACACTTGACGTAAGCGCGGAATTCCCTGCTTCCGTAAGCGCCGATTCTTTGCTTACGGTAAGCAGAGCCATGAAATTGGGCCTAGATGTCTTGCTGACAGCCTGTGCTAGGTTCTGAGATTACCAATTCATCCCTCCCCGCCAATAAACAAAATTTGTTTTGCTTACTGGGGAGCCTGTATAAGTGGGAACCTTCCTGCATTGTGCAATTCTGCACTTTGGGGTATTTAGAAAAAAGTTACGTCTTTCCACCACATGGCGATGCCCACTCCAGCAGTGTTTGGTAATGTTATAAGTTGAGTTAGTGTACCTTTAACGTGTTTTTTTTCCTTTGGCAAAAAGGTTATCATAACAGTCTGCACCAAATTTGATAATTTTTTTGTGCCAGGAGTGTTAAAAGATAGACATGGCGCATTATAATGTACACTATTATTATCATAATTATTTACTATTCCCAATTATAATTGATATTTTTACATTGTGGTAAAATAAACCCTACATTCTAAACAGGCGAACATGCGCACTTTGCTAGAATCTATAGTGCAAGCTTCAACATACTGGAGATTGTGCTAATATGTTAACATTGGGCAGTGCCTCTGAAGATATGCCTCTGACACTATAGTTATATAAAAAGGTACAAGATTGAAAACTTTCTTTGTTATGCTTCTAATTCATATTACAAGGTAGTATCAATTTATTGAATGAGGTTCATTCTTACGTTACAGCCTCTCAGATCCCATTGTACTTGTAGGAAAACTACCTTACAAAAAATACTCTTTTTGGCTGACAGCTAGTGAAAGACAAATGGCATACAAAACAAAATTTTCTAACAACTATTTTCAGTTGGTCAAAAATAATATTATGCATGAATCGTTTCTCAGAGTCAAATGCTTTTATTGATTTCTAATCAACGACCGGGCATTTCAGACAAAACAATTTCACAGGATGCTTATTAGGCCTACTACCATTACCATCTTTAGAAAGTATACATTCATTTTTTACGGGGTCATTATGGAAGTAATATGACCCTACCTTCAAAAAGAAGATTAATTGATTTAATAGAATAGACCCCTTGCATATGACGTCACATGCTCAAAAAGCGCCCTCACTGAGGCAAAAAAGCGCCCTCACTGAGGCAAAAAGGAGGCAAATCATTGGACGATAGCTGTTCTTTGTATGTAAAAACGTGCGCGTGACCTCAGCGTCCCTGTAGCGTTTCGCGTTATGCAAGGGGTCTATTTATTGATATTTATTGATATTTATTGAAAACAAACACAAATCGTAGCCCGCAGGCCAAGTTGGACGCGTTCTTACAAAAATATTTAAAAGGTATCAAAAGTGGTTAAAAGAAAAACAAGAATTGTTGGAAAATATGGGTCTATAGTCTTCGTTTGAGTTGTTTTCTCGCGCGTATTTATTTACACCAGTTGGTCCTCACTCTGTATCTGTTGAACTGCTCATTTAAAGAATAAGGATAGATTAAGGAAGGGCTGCTTGCTTCGTCAAGCACTTTCATCTGTTTGAAAAGGAAGAAAAGAAGAAGGAAATAACATAAACGTTAATCTTAATGTGATTTTGATAAGATCAATAAAGTAAAAGAAGCACATTGCTGTTGCTGTTTGGAACTATTCCTTTTCCTTTTCAAGAGTTGTTCGTGTACAAAAACACCTACAGTGTTGTAATTAGTGAGAAGTGATTAACAAAACAAAAGTTCCCCTTCCTGAAATACAACAAGCGAAACATACGGTCCGCCATTTGTTGAGTGAAAAATTCTGTTCTACAAAATAGCGGACGTGATCTGTCATAAAAGGATATGTGAATCAACGTGCCCCTTCAGTATTTATTTTTATTGTAGTCAACTGCTCATAAGAACATGTGCCTACCTGTTTAGCTTTCCAGAAACACTATGCTAGGGTCAAAACGTCAGGCCACTTACTATTTTTTGCATTTATACCAGAGGTCCTTTTGGTACGTTGGTAAGCAGTTTGCAACATCTAATTATACTTTCCCTTTTATTGTGTATGATAGTCTTAGCAAATGCTAAGAAATGTTCGATGTCGTAATATACCAGTTCAATATTGATGTAAGATGAAGGGTGTTTTGTGAATTTTATGCATAAGGCCTAAACATTGTGTCAATCCTACTTAATGTTGAATAATCGCTTTGAAGAGGAAATTGAATGTGTTCGGCTCCACGCGCAACAGACATCCCACAAAAGAAAACGCAAAGAAACAGGAACAATCTCACTTGTCTGAAACACTTCGTTCAGCCTGTTCAGTGGACACTTGATCCCAAAGCGTTTGTTTACAAATCCCAAATCCCTGGGGGTCATTCCAGACATGATTTTTTTGTTTTTTGTTTGATATCTACAGACCCAAGAAGAGAAAACAACTTCATGAAGATGTAAAGCAATGTTTTTGAATAGTGCAAATCGCAAGTTTTCCTTTTGACTGTCGACAACAGCTCCCGTCCCGTTGTGAGATAGTGTAATTTGGTATCTTTGTGCGTGGAAGGTTAAGCGTGTAAGACAAACCTGTGACTCAGTCAGCTCCCAGCCACTTGCAGCAGCCATATTGCTCTCAAGTTGTCCAACAGAAGTAACACCCATGATAGCGGCAGATACAAAATCCTTCTGAATAACCCAGCGTAGTGCAACTTGGGCGACGGACTTATCTGCATAGAGAGACCATATATCAATCAACCCGAGGAAAACCACCATGGCTCACTGGTACCCGAACAAAGATATTGACAACATATATAGGGATAATGCCAACTATAGGGCTAGAAAGCTTATGAGGTAGAGCGCCTGCACGTTAATCCGGAGGTCACAGGTTCAAGGCCCACTCCAAAACTATTTAGCGAGACATTAATAACATTTGTAATAATTGTGGTATGGCGGAAATTGTTAATATTATTACCCCATGCTTTTTCTCCCCCCCCCCCTGCTTTCTCTCTCTATTCATGTATTTCCACCCGACTGCTTCTGTTACACTGACTTGTATACCTGTCTATGTCATCTTAGCCTTTGAGAAAGAGACTGCTATAGGGTCGAAACATCAGGCAGTTTACTATTTTTTTGCATTTATACCATAGGTCCTTTTGGTTGGTAAACAGTTTGCAACAACTAATTCTATTTCCTTATATGATTTGGAGGGATAGAGTTACCAATGAGAGGGTCCTAAAACAAAATGAGGAAGTAACACATTTTCTTTTGCAAGTCACCTAATTCGGGGCAAACGTTTAGTATGAAGACGTCGAACACTCATACACAATTTCCAATGACTTTGTGTGGCAAATGAGTACCAGCTTTGCCCATGAAGGTTGATGCAAACTCTCACCTTAAACCATGTGAAATATAGCAAGACTTACTCTAGTCAGAGGTATTTAGTGGTCGTTCACTGGACCACACTTACACTGCAAAAACTGGGGTGTTAAAATTGACACCATTTGTTGTCGCATAATACCCCCAAAAAATCAAAATGTACACCATAGGGTGTTAAAATAACACTAATTTCCGCAAAACAATTACATTGGTGTTATTTAAACACCATAAGATATTAATGTTGATTATCAACATCCATGGTGCCAATGTTAACACCCTCGTGTTTGCAGCATACCATACATTTAATATTTAAAGTTAAGTTTCTTATTGTGCCCATCGTTTTTTCTTACCATGTTCCTTAGCAATCTGCCGAACCAAGTCCAGTGTTTTCCAGACTTTATCATCCTGTTGGTATGTGGATAACCTTGGGTGAGATTCCATTCTTACTGACGGGTTGGCCTCAGTGAAACCCATCCGGCTGTCCTCGGGAGCCACCCCGTCTCGGGTCACTTTTCCTGTCAACAACCCGCTGGAAAACACTATAAGTCAATAATTCAAAGTTTTCTGGACAATTCGCAATAGAGTGCGCCACAAGTGTTCATAGGATAGAGGCAATTTAGCAAGGCATCACGGCAAATAGTTAGAAGTTACTTTAAATAGTTAATATAAGATACTGGCTTGGGTGACCTGGACAAGGATAATGGAAAGAACACCATGGAGGAACCTGAACGAAGACTTCAACATGCAGTGGATTTACACCCTGCAAAAATCGGGGTGTTAAATTGACACCATGGGTGTTGTCACATATAGATACCAAAAAAGAATCAAATTTTACACCATAGGGTGTTAAAATAACACTTATTTCTGCAAAAAACAATTTTATTTGTGATATTTTAACACCCTATGATGTTAATTGTGATTCTTTGTTCGGTATCTATAAGTGACATCACCCATGGTGTCAATTTTAACACCCCAGTTTTTGCATGCTATTATGTAACAAATATATATAATTCTCATAAGTAAACTCCATGGAACAATTTTTTGGAATGTTCAAAACAAAATTAAACAGTCGGAATAGACTACCAGACATTCTGGTAGACTCAGTAGACTCACAAACGACAAGTTTATTGAGAAGTACACAACAAACAAAGCCTCATGCGAAGATCAAACCGGACCCCTTTAGTTCACATTTTAAGTAGCGTGTCTTTTTCACAGTCTTCTTCATAATTGTTTCATTTCATTTAATTTATTCTGGTTGTGAAGCCAAGGACTTTCAGAAAAGTAAACTTAACCACTATACTATAGCCAAGTACCCCATGGAGTTTCAGTTTTAGATGTGGGAGGAAAACCCCAGGGAGTTATTCCAGGGAAATCCCTGGCAATCAGGTTTAGACTGAGAACCAACCCACATAGTGCCCACGGTGGGATTCAAATTGGGGTCATAGAGGTAGAAGGCAAGGAAAGATACCTCATCACCAACTCTACCGCCCTGGTTCAGTTATTTTTAAAATTGTATTGTATAATGTTTTAGTTTTGTTTAAATCCAGTTTACATGTTGAAGGAGTTGATATTTAATGTTTACTATTTACCTGGTTTCATATTCTGTTTGTTCAATGTCATAAAGGAGTTCTTGTAATAATTGGAATAATAATAATAATAACAATTTGGGAGGCTAATCATCCTTAATTGCAGCCGAGAAGCTGAATTGCGAAGGACACGGCTACAATGTGTTCGAGCTGCTGGCATGCTAGGCCACCTACGGCAGCCAGCCACATCAACCCATTATCAAAAGTGTTTGATTTTCCCAGAGGGAGGAAAACCGGAGGGTACGGAGAAGAAAAAACAAACTTGTGGCACAGGAGAGAACCAACGCACAACTCTACTCACATTATGGACTTAGCGAGGAATCGAACCAGGGCCACATTGGTGAGAGGCGGCGCTTTACGCACGACGCCACCCATGACACGCAAATGGTTCAAAATTCATCAAGAAATAAACAAAACAATGCTATAGTGTCACAGATGTTATAGAAAGAAATAGATTTATTTCAGAATAAAGTTTATGTACCCTTTGAGTGGACTCCAGCATAACATTCCAATGCCCTCATTTCGACACACTGACGTTAGTTCATAGTCCGCTGTACGCACAGCGAGATTATATTGGCACTGATAAGGAGAAAATAAAAAAGCACATACATTATTATTTGTATCAGAGGAAACTAAATCACTCAAAAGTAATTCAAGAGCTTGAACTTATATTCATAAAAACCCGGCATTACGAATAACAAAAGATTATGAAACAAAAGCGAGAATATTTTTAGGAGTTAAAACTACGGGATGTTCCATTCAACGAGGTGAAGCCGAACTGAATGATGAACCATTATATCTTTCAGCGAATGAAATTGGAAATGTTTGCCTTTTTTGATTGGAGGATAAAATTAAAAGCGCTCATATTGCCAACCATGCGGACAAGTTCTACAATATTGCACTATCCCATCCACTAGGAAGGTGTCATGTACTGCTGCGTATAACGCATGGTATAGAATACACTTTGTTTTGGAAATGAGGACAACAAACCAGAAGGAGCAACCGCTGGGGATAGCCTGAACATCTGACGTCACATTTCAAGGCTCGTGAATAATGCCAGACACCGGCCTTGCCCGCCAGCTGCCAGACCTTTGACTTCGCATCCCAATTCACACGGACAGAGATTCGAAGTATACACAAACACACAGTCGTGTGTAATCACCGGCAATAGAGGACCCTCCTTTGTTCAACTCTTTGTGTTTTCCTTTGTGATAGCAACCGCGGCCCTATTGTCCCTTTTGTTATAGGCCCACAGTTTCAATGTGGATACCTACCCACAGGTACACATTACATTGTGAATAAAACAACATTACATACAGCCACTATATGCACACACGGACGCAGCAGCAGACGATTGAAAATACAGTTAACTTCTGCTGGTATGGCTGACAAACTATAACGTCTCTTGAATTGAATTGAATTGAAGCTTCGGAGCAGGCCAATCATAACACAGAAATTGAAAGCTGCAACACTGCAAGTTTATCCACTAAAATCGTTGGACCTGTAAGACCAGCGCCTGTCTTTATCATTGCGGATAAAGACAGGGGGACCAGTCTAGTTTCGGCGCTGCTCACGTACCTGCAAGCTTACGATAGGGTTCAATCCCATAAACTTGGCGTAGTCCGTCATCTTCTGAAGTTGCCAACCGGAGAAATTGCTGGCTCCGATGTAGCGGATTTTCCCAGCTCTAACGAGATCGTCCATTGTCCGAAGCACCTCCTCCACTTTGCATCCATCATCCCACAAATGAAGCTTAAAAATGAAGATAAGGATTGTTAAAATCAGGGGGGGGGGGGAGGGGTTTTAGCAAGAAAAAATGCAAACATTGATTTTTAAGACTACATCACTGCGTATCCTCCACAGAAATATTCCATCTCCCATGAAGGCTTCTTTAACTATTATTTTGTTTAAGTGATATCATTTTATTATAATTATTATTGTTATTTCTGGTAATGAAACCAAGGATGCATCATAAGTGAACTTAATCACTGTAAGCTCGCAAGCCTGAGAAATTACTAGAAACAAGGGGGCTTGCTATGTGAACCAGAAACACCGGGATTAACCCCTACTTCCAGTTTGTTCTGGGTTATTTTACGTGCACTGCCAATGCTAGTACACGAGACCTATAAGGCTTAATGTCCGATTCAAAGGACAAAGCAATCAAGGAGCACATGGGCCACGCCTGGGAACTTTTGGTTTCCACGGACATTGTTTAAAACAAGTGAAGGGAACAAAATCTCCCACTTTAAAGGGTCCTAAAGTTCGAGTATGTGCGAGCCATAGGAATTTATTCCACAAACCTGATACAGATCCAGATGGTCAGTCTGAAGCCGTTTGAGACTACTTTCGACGTTCCACAAAATGCTCTTTCTACTGAGACCCACGGAGTTAGGATTTTCTTTGTCGGACATAAAACGCACCTTGGAGGCAAGGACAACTTTGCTCCGGTCTTGCCTTTTGTTTTTTTGGGGGGAAGGGCGAAAAAAAGAACAGAGAAAGTAAAATAATATAAAAACTGTTAATTGCTGTTAAAAAGAAGAAGAATAATGTATTATTATAATCAACTGCAGTCTTAAAAGTTCCCGACCCGACCTGGGGTCAGGGGTCAGACTCCAGGACATATGTTTGGGTCAGTTTGACTCAATCTTAACTTGGAATCTGAGGACGCCACATTTCTAATTGGTTTGGTTCTGGCCCACAACTTATTTAAGTGCAGGTTATAATTATAGATTGTTTGTTCTTTTCAAGAAACAATTATTTAGTGAGTCTCGAGACCGGTCTCTCCCTCGAGACCAATTTTTACTAATGGTGTTGGTCTTGGTTTCCCCACATTGAGGTATTGGTCTCTACAACACTGTCGATTCTCTCCAACCTTTTAGTGATCAAGTTCGACATCAATAATGCTTGCATAAAACACAATTGAACAACACACACGGCACCCGTTACTCCTCATGGCATGAACATATGTAGAACAGAACGAGGCTGGCTACAGACCCACGGTGGGAAAGAGCTTGTAACGTTGATCCCAACCCATCACCAAACAATACGCTTCTGCACTCTATCTAATAAAGATATGACAGACAGAAGCTCCTTGAAAATGTAGGCTACCGCCTCCTCGTGGATAAACTTATTTCGAGATAATAGGCCTAACATCCTTAAAATCTCAGATAACATCTTGGGAAAACACTATTCTCATTGAAGGAAATCCCCACCCAACGCAACTTCGAGGATGCCATCCCGCCAAGAAAATTATCTCTGTTAGACGACACCCTATAGCCATTTTCTGTATGACAAAGTCCCGTGATTTCCGTTAGACAACACCCTATAGCCATTTTCTGTATGTCGAAGTCCTGTGATGAATTATGTTGAAACGTCAACAAGACTGATGCAACTTCCACGGCAGAGCTCTGTACACAATGAATTCTGTTCTGAAAGAGTTTCCTGCCTCCCCCACCGTTCACAGCAAGATTAAAAAGGAACACCTCCAAGCATCTCCATGCTCCAAGTAAACATCGTATGAATAAACTAAAACCGGCCTTCAAGAAGATACCGTTACACAATGCACTCTCAAACTAATTTTAAAATAAACAGAAGATTAAAGTAAAAACTACAGCATTTTAGAGTCTGCCGTTGCGGATATCGACAAAACAGTCTTAAGTATGTATTCGTACTCTTTATATCTTCCAAACAAAAGTGTCATTAGTCAACAACAAAAAATGTTCACCAATAATTCATATTGTTTTTATAACATTGATATCAAAGCAAACCATTTTGCAATCGAGGACAATATTAGGTGAGACGGAGTTGTGGTCTCGACGTCTGGAATAGTACACTCTAAAAACTTCCTGTTCGGAATTTACCCGGATCCCGTGGGGGCCTGACAAATTTTTGGGTCAGTGTGACTCGCACTGTGTCAAAATGACCCAGAAATTGGTCAAAATGACCCAGAAGATTGGCAAAATTACGCAAATTCCTTGTTAAAATCCCTTTTCTTTTTACCAATATCTGGGTCAGCCTAACCCGAAATTGGGTCAGGGCCACCGGGTGCAGAAATGTAGGCCAATTCTAAGGTGTATACTTTGCTCGTCTTCAGGAAAACGGGGCAATGTTGGTGATTTTTATCTCTCAAAATTTGAAGGTAAAAATATCAAACTATTTTACATTCTCTTCCTGTACCATTTCCTATTCCCGTGCATGAATTCAAGCATACCCCCTTTATACTGTTACGTCACTCCCTATGTAATTACCTGGTAAGCCATCTACCTATCAGCTCCTCGGCTTCTCCTCCTCCGTAAACATTGCTGGTATCAATGAGGTTACCACCGAGCTCAAGGTAACGATCAAGGAGTTTGCCACAGGAGGCATCATCGGTTATTTGTCCAGGACGCCCTGCCTGCAGTGGATGTCAAAGGTTAAATCAGGACAGAGAGGTTCGTTGCCAATCGAATTTATGAAATTCGTACAAGTTGTAAAACGATAGTAGTGCGATGACGAAGTCTTGTTAAACTTTCTTAATTAATAACAGCCAACTTTCTGGCATGTAGACGTATTCCACACAACTTACGCATAATAATACAATGTAACTTATAGGCCTAAGGCTTTCTCAATTGTTTTCATTTTGTAAAAAAATAAAATAAATAAATAAAAAGTACGAAAATTAAAAACAAAAATAAAATAAAATAATAAAGTCGATACAAATAAAACATCATTCTTATAAGGTAAACATCGTTCGTTAGTTTTCTGAGTCAGTGTTCTCCAACCTATAGAAAAGACGTGGCGCACCGCCACGCTTTCTGCGGCGCGCGCCACGCTTTTATAATCGCCGCCAAGCTTTAAAAAAAAAACCACTTGTAACACGGAATTACAAGGTAAGAAAAAGAAATGCGGTCGGGCTACCGGACACATACGTTTCCTCTAGTGGGTGCCTAAGATAAATTGGTACCAATAAATTAAATTAAATTGGTTTTTATTTCAAGTAAGTGTTTAGAAAACCAGTATTTTACTTTGTCTTCTTAAAAACTGTAAAAATATTTCCTCAAAAAAGTCTGAGGAAAGAATGCACCACAGAGCATCTAGGATCAAAATTTTTCTCGGGGCCCTTGAGCGGGCCCCGGACCCCACGCCGTAGGGGCTTCGCGCTTTGCGCTCGCATTGTACGTACCCCTCGCAGTTTTCACCACACCAAGCACCAACCTTTAATTTTCAAAGTTGGAGAACACTGTGAGTAGTGCACCCTTTCCTAATTTCCTCTACACTGCACAAACTCTTGTGTTAATTGATTATTTCCGGTGTTAATAACACTGGAACCGTGACACCACGGTGTATTTGTAATGTAATGTAGGTATACCAAGTGCGCCTACATATGGTCCTGACGTAACGTTCCAGTTTTTAGAAAACTCTTCAAGGGTGTGTGTTCGGGATTTTTTCTTTTCACGTTTGACTCTGGGAGAGAGCAGCACTTTTCACTGCAAAAACTGGGGTGCTAAAATTGTGTACAAATATTTATACTATCTCGATTTGATTGAATTAATTGTTAGTGGAGAAATATCTTTTGTATTGAGAGGTCATGGTGCGGATTTTGATGAATGTTCATCTTCTTTTAGCAGAGGACCATTCATTTTCCCCTCCCATACACACTCCCTCATACGAGGCTGACATCACAACATGTGTCTGTGTTTTTACACTGTAAAACCTCCCTGGTCAGCATACATGTAGACTGTGAAAGTCTCGCGTGTACTCGCACATTGGGAACAGTGAAAGTGCGCAAGTTTGTTTCCTTCACGCATTAAAGCAATGTACGTGGGATCAAAGTGGTCCCAAAAAGTTCGAACTCGTGCGAGACTTGCACTGTCTATTGAACTGGACTCCAGGTCACAGGGGGACCTGACCCATGGTCTGCGTCAGGCAGACACGGAAAGTGGTTAAAAAAATATGTGATTTTCACTCAAATCCTGCGTAAATTTGACCAAAATCTAGACACAGATCCCAGTCGTACTGACCCCAAAATGGGTCAAGCCCCCCGGAAGTTTTTTAGAGTGTGGAAGGAGATTCTGTAGGACGGCGTATTTTTGTTACACCGCAGCGAGGGGTTTTGTATTGTAACACTGTCAATTCCGTCTTGAGTTAGGAGACTACATCTAACCCTAAACCAACCCTGACTCTAACCATAACCCAAACCCTAACCCTGACCCTAACCCTAAACCTAACCCTTTATATAGGCATAAATGTTTTTAGTCTCATCTCAAGACAGAAATTGGCAGTATTACAGTACAAAACCCCTCGCTGCGGTGTAAACAAAAAAAGAAGCATATTTGACTCATCTTCCTTCAGCCCATGTTACAGTTTACAATGTATTTAACTTGGGGGGGGGGGGGCAAAGTTAAACTAATATCAGAGTTCATGCAGTGTATCAAACCATACAACAAACATAACATTCCATCCACTATTATTATTATCCAAATGGGATGATCCCCGTAGTTAGTTACAGCAACGACAAATTCAATTGTTTTGGCGTGCAATTTCATAATGCACATAATCATATAAATATGTTCATAATTTCCGCAATTGAAATAGTAAGCCAATATAGGGCCTACTATTTCGATTGCGGAAATCGAAATTATCTGCAAGGTGATTTCGGAAAATCTTTCCTCAATTTCTGACAGTATTTCAACAGGACATTTCTGATAAAAAAAACAACTTCAGGAATGGCTTTTTTACTTACGTTTGATGTGCCAAATGTCAATGTTCCAATCCCAATTTTCGAAACTTTCATTCCAGTGTGTCCAAGGTAACTGTACATGTCGTCTTTGTCAGACATTAACGGAGCAAATGAGTTTGGTGGAGTTGTTGACGAATTCATTTTGTTTCAAATGTCTGTCTGCACTTACTAATGTGCCTGATAGTGAGACCGAGTCAAGTAGAGCGGATGTCGACTACAGCTGCAATTGTGTATGCTGACGATTACCATTCAGTTCACTGAAAAAAACTAAATGATAGGGCATTGGGTTATTCGATTGCAAAGTTTAATTTATTATCACTTAAAGGGCCACAACGCTGCCTTCTGGGCTATGAAAAGGGTTTAATAGGAAATGAATAATGATTGGAAAGATATTTTAAAAGTTGAATATTATAAACTAAAATAAATGTCCCTTGGTAGTTTTTCATGTCTTTCATAATACCCCCATAACTACTAAAACCACAAGGGAAACTGACTGGGTAAATTTCAATCAATTTTAGAACAAAGACAAATTGACTAGAGCGGGATTTGAACATGATTGTGACCTCTGGATTCGTGCCGGCCCTCTAGCAACTGAGCTAACTAGTCCCGGGTTAGATGGCTCAGTTGGAAGAGTGCCAGTGTTGCAGGAGATTCTTTCCCCGGTTGGTCCACCCCCCCCCCCCATACGACGAACAATTGTACCAACTTCTTCTGATAGGGCCCTCTTTTGAATCAACCAATAACCCTACAGGAGATACAATCTCCTTGGGACAGATTTGCCTGTGACACCGCCGGCACGTTATTCCGGGCGCAGCTTCAAATCCTGCTCTCGCAATTGTTTTCTAGCAAATTTTTTCTTCTGGCCCAACATCCTCTAAACACATGTACATTGTAGGCTACTATCGTAGAATGCTATAAAAAGATGTGTGAGTTCGAATCCTACCAAGCTAACCGCTGATTTCACAATGACTAGATTTTAGTATTGTCTAGTTACTGAATCACATTTTCTTGATGTGTGCAATTCAGAATCATAGACGTTGAACTAGCGCCATTAATTGGGCCGATCCACTTTGTATGTGTTTTTGGCCCAATTATGGGGCTTTACGACCAACGTTAAACCAATGTTTGTGAATGAGAGAGATTGGCTGATATTGCCAGCTTGGCATATCCCCCTGTGAGAATTCCCTTGTTGGGGAGATCATTTAAACAAACAAACAAACAAACAAACAAACAAACACCCCAACAAACATTCAAACAAACACCCCTGCAAACGTAGGCTACATGAAACATGAATCGCAAACAGGTCACATAGGCCTACCTTTTTTGTAAAACAGATTGCGTATAAATCCTTCTTCCTCCACGTCAAAACAGATTGCAAAAGAACACAGGGTTGTGTGAGTGAGAGCACGACGGCAATAGAGCTACCTAGTATTACCACAGAGAAAGGATATGGTATTACCATGGAGGTATTACTGTTACTATTGTATTGTATTATTGTTGTAAGTTGGTACATGGAGGTAGGATTAGACTCCACCCCCACATGGTTGGTTGGTCTTCCTCACTAGTCCATGGTTGATGTGCACATCAGATTCATTTGTAATTGTTTCCCCATGCGTGTATTATTTATGTATGAGTTGTGATGTATGGTTATTGAATGTCAGGGGTCGATTCAATCGGGTAGCTAGTTGTTGTCAAAAGACCCCCCCCCCCCACGCGCACAATTAGCCAAAACACAATTCCGGTATAAGCACTAACCATGGAGGAAGAAATAGAAAGCCCCTTCACACGAAAACAGAAAACTTACGTCCATCATTTTGGTCACCAGTGTCTGTTCCAACGGTTGTAAGCGAGACCATGACAGACATTATTCACACAATCACACGGGGGACACATCGCTACAACCAAAGATCGTATTAGCGCTTTGGACAACGTCCCTCGATGCGATCATCGCGAGATCGCTTACTGTGTTGGGTCAAAGGTCATATTCGTAGTTTGCTGGTTCTCTGTCAGTTTCCCGTTTAAAGTCCTGTACACACAGCAGCGGCACCAGACCTGTTAATCTGGGGGGGCAAGAGGGGGGGGGGGGCAAACTTAAATTTAGGGGGGGGGGGCAAACAAAAATCTATTATGTAATTTTGTACTGCAGAAAAGCATTAACTTACTTTTGTGCGAACTGCGTGTATACATTGGCTGCTTGCGGTTTTGGGCAGACAATGCATTTCTATTTATAGCAAGTTTCCAAGCTTGTTCAGATAAATAAATCCACATTTTGTTAACATTGCCGGAGACGGAAAGTGTATTGGGCTTTTTTGATGGTGCCAGCTAATTATGATGGATGAAATTGAGTTTATTATTTTCAGCGCAAACAACATTGTAACAAATTGGGTGAAATGGTTTGGGATTAAACTCAATTTCGGCCATCGGGGAAAAAACTGGGGGGGGGGGCAAACTGGGGGGCAAAAAAAATAACTGGGGGGGCATTTGCCTCCCCCTTGCCCCCCGTAGCGCCGCCGCTGTGTACACACTATTGGTAAGATCGAAAAACACAATGTTCACAGATTCACACATAACTTACAATACATGTAGAAAGGATTCCTTAAAATATTTCTGCCTAAAATGCTATCGTTTCTGAGAAATCAGTAAAACAATAGTTTTTTATCACGCGCGATAATTATTTGAAAAAAAGAAAACACATCATAAGGCCTCTTTTCACTATTTTCTCGTGACCTTGGTGACCTTAAGCTCAAACGTTCACAGGTTTGTTTGTTCATGCATACGTTGAATCACACAAAATGTGGACACTGATTCTGAGCTGTTACCAAAAGTGTAAAATACCTTTAATGTAGTGTAATTGCGTTTAAAGGTACGTACACGTTTGAATTGGTAATGACTCAAAACCAAAGATAGCGCCGTATACGATCTTTGCTCAAAACAAACATTGTTAGCATACAAACTTACCATGGTAACAAGCAACGGAGAGCTGTTGATAGTATAAAACATTGTAGGGGACTCCCTCTGAAGTAACGTAGTTTTTGAGAAAGGGTAATTTCTCACTAAAATAATAAAAACTTCTTGGAAGAAGTTTTTATTTCTATCTGAAAGCACACAAATTTGAATAGGGTGTTTTTTCTTTCATCCTTTTCTTACAACTTCGATGACCAATTGAGCCCAAATTTTCACAGGCTTGTTATTTTATGCATGTTGGGATACACCAATTAGTGAGAACAGTCTTTGACAATTTCCAAACGTGTTCATCAGTGCCTTGATACCATCGATTGCCGACCGTTCTCGTGTGTGTGAAAGGACAATCCTCCCCGGTAGAGTGTATTCCCCCAATCATACTTTCCAATATTATTGTTGCCCTCCGTCGACAGTTCCTGACACTACAACGGGAACTGACCGTAATATTCTTGTATTGCGTTAAGTCTCCTTACTATAGGCTGACAAACTATATTGGCAAATAGTGGAGTAGAGCTGAGCTTCAAGAAAACCAAGATAATAACAAGTTTATCAGTGATTATGAGATATTGGGGATCTTATGACGTCATCAAACCAGTTGGACCCGCGTTCAGTTCTTTTTATTTTGTTCTGCAGAACGAAAAAAGGTAACCTTTTGAATTATCCGGGATTTCGTGTAGGATCGCACTTTTATAACAGGCAACAACATTGTGAATTTGGAAAAGTACACCCATTCAGTCGATCAAATTTCCAATAAACTGTGCAATTGTCATGTAGCATATTGAGTTTTAAATGTGCGCGATTATGTTTCTTCTAGTTTATAGCGTATAATATAGGATTTGAGGCATTTTATTCGGTTTGCGGTATGGTGTTTATATCTACTTTGCTGTGTACATTTTGTTCGGTGAGAACTTGTCTTGCCACAGTTATTCTACTGCCGCAGAGTAGATTTCGGAATTCGGGAGACTATTCTTGCCGCGGGGAAGATTTCGGAATTCGGGACGACCGAGTTCTGAAAACTGCACCGGCTTACACCTGCTGGGCGGAAGGTAGGAAATAGCCCGGCCCCGGACTACTTTCGCTTAGTGGACCGTTGTTAACTTAATCACATACGCGGAGTGAGTTCTTAATAGGCCTCAACGTTTCGACTAGCTTGCTCTAGTAATCATCAGGAGATTGAAGAGTGTGAGATATGTACGGTCTATTTATAAGGATTCGGAAGTTCAGTGTAGAGTCAGTAACTAAAATATCATGTTGTTTGAAAAGTAAAGTTGTGCCATGAAATTAATGAAACTAAATAAATTTATCAAATCAACAAAGACAACCAGAGAATAAGACTTGGCCTCCGTTTCGCAAACAATAGGCCTATTAAGAATTTTGCCCAACTGATGACGTTCACGTTATCATTAAACCTATTTGAGCGTGATTGGCAAATGAGTTTCTAAATAAGCATCGTCCCAAGTTTTAACTTTTGTTTCGATGATAATTTTAACAAATTATTTGCATTATAATATACAAATTGAAATTAATTTTTTGACAAATTGCTCTGGGTATATTTATTTTCAAGAATTTTGTATAAATATAATTTAAAAAGATTTGATTTCATAAATTATATCGTTTGAGCCTTTCTCGTTTTCGACACGAGACTTGCCCAGTCTTTAAGGGTGCGTTCGGTTAGCTTACCCGGGTCGAACCCGGTGTGTTGATCCGGGTGGCGTATATTTGTTTTACACCGCAGCGAGGGGTTTTGTACTGTAACACTGTCAATTCCGTCTTGAAATAGGAGACTATACCCTAAACCTAACCCTGACCCAACCCTAACCCTAACCCTAACCCTGACCCTAACCCTAAACCTAAACCTTTATAGGCATAAATGTTTGTAGTCTCATCTCAAGACAGGAATTGGCAGTATTACAGTACAAACCCCTCGCTGCGGTGTAAAAAAAAAATGCATCCGGGTGAGCCCATCTGACATGAGCTAATCGAATGCCTAAATCCCCCAACATTCACACACCAATGCATCTTGGGACAGCTGACCAGAAGTACTTTCATTGTGTGCATTACGTCCGAAACTTTTCGTGGATTTTTAGTAGCGTGTTCTTTGCTCGCGACGAAATGAAAATGATAAGAAGTCAATGGAAATTTGGCTAATTTGCCTTTTCGTAAATCAAGAATAAGAGGGCAATACTTGTGCCAAAGAAAATATAATGCACTGCTGTTTTGTCGAATGAGTGAATTTGTTACCGTGCGGTGCGCCTATACTTAGCTGTGTACTGCTGTCTAACAGCACACCACAGCAACAGGAGTCCTAAAGAAATTAACGAAAGTGCTGGATTGTCCTCTCAAAAAGATAAGAGCGCTATATATAATACATACACTCTGGTGCTGGCCGTAACTGCGGACTCATCAAGGAGTCGGGAAGGTAAGAATGAGAAAGAGGGTGTGTGTGCAGCCAACCTTTATACACGTAGAGTCTGAAAAACGCACTGGAGTTACGTTAAAAAAGAGAATGCATGAGAGCCGCCTGATGGGCTATTTTAACGGAACAAAGAAAATGACTCTAAGGTCTACTACAGATTCACGAAAAGATCGTAAAATAATCAATCTCAAAGTAAAAATGCAACGTTACAAGCCCACGTTGATAAAAAAGTAGGCATCTGCGAATAAAACAATTCTTAAAGACACTGGGCACTAGGTTATTGTCAAAGACCATTCTTCTCACTTGGTGTATCTCAACATATGCATAAAATAACAAACCTGTGAAAATATGGGCTCAATTGGTCATCGAAGTTGTAAGAAAAGGATGCGAGATAATAATGCAAGAAAAAGTACCCTTGTCACACGAAGTTGTGTGGTTTCAGATGCTTGATTTCGAGACCTCAAAATCTAATTCCGAGGTCTCGAAATCAAATTCGTGGAAAATTACTTCTTTCTTAAAAACGTTACTTCAGAGGGAGCCGTTTCTCACAATGTTTTATACTATCAACAGCTCCCCATTACTCGTTACCAAGTAAGGTTTTATGCCACTAATTATTTTGAGTAATTACCAATAGTGTCCACTGCCTTTAACGCTCACAAAGTCGCTGTTTTATACTTTTAAGGGTGATGAATGTCAAACTTACTGAAAGTGTCCCGCTGATTTGCAAACAAAATGGTGGCCATTGAGAAAGTTTTTCGTCGTGACGTTATGCACCTGGGTCAGCCCCAAGTGACCCGCTCCACAAGCAGGTTACTTGGGTCTGATCCGGGTGAGCCACAACAGTGACGTCAAAGCTACTCAAACGCACTGGGGTCAGACCTGGGTCGACCCGGGAAGCTCATCGAACGTACCCACAACATGATCATAATAACAAGAAAGTTTTCAGCAGCAAGCGTTTTTTATTAAGAAAAAGAGGATTCGAGCTTTGTTTATTTGGAGGGTTTGTGAATGTGCCTCTTTTCAAAACACCAATCCGGAAGTTTAATCAACATTTTTGATTGAAACACACACAATTTCCGCGAAAGTTTCTGCAATTATAAGCTGAACATTCATTTCCGAGGATGATTGGGATCGGCACCAACTTTATACAACTTTTCAGATTACCGTCCACAATTTACTTTCTTCAGATATAAAGTTACTTATCTTGGACACTGTGCACAGTTTTCATCTTCAACACGTTGTGTATTATCCTTATTGATTACATATAGTTTTACTTACTACTGGTGTGTAGCGTGTGGACGACTGAAATGGTGATAAATTGACTTGAATCTCTAGAGGCCTTTAGGCCTCCCTCAGACTAGGGGGGACCTATAAACAAATTGTGTACCCGTGTCTGTGTTTATACTCAGGACATTGTTTACTTCTTTTCAAAATAAACCAGTACATCCATCGCCTTAATGGGGGAAGTCGTGGTTAAACAGAACACCGAGTAATAACGATGGGAACAGAGCGCTCCTCGATGATTGAGTTTTCAACATTGATCAATGTTATATGGGTCTAGATCTCGACATTAAGTAGGAACGCGACCTGTACATAAAGTATCCATACGGAGCTCTGGAAGTGCCATCCAACGTGTTGAGATCCTGAGATAATTTACTGCAGGCAGATGACATCATAAACGTAAGATGACGACGTCCTGAGATGATTTATCTCGAGATGACTACATCTTGAGAAATAGAGTTTCATCTTTCACCCGCTCCCGCCCATTGTTAGCTAATTGTTAATAAACCCAAATTGACGTTCTAATAAATGTAAATAACAACATTCTTAACGTAAATTTTCTCCCAAATTGAAATGTGGCAATATGGTACACATTGAAAGCTTTAACTATTAACACAATTCGATTATTTGCAATTGTTTGAGTTTTCACCATGTAATGAGGCTGGGTAGCTGTTACACACACACTATGTTTATGCTAAATTTTTAACTACTCCGGCAATGAATATTCAAACAATTTGGTTTTCCAGAAGTCATGAAATTATTTCATCACAGGTCATGCCCTATTCCAGACTGGTTTGATAACAATCACCAATCGTCCATACCCATGGCTTGCTATCATCACACGGAGCCTCTGGAAAGCTTGGGAGATATGTCTTGTTACAAGGTAAAGTTATTCAGGCAAATACAAATTTCGGGATGGGGTTGGAAGGTTAAGGGGGCGGGGCTTCAGAGCAATCCCGTTGGTCGTCATCAATCATTCGTAAAAACAGCTTGAGGGTAAACGGAGCAAGACTGTTCCTTGCACACCTAAGGCTTGATGAGATGTACATTCATACCCCGGGTCCCAAACCCACTTTAAATAAATCACAGCTATCACCCATATTCAAATGAATTCAAAATTAGTGCATTACAGGGTAATTTAAGTGGTAATATAATGTCTATGCATCCGACTTTGCACACCTAAACAGAAGTAAAACTCAGTCGTGCAACAAAACGTCTGGGTCATTCCGTCCCTTACAGCGACGTATTGTTGATCCAAAAGTTGGTGGATAAACAATTGTTATACAGAATTAGCTCTCGCCAGCAACAAATATTTACGCGATGGAACTCTATACACTCTTTGTTATTATTATGTTTATGTATTTCGTCATTAATGCAAGAAAACTACATACAGGTATTTCAAATAAGATGAAACTGTAATTTTGATGCAAGACATTCTCGAAGAAAGCGCCCTCATGCGGTCAGAAAATATGATCAATTCCGAGTCAGAATTGACCCAAATCCGGGTCCCGTGGGGCCTGACCCATTTCCGGGTCACTATGACCGGGAATCTGTTTCAAATTTCAGAATGATCCAGAAATGGGTCAAAGTGACGCAGCAAAAGAGTTAAAATCCCCTTTGTTAACCATTTCCCGGGTCAGGCTGACCCGGAAATGGGTCAGGCACCCTTAGACCCGGAATCCGGGTCAATTCGGACCCGGAAGTTCTTAGAGTGTACACTCAATACCATCTTTTCAGTAAATCTAGTTTAAGTTTCATTATAAATCACAAAGTCTCAGGTGCAGCCACATTGTTGTGACACATTTATTACGCACCACTTTGTCCGCCATGGACAATGATTTATAACAAAGCATACGTCCATTGTGTCTGACAAACCATTATGTCTGACACATTTTTTTCGACAAACCATTATATCTGACACATTTTGTTCGACAAACCATTATGTCCGACACAATTATGTCAGACAAACTATCATGTACAAAAAACCGCCATTTTGTCCGAATATGTCGGACATAATGGTGTGTACACAAGTGCTATACAAGAACAGTACATTGGTGTAACCAGACATTTTCATTTGGAGGGAGAAGCAAGCAGGGCAAAGACATAAGGGAGGCTTACCAGGGGTGGTGGTGAGAGCAAAGGGGTGGCGGTTACCGCACCCCTTGCCCCCAATAATTACGCCACTGTACATAAATAACTTGCGGTTTGGTATGATCCTGCAAAATGGCACTTCGGAGCCACCTTACAATTTTTGTAACCAATAAAGCCATCGTTAACTGTCAGTAAAACAAAAAATGAATATATCGGTGTTTTTAAATATTTTCAATTACTACATCGGAGCCCTTAATCTTCCTCTTTCCATATAAATTAAGACAGATTCCACATTTCCATCAAAATGGAAATCTCTCATCTTTTGATGATGATTGATATGGCAGTTGACATTTGAAAATGGGAACAGCTTCAAAACAATCCGTATGAGCCTACCAATAATACATAGGCTATATATCAACCATTACCGCTTTAGTTATGATTGAGCGATAACTCATTTCTCTGTACGACACAAAGTCTGCAGGGAAAACAGTGTGCTGAGGGGACAGCACAATTTAAAAGAGCTTGCCTGGGATGAAGTTCGTGCTGGTGATCAAGAGAAATAGTTCCTCCTAAATGGCTGACAACTTTTAACGACCTTGTGTTTGTACTACATTCAAATTGCCTGCATTAATAACAGGATAATTTTAAGAATCAATTACAAAGTCAGAAATCTTTGTACTTTGGATGCTGATCATTCAGATTTCAAATTTGAGAGGGAAGTACACCTCTGGTATTTAATGCACATATTTATGACCACAAAATCTTACTTGGTAAAAGCACTGCAGCTGTTGATTGTATAACAATTCCCCACCCCTTCAATGAAAGGAATGTGGTTTTAGAGAGAGGGATTGAAAAAAAATCAATCTGAGAAACATTTCTGCATGAAACGTTTCTCAGATTGTGTATTCCAATTACGGATTATTATTCCTGCGTTGACATAAACCGTTCCAGTTTTTCGGCAATATCCCGGCAATAGAAACGCTGAAATTTTCACAGGTTAGTTTGATTGTATATATCTATACATTTATATAGGATTAAAACAACCGAAAGTTAAACAAAATCAAAGGCATATTACCAATAGTTAGCGTCTTCAAAAACCGTTTTTAATTTTATGTTATGATATTTCAGACGAAAATTTTATTTCTTTGAAGGATTGTACTCTCCGATGTTTTTAACCAGTCTCAAGCTCAAATTATGTTTTCCTGTTGACGAGTATACCAATCTTGTACTTTGGCTTTAAGCTAATGGGAAAGCATGAAAAAACAACATGTTCATTTTTGTAGGCAATAATTAGGCCTTTTCTTTCTAATACATACAAAAATGACAATTTGCACATGTTTTCCCAGAACCAAACGAAAACATACCTACATCCAGTTATTTTGCAATCTTCAAACGGAATAAGATACCTTCAAAATATTAATACAACGTTGAAAGTTTCATAAACATTTTTTTTCACGTTAGAAGATTTCGTTTATTTACTTTTTGATTGATTGATTTATTTTCTTTTATTTAATTATGTACTTAATGCACCTGTTTTCCCAGAGCCCCCTTACAAACAAATAAAATAAAAAATCAACAAATAAATAAATTAAAATAAACTGATAACAATAATAGCTAATTAAAACACAACAACATTATAATAAAAATGATGATGATAACAAGTATAAATAATAGCAATGATCAAACACGTTCCTGTTACTATAATAATGTTGTCGTTCAATGGAATTTTCAATGACTTCAATTAAAACAAACTTGTTCACATTCAATACAAATTGTTTTCTAAATAAAGAAAACAATATTTTAAAATCATTTAAATTTTTAACTTTCCACAACACTCGGCATTTTTTGTGGCCGCGGGCTTTATTTTCATTTTACAAAGTGATGAAGCATCGGTTTCACGTCCAACTCGGCCATAGGAACAATACATACAG
The DNA here is from genome assembly GCA_021014325.1 of Plazaster borealis. NCBI lineage: Eukaryota > Metazoa > Echinodermata > Asteroidea > Forcipulatida > Labidiasteridae > Plazaster > Plazaster borealis. The sequence goes on from CM037467.1 coordinate 8,773,187, forward strand.
CGTGCATATCCCAGAAATACTGGGTCAAAGGTCAGATAAGAGTTGGCGAATACATTGACCCAGAAGTGGATTGTAGAAAGTTGGCTGTCGTGCATCGACCACGGGCAGTGATAGCAACCGACATCGGAGACTATAATGCAATATATTCCTGAAACGCCTCCAAGAGTTATTATTACATCAGGCCACCGTGTATTATTATACATAGCCGGGAATTCCATTTGTTCCTATTTAATTTATATCAAAACCAGCAGCGATGAGCTAAATAGCGGATAGTCATCCTGGAGTTGTTCGCTCTTCGGCAAAAACGGGTTGTGGAGTACGGGACGAGTGGCGTGTGTATGAAAGCTGCCGTGTTGTTAAACCAAGACGCGTAGTCCAACGTTCAGCTGTTTGAGTCATCACTGGTTAATTCACATCATACGGGGAGAGAAATTTTTATTTATTTATTAGCCCCTATCCGCAAATGAGAACTTTGTTTCCACTTGAAACAAGTGGTTGGAGGATTCTTGGCCGGCTAAATTGAGTGGAATTGTAATTTTCTTGGAGTTCACGGACCGCGCTGAGATAGAACCACATCGCGACCGACTTCGCTCTAACCCACATGGTTTATGAAGCTAGAACGTTTGGGTAAGTTGAGGTATTGGTTGCTAGATTTTGCTTTAGTTTGTTGTGTAACTCTTTTCACGATGGAATGTTTGCAATGAGTTGAAACCCGACCTGTTCGTATTTAATGATAGTATTTTAATCATTTTTTTGTTCCTGCAAGTTTACCCAAATCAAGGCTAAAAACCAGTCTTGGTAAGGGGCTACAAGGAGAAAATATTTAAGATGAAAATATCTCAGGGGAGTCGATGGTAGGAACAGATATTCCTCTTAAAACAGTCTAGATTGTAAGATGGTGGGAAACAAGGAGTTCCAAAGAGATGCATTACGTGGAAAGAAAGCTTTTGGAATGGCTCTTTGTTCTACATCTCAGCAAAGCAAGAGATTTTTTTTAAACAGGATTTTGAAATTTGTGAATTATGAGACCGATTTATGTAGCACCTTAAAGGGACACGTTGCCTTGGATCGGGTGAGTTGGTCTATAAAAAGCATTTTTTAACGTTTGTTATAAAATGCATATGGTTAGAAAGATGCTTTAAAAGTAGAATACAATAATCAACACAAATGTGTCTCAAAATTGCGTGGTTTTCCTTTTACATCGTGAACAAACACGGTCGGCCATTTTGTGGAGTCAAATTTTGGACTCCACAAAATGGTCGACCGTGTTAGTTCGCAAAGTAAAAGGAAAACCACGCAATTTCGAGGCATATTTGTGTGGATCGATGTATTCTTCTTTTATATAGGCCTATAACGTCTAACATTTTATAACAAATGGCCACAAACGCTTTTTTTAGACCAACTCGTCCGATCCAAGGCAATTCGTGTCATTTTAATTAAGGTTTACAAGGTGCTGCGGCGCACTCAGCAGCCACTGCCAGAAACACCGGGGCAAACCCGTTCTCTTAAGACGGGACCAAGACTTTACGTCCCAGACGAAGGACGAAGTATAACGGCTAAGTGTTTTGTAATAAGGACAGAAGTGTCAAGACCGGGACTGGAACCCACCTGTTGATTAGAAACAGCAGAGCTTGAGTCTAGTGCGCTTGGCTGCTCAGCCACGACACGCCATTCCAAAATTGTCACAGGCTATTCTTGTAAAAAGATAAGAAAAGGCACCACATAAAGGAGTGGTGTTGTTTGATTGCTTGTTGTATATTATATATATATTCAATTTGCGGTAACACAACGTGTATATCTACTTTGCTGTGTATTTATTTGTTATTGAGAGCTTGCCTTGCTATCTACTTTCGCGAAGCTAGATTTCGGAATTCGGGAAACTACTTAGTTCTGAAAAAAGAACTGTCCTACTTATTAAGTACTACCTGGGAAGGAGGAAATCGGCCGGAACTACTACTTTCGCTTCGTGGATCGAGGGGACTTCTCGTTATTGGTTTTTTTCCAATTTTTCCTTTCTTTCTGATTCTTTCTACGTGCTAAAATATCGACAAATTTCCGTGGACAAGTTTGATTGTACTTTTGATATCTTGAAAATCGAGGCGAAGGCCTACACTTTGGTAAATTAAATTGTCAAGCTTTGAAAACTCTGACCTGCCTCTGTATGTAATGTTAAAGACCAACTCGAACAAAGCGAAAACGGCAACAAGTTAATTTTGCTAAAAAACATTTAAGATCAATAAGGAACCTGAGTTCACATGAGAGTAAATAATTATATATTTATATAAAAAATACCCCCCCCCAAAAAAAAAAAAAAAATAGAAAATAAAAATATAAATAATAATAATAATAGTAATAATATTAAAAAAAAAACAAAAAAACCACAACACGCAATCATTTTGAATATTCCTCTCTGGTGCTCTTTTCAGAAAGATTCACAAAAAGGCCCGTGACGTCATTACTTATGTTACATCATTTGTGGGAGCTCCGTTTTGTATAGCCGCTTTGTTGCAATAACAAAGCAATTGAAATAACAAAGCAATATCCCACAGATGACATCAAAGTATTGTCATTTCGACGGACGCCGTCAACGGCAGAAGCGTATAGCTAGTTGTTCAAAACCTTGAGGTAGGGCCTAATTTCTTGATCCATAATTACCGTAAATTTTAGAAGTGTAAACATATCAAAACAACAACTAAATGATAAACAAACACATTACAAACAAGTTTATAATCATTCCCATTAACATTTGTTCCGCTCAAATAGCTGTATTAACAATAAATGTTCGGCAAATGTTTTGTAAGTAGACAACAATCCTATGAGACAGTTCGGCTAACTCGAATTGTTTGAGTGGAGCGTTGCTAGCATGACTATATTGACGCTTGACTTATAAGACTTGCCCATAGGAAATGGATTACTTCGTGAAGATTTGCCTCAAATAAATTGAAACTTATAGTGGAATTTGCCCTCAAAGCCTGGCTATAAACTTGACCCGTGACACTCCTAGACATAGGCATGACTTGAGACTTGCTCAGAGGAGCAGCAAATTGACTTAAGACTTGCCTAAAGAAAATAATATATTAAAATTAATCAAATCAACAAATTGAAACTTGTGATTAGATTTATTCCCAAGTGACTGGAAACGTGGCCCAATGCTTACCCTTTGGAACACGATTCGAAAACTGCCTTCGAAAACAAAATAAGTTATTTCAGGTATTATGTTACGGACTTCAGGCTACTAAATGGAGACAAGTCGGCAAATGCCGCATTTGTATTATACTTTGTGGGCGGTAACTCACACACTGACGTCATTGGTAACTTTGCCGACAACTGTTCTTAGGTTAACTTGATCACCCATATCTTGCCCGTTGCCATGAAGTTACATGACTGTTAACATTGTTATGTCAACGGCAGGAAAATGGTTGAACGAAAACCCCTTTCCCAGTGCACGTTTATTTAACAGTGTTATTTTTTAAAGAAATGGTTTCGTCGTGGTAGGTTAGCAGTTCTGTAACGGGTAACCTGCAACCAGTGGCGTAACATGGTGTATGGGGGGGGGGGGCGGGGAGGGCGCCACCCGGCCCTGTCGTCCCTAATGAGATAAAACACACACGCACACAACCTTACGGATCCGGTTTGTGGGGTCCAGGTTGAACAAAGAATTCCCTTGTGGGGTCCATTGTTCCGTTGTGTAAAAGACCCAATAAGGGCACTCTCGTAAAGCTCACCACACAGATTTGTAAATGGTGTATGCCGAGGACACCCCTTCGTCCTCCAATTGTTAGGACTTAGTGGGGGGTTTTCTGCGTCGTCCCCATTGGTTTTGTACATGAAAGCGATGACGTCCTCGGTACACCTTTTCCCTGGATCCCTTTTGTTAAAGTCCTCAGTTTGAATGCTCATAGACATGCCCAGCTCTGCGTTACATACACTTTGTGGACATTCCTTTGTTCTGTTGACTTAAGAAAAAACATTGGTCAACATAGTATAGAGAACACTGTGTGGACGTGTGTAAGTCCACATATTGTTTCAAGTCCCTAGATTGTGCGGACCTTTTCTGTTCTCAGGTCTGCAATTATTATGTAACGCTTAAACACACATCCCCATCAAATGAAAATGTCTACGTACACCAACGCCTACCACTAATTGCACATGGATCCGTTAACACGAAATTGGGGGGGGGGTCGGTAACATTAATTGTAAACACGTCACTAACGGATTAATACCAATCAGTTTCAGTTGTCCATAATTGATGAAAAAAGGACCGTCGAGTCCAGACATAATAATAATAATAATAATAATAATAATAATAATAATAATAATAATAATAATAATAATAATAATAATAATAATAATAGTGGCTTCTTATATAGCGCACGTATCCGTCACTCAGTGACGCTCAAGGCGCTTTTTTAACGTTCATTATTTTCCTGCAAGGTATTGTGGAGCTACGTTTTTGAAGTATGAGACCAAGTCCTTAACATAGTACCATGTAATGGTTTACAAGGTGCTGTGGCGCAATATGCTGTCGATCAAACCAGGAACACCGGGTCGAACCCCTTCTCTTTTCGATAAGTGCACTGGGTTCTTTTACGTGCATTACACAACACACGGGACCTACGGCTTAACGTCCCATCCGAAGGACGAAGCATGTGGTTAAGTGTCTTGCTTAAGGACACAAGTGTCACGACGACTGGGTTTCGAACCCACACTCTGCTGATCAGAAACACCAGAGCTTGAGTTCGGTGTTCTTATCCGCTCGGCCACGACACGCCACATTTTGCTCCTATTGTTATACACAACAAAACGAACAATCAAACAAACAAACAAACAAACAAACAAACAAACAAACAAACAAACAAACAAACAAACGCCCCAACAAACAAACAAACAAACATTATAAGAAACATAACATTTTTTTAGTTTGTGTTATGCATCCTTAGATATCAAGTGGACACAAGTTCAAGAAACGGTTTAGCTCATCCGATATATCACAGTACATGTAAATATATCTGCACCTCTGCAGAAGTTTTAACGACCATGAAAGAAGATCAATCCAGCGTTGGGACAGCGTTAACGGAAAAAGCACGCTCACAATAGACCTTATGCCTATGACGTCATTTGAGTAGGGCGCCCTCGCCTAGAGGTCAAAAGGAGGTTGTTCATTGGCCAATTCTGTGCGACGCGCGTACAAATCTGTGCGGTTTTGGGGGGTTTTCGTCACCGTTTAACCTCTAAGATGGCGGCTGGATGATGTTAATGCATAAGGTCTATCAACTGTGCCAACAATTTCATAGAGCTGCTTAAGCAGGCAATTTTTCTTACAATTGTCGTGCTTAGCAAACAATGAGCAGGATACAAATCAGAAACGGTGCAAGGGATATGGTATTTTTGGCTGGTAACCTTAATAAGCGCAATTTTGCTGTGCTTAGCTACAGGTACTGTGTGCAATGAAATCGGGCCCTGTGAAGGGGGTGGTGGTTGTGGGGAGAACCCCGAGCTAGTTTAATTAAGAAGATGACACCAAAGAACGGCACTTAAAGGTTGATTCATCCAGTATGGCTATACATAGGACTGATATGGGGATAAAGTAGTGCGTGAGTTCAAACAGGTGAAGCCACAAACAAATCATCATCATCATCTTCCTTTACTGTGCAGAAACCTCCTCTGGAGTATTTAAAAACTCGCATATGCCAGAAACACCGGGGCAAACCCCTTCTCTTGAAGATAAGTGTTACTGGGTTGTTGTACGTGCATTACACAGCACATTATTATTATTATTATTATTATTATTATTATTTTATTTGCCATAACAGTACAAAACAAAATACAAGACAATATACCCCGAGATGGGCAAGGGACAACAAAAGCAAATACATACTATGATCCGTAGATCTGTTGCCCCACATCTGGGGTGCACAATGAAATAAATATAGATTTAAACATATAATATAGTACACGCAATAATAAAAGCAGATAATTATACAAAACCAATAATAAATAATAAATAATAAATAATAAACAACTAATTTATAAAACGAAAATAAATAAGTAAAATAACAGTAAAAGTAAAGAAAAACAAATAAAGAAGCATATATATAAGTAAATAAATAAACTTGTATAAATAAAAACGATTTAAATAAAAACTGTTTAAAATATTGCACAAGTGAATGGGCTAAAGCAGGTAATTAAAAGCCACACTCCCCTCCCCGGAGAATTATACATGTATAAATAATTAAATAAAAATAAGAACAATCAAAATAGGACCTACCGTGGCTTTACGTCCCATCCGAAGGACGAAGCTATATACGGTTAAGTGTCTTGCTTAAGGACACACGTGTCAAGACCGGGACTCGAACCCACGCTCTACTGACCAGAAACACCAGAGCTCGTGTCCGGTGCGCTTGACCGCTCGGCCACGACACTCTACGTATAGCATGACTTGCAAAATTTAAACATTCTTACTAAGCTGGTTATGAAAGATGTATTGGTGTGTGTATAATCAAAACTTTTTCATGCAAGCATTCAAATATTTAATTCATTCTGTGTATACTTCCATTATAAAACATAATATTTGGAGACTAAAACTTCAAGAAAGTATTTACACTACAAAGACTGGGGTGTTAAAATTGACACCATGGGTGTTGCGACATATAGATATCTACGAGAGAATCAATATTAACACCATAGGGTGTTTAAATAACACCAATAACACCAATGTAATTGTGTTTGCAGAAATTGGTGTTATTTTCTCACCCTAAGGTGTAAATTTGATTTTTTTTTTCTGTATCTAAATGTGACAACACCTATGGTGTTAATTTTGACACCCCAGTTTTTGTAGAGTAGAAGAGGGTTTCTAACTGTTATCAGGAAACCCGTTTCTGACGGACCCTGGTGTTCAAAAAGGATACAGTGAAGACTGATTTTTCAGTCAAAGAACTTCACAGTCTGAACAAACACGATCCCCTGCGGTAGGGGCTGTGTTTGTTGACATGTCTCATTGTTATGATTTTGTGAACTATCAAAATTCAGAACGCCCCCACAGGGTCGTAACCCATGCCCTCTACTCAGACAAACCATGAGTGTTTACCTAACCGTAGCCTATGGGTGCACCCCACTAAATAAACCCTAATAGCATACAGTTCAAAATGCTAAATATTCAAAATTAATAATACAAAAATACTTAGAAGTCTCACAGCTTTTTATAGTTAAGGGAACATTATTCATTGACTCTTGAACTTTAAGGCTGAGGGAAGTCCGGAGTAGCACAACACTGTGTGTTATTTCCCCTCTCGAAATGTGTGGTCGTTTGAAAGCCCCGCCCACTCCCGGCAGTCATTTGAGGAGGCCTACTGGGCAAGTATAGGCCTAAGCAATATCTCTACCAAGCACGTCTAAGTTATGACCCTCGCGAAAATTAAACAGATAAAGTTTCCGTTAAGAGCCAACATTTCGGTTATTCTAGCTGTTAAAGGCAGGTCCTTAGATTGGTAAGAACTCCAAAAATAAATGACCATTTGGTGAGAAGCACTGCAGCTGTTGATAGTATCAACTATTTTGAGAAAGGATTCCCTTCGAAGTTATATGGTTATGATAATTTTGTTTACCCCAAAACTTTTGAATCTGAGAAACGATTTTAATCGTTTCTCAGATTTCTGAGGGTATGGTGTCCGTTCGCGAATGCTGCGTTCAGAGATTCTGTTGATAACAGCTGTCACCTCGTTAAACGTGAAATTATTTGACGTTCTTTATTTAGGCTTGTGAAAATGAGGTGAGAGATTTTTGCTGTTTTCTCAGCAAGTAGACACTGTATGCAGCTGAAACGTTCACATGTGATTTTCATTGTATCTTTCGTTTTGCCTAAAAAACAGCATTACGCTGACAAAAACTAATCTCTGATCCTACCTTTAAAAGTCCATATAATCATAATATCCAATGCATCTAATTTGAATTTTCAATAACGGCGCCGTTTGCAACAAGAAAAAGTTACTAATTTGAGGCCCGGGCCTTCCTTTCACATGTGTCTCTATTTTGGGGGAGTTTTTAGTTAGTTCATGCATGGTCCTTCCTCCAGGGTTCATGAGTGTTCTAAACAAATAGTGGCCGGCATTTCTTGTCTTTGTTTTACTTTTCAATTTTATTATTGCAATGCTGCGACAGTTCTGCGCAATGACACCTTTACTTGTTGAAATCTTGCTAGAAATTTTGGGTTGGTAGAAATCCAAAGGCTTTTGACAGCACAAAATCTCTAATTAATTAATTAATAACTAATTTATTTTTAACCACATAATTATTTTCATTTTTTCAATGTTAACAATGCCCTTGATTCAAATCTTGAAAGACAGTCTGACTGGTCTCGGAAATTCTCGGTGACCCAATACTCCCAGTAAATGATTAATACAAGCATTACTGCCGACCATGCTAGTTACAGCCAGAAACAATCGGTCATTCAAAAATCTTTGAAGAGCGAAATGAATGATACCCGGGTAAACCATGTTAAATCTCTTGCTTTATCCATGGAGATATGCTCCACATTTCCGAGCTTCAGGAAGTCAGACCAACTTTGGAAATCGGTTATTGTTATTCTTCCTAAAGGCGTCATGAAAAGTTCATGCTTGATGCATTTAACGATACCCTTCCTATACTAGGGCTAATTTAAGTAGAAGGGGGAAGGAAGTAACCAAATGTGAAACTTCGTTCAGTCTGTTCAGCCTTTTGCTTGGCCCCAATGCATTTTAAAAAAATCTCTGTGGGAATATCACTGTTAAAAAAACACCCCCCATAACCCCCACCCCCCCCAAAAAAAACAAAAAAAAACAAAAAAAAAACAGCTAGCCCCCCGAGATGGATTTTTTTTTTCAATTTGTTTTAGTGATTGATATTTGCAGACCCACAGAAGAGAAAATAACTTAAAAGGGTTTATTTTGTATTTTTACAACCATTATTTTTTTTAATATAAGTGTATTATTTACATGTCCAGGTATTGCCGCCTGCTGGGCTAATTTAAGCATATCCTATGTGTTTATTTAGCTTCATTGGCATATTATTTGGTTTCATCTACCATTGACAATTGATATACCGTTTTTGTACAGAAACTATGCTGGCAGAGTTTTGTCCTGCCCCCTTCTAACCAAACAACTGACCCCTGTTGATTGATGATCATGGCATACTAAACTATGTCAGCTTGTGCAGACAATGTACCCCTTTTGATGGTTTTAATCAGAGGAACATAGAACAAAAGGACGAAGGCAGTTTAAAGAAAAAACAAAAAATGCCGCCATATGCGGATTTCATCATTCAAAATGAAACACAAATCCGCATATTTAGCAAGTCTTTCCGGGCATCGTGTTATTTTGATCACCGCGGGCGATACGGTGCGGGATTTATACTTGGCATCGTAAATCAAACTGGCAATCCGTGGAAATTCATACTTGGGAGAATTTAAAGGTTAACTGAAGTTTCAATATTCTGATTGTAGATACATGATTTAGCAGACGCATTGTAGTGAATGCAAAGGTCTTAGCCAAAATTCAAGTATTGTTTTGATTTAATGAGCAGTTTGATGAGTGGCTTTCATTGGTTACATTATTAATTGCCGAGTGGGGGCGCTGTTCGTGGAAGAGCGCGAGATCAAAATGAAAGTCAGGAAAATTAAAAGGTGTACATAAACAGCACAGCATTTCTCTTAAGACAAAGCTTTCAAGCGCAGAGAAGCATAAGTTAAAGGAACCGTACGTTTGGTAATAACTCTGAAAATTAATGGCAACAAAAACTTACTTGGTTAAAGGTACAGCAGTTTTGGATAGCATAATGAATTTTGAGAATCTTTTCACTTCGAAATACTGCGATTACGGAAAAAGATATCAGATTTTATCCCCCAAAATTTGAATCCGAGAAGCGTTACGGCCGCATTGCAAATTATCCTCCTGCGTGGACAAAACCGCTCCAGATTGTCGGCAATATCTCTAAAACGCTACCACCTTTTGAAATAAAATGTGCACAGGTTAGTTATATGGTATATATCTACAACTATAGGGTTGAAACAAATAGTGGGTTCCAATTACCAAACTTAATACAGCACCAACTGTGAAAAGGTCAGGAAGGATGATACAAACTTTAATGCTTGGACCAATACCGGCTCACATTGAAACTTTGTTCTGTACAAACAAAATTACTGTATTAAATTCCTTTAAAGACAAAGCTTACAAGCGCCAAGAAAATATGGATAAGTTGAACTTCGAAAAGGTCAGGAATGATACCAAATTTAACGGTTAGACAAATACCAGCTCATATTGACAACCTGTTCTCTCTAAAAAAAAAATGCAAATTTGCATTATTTTTGTGGGGTAAACAGCCATATTTTGCAAATGCTTTTAAGTCTGAAGAGCATCTTCTTCTTATCTCTGTGCAGCAGATAAACAACGTAAAACACTGTTGTTTCCAAAAACATTTCTTGGGAGAAAATAAGAAGAAAAACAAAATCGCTAACTTCAAGCCATTACGGTCGTAACTTTCCAGAACTTGACGTTGTGCTAAAGAATGTTAGCATGTAGACCAAACACTCACTGTCTGATTGAACAGTACTGGGAATACGGGGGACTACACCTTGTTTTTCTGTCCCGAACGGGACCAGATGAAAAAGTGTAATCGCATCGTGAAAGACATGAATGTGATGAGGAAATTGGCGCGTCTTCAAAGATGTGCATGGATGGCTGGAGTGTTAGATTGCTTTGCCCAGATCAATCGGTTACTGTTTCATACTGCTCATCAGAGAAAGCATGGAGCACTGCAGCCTCTCATCAATTAGACTTCTGGCCACGGTTGGCTTAAGGAGGATCATACCCACTGCCATAAAGGTCGGGACCGTATCGCATATTGCTCGCACATAGTGCTGATTAAAGTTTATCAATATACGTCATCACACCAGTCGGTGATTTCCTATTTGTAAAAATTGCCACATTAATGCTTCGCGTACGTTATTTGAATAAAACCTGGGCAAGAATTGTGATGATAACCCTCCAAGGACTGTGCCAATTGACAAATCAAAACCTTAAAGTTTAGTGTGCAAAGATGTTAGTTGTCATTTTGAAATACACCACAATATTTCCTTGTTAACCAGTTTACAAAATTAACAATTGCTTACCTTGTCTTTCAATTTCACTTGCATTTAAAACCCTCAAAGGATGGCCACTGTCAGCACATGCTGACATTATTTTATTGTTTCCTGCGTCGATCATAAACACATCGTACACATCGGTCATCAGCTCATTAAGCCATGATATCCTAAGCTGGACCATGCCACACGTGCACCCGAGAGGGGGTGTCAATCAACAGGGGTTAGTGATTTGGTCGTTACGTCAATAGTCAAGGGTAGATGTAACCAACAAAACAATCTCAACTTAACCCAGGCAATGCCTAAACATGTAAATAACACACTTGGGTAAAACAGTTGTTGAGAAATCGTTAAGAGCTCAATATTTGTACTGACTTTCCGTATGTTTTTATTCTTTCAGTGTCAGGCCAAGTGAGTTTCGTGTACGTCATCATGACGTCATACGAGGTGGACATTACGGGTGTGTTGAATGACACCTCCTCTAAATCATGGCTTGATCTGTACACAATGGAGCCGGGCCCGGAGACGGTGTTCGTGCCGGTTGTCTGGTCGCTCATTATAGCCGTCGGAGTCACCTCTAATGCCGTGGTCGTCTACGTGGTCATGTTACACATGAAAATGACAACAGTGACTAACTACTACATCGTCAATTTAGCACTGACTGATATATCGTATCTGCTGTTTTGTACACCGTTCACTACGCTGACGTTCACACTGTATGGCTACCTGACTGAGGGAATGTGTAGAGTCATATCGTATGTACAGCAGGTAAAAGTGGATAGGTTACACTATAAAAACTCCCGGATCGGAAAAACTTCCTGGTCCCCAGGGGGCCTGACCAATTTCCGGGTTAGTCTGACCCGGAAAGTGGTTTAAATTATTGTGTTTTGACTCGGATTTTGCGTCATTTTGATCAATGTTTTGTTCATTTTGATGCAGATCCCAGGTCATTGAGACCCGAAATGTCTCAGGCCCCCGGATCCGGGTGAATATTGTGACACTGAAGTTTTTAGAGTGTAGGCCCTACTCGACCTTTTCTTCCCATTGTTTCGGGATCGGGGACTCACCCAACCAAATCAAACAACTGCCCCTTTCCCTTTTCATATCTTTTTATGAAAAACAACAACAAACAAACAAACAAACACCCCAACAAACAAATTTAGACAACTATTTTTTTTATTAATAGTAGTAGTATATAATATTTCTGGTAATGAAACAAGGATGGAACTTAATCACTGTAGCTCGCAAGCCTGAGGAAACCTGTAAACAAGGATGCTTGCTACGTGAACCAGAAACACCAAGGTTAACACCTACTCTTCCACGATAGGTGTTCTGGGTTATTTTACTTGCACTACCAATCCTAGGACACGGGACCTAATATACGGCTTAATGTCTCATCCGAAGGACAAAGCAACAACGGTATAGCATCCTGCTCAAGGATACAAGTGCCAAGACTGGGACTCGAACCCACACTCTGCTGATCAGAAACACCAGAGCTTGAGTCCGTTGCTCTTAAACTGCTCGGCCACGACACGCCACTGACTAAGATACAATAATTGGCTACATAGGACCAGGGCCCAATTTCAATGAGCTGCTTCAGCAGAAAATTTTGCTTAACAATTTTTCCAGTCACACTTGTACTTGTGACATGGTAGTTTGGCTGGTAACCTTATTCTGGTATAAGCGTAATTTGGTTATACGTAGCTGCTTTTTGTGCCTAAGCAGCTCTTTGAAATTAGGCCCAGGCTGCTCGGGTCTTAGGCCACGATTAGGGCCAGCATACCACCATCCCCAACACAACCTTGACACTATAGTGCATCCTCGCCCCTGTACATGTTACACCAAGCGGATAATCTGATTCTGGCTGAACTTATTTTGTCTCTGTATTTTCTTCCCGGTACTTTGCATGAACCCCAGGCTTCTGTCCATGCAACCTGTATGACTCTAACCATCATGAGTGCAGATCGTTACTTTGCCATCGTGTATCCAATCAAGTCAATGAAGTACAGGACCAGACGACTATCATTTCTACTCAACCTCGGTGTGTGGATCCGTAAGTATCCCTTTTAAACATGAGTTATTACATACTACGGTGGCCCCGAAGGGACATCACATAGCGGTAGCGTATCGTGGCCGAGCGGTCTAGCGCACCGAATTCAAGTTGTGGTGGCTGAGTCATCACAATGTGGGTTCGAATCTCGGTCCCGGCACTTGTGTCCTTGAGCAAGACACTTAACTATAATTGCTTCTTGGCATTTTTATCCTCGGCTACCGTGGATCCTGCCGAGTAACGAAGTAGAAGTAGAAGTAGCGCAGATGTGTGCACATCGTATGCGATGTTGTTGTGAACAACGCTGATTGGCGAACCCAAAGGTGACTGCTCCGCGTGCACACTTGTTAAAAGCCTTTGAGTGCTTGTATGGTGCTTGTAGGACGCTTAGTACGTGCTTGTCAAAATGCAATCAATTTGACGCAATCCTCTTCAAGAATGAATCATGTTTCTTACCCGGTCACCCTGAACTGCATACAAAATTAGACATGAAACAAGAACAAAGAAGAATGAGAGGGACCATTTGCTCTATGACTTGATGCCACTTTTGATCGTGTGCTCTGCGAAGTCTCTAACACAGAATGGATCAACCAAAGGACTATTTTAAACGAATTGTTTGACTTCCAAGTCACACTTCCAGGGGGTTATGATCGAGCAAGGCATTCTGGGGAAAAGGTGCGCAGCGAGATGGTACACCATTGGGAACGAGGTTGGTCACGGATATACTGATTAAGATAAGATATAAGATTCGAAGGTAACATTAGTTGTTTCCCATCGAAAGATAAAAGTATACCTTTACAGAAAATGTGACAATGTTTTCGTGAAGATAAAGATAAAAGGGTGGATGGTGGGAGTGCAGGGATAGATAGTTATGGGCTATCTATAGCACAATTATACAACAGTAATCATATTTTGATCTCGAAGGCTTCATAAAACATAAAAAGCAGTTCCTGCGTGCGACGCTACACGTCGAGGACTCAAATCCCCTTGCCAATCGAGCGCCCTCTGTTGACGGCAATGAAACACGAACATTTCAAGAAGGGTTGAGCTAATTTTTGTTTCACTTTCTATTTGAAAAAAATAATAATACGTCTCGGCCCAGGGGTGGGTGAAGAAGAATTGCGAAATTGTTAATGATACGTCAGCGACTATTCAGGTTAATTAAATCTGAAAATACCAGGTAGGCCTACTTCTACTTCTATTTCGTTACTCGGCAGGATCCATAAGTTAGGATATAAACGCCAAGGAGCAATTATAGTTAAGTGTCTTGCTCACGGACACAAGTGCCGGGACCAAGATTCGAACCCACATTGTGATGACCTAGCCACCACAACTTGAATTCGGTGCGCTAGACCGCTCGGCCACGACACGCAATGTACACCCCTTCTAGGAGTGTTTTAAAAGTAAAAGGATCGCTGGGACTGGCCATATTATCCTCTTTATAACATGCACGTTGTTATAAGAGGACAGCAAAACAAAGAAACCCAGAGCAGAAAATGAGATTCGGGACTTCAGAATGTACTCTTTATAAGCATAACCTCTTTATAACGAAGATTAGCCGTAAAATCATTATTTATGCAGTGTTTATTTTAACCTGACTTGATATTAAATCTTATTTCATCTTCTGCAGTCTCGTACATGATGGCCATACCAGCTTCCATCTTCGTAGAGGCAGAGAGCCACTTCTACTACACTGGTGAGAAATACTTCTGCTTCGAAGCATTCAGCACGCCTACCAAGCAGGCTGTGTATTACACCTATGTTCTCGTCTGCACCTACATCTTACCCCTGTTTGTGATCTGCGCATGTTATTCCCTTCTCCTACGGGCAACTTGGACGAGGCATCACCCGTCGGCACAAAACAGTCACAGAATCCGCCAAAATCTTCTCCAGAAGAGACGTATGACACGCATGGTTCTTGTGGTGGTCTGTCTTTTCTTCGTGTGCTGGTTACCAACGCACGTGTTCAACTGCTGGGAACGCTACAGCACCCACGATTTTCCCTACGACAATGACGCGGTGTACTACGCCAGAATTCTAGCAGTAACGCTGGCCTATTCCAATTCATGCCTTAATCCCTTTGTGTATGCCTTCATGGGGAATAACTTCCGTACTAGTTTCAAGAAGGCGTTCCCGTTTTGCTTCAGGAGGCGGATTGTCACGAGAAATACCTTTCGACTAGTGAACAGATTACGCAGAAGGGTGAATGAAGATGGTGGGACTAGGGTGACCGTCCTGGCAGTCTGAGAAGACAAAAACCATTAATTACCTTAAACAATAATGTGCATTCCTGTAAAAGAAATAAACAATAGTAATACGCAATCCTATCGCGCTTTATGACACCTGTCGCCTGAAAGCGCTCACTTTTTTCGACAAGTATGCAGAGCTTTTGGTTGGACGGTGCCAATTGTATCACCTTGAAAGAGTTGAGAAGGTGATGGATTCAACTATGTCAAACCCCTTCTCTATAAGGAGGTCCTTTCCTGCACACGGGACCAAACAGCTTTACGTCCCATCTGAAGGACTAATCGTTGATAAGGGCATCTTGCACAAGGACACAGGTGGCATTACATGGACCCAAACCCGCACTATAACAACGCACCAAAAAACGAGTCCGGTGCTCCACCAAACACACACACAACTCCCCAGTGTCCCGGGTCCCAGAGGGCCCATTCCAGTTACAGGTCAGTTTGACCCGGAATCTGTGTCAATGTAACTCGTAACTTGAGTAAAATCTGGACGTTTGACTCAAATTTCCGGTCATCCTGACAAGGACTCCGGGTCAAACTGACCCAAAAATGGATCAGGCCCTTTGGGATCCGGAGCTCGGGTCAATTCTGACACAGGAGTTTTGTTACAGTGTAGACCGCTCGCGACCAAGACGCTCCAAATCGGTAACATCACTTCTACCCTCGCATATTATAGTTTGAAACCGAACTTGATCGCTATACTCTTGTGACAAATTGAATACAAACTATTAACAATACAATGAGTTACGGTATGTTGGTTCATGAAAATGTATTGTTTAAGAGTCTTGTGTACAAATTTAAAAGTGAGTTGCATTGTAAGAAATAACGGGTAGTTATTATATTCTGGTTTGTATTATGCAAAGTATCGCTTGTGGGACACTATAAGTTCAGTTGTATACAAAATGCTATCTAAATGGTTTTCAATTATAAATAATTATGCCCATAGGACCAAGACATTTTCAAATTCTAATCGCAATCGAATCCCCTGTTAATCTGGAAATTTTTAAATTCCCGTCTCAACATGATAAAGTATGCGTGCAAATTGATGGAATTTTGGACTTTAAAGGTAGGGTCATCGATTGTTTTTTTTTGTCAACGTAATGCTTAATTATTAGGCAACATTATAAAGACAGATACATTATAAAGACAGATACAACGCTCATGCTAAAGTTTCAGCTGAATACAGTGTCTGCTTGCTGGGAAAAAAATGTTACTTCGATTGGAGTCCTGTTCTCAAAATAGTATATGAACAGCTGCAGTGCTTTTCCCATGGTCATTCATTTTTGGAATGTTTACCAATCTATGGTCCCACCTTTAAGCTGCGTAAACTTAAGGCAAAACCGTATAAACCATTCTCACAACTGTTTACCTTGTACTGGCGCGCAAAACAAAACCAAAACTTAGGCAGTGTCCCCAATGGCGGCTGCAATTGTTGCTACTGGTATTGCTAAAGGCAGGTCCTAAGCTGGACCATGCCGCACGTCCTAAAAGGTGTTAATTAATATGGGAGAGTGGTTTGGTTAGAAAGGGAAGGACACAACTCTGCCAGCATCTTTTTTCCACAAAATCGGTCCATCAATTGTCTGTCAATTGTCAATTGTAGATGAACCAAATTATAAAATTAAGTAATTAAGCAAACAAATAAGCTTATAATATTTATTTATAGTTGATTGTTTCGCATCTAAATTTTGTGGGTTGGGATAATTGTTAATAACTTTTTTTTACAGTCTTGCAAGGTACGTCCGTTTCAGACTGAATCAACACTCTTCTATTCCCATTCAAAATACCTTTCCGTTAAAAACATCCAAAAACCATTAAAAGTTGAGAACAATTCTGACAGTTATAGCATCAACTTGCTTCGACTCTGTGCTGAACTTTTATCCATGTAAAGCGCTATATTTGCGCTTATATTTAGTTTCAAACTATCGCATGCCAGTTTCAAACTTGTGTGAGCCAATGCGACCTAACAACTTAAAGTGAGCCATTAAATTTGCGCGCCCTCTATTGACTCAATTTGCTCAGGCCATGCTGCATGTATATCGCAAGTTTAAACACAGCCACTTGGTCTCCTCTCGACCAATCAGAATGGATGAACTGTCCAAAGAATTTATAAATGTATAACAATAACAATAAAAATGATAGAAATAGTCATGTCTGTTTTAATGACCATTTTGTGACTAAACGCAATTTCCGCCCATTGTCACTGACAAAACAACATGTCTGACCGTAAAACTATACAAAAGAGTGGCCATCTTGAGTGTGAAAACGTAAACTTGCATCCTCCCGTAAAACGCCCATTAGCAGTACCAACAATCCTTTGAGAAAAATTCCCCAGAATGGGAGATTTTGGAACGCTAGGTGGCAGCAGACTTACCAGGTAAATTTCCATTGTGTACGTAGTTCCGAGCATGCGCATATTACTGAGAACAATGGATTTACCTGGTAGGTCTGCTGCCACTTAGCGTCTCAAAAGTCCCCCATTCCTCTCGGCTCGAAAGCGGCGCGTAGTAGCCCATAAGCATGTTTCAATGCGCTTGATCGGCGCGCAAAGGACTCTGGGTGAAATTAATGCGGTGCACAAAATAATATAAAACCTGGCATAGTTTCTTGTCAACTACAGCATGGCGTCCATCTTGGCAGCTTGGTTTATTTGTTTAACTGTACTCAGTTTCCCAAGATGCAGTGAGGTATATTTTTAAGATGGCGCTATAACGGCCTATTTGATTTGCTTGAGTGATTAATTTTTAGCAAGATTGCGGTTACGTAAAACTACCGGCGGTGGCAATCATTGTTCTTTCTAGTGCTAGACTGTGCTAACTACTTACCTCCATGGTCTGTCTCTGTGTGTCCGAGTGGGAAATAATTGGTCCACATCTTCAAAATGACGTTATTCTCGACATGACACAAGGGCACGGTGTTCAAATACACGTTGTTCCGTATGATTTATACCATGCCCAATATTTATGTGTCAGGTCCTCCGAAATGTTCCTACACCATTTTCATTTTGTACAGAAGTACCTCCTCTAAAATCCTCTAAAGAATTCTTGAGATCCTCAGAACACAATGAAGACATAATAGGGGAGGGGAGGGGGGGGGGCACATTTCAAGCACCAAATGGTATGATTGAGTGGCCAGGCCTGCTCTGTATGAGCACAATATACTGCGTAGCTAATAAGTCTCTCGCGCATCCGTAAATTGGGACCTCTTTAAACCCTTAAGTGCGCAAAAGTCCATTTCGGGCGTTATGGCGGGGCTTCCGGTTCACAACAAATCAAATAGCTGTTTTCAGGCAGGCTCCAAAGCCCCACCCCACTAATCCGCCACCACAGACCAGAGTAGTCTACAACTCATTCATGAATACTCTTAGACCTGTCAATCAAGTATGTAATGTCTGCCGACTAAAGACTGTATGGCGAGTTCAATTAACCCTGAGGCTAATTAGGCTTGTTTGTGTACAAGTCAATAGGGGAAATCCCCTGAGACAGCTTGCCAGACTATGTTGTAACTAATACAGCCGGTAAACGACCTTGCCATGGCCACTCAAACTTTAAATTATGTTTCTCAAGCGTATTCTCTTGGAAGTCAGGGAAAATGGGATTTTAGCAAAATTCATACTCAGAGTAATTACAAAAACCGCTTAAATATAGCCAGTAGCTAACTGGCAGTCAAACGCACAAAGTGTTAAGGATTTATTTGGTTTTCGTAACACGTTAAAGCAATGTGCTTGGGACCAAAGAGTCACCCAAACGTGTTCAGTGACGCATGAGAATTGCACGGTCTTATTATTTTAAAAAAGAAATCGAGATAGAGATAACACGTTGGTGTTGCACATTAATTATACACTATTCAGCGAGAACTATGGAAATACTTCCAATGCAAACTATTATAAATATTCACCCAGTATTTATAAACAAACATCAAACCTTAAATCGGTTATTTAAACTGCTTTCATTATTTTGTTTATTGTTGTTTCATTAAACATTATTCACATGATCATCTAAAATTGCGCCCTCTTTTGTCAGTTGAAAAGTATTTTTTATAATTTCTTGTTTCGACAATCTTTCAGCAATCTCCTAATCAAATCAACGTAACCAAAATGAGGCTGAACGGACAGATGGTCTGATCCCTTTATATGAAATGAGAATATTAGTACCACTCTGAACTGTTTATACAAGGATACACGACAAGATAACGAAAAAAGAAAGAAAAAAAAGTCGTTTCCTCGCGGCAGGAGGAAACCATCTTAATCTCAACCGCATACTACTATTGAACACGTTATGACGCTCAGCGATAGCAGACTTTACAAGGTAAATCCACCGTTATCGGCATTGTGTGCATGCTCAGAATGCCCAACACAATGGAAGTTTACCTTCTATGTCTGCTGCCACCAAGCGTTCAAAAGTCATCCAGCACCCTGTCATGAATGGGATCAAATTCCAACGTGATGAAATAATGACAACTGTTGAAGCTTTTATTCAGTTGATTATTTGTATAATTATTTAGTAATACTTCCGAGAAAACCCCCCCCATTTATAACAAAGATTGCACTCATTGTAAACACCACTTTTCACCTTACATACATGACAACAACAAAACTTCCTGAAAACAACGAAGTGCTCGTTAGAATGCCATTATTTTAAACAATATATAACATAAATTAATCTCATTTTTTATTTACAAATATAGTTTCGTAATTAAGTAAAACATTTCTTTTTTACAAATTAATTCTCTAACGATATCACAATTTCTGTCCTCTTTTGTGATTCTGTAATATTTCACTATTCTAACAACTAAAGCTGGTGATTTTAATTCTCTCGCTTCCCCTTTGTTATACCATAGACATCGTGAGCAGACTTTGAACCAGGTAGGAGGTGGGATTGTGCCTTCGATTGTACCAGCATGGAATGTGGCATACAATTAGGGTATGTGATGAGAAAGATTGGCTGTAGGGCAATTATAGTTTTGTCCTTATATAAAAAATATAGGTAGACTAACAAGCAATGACAGCCATTTTGACAATTCTGCCAAATTGTCCTGCTCAAATCATCAAAGGCACAATTCCCCCAAATGTTTTCCCTATCTGCCCCACTACCACAATGAAACCGCTTTCAAGCACCAAGTGTTTTTAAAAAGTTAAATGAAATAATTAACATGTGCCAATTGATACGATTTATGTAACATTTTCCGTTAGCAGCTCTTGTACATTGTTGTCAAGGGCATCATAATATTTAAATGACCTGCTTTGGTTTGTCACTTTCGATATCGTTATTACGAAATCAAATTTCGTTTAGCAGTTGTGTCAATTTCACTTAGCAAGATGAGGGTAGTGGCATAGGCCTACATGATGAATCCATGCAGTTTGCAACAAAGAGCCATTGATAACAAAATAACCTGCTCTGGCTTGTCACTTTCGCTACTACGATATCACATTTCCCTTCAGTTGGCTCAATTTCATTTGGCAAGATTAGATCAGTGACGTTACACAACTGAAGATGAATCCTGGCTTAACTTCATCTTCGGTAACACAGTTAGCAGATAAAAAACCTCTTGTATAGCGGCAACAAAAGTGTGCAAATACATCAAAGAATGTAGTTCCCAAAGTAGTTCTAAACAAACAAAAAAACTCCCCTCGGCTTCACATTCATATGACCACTTCAAATATTTTTTTGCTTGGCCGTTTTCCATGCTATCCCTACACGGCTAAACATTGCCCTGCTAAAAAAGGCCAATTGGCGTTAGTGACTGCGGATCAAGCACATCTATGGTCTTTGTTGTTCTCTCTGCATTTCATCCCAACCTGAAATAAACACCTCCTCATTTCTCATGTGTCAACGCACTCCTGACTCCTCACTTTAGTACTATTCGCTCCTCTCATACTACGCAAATCCTTTTAACGAGGAAGGTGTCAAATTAAATGTTTCGATGTACTCATTTTCCAATAGTCGAGTCCTCATGTGAGTGGAAAAAAGTCTCTAACTTCACGTTAAAATAGTGTAAATTGCCATTTTTCTCAGAATGATGTCATCGAATGTTTTTGATGTTGACAAATTTTGCCCCAGTAGGTTTCAAATACAATGGCAATTTAGACCATTTTAACGTGAGGTTAGCGACTTTTCCCCTCAATTACATGAGGACTCTATCTATTGGAAAATGAGTATACATCACAAAATGGAATTTGACATTTCCCTTGCTTTTTAACATTACCGTTATTGCTTCCCTCTTAAGCACACTTTGTAGTGTGACAACAAAAAACGCTATCCAATCGATGTTCCTCCAAGAGCATTTAAAACTTCTTAACTATCAAAACATATGGGGTTTTTTTCTGAATCAAAATCGATGTTGGGTCGACGATATAAATCTAATAATATAGCACAATCTCCAACCTGAGAAAACTACCAACTTGGTATGTTGCATGTGACTGTGTAAATCAAACTTCAAAACAGAACCGTTAACACAATTTTGACATTCCATTACTGTGAGCACTTAATCAATTTTTGAAAAACAGTTAATCCTGAGATTAATTTGATCAACGACACGTTAGAGGTTATTTTGTTTTCATGATGATTTGAAACTTTTTTTTTACACAGAAGCTTCGCCTACGCATGACATCACAATTTGGCATCAACATTTTCGCTCTAGTTATTGTTTCAATGTTTCGGCTGGGCGAATATTGGGGACGGATCATCTTGTCGACGTTTCGATTTGCTTCGAATTGACAATCGCGTCGTGCATTAGCCGGCCTTATTGTTATTCTTTTCATGTAAATAACCGGTTCTTCAGTAAGTATAGTCTGCATCAAATTTGCTATTGCGTGTCCATTTGTTCACTCTACACAGTTGCATTCCTACCTTGACAATCCATGCACTCACCTAAGGTACCCGACGATGACGTATGATGATTTTCATGTCGCTTGGTTTGGACATGTCTTATCACAGACAGATACACAAAACTCCATCTTTTACCTTTCAAACTTTGACCAGTTCATGATACGCATACACCTCACTATCCATATACACAAATTATTCAACATACTTAACAAAAACTCTCACATATCAAACCTTTAAGAATGCCTCCATGTTGCTTTCTTTTTCTTTTTCGAACTACCGTCTAAGGCATAAATTGCATAATCCGTTGTCATTGTTGGAGCATACCCAAATGAAGTCTAAATTATTATTATTATTATTATTATTTGTTTCTCTTACTAGCTTTTAAAATTCCCTCTGATATTTAGTATGTAGAGTTGGCACAATGGCCTTATTTACAAAGCTTTACAGAGCATTCTATGCTTTAGTTTATATACATTACTACCCAATCCATCGGTAACAACACACAACAAAACAGTAAAATGCTATACCAAGTTGAGCTAAAACTACACCCATCGTGAGTTTTTAACAACATTTGTTGACAATGTATATTCGGTTTGCGGTAACACCATGTGTATATCTACTTTGCTTTGTAGATTGTGTTCTTTGAGAACTTGTCTTGCTATTTATTATACTGCCTCAAAGTAGATTTCGGAATTCGGGAAACTATTCTACTGCCGTGTAGTAGATCTCGGAATTCGGGAGACTACCAAGTTCTGAGAAGAACCGTCCTGCTTATAAACTATACTACCTGGGCGGAAAGGTAGGAACTCGGCCGGGCTACTTCTTTTGCTTAGTGGATTGGGGGGGGGGGGACTTCTCGTTATTAACCTCATTGCCGCGGAGTAAGTTCTTAATTGGTCTCAACGTTTCGACTAGCTTGCTCTAGTCACCGAATTCCGAAATCTACTGCGCGGCAATAGAATAGTCTCCCGAATTCCGAAATTTACTCCGCGTCAGTAGGATGGTCTCCCGAATTCCAAAATCTACTCTGCGGCAGTAGAATAAATAGCAAGACAAGTTCTCAAAGAACAAAAGCTACACAGCAAAGTAGACATACACATGTTGTTACCGCAAACCGAATTATACATTGATACTTCACCATGCAATGCTTCAAATCCTGTATTTGTTGACAAGTCTTAACCCCTTTATTGGACAGCTTTTCTGGAACCATGATTCAACCCTGGTGAAAACGTCATGACCGTAGCTCGTGAGCCATAGTTAGTTAAGATTCTAGGTCCTTTTTTTGGTCGAGTAGTTTGAATTTAATTTAAAAAATAGTTTTCATAAATTCAAGAGAGCTATACGCATTCATTAAGATATTTCACGAACAAAACCGCCAATGATAGTGGTACCGGTAGTTATTTAAAAACTAAAAATAAGTCTTGTCGGGATCCTAATATTATCTCACTTCCATCTGCCATAATACACACAAAGTTTGTGTATTGTTTTCGTTTTGAAAGAGCATCAGCTAACCAAATTCGTTCAGAGGACTTTTTTCCTTTAAAAAATACTAGTAGCTTTCGCTGGAATTCGGACTAGGCAACCTTAACGCGCAGGCAACATGTTTATATACAGATACAAACACACTTAATAATAATAATATAAATAATATTTGTTAAGAATAAATCGATAAATTAACTACCTGAATTATAACATATTAAACACACACAGACTGTTTTCGTAGTAGCCACTTTAAATATATATTTCTTTATACCATTATACCTTTTCAGAGTTAAAACAAAAGTGAAACTTGTGCGTTTTCAAATTGTCAAAACTGTTTTGTGCCACCCTCACAAAATTTAATGAATATTTCCATATTATCCGTGTTAAATTTTGAGCATGCCAAACACTGCTGGCTCTTGTGTAAACATTTTTATGTCATTCAACACTTATCAACCTTGTGCTAACAATAAGTACGCCTCAAAAGGTCAGGTGCTCAATAATGATTGCCATGGTGTTAATTACAAACCAACTTTTAAACTGATTAATTTCAATACAATGCACAAACCGGGGTGTTAAAATTGACACCATGGGTGTTGTCACATTATAGATACAAAAAATGAATCAAAATTTCCACCTGAGTACACCATGGGTGTTAAAATAACACCAATTTCGGCCAACACAATTGCATTGGTGTTATTTTAACACCTTATTATGTTTCTTTTTTATTCTGTCTTCGATATGTGACAACACCATTGCGTAACTGTTAACACCCCAGTTTTTACAAACCTAAAACGGATGTACACTTGCAAAGAGAAACTTGTGCTGAGTGAACTCTTGATAACAGTGTTTATTGTCAAAGGCACACCCAACCAGGTTTGACATCGGAATAAGCTAACTGAAACGTTCCGTGGTATTTAACACTGCGTTTCGGTGTTGTCACATAACGAAACAACAAAATCAATTTAACACCAGAGTTTTGTTTACAGTGCAGTGACGGAAGGCACAAAATATGCCCCGAACAGCCTCATTTTTATAGACACGTATTTTGTATACAAGAAAACTCCAAGGAGCCAGCATAAAGTTTTCCCAATGTTAAGTTTGTACATCCCCCTAAAAAAAGTTAACCCCGTCCAAAAAAGAGGTGAAAACACAAAGAAACCAACTAATCAACAAACCAACCAACCAACCAACCAACCAACCAAACAACCAAACAACCAACCAACAAATCAAACAAGCAGACAATTAACAGAAAAACAAACCAAATAAAACACCCCCAACACCACAACAAACCAGTAACCAAGATTGTTTACCGTGTTATTACATACTTGTATATCTATTTAAAAATACTTTATGTCACATTCAGGAAAATGTATACCTTTCCAATTATTTATTCGATCTACAATCAGTATTTATATATATATTTTTTTACATTGACACGTGTGACTAAGTAAAAGAAACTGCACCACTTGGCACACAACAGCAATTCTTCACCAAACAAAACAAAATAGTCCATAAACAATTAAAATTTAATAAATAAAGCAGCAAATTAAATAATAATGTTCAAGTACGCTGAGGTCACGCGCACTATTACGCCCAGAGAACAGCTATCGTCCAATGATCTGCCTCCTTTTTGAGAGTGTGACGTCATATGCAATGGGTCTATAGGTTTATATCACACTCCTTGTTGCTATGGATCTACCAATCAGAATCAAGAATTCAAGTTTGCTTGAAGATAAAGGTTAATATCTATCTATGCTTGAATTCAAGTTTCCTGGCAGATCTTAAAAAAACTTTATAGAAAATTAGAGCATTTAAGATTGACTCAAAATAACCTATTTACATTCAGTGTAATTTGAGGGAACCTGGAAAGATTGGAAACCAACATTCATGGTATAACTATAGATAATCTCATGCTATGCAATGGTGATACAAGGGGCGTGTCTTTTTGATGCCAATTACAAGTATTATTATACGTCAATAAGAAAACGAGAGATACAATGTTACACAGTGTTCACACCAAAAAAAAAACCAGAGTTAGAATAAGCCCGGGTCTGGATCCGCGTAAAGATCGGGGATTCTTTTGGGGGGTAAACGCAAACCGCTAAACCGTCAAACAGTTCCCCCCCCCAAAAAAGGGGGCAAGGTGATTTTCTCAAAATAGGTGGTCAGCATATATCACATCCGTGCATACAAATTAAGGAAACACAAACTATATATTACATGATTAATTACATCATTTTTGGTATTTGCCGCATTTTCGTACGCTTAATAGTCTATACATTAATATGGGACAGTTTCTTTTAAGCTGATGTCCTGGGGTCAACCTCGTTCCCAGTGGTGTTTGATCTCGCCGCGCCATGTTTTCCCAGAATGCCTTGCTCGATCATAACCCCTGGAAGTGTGACTTCGAAATGCCCAAATATATTGGATATTTTAATTTGTCCTGTGGTTGATCCATTCAAAAGAGGCATAAAGTCATAGAGCAACTGGTCCGCTCTCATTCTTCTTTGATCTTGTGATATGTCTAAATGTATGCAGTTTAGGGTGACCGTGTAAAAACATGATTCTTTGCGTAAAAATACGTACATTGACACGCTTACTAAGCGCCCGACAAACGCCCTACAGGCGTTCGAAAGTTTTTGATAAGCGTGCACGCAGAGTAGGCCTAGTTCAGTTATGGTTAGCCAATCAGCGTTGTTTTTCAGTGCTTCCCTTCCAGGGGTAAGTGACGAGAGGTATCGATATGGCGCGCTGCCTATGGTAGCTAGGATGGTCCAAGGTGTTTTTGTTTCTGAGCCCGTGTCAGAGTGAACGAAGTTCAGGTACAGTACATGAGATTCAGTATTATATAGCGCCACCCAGAGTTTGCTCGAGAATTTTTTTATTTTTATCTTTTTTAAGAATAGGGCCTACATAGTCGATCTAAAAATTAACCAAATTGCATGCGTGTGTTCCAGTTGTGCTCCAAGAAAAACATTCAATTGTCGATACCGACCCTTACATTTCAAACGTGAACTTCATCTTGCAAACGTACATAGCAAAGAATGTCAACTTTTCCCTAAGTGCACTGTGAAAAAGTAACCACTCCGGGTCACACTCTTGGTGGCGCACATCATTGTAACACCCCCCCCCCATTCAAGGTCAGGAATTGTACAGTGATACTCCGGTTTCTTGAATGTTTGACCTTGTCAATGAGTTAAAAAAAACACCAAAACATATCAACGGGTCAATACCAGGCACTCGACTAAAATCTGGAAATAATTATTACGGTAGGCCCTACAACTCATAAAATAGGCGTCTTCCCGAGAAATAAATGCATTGTTTTGTAATGTCATTGTCCCACTCACTCTTGGAGTTCAATGACAGGCCTCTCGTGTGGTTTTGTCTTCCACTTTATATCCTTGTTCAACGTTGTAAACTAATTTTCCCATCAAGCATTCAAACAATAATTCAACAAGTTTAAACCTGCGTGGACTTGGATTTGATTAAACTGCCAGTGGGGCCTTCCGTCGTAGCAGACTTTTTGCCAGCAAAGAAAGGAAATGCTCGGGCCATCTGTTTGCGGAAGTTCCCACCCATGAAGGCGTATACAAAAGGGTTGACGCAAGAGTTGAAGTACGTTAACAAATGAGCGATGATTTGAAGAACGAGGGCGACTACGTTTGATTGGGGGAAGTTGGAATCCAAGCGACGCCAGAGGGTCATGATGTGGGTGCCAATCCAACAAGCAGCAAATGCCAGAATCACGGCTAGAATCATACGCGTGATTCGTCGTTTCTGCATCAGCATGCGCAGGTGGACGGGGGCGTGCGTCTCCTCAGTCGGTGACACGGCCTTCCATAGGCGGTTCAGCACGATAGAGTAGCACACTGCGATGATTGTCAAGGGTATAAGGTACACCATCACGAAGGAGTACACGCCGTAGCCCTTGTAGAAGATATCGAGCGGCCACATTTCTGTACAGAGTTCATATGTCTCGTTTCCATGATGCATGACGGTAATGTCAAAGAATACAGCAATCGGGATGGCAAGGACTGCAGAGACTGCGGGAAATAGCAATAATAGTGTTGTTTATTAAATTAATTGAACACATAAAATCGCTGGAATACAAAAATGAATTAAACAAGTAGGCCTACGTTCGGAGCTCCATAACATAATCACCCTGTACCCCCATTGCTGCTACAATAGGAGGTGCCGGATCGCATGTGTTTACACACCTGTGTATCGTTACATACGAAGTGTGGACCTGAGAACTAAATAAGTCCACATAATGTATCGATTTGAAACACTTTACACACGTCCACACAGTGTTTTTATTTTCACAGTGTTGAAGAATGTTTTTTTTAAAGTACACAGGGGAGAGAGCATTAAGGAATGTCCACAGAGTGTATTGCAACGCTTTGTGTGTGTGTGGGTAGGTATACACATTCAAACCGGGAACCTATAACAAAAGAGGACAATAGGTCCACGGTTGGGTAAAGGTTCCCAGGTGGAGAGCGTGTATAAAACCAATGGAAGCTGTTGCTAAAAAGTACAAACAGAAGAGGGAAAATGGGAGGTTCCCGATTGCAGATGTTTACACATTCTTGTGCATGTGGGTGTCTATTCGTTGAAACCGAGAATTAAACTCTAGGTATTTTTGTACAGGCTAGCTATCCACAGGTATCGGACTCAACTCCAGAAATTGGACTCAAGTCAAGAGTCGACTCGAGTCACGTATGCAAAAGACTTAGACTCGACTACCAGGACAAGGCTTGGAAACTGAGGACTTGCAAGTCAGAAAATCATAATCTAATTCATAATTTTCCGGGTGAGAATTGACCTTGATCCGGATCCCGTGGAGACTAGTTTGACCC
Organism: Plazaster borealis; assembly: GCA_021014325.1. Classification (NCBI taxonomy): domain Eukaryota; kingdom Metazoa; phylum Echinodermata; class Asteroidea; order Forcipulatida; family Labidiasteridae; genus Plazaster; species Plazaster borealis. Next base: position 8,801,761 of record CM037467.1, read on the forward strand.
AGAATCTGTGTAATTTTTTTTTCAAAATGTTGCAGAATCCGGGTAAAAATCCAATTTTTAAACCACTTGCCGGGTCAACCTGACCCGGAAATGGGTCAGGGACCCGAAATCCGAGTCAATTCTGACCCGGGAATTTTTTGAGTGCAGCACTTGGACATGCATTTAGCGTGTATGCGATGTAGCGCACCAAGCTTAACGAACCACATCAACTATTGTGCCCTTATAATGTGCCTTTATAATGTACCATTATTCCTAGGTGAAAATATGCAGTTTTATTGCAATTAAATGTATTTTTGTCAGTAAACAGGCCAGGCAATGCTCGAGCCTGAGTTTAAAGACATCACAAGCACCCGTGGTCGGCTTTTTAAACTGCACAGACAGGATAAGTTTCAACATTTCAACACTTTGTCCGGATCTTCTATGGGCGTTCTAGTGAGATCGATAGTCGAGTATTTAAAACAGACTCACATGTCCAGATACAAACGCTGACAACGATAGCGACCCTCGGAGTTCGAGTCTTGAGTGCTTTCAGTGGGTCTGTAATGGCATAATAGCGATCGATGCTCATGGCTGTCAATGTGGCACATGTTGCTTGGGCAGTCACCTGCATATCAAGAGAACAGAGTATGATATTTCAACAAAATAAAACAAACATTTGTTTCTGGCGTGTTTGTTATCGGCCATTATGTCCGACAAACCGTCATGACCAACCATTGTAGCCAATTCATTGTGTCCGACAAATCCTTATGTCCGATGTTATCTGTCTTTACGAACCTTGTCGGACAATAAAGGGAAACATTGCCTTCGAATTTAATTTGGCGCTTTGGGCTATTAAAACCTTTGTTATAAAATGAATATGGTTGGAAAGATAATTTAAAAGTAAAAATATAATAATTCACAAATTTCCCTCGAAATTGTGTGGTTTTCCTTTTACTGCGCAAACTAATTGCAAGGTCCGTATTTTGTGGAGTCTAAAAAGTTGTTCTACAAAATGGCGGACCGTGTTAGCTCACGAAATAAACGGAAAAACCACACAATTTCGAGAGTGAATCATTTATAATCGCGCACGTCCAGGTCTCCATAGTTTCCTTATAAAAGAAACACTACGTTGGCCCAATGTTTGAATGCTATCTGGGTTGGGTATTCATAGGTCGAAGTACTGCACTGAGGAGCAGCGCCTACTGAATTGATGTAGCGCCCTCTCTAAAAGCACGCTTGAAGTGTGTCGGACGAGGTCCCCCGTTCTCGCTCTGTAGCATTATCCCCGGCCATCAGGGTAACAAATACATCACGCAGTTGTCAATTTTTTTCTCAACTACATTTCCGGGTGCATACAATCTCAATCAGCTATGTGTGCTTTGTGTGGAATTTTACTTGAACAATATTAAATGTTACTTCATAAATAAATATATATACAATAAAAAAGTAGGATATAAGCAAAACCATTTGCAAGATTCTTCCGACTTCATTTTGTGCCGTTTTAGCGGATGCCCAATGTTGTCAATTGTCGGGCATTGACTGTCATCCGTTTGACTAAATTACTACACAACTTATTAAAGACGAACAGGGCACATCAATGTCGATTTGTTTTTCACCGCCAGTTCTTAAAGAACCACCACAACTCATTAGTGAAATTAAAGAACCGCAAACTAGTTTATGAATATGGTTTCCTGCCACGCAAACTCCCACCGACTATTTTAAGAACGGTTTTCAGAATTCCCTTTTTTATGACACATTTAAATGACACACTTTCAATGCTGGTGCATTTTTGTCTCGCATTATATCGTCGCTCGTACAACGAAGTGACCTATTTCTTCCACAGTAAAAAAAAATACGTGTTTGGAGAAAATCACGGTTGAAGTTGCATTATTTTTCAAACTGCTGTGTCGGGGTCTGCTGACTATTTTTGTTTTTTTTGGACAAAAATAAGGCTGACTACTTTATTCGTACAGAACTGTCAATGCGTTTTCATTCCTGCAACTATTGTGTTTAACAATGCATTGTAGAAACGCAACTGTTTCCACCTTTGCTTTAATTGACCTAAACATGGGCTATGTTTTAATTGACCCCTTGTACAAAGCAGAACGCATATCCTCAAAATGCACCTCTACCATTTCCACGGAGTCAACTCCTTTGTGGACATTTCGACTCCCAACATGGCGGACAGGATAGGTGCGTTTGAGTGCACTCCGCGTTCTTCAGGGGTCAATCCCATAACGTATGATTTATCTATACAAAAACTTTCAATTGCTAGAGACAGACGTATTGAGCAAATTAGTAACGCAACTCACAACAAGCAATCATGCTTTATAAACAATTAGCAGAGATTTAAGTAATGGATTAAGTGTGCCCTGTAGTCTTAAAGTGAAATAGAGCCTATTGACACAATCTGTAAATCCTGAATCAAAACACTTTCCACTTAAAACAATCCAGTGTGCTGTCATGTGTGAAATGAAATTGTGCAGCAGTTTGAAAACCACCGGCGTTGATAGACTTTTATTTGGTCTGTCAAGACATCGATGGAGTTTAAACCATGATGTAAACACTAGTCTTGATCTTAAATCAGCATCTTTCGGTCTCCACAGAGGGTCGCTGATTGCTGGGGGACTGTTAACGCCCATCGTCTATTGCTCTGTATAATCCACCTCATCAACGAAGCCTGTGCACGCTCTGTTAAGTGATTCTCACACTGTATTAAGCGCGGGGCTTTGCTGGACAAAAATTCAAATGCTTTGGATTGTCTGGACTTCAGTCAAGTCATGGGGCTGTTTGCAGTACAAACATGTACTGCATGGATTGGAAACAACTTGCAACTATCATCAAATACCCCCGACGATGTAGGTTAATACTAGACCATTTGAAAAATCAATAGACGCTATCCACTTGAAACAAAATCTCTTTAGCGTTGCCGATTGCTAGAGTAGAAAGTTTTAAGGGGGATTGGACTGACTTTCAATCAGTGCAGCGGGTAATGTCTTTGAGAATAATGTCAAGAAGATGTCAAATCATGTCTTGGGGGGGGGGGTTGAAGACATGCATTGCGATATGCAAGTTATGTAGACGGTGTAGGTTACACACCTATGTTCCTACACCCATATGTTCCGACACACCTAGTGTATTTTCCTATTCCTAACCCTCACCCTAACCCTAACCACAACCCTAACCCTAACCCAAACATGTAAATTACGAGAGGGTTTTCGGAAATAGGGTTGTCGGAATATAGAGCAGCCACCCGATGTATAGTGATCTGAATGCACCGTATGTATCTAATTCCTGTGCTCTTGATTATGCTTTCCGTGTGGTTTTTGAGACGTGTTCTTCAATACAGGCCACCCAGTTACCAGTAGACCACGGGGAAGGAGCTTGCCAAAGTGAACAGACAAGAGGAAAATTGAGTTGAAATTTTATTACTAAGTGCTCATGTCAAATGATGTCATTCGGATCAGGTTTTGTCCAGTTCCCTGTTTCTTAAGGTATTAACCTAATTTGTTTCGAACTACCTCGAGCACCAGCCGGTGTAAACGTAAAACGAAAGCCAAGCCTTTCGTCCTAATCAAAATATCTTGCGGGCCTTAGCTACATGAAATCCGTGCATCCTCGTATTGAGGTTTGTAGCATTACAAAACAGTGGTTCCGCGGGAACACTTAAATTTCTCCCCTCTCTTTCCAACCTATTTGGAGAGCCCTCCGGGATGAACCTTTTAAGCGTATTAGAACCATCATCTAGGAATATTGAGCAATAACTGTGCCAGTGCCTTACGAAATATAATATTCTAACGCTGTCATATCCACTAATCGGCAACTTCAAACTCTGTCAACGAAGCGTGCATAAACACGCATGACAACCTCAATCAAATTAGCACCCAATTTGTTTTCATAAAACAATACTCAAGCAAGTACCTCGGGACAGCCGAGCCCAGGTTTCCCGCGAGTATGCTAACATTGTGTTTCACTCCGTAAATATTTGCAGTAGACGGGTAAACTGATTTTGACAATCGATTTATTTGCTCATTTTGTCTGACGTTTTTTAAGACAAGTTTACCCCTCTGTTGAGACGTTCACATCTGAATAGTTTGTATGTCTTATGTGGAAGTTGATTATCTCTCTGAACCGTTTTGGTTTATTCTCATTGTGTTTGACATTAAACAGATTACAAAATCTATGTGAGGCACGCAGCCGCAAGCCCGAAGCATTATACTTTAGACTGCAAAGGTTGGTCATACTCTAAAAACTTGTATTCAATGCTTTTGAAAATATGGTTACTGTAACGGAAAGAATTGAATTCAACATTGCTCAAAAGAGAGATAAGCTGGAAAAGCATAATCTTAAATGGCACCATCTAATAGATGTTCTATAACGTGTTTATTTTTATCTTCTTCTGTGTTTCTATATTTTTAATTATTAATGATAAGACTATTTTTGAAATTCTACGATTTACTATTCTGTGCATTATTTTGGATTGTATTCTTACTGATTGACTGAATAAAAAATTTAATAAAAAAAAATTAAAAAAAAACTTCCGGGTCAAAACTGACCCGGATCTGGGTCCACTGCAGCCTGACCCATTAATGGGTCGGTATGACCATGAATCTTTGTAGAAATGACCCACAAACGGATAAAATTGACGCGGAATCCATTAAAATCCCATTTATTTACCACCTTTCGGGTCAGCCTGACCCGTATATGGGTCAGGCCCCCCTCGTGAGAACCGGAATTCGGGTCAATTCTGACCAAGGAGTTTTTAGAATGTGTTTAGCTTCCCTGATCCAAAATCAAGCCATTTGTTTTCGTTTTAAGCCGCAGTCAGATGCTGACCCAGAAGGTGGTTTTAAAAGTGAGACTTTAGCTCGGATTCTTCGTAACGTTGACCCATTTTGACCCTAATTAAAGGTATCGTACACGTTTGGTAATGAATCAAAACAAATATTAGCATAAAAACTTACTTGGTAACAAGCAACGGAGAGCTGTTGATAGTATAAAACATTGTAGGAAACGACTTCCTCGGAAGTAACGTAGTTTTTTGAGAAAGAGGTAATTTCTCACTAAAATAATAAAACTTCTTGCAAGAAGTTTTTATTCCTAACTGAAAGCACACAAATTTGTACAACAAGGGTGTTTTTTCTTTCATCATTTTCTTGCAACTTCGATGACTAATTGAGCCCAAATTTTCTTTCACAGGCTTGCTATTTTATGCATATGTTGGGATACATCAAGTGAAAACACTGGTCTCTGACACGTCCAAACGTGTTCTGTGCCTTTAAGAGAAGGATACCCAAATCTTAAAAGAACGAGGCTAACTACCAATGAGGGTAAAATGTTATTATTGCATCGTACATGGGAACTAAGATTATACATGCAGATTGGTTCATTTTACATCTGTTTTTGTTGGTTTAATTATAAGTTGCTATAAGCTCAGAATCTTTAATAAACAATGGTTAATTGAACACGACCCAAATCAAATATTATTCGGTAAAGAGCAAAGAGGTTAAACCACCAAGGACGTTAACTTCACATCGGCAGATGTATTTTCCGATTCAATCAAGTTCGGTGGCGCGGCATAAGACCCATCTCCTCATAGCAGATTCCCACAGGGAACGAAATCGCACAAGGGCCAGCGAGCACTTTGCGATTTACAAGATAATTACAACCGGTCTAACCATTTATCAAATGCACCTCCCTGCTTTTGATGAGCGGATTAACAGATTTTGACTGGCAATTTGATAATCAGTTAGGCGCTAATACACTATTCAAGGTCAATTTCACCATCTGTGGAAAGAGTCTTCAATTTTATATTTCAAGCTGTTCCAATCACGACGAGGCTTTCTACGTTTCCTCTGGATGATCCTGATCTTGACACTTTGGGTTCTGAGTGGAATATAAGCTGACCTTTCAGATGAAACATTTTACAACTTTAATTTGGGTTTGAACAAAGACAACAAAAATGACTAAAGCGAGTATTGAACCTGCGACCTCCGGATTAACGTGCCGGTGTCATAGGGAAATCTGTCCCCCGAAGATTCTGTCCCACATAAAAATGGAAAATTAACATGGGCTGAAGGAGGTTGATTCAAAATATGGCGCTATTAGAAGAAATTTGTACACAGTTCGCCGTATATGGGGGAGGGGGAGGGGGAAACACACATAATCTCCGGAGGGACAGAATCTCCCGCCACATCGGCGCTCAACCAAAATGAGATATCCAGCCCTCATGTTGGCGATCTCCCTTTGTGTCAGTCAGAAGCCAATCAATTTGTAACTGCCGTATAGCCAGGGATCGCACCAAAGATTACGTTTTTTTTAAAACCAGTTTCCGGGTCAGATTGACCCATAAATGGGTCAGCCCCTAGGACCCGGAATCCAGGTCAGTGCTGACTCGGGAGTTTTTTTTATAGTGTACCTGTATGTATACTCTTCTGCGCATTACAATAAATAGTAAACAGCAAAATGCAGAGAGAAAAAAAACCACTTGCTAGAAAAAAATAAACGTGAAACACAGCCAATCAATACAGGAACACCTGGGCGTACCCCTTCTCTTTACGATAAGTGCACTGGGTTCTTTTACGTTGTCTTCCTGGACAAAAGTGTCACGACCGGGACTCGAACCCACACTCTGTTGATCAGAAACACAAGAGCTCGAGTGCGGTGCTCTTATCCATTCGGCCACGACACGCAACTCAATCTGTATGAAAGAAATAGGTCATCACAACTATTTTGTCCTGTTGGCTGCCAAGGGCATCGGGTGTGCAAGAGATGGATGCTTTGTATTAAATACTTAATGCTGAGTGATCTGATATTATGAGGGATAATATCCCAACGCCCAAGCCCTATACACTGCTTTCTCGGTCCCCCAAGAGGGTCTCCCCGTTTCTTTGTGTTTCCACGGATCGCCAGCGATTCCAAGTGCGTAATCGTACTTTATCTCCTCTGCCGTATAGTAGGGCCTACGCAAATCTAGGTATTATTGACTCGAACCGCCTCCTGTCCGAATACTGCCCGTCTAGCTACACTCAGCAAACCGCTCACTTCTGACATTTAAAAAAGGTGTTAATTTCTTATTATCGCCAGATATGAAAATTACTGAGGTATGCTAACCGCTTGCCGTCGTCAAATTGTATTAATAGACAGTCAATCGTCACAAAGATTATATTTCATAGTTGTTTTCATTCAACAGCTTCATCATCTTCTTTTAATGATATAAAAATAGGTTGATATTTTCATTCGCCTGATTTTGAATGTGATAGTTTTGAGCTGTATTACAATTACTGACATTAAACAAGCATGTTTTTGTATGATGTGGAAACAGTCTCCATTTCACAGAAAGAGGAAACATCTCGTTTTAAATCACGGCTCTTTTATCTCAAGAAGTGACTTTTGAAAGTAGCACTTTACTCTGCATTAGACGATGCCATATTATTATTGTTACTATTAGTATTACTATTATTATATCTTTCTGGTAATAAAACCAAGGATGCCTTAAAGGCACAGTACACGTTTGGTAATTACTTAAAATATATATTAACATAAAAACTGACTTGGTAACGAGCAACAGAGAGCTGTTGATAGTATAAAACATTGTGAGAAACGACTCCCTCTGAAGTAACGTAGTTTTTGAGAAAGAGGTAATTTCTCACTAAAATAATAAAACTTCTTGCAAGAAGTTTTTATTCCTAACTGAAAGCACACAAATTTGTACAACAAGGATGTATTTTCTTTCATCATTTTCTTGCAACTTCGATGACCAATTGAGCCCAAATTTTCACAGGCTTGTTATTTTATGCATATGTTGGGATACCCCAAATGAGAACACTGGTCTTTGACAATTACCAAACGTGTACGATGCCTTTAAGTGAACTTTATCACTGTAGCTTTCAAGCCCGAGGAAACCTGTACATGTAAACAAGGGTGCTTATATACTATGCGAACCAGAATCACCATGCCCATAAGCTCTTCAAAAGGTAAACTCAAATTAAACGATTGCCAACAGACCCTGACGATAATCACCAAACACGTCATCATGGCCAATAATGGTTTGTAAAGCTGAAGCAAAAACTAAACAAAAAACAAAACAAAACTAACCTCACAATCTAAATCAAATTGCACACACGATGACTGCGCGGCAATACATTGTGGTAGGCATAATCGCAATCGCTTTTCTAACACCTCGTGAGTGAAATAAAGTAATCATCGAATCGGACATTGAAGTGGCATTCAGATTAATTACATAGGTGCTACGCAACACGGGAATTTTTTCCCCTCAATCTTCCAGAGAGAGTAGAGCCGTATGATTATAAGTCCAAAAGTCTTTAAAATGCGATTTTATGGAATGTTATTAGTTAAATGATGTTCATGTTACTTAATGGACTCCAGCCAATCTGAGAGTGTAACGAATGACCAAGGATGCAAGTTATGGGGTTATTTATACCGGAGCAACTATTCTTAACAACAGGTGATCTTTGCTGAAATTCATTTAAAATGTTTTCAATCAATAAGGAAATTGAGTTCACATGAGATTAAACAGATTTTAATTGAGTAAAAACAATAATTTTGAATACCCTTCTCCGGTGCTTTTTTCAGAAAGATGCGCGAAAATCCCTGTTACGTCACCACTCATGTTACGTCATTATGTGGGAGCTCCGTTTTGTTGCAGCATGGAGGTATTAACAAAGCAGCATCCCACACATGACGTCAAAGTATTGTCATTTGGACGCGTGAAGTGTATCTAGTTTTTCAAAACCTTGAGGTTGGGGCCAATTTTTTTGGATCGATAATTACGAAAAATTAAGAAGTGTACAAAAATATCAAAATTACATTTAAATGATAAACAAACACAATGTAAACATGTTTAAATAGCATCCACGTTACAAAATATCGCTCAAGTAGCTGTTTAATGGAGACAGAGTATACTCGAAAAACTTCCGGATCAGAAATGACCCGGATCAACCACGATAAACTTAAATATTTGAAGAAACAGAATCGTGCACACGTACAACTCTAAGACCAACGTGGTGCCGGAAGTTCGAATAATCGCGAGACTTTTCACAGTCCATAAGTTGGCAATTCACGGAAAAAAACATTAACAAAATGTATAATAAACAAATTAATAATAATACTAATAATATAATACAAGAAAATTAAACAAATGATTGCCTTATTTAGTGGTATTTTATTATTGGATGGACGGATAGGGAAATTGTTTGGGGGACTTGTGCCTTTGATTATACAAGCATGGAATCTGGCACACAGTCAGGGTATGTCATGAAAAATCAATTTTGCCAAGGTCCATCGCAGCTAGGTTGGTCATTTGGAAAAAGTATAGGTATCAAGCACTAGCATCCATTTGAACAATTTCGAAATCTTGATATTCTACTTATATCTTGTCAAAGGATAAATCTGGGATGGCCTATTCATAGTCAAACTTCTTTCATATGTTATATACTCTGACTGTGTTCCAAATTCATTTCTTAAATCATCGAAGGCATAGGCCGATCATCAATGCCGTGCCAGCATAACGAAAGCTTTTCATAACGTTTCTTTCCACCACATAAAACGAACTTCTAAGTTAAATGCACTACACTCTGGAGCTCCGTCGTTGAAGGACCAGGGAACAACTTTCTTTGTTAGTGATAATATTTCAATGGAGTTTTGACTTTTTGTCTGAAGGCCTAAACGAGGCTATATAAAGCAGAGCGATTCAATGCAGGGAGATGCTCACAGAATGAATAATGAAGAACGACTATAAGGCAATGAATGAAATCTGCATCATAAATATCCATGGCTACGGTGAAAAGCCTAGCAACCGAAGTGAACACGTACTTTATCCAATTTCAGTACATATACTTCGACATTGGAGCTTCGAATATTACCTTAAAGACTATAATATATTATATGCCACACTTCGCATTGGACGCGTACGAATGGAATTGCTGTTGGTATACTGTGTGAAAAAGCAATTGTTTCTCTTTTTTGTTATAACTTAAATTAAATTTACTTTGTCCAGGATTTTCCTTTGTGTGTGTTTGTTTCTGGTGCTCGTCTGTTCACCTTTCTTTGTTTGTGTGTTTGTTGTGGTTGTCGTTGTCAGTGTTTTTGGACGAATAAAGACGTTTTTGTTTTGTATTATATATATTTTTTTTTAATGCAATACCGCCCCAAACAAGGCTTAATGTCGCTCTTGGTAAGGGGCTACAAGAAGAAGCCTTTTAAGCAGAAATAACTCAGGGGAGCTGAATGTATGAATTTATATTCCTCTTAAAACAGTCTAGATTGTAGGACGGAGGGAAACATGCACCAGGCAAGGAGTTCCAAAGAGATGCTGTACGTGGAATAAAGCTGTTGGAATGGCTCTTTGTTCTATACATTTCAACAAAGCAATTGTCTGTGGGTGAGAACAAGCAGAAAGCATGGTTTCATGCTGGAAACAATTGTAAAATTAAAAAGACAAATAACAACAAAAACAGAAAGTAATAATAATAAAAATGACATTGCATCCGGACTGGTGTTTCACCAATCACAAAAAACCCGGTTACCAATTCACTCAAATATCCCTGTTTGATCGGGCGCGACATTGTCACTTAAATGTCACGATCTTTGCCCGGTGAGAAAACACCGTAAGCCCCAGTAATCCAGGGGCATATCGTTTCGTGGAGGCGAGATACAAGCCATACGAATATTAAGCGAGAAGAATGTGTGAAAAGGCACTACTCAAACAATTTTTGTTGGGTTTGCTAGGTTTGAACGCCATATCGAATTAAATTAATGTTCTTACTGTATTTGTGTACCGTTCAGTAGGGTCATGGGGGACCAGACGTAGTATAGAGGGAGCAAGAAACACTATCCTGTTATTTGTGCGAGATGGCTGTGACGCACGTGCAGTTGTTACCCAAACGAAATGTATGTTTTTCTTCTGATATGATTTTGACCACCATGGATTAGACTACTGTCCAAAATCAATAAAGGATTTTCTTTGCAGTAAGGGCTGCTGTCAGCGCATGCTAACATTATTTGAGTGTTACCATTGCCTTCACAACTTCGTACAAGACACTGTTCAACTCGTATGCCATGGTATCCTAAGCTGGACCATGCCACACGCCCTAGAAGGGTGTCAAACAACATGGGTCAGTGATTTGGTCAGGATGGGGCAAAAGAAAACTCTGCCGGCATCCTATGCGTACACAATCGGTATGTCCATTGTCAATGGTAGATGAAACCAAATTATAAAACTTAATCAATTAAAGGCAGGGTACACTTTTGGTAATTACTCTACAGCTTGATGACCATAAAACCTTACTTGGTAAGGAGCACTAAAAGGCTGTTGATAGTATAAAACATTGTGAGAAACAACTCCCGTTGAAGTAGTGTAGTTTTAGAGAAAGAGGTAATTTTCACCCCAAGAGAAAGGCTTCACACAAAGCCTCTTTCAGACATGTGAAAGCACACAGTTCTAGTAAACAAGGGTGATTTTTCTTTCATTATTTTCTTGCAACTTCGATGATCTTTTTTGAGCCCAAATTTTTACAGGTTTGTTATTTTATGCATATACACCAAGTAAGGAAACCATAAGTAAGCAAACAAATAAGGTTAAATTAACACATGCTGGACCTGTAAACGACACACTTAGAAAGAAAACAAATTGAAAAAGGTTGAAATCGTGTGATGACAACGTGCTACAGGGAAGTTGCAAACAAACAGGTCCCTCGCTGCAGGGTTTTAAATGTTTTTAATTTTTTTATTTTACAATCTTTTCTCTCCAATTTTGCTATCATCAATTTTGTTATAGTACTCTTATTTGTCTTCTTCGTCTTTCATGCCCAGTCCTTTCTGTGTGGACCCCTATTCCGCCTGATCTATACATTTGAAGTCATGAATATAGAAAATAAGTAAATACTGAATCTTCGTTTTAGCGTCTTCAAAACAGTTATCAGGACAAAAAGCAATTGGGTTTACATTCTCAGGGCATGTACTATGTTTCAATTTTGTTTACAGCACTGGAGCAGAGCGCCAATGTTGTGCTACAATCTAATGAGGTTACAAGTGAACATAATAAACGACTTGAAATGATAACACAAACAATTTAGATCACTGATTGTAATGTAAATTTAGATCGCTGATTAGTACATAGGGGAAGACATACGGTACATTAAAGGCAGTGGACACTATTGGTAATTACTCAAAATAACTATTGGCATAAAACCTTACTTGGTAACGAGTAATGGGGAGCTGTTGATAGTATAAAACATTGTGAGAAACGGCTCCCTCATGAAGTAACGTAGTTTTCGAGAAAGAAGTAATTTTCCACGAATTTGATTTCGAGACCTCGGAATTAGATTTTGAGGTCTCGAAATCAAGCATCTGAAAGCACACAACTTCGTGTGACAAGGGTGTTTTTTCTTGCATTATTATCTCGCAGCTTCGACGACCAATTGAGCTCAAATTTTCACAGGTTTGTTATTTTATGCATATTTTGAGATACACCAAGTGAGAAGACTGGTCTTTGACAATTACCAATAGTGTCCAGTGTCTTTAAGATGAAAATAACAAGTCTTTGATTCCAATGTAGATTTACGTACGAGGTTAACCACGCTGATTAGTGAATGTGTACGGGAGAGAGTGTATTGAGTGTGTTATATGCTTTTGATCATTTGGTTGTAAGGGGTCCTATATAAATGTTAATTATGTTGTATTATTATTTAGAACAATAACAAATAGTGAGTGTAACTATAGATATCTTTTTCAGGGTAAAACCAAGTTTGACTGAAAGTTGTCAACAAAATTATATGCAGAACTTGTTCAAGCAGTAATATGTTATCACTCCTTTGTAATTTAGGTACTGTGACACTTCTACAAGTTCTCGTAATTTTCGATCAATTGATAAAGATTGCCTCTTTTTGAGACATTACCGTTTTCTTCAGTAAAGGGTTATGAAATCTACGTTCAATGAGCCCTCTATACTCTAAAAGTCCCCGGTCAGAATTAAACCTAATTCTGTGTCTCGTGGGGACTGACCCATTTTTGGATTAGTGGGACCCGGCATATTTGTCAAAACGACCCAGAAACTATAGACAAACTGACGCAGAATCAGAGGTAAATTCTAATTTTCTAACCAGTTTTCGGGTCAGCCTGAGTCAGTAAAATGGGTTAAGTCAGACTCGGGAGTTTCTAGAGTGTACATCATTTCATTGAATTGATTTGAAAACTTGAACCTTTTCAAGAAACTGTACTGACAATATTTTGGTCAAGAGAATAATGTGAAGATACCATTATTAATTGGCAAAATACCCCCACGGCGGTCCTGTAATGCTTCAAATACAAATCATACAATACAACCAACTAAAAGTTATTTTTAAGCAAGAATTTGGTAAGGATAAAAAACATCATTGTGTATTTTTAGTCTGAAAACTTACTGATAATGAAGTTCATACTAGACAGTTTTTTTTCTGTGAGTTGTTCCCCTCTGAAATGAAGTCATTATTCGAGAAAACTGTATTAGAAACCTATTAAAAAAATGCAACAGCTGATTTCGGTTGAAACAACCAAAAAAGGACAATGTGTTTATACATGCTGAAAATTGTGCATGGGTTTTCACTATTTTCGCCTGACTCACTCAACGGATTAAGCCTACATTTTCACAGGTTTGTTATTTCGTGTATATGGTTGATCACACAAAATATGAACACTGTCTGCGACTGTTTTGTCAGCTCTACCAATCCTGTATAATACTTTTATTGCGCTATAGTTACAAGAGCATATTACCATTACAAACCGCAATAGGAAAGGTTGTCCACAAAGCTGCATACGTGTTGAAATGAGTGCAGAATTTCTCCTTTTTTTCACTTACAATATATTTCTCGTATTTCAATAGTAATTATCGACACTTCCTGTTCATAATAGGCCTATGTTTTTCACCTGCATTATTATTAAGTAACTGCATCTCAGTAGTGTCTGATTACACGCTATTTTAGAGAACAATATACCTCGTTATAACATCGTGAGAGACAATCCGTCCAGATTCACTGAACGATACTAAAAATAACTGCATTATCTGGGATTGAACTACATGCACACAGATCGTTTTCTATAGGTGTTTAATTAATCTTTTCAAGCGATCATTAGTGTTTCGACCACAGCCCCGCAGGCCAGCTTTACCGTTATATATTTAATCAACATTCTTAACAATGTTTAACTGAAAGACTCCGGGAGTTCTTGAGTAGTTCATGATACCCCCAATTTCCTGCTTCTGACAATTTGTCTTGCACTAGCTGCCTACTTCAAACATCATATAATGTCAAATCCAATAATGAAATCACTGCAAAAGCTCACCCCAAGGCTAGAAATGGACGTCTTGACAGATGCAACGTGTGCCTTCGTGCATGCGTGTCTATAGCCAGATCGAAGACCTTTTTTATTCCATGACAAGGACCAGACAAACTGGGACCAATTTCACAGACACCTAATGTTGCTTAGCAATCCACTTATCATGCAATTAGCAGGGTACCAGCCGCAGTCATGTACACATTTTTTTGTCTTTATTAATTTGTGTATTTATTAGCCTTTTATTTTAACTTAATAAATGTATACATATGTGTTTGCATACACAGTGTCTGCTGTATCTCAAATGGAATATATTGCAGGATAGGTGGATTAGGATCCAACTTTGATTGTCTCATTCTGGTGGTCAGAATAATTCCGATTTAGCAAGTATTTATTTGTTGAAAAAGAAAGAAGGAAAACAACACGAAACCCCCCCCCCCCCCAAAAAAAACAAAAAAAAACAAAAAAACAAAAAACAAAAACAAAAAAAACAAAAAACACACCAACAAGCCAACAGCAGCAACATCACAAGCCCAAGCACCAGCACCAGCAACAGCAACAGCGGTAGCGGCGGGGCGGCGGCGGCGGCGGCGACGACGACGACGACGACGACAACAACAACAACAACAAACAACAACAACAACATCTGCAACAACTATACAACGAACGAACAAAACAATCACTAAATGCAATGCATCTTTCACAACTTCCACGATAAAGAAATAGCATTTAAAGACGCTGCAAATCAACGTTACTTAATTCGATTGCCGGTATCGAAATAAAATCCATGCTAAAGTTTTGTTTAATGCTGTGTTCGATTGCAAATAAGAAGAGGGAATTGGATTTAATAATTTAATTGGATAAAATTAAATAAATATTTAGAAAACACAAGAACAATATGTTATTTCCCTTTAATTAGATGGTGCAAAGCTCTCGTTAGTATCGCTATTAGTTTATAAATATTAATGACTTATTTCCCGTAGGTAGGCACCTACGTCTGCAAAACGTGCTCCAATGTTATGCTACGGGATGATTAAATTGACTAGACGTATACACATGGTGATTCCCTATCGTTGCTCCGCGCCCGCAGACTGGCTGAGCGTGGCGTCGTGTTTTGCGCATCACTACAAGTTCTATTTAGCTAACTATATAAGCGCATTACCATAGTCTCAGGGGGAAAGTGCCGGCAACGAGAGACTGACCGGCATGGCTCTCCAGTTACAATCTCCAGGAATAATTGTCCAAATTACGGGAACAAAGTGTTTTGAAGATTAATCTTTCTTGGCCAGTTGTTGTAATCAAAGTGGTACCCAAAATCTGGGAGTACGATGAAGGCCTATATAGGCCTATTTCCTCGAAATAAAACAGATTTCAAGACTATCACACGACACAATCCACTATTTATATAACTTCTGTTTTGACTGGATTTAATCAATCAATCAATCAATCATAAACCAAATCACTGATGTTGAAGTTGAAATGGCTACTGTAACGCCGTACATAAATTCAAATGTAACTTGTATTAAATCCAACGTAGTTCTGTCTGCAGCTACCCTTTCCCGAGACTTTTTTGACAAAGAAGGCGAATAACAAGATCAGACAAGGTTTCAGCTTTAACAGTGATTAAGGTCTTCGTTTCCTCGGAATGGAATGGTGTAAGCGAGTCCATTAAATCACAATCTTATGTGGGTCGATTTAAAAAGGGCTTATAAAAGAGCTCTCCTCTCCCAGTATCTGACACAGTTTATTCCCATTGTGGCTAGTCTGCAAATGTTCTCTTTTTACTGTAGTCATCTAATGTTCTCCTTTTACATTACTTATTCAGTATTTGTTTTTGTTCCTGTTTACGTTCTGTTTGTCAGTCCACCACAAGCCCCAGGTTCTAGAAGATGCCACCATACTTATTAAATTTTTATGCCTGTACCATTTATGGTTATATCTTTAAATCAATGTTTTGGCTATGTATTGTTTAAAAATTTTCATGAAATATGGAAATAAATGTGAGTTTGAATTGATTTGAAGGTTTCCGTATAGGCTTACTACTCCGGTAAGGATTCTAACGCACAACCAGTGCACAGAGCAACAATCTTAAAAAGGGGCTCAAGGGTCAAAATTCAATTTTGCGATGAACTCATTTTCCAATAAATATAGTCCTCATGAAAGTGGAAAGAAAAGTACAAGTCTCAAACCTCACATTAACATTGTGTCAAATGCCATTGTATTTGATACTTTTCAGGACGGAATTTGAAACATGACGTCATTGGATTTCAACAACAAATGGATCTGTTCATTCCAAGGATTTTGTTTGTCAGGAAAGGTTAATGAATATAATTGAAAGTCAGGAATGAACCAAAAATTCCACGCACAAAATAATGTACAGACCGCAGTGTGTTTGTAAAGTGACGTCATTGGATGTTTTTGGGTGTTGACAAATTTCGCACTGGAAGGGTATTAAATAAAATGATATTTTACACCGTTTTAACGTGAGATTTAGAGACTTAATTTTCTTTCCACTTTCCACAATCTATTGGAAAGATGAGTAGGCCTACATCACAAAATTGAATTTGACATTTGAGCCCTTAACCAGTAGACCTCCGGGCGTGCCCGTTGACGAGAGGTCAGTTCCAATAATTGAATTACCATGGCAGTGGGTACCGCATATTATTTATTGATCATAATTATCCCTGATGGAAATCATTTTATCTGTTACCATAATATTGAGTTATTGATTGACAAGATAGTTTTATTAAAGTCCTAAGACTATATCGACAGCTGCTTTGTCACATGATTCCGGGCAAGCTTTTGCGTAGTTATGTGAGAGACGGCGGACACCCATACACAATTCTAAATTAATGTGTGTATGGCACAACGGTACCAGGGTTTGCTCGTCTTAAGGTTGCTATACAAAAGCTTGCCCCGAACCATTTGACATAGCAACTGTCTCTACAGTCTGAAGACTTCACATTTAAGTGGTAACTTGTGACATAAGCAAGTCATTGTACCAGACATTATTCAAATCTAACTCGCAAATGGCTTTCGAATTGCATCAAGAAATGCTCACGTTATTCACGCTAGAACTATCCAAGAAAACAACGAACTGACCTCTTACGTCCATTATGGGTCCTTACAAAAATATAAAATCAATTGAAGGAGAAGTAAGCCCATCTGAGTATTTTTTTTTTACATTCAGCCGATGCTTTTGATTGATCTCTTTTACCCCCGTTTCAGCTAAGAAGGACAGAAGGACTAATTGCACCATTCATCATATTGGTTTCTAAGGTATCTTTCTTTCTATTTTGTCATCAACTGTTAGGTGAACGGTAAGCACTAAGACTTGAGTGGTAACGTTCGACAAGAATACGTCGCTGACGGGTGAAGAAGCGATATATGGTTGGACATCTTAACTGACAATGTCACAGGGAAAATACGTATTTATACGTCGGCGCTAACCTATCTTGCCACTGGGTGTCAAAGTTCAGGATACTGACTCACGGGCCTTTATACTTTTAAAGCCTCTGTATACTACGGAGCTCTGGAAGTGACATCCGACATGTTGAGATTCTGAAATAGTTTACTACAGGATGATGACATCATAAACGTAAGGTGACGTCATCTAGAGATTATTTCATTCGGGATGACGACATCCTGAAGTAAGATGTCATCTTCCCGATATATTGTATCTTAGGATGTCGACATCATTAACGTAAGATGTCGACTTCCCGAGATAAAGTATCTCAGGATAACGACATCCTGAACGTACAATGTCGACTTACTGAGATATTTCATATTTGGATGATAACATCGTGGGTATATCGAGAACCCAAGATAAACTATCTTGCGAAGACAACATGCTACTTATAGGATGTCACCATCCCGAGATAAAATATATCTGGAAGACGTCATTCTACTTTCAAGATGTCGTCATACAGAGATAAGTTATCCCAGGATGTCGTCGTCTTACGTTTATGATGTCACCATCCTGCAGTAAATTATCTCAGGATTTCAACAAGTTGGATGGCACTTCCGGAGCTCCGTATTATACGTTTTAGAATTCCTGCCAGGTTTAGAAAAGGCAGCGCAGTGTGACAAAATAAGACAAAATGTAAAATAAAAGATAGTTACCTGCATCATGTAGAAGACAAACTTGCACATGAAGCGACCAAACAGCCAGCTGGGTGTTGCATAAATCGACGCAGTAAAAGGTGCGCAGAATACCAGGAAGAATATGTCAGTAATGGCAAGATTCACAATGTAATAGTTGGTAACCGTCTTCAGATGGCCCTGGCACACGATGACGTACACAACGATTGAGTTCCCAACCAATCCAACCAATGTTATAATGCCGATCAAGGCGGGAACCAGTTTGGTAAAAACCTCCTGCGGTAAAGCGACCACAACATCCATCGAAGCTGTTGTAACGTCCGGGACGCTAGTGGTGTTGATGAGGACGTCTGGAGACTCCATTCTGATTGGTTGCGTCGAGGAACAAAATTACATGAAGCCTCAGATCATTAGCTGCAATTAAAACAAACATCATTTGCATTAAGTAAGTTTCTAGAATTAAACAAATGAAAGGACACACAAAAACCAAGTAGACCTAAGTGCATGCCTGCGGTAACTCGAGAGGGCATCGTCTTCAGCAAATCACATGATTAATTTCAAAATACTTTAACAAAGATATCGTCAAAATACAAACACCCATGTAGATACCAGTACAAACAAAGAAATCGGAGTAAACGGTGCTTTACCTTGAACACTTTTTAAAATAACGCTTTCCTTCAAAATGTCAGGGTGTTATTAGCTAGTTTTCTTACAGTGGAGACTTGATGCTTTGAATATTGTATACATATCGTGATTTTGACTGCTTTTCATCCATAATTATTGAGCAATAAAGTAAGAAAGGTTTGCGTTCGCTCGTGAAATCAGAAATTAACGCAAAACGTACATTTCCGTTTTCACGAATTGACACCATCCAATGTATTACAACACTGTGTGTGTGTCAGTTCGTGAAAATGTAGGTCAGCGCGCGCTATACTTGGTGTCAGTTCGTGAAGCGTTGCAACTTAACGCGCTTCAAGCCTTTAAACTTCAAGCTCTTAAAGTGTTGAAACTTTATGAAATTGTAGGCCTCGATGATCATTATTTAAACATGCCAAAAAATGAAAACTAAACAAAAAGTTTGCCTCCCCATCCACACTCTGCGCCATTCACACACTGCGCAGCTTGGTGTGATGTGTACCGGAGGAATTTATATTATTTCAGCTGATACGGGCACTGGAATGTCGAACTAAATAAGTACAACTGCACTCTTGGAAAAGTGCGAACCCGGGGTTGTTCTTATAGCTTGCTTTATTTCTGTCAACCTTGTTGTATCAGAAGCAGTGAATAATTCAAAGATCCACATACCCATTTTCCTCTTCTTGACAGAAAAACCAGAGCTGTGTATTGAGAGAGTTGCGACATAGAGTGACCAGTTTTCTTTTGTCACGTGGTTGCTGGACGCCATTTTTAGTCCAAATGCATCACATCCCAATACACAATTTATTGTGGTACCCTGTGTTCGCCCATATGCTTGTTTTTTTTTCTTTTCACAAAATGGCTTCTAACCGTACGTTTTTGCAACTATCTCAATATACGGCTCTGAAAAAAACGAACAACAAGTTTTGTGGCGTGTCGTGGCCGAGCGGATAAGAACACCGAACTCAAGCTCTGGTGTTTGATCAGCAGAGTGTGGGTTCGAATCCCAGTGGTGACACTTGTGTCCTTAAGCAAGACACTTAACCACATGCTTCGTCCTTCGGATGGGACGTAAAGCCGTTGGTCCCGTGTACTAGGATTGGTAGTGCACGTAAAAGAACCCAGAATACTTATCGTGGAAGAGTAGGGGTTTAACCCCGGTGTTTCTGGTTCACATTGCAAGCACCCTTATTTACAGGTTTCCTCAGGCTTGCGAGCTACAGTGATTAAGTTTTCTTGTGAGGCATCCTTGGTTTCATTACCAGAAATATATAATGATAATGATGATAATGATACACAAGGCTGTATTGCCTTATTATGCAGTTAAAGTTTGGTAGGGTCATACTTTTGTAATGAGCTCCACCAAATATCAAACAAATAATGTGTAATTTTTATCCGAAAGCCAACTGATTATAAAGATAGTAATGGTAATAAGCATCCATTTCATCTGTTGTGCCCTTGTTTGTGAACGCTGCAGGGAGATGCGGCTTGTACCCGCTGTCACCTTGCTAAACGTATGGATGGATTCGACGTTCTTGACGAAAATACCGTAACAGTTCTTTTGCTGTTTTCTCAACAAGTAGACACTGTATTCAGCTGAAACTTCCACAGGTGACTTTTATTGTACAGTATCTTTAGTTACCTATATATCAGCATTACGTTGAAAAAAAAAATCTATGACCCTACCTTTAGTTTGTATGAGTTTTTAAAAAGTCAGTCCTTTTAAATGCACCGGGCACACGCCAACCTTTCATTTTTTCCTTTACGTGCCTGTTTGAGAAAGGTCTTAGTTTACAGACCTGGAAAATACATAATCACAAATTTATAATCTTGAAGACGTCACAACAATACGGGCCTATGTTGCGTCTTATGACAAGTATACCACTCTTTCTAGGCTAATTCATGTTTTAGAGCTAATTTACTTGCCTCTTGGCAGGTTTACGAGCCTATACACAATTCAATTTTCAAAATTTCCACGATACGAAGCATCACTTTTCCCACACGTAAAAGTTGATAACAAACTGACAAAAGTTATTTTCAGTACATAAATATTGATACACATATGGAGTTGTACTCAGGGGGATGATATGCAATATCATATTGCAACCTAGCTTCTCTCGACCCATGTTTGTCTCACCACACTCAGTGTCAAAGATCCGGGGTGATTATATGGAGCCATGATTTTGCATGACCTATAAAAAGAAGTTCGTCGTTTGCCCAGTACAGGAAAGTCTCAATTTTCGAGGCACATAAAGTACTTTTTTTGCTGCAGCAGAAGGTAAAAAGTAAAAAAAAATGCTCTTTTTGAAAGAAGTAAGGCACGACTGTTATTTAATATCTCTTTAATGTTATATAATGACGTCCAATACATGCTTTTCCATTCCCATGTGGAATTTAACTTTCCTACAATGACTTATAAATGGTGGAAAAAACAACCAATCTGTCACAGTTTTCTTGAAACACAATTTGGGACAGCAAATGTTCAAAACCAAATTGAACAATGGATCCCCACTAGAGGCACACCCACTGTTGTTAAATTCTAGAAAGATTGGGGTGAAAAAAATATATAAATCAAAGTTGATTTAACCCTATAAGAAAAGAAAAAGGTTCTGAAAGAAGATGAGTGATGCAAGGATGACCCCCTCTTGGCAACTTCTTTTGAGAGGGTTCGTGGAGCTTCAAAGAGTAGGGTCATTGGTTTGTAGGCCTTACAATAGTTCATTAGTGAAGGTTTGATTAATTAAATGGAATGGCTTTTTTCTAGACGAGGTAACCTCATTGAACCCTTTAAACGAGGTAACGTCAAGACTTCGGATGGCTAGCATTAACGATGATTATAATGTTTATAAATAACATCTGTTGCTGGAGTTAACATTATGTGTGGGGATGTTTCAGAGATCCACAATCCACGACGGCGACGGCGACGGCGACGGCGGCGGCGGCGGCGGCGACGGCGGCGGCGGTGGCGGCGGCGGCGGCGGCGCTGGCAGCACCAGCACCAGCACCAGCAACAGCAACAGCAACAGCAACATCAACAGCAACAGCAACAGCAACAGCAACAGCAACAACAACAACAACAACAACAACAACAACAACAACAACAACAACAACAACCAATAACAAAAGCAAAAGCAAAAACAGCAGCAGCAACGTTTCTTTGACTGACTGCAAATAATACTGTATAATTAAAACAAACAATTTTAATGCAATGACTTTCTGAGCCACTCCTTTCAAAAACGAAAGATAATTTCCTTCTGACAATTAATTTTACGGGATAAACCGTCCAAGCCACTTCCTGTGTTTTTGAATGGCAGCTCTAGCTCTTTATTAAGTACGCAATTGATACTCCACCCCAAACGCTAAAGCTAGTGATGTCTACGCCTTTTCATATACAATACGATGAACGTGTTTGCACAACAACGATCGGAGTACATACGAAGAAAGAAACCCAAGTACGACTCAATCAATACATAATATACTCCAATCTAACCCAGGTGGAATACAAACTAACACCATATTGTTGACACGCCTCAAGAAATATGGATAAAGTGAGATGCGGTTACAAACATCTCGTCACAAAGTTGACATCCCTTTTAAATTTGTGTGAGGTGAATGCAATATTGCATCTTTTTAGGGTTATTTAATGCTGTATTTGTATAAAGTAGATCAATATTAATTTAAACGAGCATTTAAATAGTCAAAAGCAGTCTATTAAAGTGCAAATCAACTTGCATGAAAGAGTAGTTATACAGAATTGGGTATAGGGGAATTAAAGCTGGGTGTGCTGCCCCTAAATGTATCCAAGCCTTCAATACAGATCTAACCTGGTAACTAGATGTAGTCCAGCCTTAAATGTAAATCTAATGTAACCCAACCATAAACGTTGACCTATTTATAGACCAACCCTAAAAGTAGTTCTAACCTTATACCTAAACGTAGCCTTACCCAAAACATGGATCTAAATGTAGCCCAGGCCTAGTACATCTAAATGTAGCCAACCCTCAACATAGATCTAAATGTAGCCATGCAATAAATGTATATCGCATTTTGTACCTAATTGCAGCCCTGACCTAAATGTAGCCCAAACATTGTACCTAAGTGTAGCCCAGTCCTAACTGTAGGTCTTAATGAAGCCCAACCTTAAATGTAGATCTAACCTTGTACCCAATGTAGCCTTACCCTAAACGTAGATCCAAATGTAGCCACGCCCTTAATGTAGATCTAAATGTAGCCCACCCTTAACGTAGATTTAAAGGTAGCCACACGCCCTAATTATAGACCCCACCGTGTACCTAGTTCTATCACTGACGTAAATGTAGATCTAACCTTGTACTTAAATAAAGCCCAGCCCTTTAATGTAGTTTTAAATAATAGCCCAACCCTGAACGTAGACATAAATGTAGGCCAACCTTAAATGTAGATCTAGATGTAGCCCATTCTAAAAGTAGAATTAACTGTAGCCCAACCCTAAACGTAGGCCTAAATGTCAGCCAGCCTTAAATGTAGATTTAACCTAGTGCCTAAAAGTAGCCCAGGCTTTGATGTAGTTTAGTCAATCCTAAACGTTCGTTATGAAATGAATATGGTTGGAAAGATGTTTTAAAAATAGAATATAATGATCAACACAAATATGCCTTGACAATGTGTGGTTTTCCTTTTACTTCCTGACCTAAAACGGTCCGCCATTTTGTAAAGCCAAGTTGTTGACTCCACAAAATGGCTGAACGTGTTAGTTCACGAAGTAAAAGGAAAACCACACAATGTCAAAGCATATTTGTGTGGATCATTATATTCTACTTTTAAAACATCTTTCTAACAATATTCATTTCAATTCATCTAACAACAGACGCTTTTTATTGCCCAAATCGCCAAATCCAAGGCAAAGTGTCCCTTTCAGATTGATCTTAACTGTGTATCAATCTTAATTGTTAAGCAAAGTGTGATGTCACAATAAAAATCACTATGGTGATATTTACAACCCATCTTTAAGATAAATATTTTAGTGCTTTGTGAAATTCGAGCACTGAGCGGCGAGCGAAAAAGGTGACGCCATCTGAAAAGTGTCTACATCCATTAGCCATACCCACAAGTTTTCAAAAAGACAGACATTTCAAGACAATATTATTAAAAACCGTTGGTGTATCTGGGGACATATTCTGCCGCATCTTGTAGTATTTAAAACATCAAAAACAATGTCAGGACATTCGGTATCACTTATAAGAGTACGGTCATTTATACATGAAACTTTGAATTTGACTCTCAGAAAATTTAAGTACCTTAAACAAAAATTCGAGAATATCAAACGACCGGATGTCTCTTGAGGCAGGCAACATAATTAGTTCCTATCAAAAGTATGCAATAACATCAATCAGTCGATGTTTTTATAATCAAGCTATCACGATATTTTAATAACAAAGCCAAATCGATTTGACAGGAAATGAATGTAACATCCCAATGAAATCGATCCACGCAATGTTCCCCGAAACACGACTCAACATATACTGTTCAAAATACTTATCTTGTAAACACGCACGCTGTTTTGAGTTTAGCGTCGAGTTTTGTGTGGTCCCCCCCCCTTAATAGACAGGATGGATCAGGACGTTTCAGTTGAGATACCCAGAAGGGTGCCCCCACGGGTCACTTCAAAGAAAACAAACAACTTAACTTCAGAGAAATGTGATACGTCGATAGCCAGTACATCAGCGTAGTTTTTTGACAGCTCTTCGTAAAAAAAAAATCCTGAGATGGAATTCATGATACGACACCAATAATGACATCCAGAAGGAAAAACGACTAACAGCTTTTCATTTCAGACTTTAAATGACAGGTTGTTGGTGATGCCCCCCCCCCCCCCGCAAAACTGATGTGTACTTTAAGGCACTGTACACGTTTGGTAATTACTCAAAATATATATTAGCATAAAAACTGACTTGGTTACGAGCAACAGAGAGCTGTTGATAGTATAAAACATTGTGAGAAACGACTCCCTATGAAGTAACGTAGTTTTTGAGAAAGAGGTAATTTCTCACTAAAATAATAAAAACTTCTTGCAGGAAGTTTTTATTCCTAACTGAAAGCACACAAATTTGTACAACAAGGGTGTATTTTCTTTCATAATTTTCTTGCAACTTCGATGACCAATTGAGCCCAAATTTTCACAGGCTTGTTATTTTATGCATATGTTGGGATACACCAAATGAGAACACTGGTCTTTGACAATTACCAAAAGTGTACGATGCCTTTAAGTTGATAGTGGTGGGCAATTGTTGGGGTCCATTGTTTGCCTGATGAAAATAACGGCCCGGTCAACCAAGATCCATACTGCCCAGTTTTCTTATACTGCCCTTGCTCTGAAGTCATATCTGTTCAAAATTTACTTGTTCTGAAACTATAATTCAACGAGGGAAAGAACGAAATGGTCAATTGCTTCAGAGAGAGATCTACAGTCATTTACAAATGTTGTCTTTCTTTTGTTAAATAAATACAATAAGAATAAAAGTCAGAAATGAAAAACGGGATAGCATTCGGATAATTCTGGTTCAACAACACGAACAATATTTAATAGCAATATTATACTGTCGCGGGTCAAATGGACTGTGAACTATATTTTTTCCGGCAATTTACTATTTTATTGTTGAAACTTGTTAAAGACAGGGAGCCAAAACTGTAAAACATTTCTCCATTAATAGTATGACTGTTTACATGGCACTAATGGATGTCGAAAACGAAACATGCATTATGCCGGTTACACTGCAAAAACTGGGGTGTTAAAATTGACACCATCAGTGTTGTCACATTATAGAAAAAAAAAATCAAAATTTACACCATATATTGGGTGTTAAAATAACACTAATTTCTGAAAAAAACTATGACATTGGTGTTGTTTTAACACCATAAGATGTTAATTTTGATTCTCTCTTCGGTGTTTTTTATGTGACAGCACACACATGGTGTCAATTTTAACACCCCAGTGTTTGCAATGTATAGGCCTACCAGTAGTAAAGTATACCTAGTAATATAGGTTTACTTTGTCATTTTCTCTTTAGCAATGCGAAATAGGCATCACTGTCACTTTAGCAGAGTAGGCGCATGTAGAGATTTCTGCGAAAAGCTGCTGCGAAGTTGAATACTGCTATAGAGCGAATTGTTAAATTGAAAGGATATATTTTTCTATCGCATGACGCAAACGAACATTTGCGTACACATTAAGTGACATTGAATGACTGTTTTGAGGATATTAGAAGTTCGCGCAGTATAGAATAACCTGGGGTTTAAACCGGTCGCTAATTTGCTGAAATTAACTGGGAAAATTTATGGTTAAGAATATTTACCCGGCACCAATGGGTTGTGATTTACAAAGGAACACAATAAGCAGCTGTTGGAATAATTACGGTAATTTAATTAAGGTGGTAAACCTAGTAAAACGCATGCCAAACAATCACCGTAAAAATTTACGATTACTGTTGTATACTCCACACCAGCTGGTTGTTAAAGAGGGGCTCCAGGGCCAGACTTAGTTTTGTGATCTATCCATTTTCCAATAGATGGAGTCCTTTTTAAAATGGGAGAACAATTTAAAAGTCCCTAACCTCACAATAAAACGGTGTAAAATGCCATTGTGTTTGATACCCTTCCTGTGCATTTTCTTTTGTCAATATAACAAAAAAAACGTTCGATTACGTCACATTCAAACAACATGGTCTGTACCTTTTTTGTGCAAAGAATGTTTAGTTCATCTTTGAATTTTGATCACTCAAACGGTATTGAATTTGACCTTTTAACTTGCGAATAAAAAAATGCTCTTTGGAATGTACAGACCCATGTCCGATGACGCCATGTTTCATTTTTGCTGCCAAAAAGTATAAATAAAATGGTGTTTTACATCATTTTAACGTGAGGTTGGAGACTTGTTATGTTTTCACCACTATTATGAGGACTCTATATAATGGAAAATAAGTGCACCACAGAACTGAATTTGACCTTGGGGCCCTCTTATATGGTGAAAACATCCCGTTATAGTGAATATTTAAAACGGTACCGCATCCATTATTACCGTGGTAATTGCTAGGCACACATTAGTGTCACGTATTGTCTACGAATTATTTTACACGTGAACACATTAAGCAACTGTTTGAAAACTGCTAGCCAACCATTATAAAGATCTTTGGTATAAACCCAAAATGGTTTAAAATGGCTTAACTATTTGATCCTAGCACTGGACCAAAGCTCTGGTGCTTTTGATCAGAAGAGTGTGGGTTCGAGTGCACCAAGTGTCCTTAACCAAGATACTTTACCATAATTGTTTTGTCCTTCGGATGGGACATTATGCCGTAGGTCCCATGTGCTAGTATTGTTGGTAGTGCACGTTAAAGAACACAGAACACTTATTGTGGAAGCGTTAGGGGCTAACACATGTGTTTCTGGTTTACATAGCAAGCACCCTTTTCAAAAGGTTTCCCCAGGCTTGCGAGCTATAGTGGCATCCTTGGTTCTATTACCAGAAATATATAATAATAATATCTCTCTCAAAGGCTAGAAAGGCGAATTTCATATAAGATATTATATTAAATAATTTGTTAAGTTTTCTTCTGAAATCTACCGTTTGCCGTCTTTACTTTTATTTCGTTTATTTTATTTAAAAAAAAAACCCCAAAACCCACGTTAGATCTTACAATGGGATAGTCCCCACAAAACATGATCCGCTACTTGGAAGTCGATACCGACAAACGTTTACCCTGCCAACAGAACTATTAATTCGCCTGGATATATAGATGACGTTTTGTTAGCATAGCCTATTTATTTTATTGATAATTCAACCATAACATGAAATACATAATGTATAAACCAGGCTCGCTGGATAACCCTGCAGGAGGGAGATGGCAATGTATGCATCCGTTGTCTAGGCGAACACGAGTGCAACATTTCACCCCAGGCTCTTGAAAAGGCTTCTTTGATGTTGTCAAAATTCTTAAACCCACACCTTTTCAAAATGCAATAATGCAATAATGTAGACACAAGAAGTAGGTCACTTGAGTTCGATAGTCCAAACCTAACCCATCACAGTATTGTGTTAGGTTCCCTGTGAATAGATTTAGAGCTCAGAAGAAAAATATATATCACTGTTTATTTTGGATGAGTTACCTCCCTTACATTCTCTAGTTCTCAATCATCAAAACCCACTACCTACACAATAATGGGGTCCGTAGTAAAACATTTGATTATGCTATTTGTTTTCAGATGACTGCAGCGATCTTAATTGAAACGGTGTTATGTGAGATCTTCAAATTCTAACTTTCCCGCCTTTGACATTATTCCAGAACCGTTTCTCTTGTGAATCGTCATTGTTTTTAGAACTGTTGAATCAGATTCCATGTCCAAGCGGGTCTGACCCATTTCTGGGTCAGGTAGACCCGGAAACTGTGTCAAAATGACCCATACATTTAATAATAATATAATAGTGGCTTCTTATATAGCGCACATATCCGTCACTCAGTGACGCTCAAGGCGCTTTTAGCGTTCATTATTTTCCTGCAAGGTATTGTGGAGCTACGTTTTGAAGTATGAGACCAAGTCCTTTACATAGCACCATGTAATGGTTAACAAGGTGCTGTGGCGCAATATGCTGCCGACCAAACCAGGAACACCGGGGTGAACCCCTTCTCTTTTCGAAAAGTGCACTGGGTTCTTTTACGTGCATTACACAACACACGGGACCTACGGCTTAACGTCCCATCCGAAGGACGAAGCATGTGGTTAAGTGTCTTGCTTAAGGACACAAGTGTCACGACTGGGATTCGAACCCACACTCTGCTGATCAGAAACACCAGAGCTTGAGTTCGGTGTTCTTATCCGCTCGGCCACGACACGCCACAATGACGCATTTGTTACAATGACGCAGAAATGGGTCAGAACGACACAGAAACCGAGTTAAATCTCATTGTTAAGACCACTTTCGGGTCAGCCTGACCCATAAATTAATGCGCATGCCCCCCCCCCCCGGGTCCCAGAAAGGCCGGACTGACCAGGGAGTTTTTAGAGTGTACCTAAACACAAAACGTTCGGCAAAGCTTAAAAGCAAAACGAATAACCAAACTGTACTTGACAATTTGGTGACAGACGAAGTGAATGGACAGACTGGCCTTCTATTTACATTTTAAATCCTACAGCTCCGTGTATTTGATTCGGTACCGATCGATTTAGTGACACACAAATTAAGACTTGGCGGGTACAGTCCTTAGAGCGATACTTAGTCACTATTACTTCTAACTCAATCAGTGTACTTGAACAACCGCGGGTTACGCCATGAACGGTATTATATGTCGACAGCCGGGGATAAAAATCACTCATATTAGATCAAAGAATCTTAATAGATTCAGCCACTGGAGAAATCCACGAACGATTTTAAAGATGTGCATTTTTCGTTGGAAGAACCAAAACAACTACAATGCCCAACGGGAAAGAACTGCATGCAGCGGGTCTCTACAAAGGGGTATAAGGGCTGACCCCCTAGGCAGAAGATGCATGTTTGTCATTTATTGCTGGTTCATACTGTTGACATCCAGTCGAATAAGCTTCGGATAAAACTCATTGGCTACCTTGATGCCCATCATACAAGAAGAAGAAGAAGAAAATAATGCTTTGACATTGACAGTTGAAAGACTTGAGATCCACAAAATATGGGTTAAATGATTTAGATCCAGAGTTAAATCCCAACCTACGGACACCAGGTTGTGACCTCCCGATGACAACGACGACCGCATTACATGATGACTCGAGGGACTCACACAATCTCGGTCATTACAAATAACACTTCAGATGCTGCATTTTTTTCATCTTGCTTTCAATCAGTTCTAATGTGTCCTTCTTGGCCTAGGCTTGGTAGATGCGCTCGGAAAAAAAGCAGTTCTCCGTTTCTGCTCATTGCTGGGGCTAAATAATGTAAGCTGAACCCGAAAATCAAATCTAGATTGCAAATTTGAACTGCTTTATTGGATCTAAAATTAAGTTGTCACTTCTTGGGTGAAAGAAGCCGGATACACCATCAATTATACAAAATATGCCCATATACATTTACCGTTTTTTGAATGTTAATATATATCCATATTATTTGTGTGTAGTCTCTAACACTATATATGTTGGTTTGCGGTAACAAATGTACATAACATATCTCACTTTAAGTTGCGGTGGCTATATAACAAGGAAAAGGAATAAAAACCCGTGTTGTAACAACTTGACGTTTCGATAAGTATGCTCTGATCGTCTTCAGGAAGAAAACTGAAAACCGAGAAACTGACTTGTTCAGCACGATTTATGGAGAGCTTTATCATTGTACACAGTATTACCGTTACGTACGGTAAACCCAATTATAATCCACAGTTGTAAGTCCTACTACCTTTTTTCCCAACAGTTTTGACTTTCATCGTTCATCTATAACAGCTTTCAGAATAGACCTGGATCAGACAAATTATTAGGGTTAGCATGACCTGTATAAATCTACTTTCCGGTTCGAACTGACATGAAATCCAATCATTTTTTACATTGAGTTTCACTATCACCATAGTGATTTGTTTTGTGACATGACATTTCGATTATAGCTCTTTAATTCCCTTAAAGGTTAATAGGAAAAAACTTTCGTAGAATCGGTTTCTGCATGGCGACAGTTTACGTTTGTTCATTGCAAACGCCATGTTGTTGTTGTTGTTGTTGTTGTTGTTGTTTGTATGTTTGTTCCACCGGTGCTTTTAGGGAGACAAGCGTCCAGAATGGCTGAGAGGAAAATTCTAAGGATATTATACATAATAATAAACAACAGCATGCAATTGACTGCATTGGGACATGATGTAACCCGGGGAAAACCTCTTCGGTGTGTCATTTTAAAAACAAGTTAAACAAGATAAGTTTATACAATATATATTCAAAGGTTCATTCATTATAAGGTTCATACCTGTACCAATCCTCCAAATATTTGTCCGACTAAAATACTTCCATAATTATGATTATCTTAAATCATCACTCTCTCTTTCTGTCTTCGTTAAAAACGTAAGGGCTCGGTTCCTTGACACATCGTAAACTAAGGTGAATTTGTAAGCTATGTTGGCCTTGTCTCACACTTGTCTTGTCTGTTTCATTTGTCCTACGTCCATGATTTATGGTACCTTGGTTATCATGTTTGTTTGTCCATAGGTTAGGGAACAAAAGCGTCTTTCTAAAGCTCATACCTAAATGTTGTCATAAATTTGCTGCTTATTATTGAATCACTGTGTACTTAAAGGTATCGTACACGTTTGGTAATGACTCAAAACAAATATTAGCATAACAAATTACTTGGTAACAAGCAACGGAGAGCTGTTGATAGTATAAAACAAGGGTTTTTTTCTTTCATAATTTTCTTGCAACTTCGATGCCAGTTGAGCCCAAATTTTCACAGGCTTGTTATTTTATGCATATGTTGGGATACACCAAGTGAATACACTGGTCTTTGACAATTTCCAAACGTGTTCAGTGCCTTTAATATAATATAAAATCTCATTATAATGTATTACTTCTGTAATTTCTAAATATTGTGCATTATTGTAATGAATGACAGCATTGAAACAAATGGTACTGAACTGAACTGAACTGAATTAAGGGAGTATCATCTCGAGACCCATAAAATCATCGTTGCTTTTTTTGATTGCCGCAATTGAAATAAGCTCGATAAAACAATTTCTGATTTGTTCACTGATTTTGAAGCTTGGCAATTGTGTTTACAGGCTACAGAATGAGGATTTGTATTTACCCTGTGATAACAATATAAAGTCCCATTTATTGCAGATCAATAAACTCAGTGTATTTTAAACATACATACATAGACACCCTAGGACATAAGAAAGACATTTAGGAATGTGAATTTCACCAACAACTTCTCTACGTAAACGGTTTAAAAGGTCATCTATGGCAACATTTTCAGCTTGGAGGCAATCTCAGCACGTGGCGAATTGGGGTTTTGAAGACGATGATTTGTTCTTGGATAGCTTGGCAAGAAGGTGGCATAGTGAAACTGCCCGCCCCCTCCCAACAGCCCCCTTTTCCCGAATGAATCTTCAAAATTATTCATGCACGAACTTGTGTTTATATGCTACACATAAAATACTCACTCCCTCCGGCACTGTAGTGAACGTTTCCCTTCTAACGCAAGTCAATTATGTTCCTACCTGCAAGAACAACAAAACAAACCAAAATTATACCTTCAGGGTTTTTAGTGAAATGACCAAAACAAGGTGTTCGTGTGTTGCTGGTTCTTGAATTGAGTTTTAATATCATGTCTCATCATTCAAAATTAAAGATTTGAGCTCATAATTGGTGGTTGAAGTCACCAAATGGCGCCGTAAGCCTCTTAACTATGATGATGTCATAAATTTAATAGTTTTCAAAATCTGTCCTCGAGGTGTATGTATATATTAAATAGTGAATGTTTGTATAGTTTTGTAATGTCACCAGAGGGCGCCGTGTATTTTGATGACGTCATCGTTAAAATTATTTGAAAAGACAAATGGTATTAGTTATTTCATGATTACACATCAACTATACTCAAATTCCCTTTTATGTTGGCTACAGAGCTTACATCAAAGTCCGGTTTTTACTGGAGGATAAGGTGAAACTGATATCATGTCTGTTTCACTTCTATTTTGTTTTTTGATGACCTTACCAAAATGTGTATAGATTGTCAGCATCAATTGTATTCTTTAAGAGTTATGATTTGTATTCTTCAGATATTAAAACACGGGAACAAGGTAATTTAACACTAATGACGTCAATGTTCATGTTCCATCCTGATGTTGAGATTCAATTCAAAAGAAGAAGAAGAATAAGAGAAAAAGCTTGTCTTCTTTAAGAGCAGGTGCTTACAACAAAGTCAGCAAGTCGAGTGAATGTTTGTAAAGTATAAGTATGTGGCCAAGAGGTCCATTTTAAACCTGTACGGTAACAACATGCCACTTTCAAAAGTTACCTACCGATTCTTCTCATTTATAATGTCGAGTCTACCTGATTGTAGCTGGTAAACAAAATTGTAATCGCCTGGACCAAGGGCCTACGGCTGTGATCAATGCTCCTTGATTGTGTGTCTGTCTCTAGGGCCGGCACGTGTGAACACCCGGTAGTTCCCTGAAATAGCAGGAACCGAGCTGGTGCTTAGTACACGGTGCTTCCAACCGCGGCAGTTTGCGCTTACCACTGTTCTTCTCTGCCTACATACCGTAAAAAGCCCGTTATGTCTGCATTACCCACTTGGTATTGTATGGTGCTTTTGTTGGGCAATTTTCTTGTGTCCTTCCCCAGATTGACCTCTCGTACTTGCAAGCTCCCTTCATACAGTCATTTTTCATTTTCCCCATGACAATAATTCAGCAGTTCTCCATGCTCACCTAGTTGCCTTCCTATCACCTTTTTTTTGTTTAACTTTGCTATTCTGTATGTTTCCAGGGCTAGGCCTATGTGTCTTGCTTTGTTGTTTCCGTTTGGGTTTTATCATTTTTCGATTTGCCTTGTATTTTTCTGTATTTGTATTGTCGGGTCTAATAAATACAAATATTAGTAATGATAATAATAATAACAAGCTGTTCAAAAACATTGCTTGTTTATCGTTCGCACGTCCGTTATCGTAAAAGAAACAAAATGCCTAATGTATGGTAGTATGAAAACAATGAATAGAATAAGTAAACAAAATATACTATCCGTACATAAGTGTGGATTGATTTTCCTCTAGAGTGAACCCTTAAGTGTGGACCTCGCACTGACAGCACTTCCCATTTCAATTTGAAGATGTAGAAGGCAAAACGTCAGATATAAAAAATAAAAAATAAAATAAAAACCAGCACAATTGATTCGTTAATTAAAGGTCTTTGTGCGTAAACTCGACAGAACTGCCGGGGTCAGAATTGACCCGGATTCCGGATTCTGGATCCCAGGGGGCCTGACCCCTTTCTGGGTCAGGTTGATCCGCAAAGTGGTTAACAAAATAGGATTTTGTACATCGGATGCCGTGTCAGTTCGAACCACTTATGTGTCATTTTGACGCAGATTCTGGGTCATACTGACCAGAAAGTGGTCAGGCCCCAAACGGACTCAAGGAACTCGTTATATTTAGAGCGATATTTTCAAGGTATCGAACGCGTTGAGGGTCTGTCCACCACAATGCTGTGTTCTATACAGTGATGTGTAGAGTGTGTGAACCAAAGACTATAGAACGCCGAAGGTGCAAGATGGGGAACTTGAGCTCTATCTATGGAGCGCGAAGTACGCATGGGCGCCATTTCAGCAAGCGCATTTTGTGTTACGGTCATTGATAGCAATGGCCATTGTCTACACAGATCTATTGTTGCATCAAAAGAGTTGCTCGCTGAAATGGTGATGTCCAGTGCACATTTCACATTTCAGACCGAGTTTCATGTCACTTCTGCGCTCTATAATCTTTGGTGAGAACCATTTAGGGCCGAGCTGATTCGAGGACTGATTTGTATTGGGTGATAAGGAGAGCCACACGGAACAATTCCCAAAACGGGGACAAAGTGATTGATGCGGTCCCGGAGTCAATTTAATTCAATTCATTTCCCTGCAGACGCATATACCTATAGTCGGCAATAACAATTAATCATTAATAACAATAAAAGGTAGCCGTAAATGCCTATAGTAGTCTTTCTTCATATCTCATTTTCAATCATCACTTAAGCATAGTTAAACATAGTCAAATACCACATACAATATAAAGGAAAGGAAATTGATTTTATTTCCCCAAGGAGAGACAACAACTTTGACGTGACAAGGGGAGGGGAGGAAAAAAGAGTAGAAGAAACAGAAGAAGTATAGATAACTACACAATAACTTGACAGTACCGCAGCTGCAGCTTGGATTTGTGTTTATTTCTTATCAGGAAGCTTAACAGCTCTCCATTGGCAATCCATTCTATTCATTTTAATAATAAAATGACGTGTCGTTGCCAATCGGTTTGGTGCATCGGACCTAAGTTCTGGTGGTTAGGTCTTCAGGGTGTGGGTTCGAATCCCGGTCATGACACCTGTGTCCTTGAGCGAGATACTTAACTATAATTGCTTCTCTTCACACATAGGTAAATGGTCACTGTGAGGGTAGATATGGTTCTTGTGATTGGTTTAGCTTTAGTGCGCTATATATTTGGCAGAACAGGCTGTACACTCCCAAGGGAGCTGAGATGGTTTAATAAATAAATACAAACAATGGTTGAGTGAAGAGGGGTAATAATGTTGGAGCGCCATGAGCGCCACTGAGTGATGGAATTGAGTGCTATATAGACCTTTTCCACAGCAACATCACAGCCCGAGTTTTTGCCAACCAATAGTGGAAAACTATGGGATGCCATAGATGCAAAGCAAAAACAGATAGCCACAGTTACAATGTTACACGTTCCAAATACTGAGTTTGTCGGAAACAAAGTAACCAATCCTGGGATGTTTTTTCGTTAATTGACAGTTTGCAGAAATGTTGAATTTGGTAAAAACATAATTATGTTAACACATTGATTGTTTTGCTAAACATTCAGCCGCCTATGCCAACCAGCGCGAATTGTTCATCAACAATAGAAATGTCTATACCAGAAGCCAACTAGCCACTACTACTAATTAAAAAAAAAATGCCAGCTTCTTGGAACATAGTCATTGCGGATTCAAAAACTAAAACCTCATTACATTGATTGTCAACGAATGAGGAAATGTACACCTGTAAGTATTGTTCGCAAAATGTCTCAATGCCGACCCTTCTAGTTTTGCAGGCAGGGGAAGTGGGAACTACAAACAAAGACAGATGTCGTGTGCCGAGAAGGGGAAATTGAATAAGTAATTACACATAGACGAAATTTAGGACGGCGAAGGAGGCGTCTCACACAAGGCGAGAACAGGTACAAATTGTCTACAGTGTGTAAACATCCGATGGTTTTTGCCTCATTATTTGTCCCTTCATTGTGGGGCAGCTGCGGGAGGTTTGGACCTGAAGCAATGCGCAGCAACGTAACTCTAGTGGCACGACAACTAGTTCCCATGACAGCGCAAATAATTTACTTCATAACGGGGTGGTTGGACAGAAAATACATTTTGTATGCCTCCGTTCCGAAAGAAAATAAGGTCCGTCTAAACACAAACACACTGTTCAGAAGTGTATGTAATTTGGAGCACAGAGGGAAATCGCAAGTTTATCAAACAAGAACGAATGCGACTGGACGTCAGCAGCGTTTGAGTTAACGAACAATGACACGTAATGGTGACATCCGTTTTACGAGTGGAATGTGGACTGATCCACTTCTTGAAGAGGTGTGAAACTAAGACCTCCCTCCCCATCCATTTTTCGAGGCATTGTTGTGTACATTTTCCCCAAAAATAAATTGTTCTTGAGGTAAATCAGCCGGATCCCTTAACCATGCCCTTCACGTTTCGTAATTTTGAATTGATATGTGGTTAGCTGTGACTTAAAGTATTCTTTTTAAAATTGTAATACACCCTGGGTATAGCTACATCTAATCAATATCAAGTTTTGCTTATTGCTTGACACAGAAAATGGAATAGTCTTGCTCATTTCCCCCTCAATGAATGGTTGAAGCATGACGACCTAAGGGAATGCTCTTACGCCCCGCAACCTTAACCTTCCAAATCCCATACCGAGTTTTTTTATTGGCCTAAACAACTCTTACCCTGTCAAAAAACATCTCGTAGGCCACCCAGAGGCACTGAATAAGAATAACTGATGAGTGTTATAGGAATGAATGACGATTTTTATCGAACCAGGCTTGCAAAGGTCTTGACCCCTGAGGCCAGCGTTATATTTACACACAGAAGCTCCCGCTGGAGCTGAGGCATGCATTTGCATTATGTTTTCAAGGGTGAACGAACTAACCAAGTGCATTCATCTTTGGCTTGTGTTTTCGGATCATGGTATAATGGTGAACTTTGTGAAAAAAAAACAAAAAACAAACATACAACACCAACAACAACTATTTTTATATAAATATTCATTGGTAGAATAAACAAAACAATAGAGTAAACTATGTAACGCAAGTATGCATGTATGCAACAGCATACCTAGCCTTATACACAGTTTTGTTCGCCCAAAGAATGATATAAAACATTTGAAAAGGAAGGAGTAAGGAAGGATATGTCTGAATAAACAATTCTGAATTCTGCACTCTAAAAACTCCTGGGACAGAATTTACTCGGTTCCGGGCTTGGGGCCCTGCCCCTTTGACCCCGAGTTCTGTGTCAAAATGACTCAGAAAAGGGTCAAAATAACGCGGAATCCGAGTTTAAATCCCATTTTTTTACCACTTTCCGGGAGGTTTTATAGTGCGCATAGCCGCATGTGCATGGGACGTAAAAATACTCCTATTATGGGGAATGGTAGATTGTGTTACTCTGGTGGATCGGGTACCTACACTCTGAAAACACCCGGTTCAGAATTAACTGGGGTTCCTGGTCTCGGGGGAACTGACACATTTATTGGTCCGGCTGACCGGAAAATGGTAAACGAACAGGATTTTGACCCGGATTCTACATCAATTCAAAACGTTTCTGGGTCATTTTGACACAGATTCCAGTTCATACTGACCCATAAATGGGTCAGAACCAACGGGACTTGAATCAGGGCCAATTGTGACCCGGGAGTTTTCGGATCGACCCATTTTATAGAAACCCTGTACTTATAGCATTCGCGTGCCACGGGCTAAAGGGAAGAATCAGGAATGACTGCCCTGTCACATTCGCTAATTGCCACGGGCGAAAAGGAAGAGGCGAGAGTCATAATTAAATCAAAGAGGATTCATGTATGACATGTGGTATGGTTCCACCGATGAAAATCGACATTGATCTATGTTTGCGTTACAACACATCAATGGAGCGGTATATAGGAGCTTATACGAAAACATCTTATAACAAAAAACACAGAGAAAAACACACTATTCAGGGTTGAAATGTGGAGATTTCAAAATACTGTATTTCACCCTTTTTGATGACTTTTGTTTAAATGCAGTCTTAAGGTATATACAGGTTTGGGTCATGTTGAATTAGAAGATCGTACATGATCTGTGCCGATAGCCTTGAGGCGTTTAACGGGTAGAGATCTGAATGAGATCTTCGGCATGATTAATGTCTTGTCTCGATTCACGTGAGAAAAATATCCAAGACATGAACACCGTGTTGGGCTGAAAACAAATCTGAGCATCAAACATTAATCTCAGATGCAATCCTCACACATTACCCAGAGGCGACAGTTCGTCCCATTCTTGTGTCACAATTGTAGATTGAGGCAGAAACAGTTTGAATGAGGCTTCTACATCGGGGACGGTTTTTCTTATTTTTCGTAATCCCGCGCGGCATACCAGGGGCGAACGTAGAGATACTAACACATTATGGTTATCATGTACATAGCTTGGTCATCATCGAACAGGCTGTGGGAATTCCCACAAAAAAGCTATCCAAATGAGCGGCTTGTTCGCAAAATGGCCGAGGGCCAGTCAAGATAAAATGTTAAATTATAAGAATACAAAAAAACTTCAGGGTAACAGTGCAATATTAATATTTCATAATACAAAAAATACATTAAAATACATAAGTTTTGTTGAAACAAAAGCTAGGTGTTCGGTGTAGACATGTAGCAATTAGCAGTGTTGGTCGAATATAATGTGAAAATTTGGTAAACACGTCTTTGTAGGAAACATTGATGTATACGAGAAGTTAATTGTGGTTCTAAAGGTTTGAAAAGTTGAAATAACAAACTTTGATTAACCCTTATTGGAAAACAATGACGCCATAGCCTTTTTCTTATCGAGACATTCAGATTTATAAGTATGTGATAAGTTTAAACTTTTTTAAACTTGCGACATGTTTTCAGCGAAAGGAGTACATTTTAAAACTTGTCACGAGAGGGCACTGTTGAAGATAATGACGTCATTACTCTGTAAAAATCGAAGGCCTAGGGCCGACAATTTATGTTTCATGCATAAATCCCAAATCATTATTGATAATAGTTTCAGACCTCAACTATAAGATCCGGGATTATTTGTTTTAATTTCAACTTCCGGTTTCGACAGGAAGACAAGGTCAAAATGGGTCAATACAAAACCAAGAACATAGAAAAACACTCCTTTGGGAAGCGTAAATAAACTCCCACCGCCTAGATTTTAATAAACACACCATAAACCCAACCTGTGGAAATGTCACTTCACATCCGAATATCACATTTTAATGAAATCAAGTTCGTGTTCACCATTTGGATTGTGTGCAAATTCCTACCCGGCCTAGTTCAGTAATAATGTGGCGTGTCGTGGCCGAGCGGATAAGAACACCGAACTCAAGCTCTGGTGTTTCTGATCAGCAGAGTGTGGGTTCGAATCCCAGTCGTGACACTTGTGTCCTTAGCAAGACACTTAACCACATGCTTCGTCCTTCGGATGGGACGTTAAGCCGTAGGTCCCGTGTGTTGTGTAATGCACGTAAAAGAACCCAATCGAAAAGAGAAGGGGTTTGCCCCGGTGTTCCTGGTTTGATCGGCAGCATATTGCGCCACAGCACCTTGTAAACCATTACATGGTGCTATGTGAAGGAGGAGGTCTCATACTTTAAAAACGTAGCTCCACAATACCTTGCAGGAAAATAATTAACGTTAAAAGCGCCTTGAGCGTCTCTGAGTGACGGATATGTGCGCTATATAAGAAGCCACTATTATTATTATTATTAGTAATCGAAATATATGGGTGATTGGTGCGGCCTTCTAAATGTGATTTTCCCGACTTGTCCTGTATTTATTTGAGAATGAAACATTCCTGTGGAGGATTGGTACAGGTTCATGATAATTTCTTAAAATTGACAGGACTTTAGAAGACAAAAATTCTCTTAACTGGTACTGGTATCAACTTTATAACCGTTTACAAATTTCCTCTCTCTCTTCTTAAGGCTGGGCTCGCATGCTTTTAAATGTATTGAGCTTTTGTTGAATGTTTTTATAGTCCTTTTATAGTTTCTGCTCCAGTCCTCAAAGTTTACTGTTTCGACCATGGTTTTGAATGTGCCCCCATTTTGTTTTCCTTCAGAGGACCACAACTGAAATAAGTCTTTGACTGTAAGTGTTTTATCCCAGCAAACTCTTTTTTTTGCATTTTGTAAATGTTTTATGTATTTGGATGATGTTTTATTTCTTTGCAGTTTGCCAAATAAATCATTTTGTAAATCAAAACCGCTGACTGAGCTTTCAGACTGATTTTTGTTTTCTCTCCTGATAATAACCAACCCAGTAGCTCCCAATCTGAAGGAAATGTGTCCCTTTAAAGGTTCTGTATACGTTTGGTAATGACTCTGAAAATTAATGGCAATTAGTAAGAAGTACAGAAGCTTTGGATAATATTATAATGCATTTTGAGAAACTTTTGACTTCGAAGTACTGCGGTTATGGAAAAATATATCACTTTTATCCCCAACAAATTTGAATCTTAGAAGCGTTACTGACAGTAACGTTTCTCAGATTGTGTATTCCAATTGCAGATTATTCTTCCTGCGCGGACATAACCGCTCCAAATTGTCGGCAATTATCTCAAAAACTCTACCACTTGAAATAAAATGTGTACAGGTTAGTTTTATGGCATATATCTACAACTTTATATATTTTTATAGGATTGAAACAAAAAGTTCCAATTACCAAACGTATACAATCCCTTTAAGTTCACACACACACAAACAATGTTTTTGTTTAACAAAAAAATATTTGTTATAAATGACAATATAATGGTCTTTTCCATTTTAATGTTGACTAACTCACTTCGACTAAACAAGGGACAAAACTGTAAAAACTGTAAAAATGCTGACAGAATACATTGTCTGCAACCAAAGAATCACACCCGGAACTGACCACTGCCAACAAGGAATTATGCAACAGTTGTTGCCTTTTCCACCTTATTTTGGCAGTTTTGTTGCAGGCTATTGCCCATGGCACTTGTGCTGTTTAAAAGTCTTATGCAGTTTCGGTAAACACATTTCCTTTCGTAGTAATGTTCAATTTCGAGCAGCAGCAACACCTTTCCTCCCCTGAGTAATGACCAGACAAGTAATTAATTCCCCACAGGGGAAAAATCACATCATCTAATACACTCCCA
Organism: Plazaster borealis; assembly: GCA_021014325.1. Lineage (NCBI taxonomy): Eukaryota > Metazoa > Echinodermata > Asteroidea > Forcipulatida > Labidiasteridae > Plazaster > Plazaster borealis. The sequence continues at coordinate 8,842,946 of CM037467.1, forward strand.
CAACACCACTTGGTATCACCGATGGCCGTCGGTACGGGTGAGGTGTTTCTTGGCAACAACGAACCCACCTCCCTCCAGCTGACATGCCACCGTCATAAAATCCACCGCGCATAATTGCAAGAGACATTAATGTTTAAGCAGACAGTATGGGATCTATCCTGACTAGTCTCTGTACTTAAATCGTGCTTATCACTGCAACAGGTCCCGCCACCCATGATAAGTAGGTTAAACGATATGGCCGTTCATACATTATTGATCATCGTCAATCATGCGTGAGAAGCCGTCGGCGATATGCAACATGTATAATACCGATGTCTTTTGTCTTGGTGCTTGAGGAACCCGTCTTCATTCTAGTACAACGTGCGTATGATGAGAAATATCTTAATTAAACAACTTTAGTGTGGATGAAACAGATTGCGCAAAGAGTCTCTCCGGAAATCAAACGCAATTCATATAATGAAAATGTCAAAGTTCGCTCAATTAAAGGACATCACTCGAAGTTCGTGCTTTATCGTGTTGTGTTTAAAAAAAGGCGATATCCCCTGCAAGCAATCAGTACAACCAATAGAATAAAACAAAATTAAGCGATTCTCTCGTGCGCTTGTTATGTTTTATTTCATTATTTGATTTACGATCACCTAGAACAATATTAACAAGTTAAGGTTGGCTCAACAAATTTTTTCCCGCCTTTCACCTATGTGGACCCCGGTTCGAATCCCATCTAAGACAGGAGCCTTTCATGTGGATTGGGTTTTCAGTCCCTACCCGATTGCGTGGGTTTTCACCCATTGGGGTATTCCCCCCACATCTATAACTGAGCATTTCTGTTGGATGTACTGTTGAATGTGTAATCAAATAAATAAATAAACAAATAAATAAATACATAAAAGTGATGAGTGTAGATTTCGAATATTCTACCTTGTCCCGTATTTTTCAAGGAAAATCCACATAACAATATTAGTTTGCCAACTACATTGGCAATAAGTTAGGGAAATATTTGAATGAAATCAAGTTAATTACAAGGGTGTTTACGTAAATGCGATTTGCATTCGTGTTCGCGTGAAGTGCGAACCGTGACTCACTGTCCTTAGTTGTGCGTAATGCGTAGTGCGCAATGCGTAAAACTGAAAGTAAACAACTTCAGCAAAAGTAAACCATAAATGGGGCTACAGTGGCCAACAAAGGTGTCAAATAAAGTGCTCTGTGAAAAAAACAACGAGAAACCTTGGAGTGTCATAATTGTCAAAAGACGCCTGAGATGGACAGGCCATCTCCTGAGACTAGGCTACCTGATGAAACACCAGCCAAGCAAGCGCTTATGGAGTGTATACGTCATCATAAGCTGCCAAGGGGCGGTCAAAGAACAACATGGCTGAAAAGAATAAATGAAGACCTGAAAGCCACGGACCTGAACATCAAGAACCAGAATATACCTGGCACTTGGCAGCTGATAGAGTACAGTGGAGGACACTTATATAATGCGCAATGTCAGATGCACTTGACGAAAGCTGGAAACTGAAAGTACACCGTTACGTTACGCTACGCAACGCATACATTTCCAAGTGTCCGTATATTGTGCTGCGTTATCCGTAAAAACCACGAGGCCAGAAAACCATGTGCGTAATGCGTATATGTAGTGCGCAATGCATGAAGAATACACGCCAATAGTTCCATGTATCCGTTTTGTGTAATGCCTAACCATCCGTAAAACTATGTGCATTGCTCGGCGTGTATTTTTATGTTTATGCATTGCGCATACGCATTACGCACAACGTATTATTAAGGACAAATTGATTTCAAGCCTAACTTGCGTCACACTGAGCGTTTTGTATGGTTGCGTCACCCTCATTGGTCGATGTTGACCGTGGTGCGTAAAATAAATGCACGCTGGGTTTATTTTCGTCTAAATAATGGCGGAAAACACCGGTAATGGAAATTCCATATGGGCTGATATATATGAATCAGATTAAATATTATCAATACCTACTGATTTTTTCCTCGAACATTGCCAATAACAAATCTTGCATCTAAGCAATCGCTTTAAAGGCACTGAACACGTTTAGAAATTGTCAAAGACCAGTGTTCTCACTTGGTGTATCCCAACATATGCATAAAATAACAAGCCTGTTAAAATTTCGGCTCAATTGATCATCGAAGTTTCAAGAAAATGATAAAAGAAAAATTACCCTTGTTGTACAAATTTGTGTGCTTTCAGATAGGAATAAAAACTTCTAGCAAGAAGTTTTTATTATTTTAATGAGAAATTACCTGTTTCTCAAAAACTACGTTACTTCAGAGGGAGTCGTTTCCTACAGTGTTTTATACTATCAACATCTCTCCGTTGCTTGATACCAAGTAAGTTGTTATGCTAATATTTGTTTTGAGTAATTACCAAACGTGTACGATACCTTTAACGTACTCAGTACATTAATAGCATCATTGGGCATATGAACTCGTTGTACAATCCTCTAACGGTAATTAAACAATGAAGTCCCCACCCTACAGAACATCAAATAATGAATAAATAGAATCGAATAGAGTTTCACTGGCTGCATTGTGGCTTTGGTTTGTGCCCCCACCCCCCTTTGCTACCGTAAACGTGTTTAAATACAAGTACCCGTTCTGTTCAAGCCCCTACGCTACTTGCCTTAACTGTTTGGTTTGGTCCACTTTTATGGTCTTCTAAATCAGTCGTCACTTAGGTTATCTTTCGATTTAATTATTTTTTGGAGCCGATCATATTACCATTTACAAACAATAATGACTGTGTTTTTCCCCGTTTGTCTCTCAGTCTGTACTCCAAATGAGAGTTTCAACGAACGATGATGTTTGTCATCAACTCCCATGGGGTACAGTTCGACGTTAAAATCAAGCTCACTTTCAAATTGCAGCAACAATGTCGCAAAAAAGGGTAGTTGCTTTATGACTTGCTTTTGTCTGTCGACCATATTCTCCCATTTATGGGCAAGAATGACTCAATGTTACCTTTGCGTCTCGTACAATGAAAGTTTCCACCGTCTTTGATTTCTGTAAACAACTCACATACTGGTTCGACATTATTTGTATCATACTCACTACAAAATTGCAACCACGATGTCACAGAGAGATGGTTTCACATTTCTGGCGACCATGTGTTTGCATTTACGGACAAGAATGGCAAGTTTTATCCTTTGTGTCTCGCACTATGAAAGTTTCCTCAGATGATAATTTTGTTTTGTAGTAAACAACTCCAATAAAAGAGACGTACTGATGATAAAATCAAAACTTACTTCAACATTTAAACCACCTGTCACAGAAAGTTACAAACCCGGCCGACATGCTCGAGCCACCTGACAATACACATCACCCTCCCTCCATCCCCTGCGGGATCTTATTCTTCACATTTTAAGATTGGATTAAAGTCTTTCGAGTCACAGTGGCTTGGTTCATTTTTACTAGTCCTGCAGCCATTTTAGATTGAGTTTGTCTTGTCATCTGATTCCAATAGTTCGTTGGCTCATTGCTATAAGGTCATTAATTGCAAATTCATACTCGATAATGACCAAAAGGTCATTACATGAAAACATGCCTTTAAATTCGAAAAAAAAAATCAAAAAAATCAAAATCAACAAATAAATGTTTTACTTTAAAAACAAATGTTTCTTTCTGCCAAACAAATACTCTGAAGACTACTCTTGATCAATAAACTTCGTTTACCAGGAGCTTTGAAATATGCAAAAGCAACTTTATGAAATCCATACAAATTCCACTAGTGATTTGATGGTCCTGAGTAGACAAGTTGTTCTTGCCTTTCTGCTGCAGTACTGTTCCATTACGTCATAAGTAACGGAACAGTAACAAAATATTACTTTATTGTATTGTTGCATGTTAATTAAAAAAATGGCCGAATAAATCATAATATTTAGTATAATAATAACAATAACAGATAACCACCAAGCTGGAGCGCAGACCGCGCAACGAGAGTCAACATCGACCGAGGGCCTGGGACCCAACGAGTTATGACCAGGATTGTAGTTCGTATGGTTTTCTTTTCCCTTTTTTTGTCGACCATATTCCCCGAATTTACGGACAAAATGGCTGTTGTTATCCTCTGTCTCTCGCGCTCCAAACTTTTCAACGTATGTTGACGTTTGTAGATAACTTGCAGGATATATTGTATTGTTTGACGTTAAAATCAAACATACTCATCTTGAAAATTACCGAAAGAAAACAATAAACAAAATAGCTTGTAAAAGTAGAATGCAACTTGAAGTAAAGATTTCTGCCAAATTAACTGTATGGTAATCATTTGGGTCTTAATAGAAGAAAACAATCATTCCTGTCATCTAGTTCTAAGATGCCACCAAACCGTCGATGTTTCTTCAACTTTGGTGTTCATGTTTATGTAAAAACAGCAAGAATCTCTTGAAGTTTGTCAGGGATTTTGAGCACGTTAACATCACGCTTAAATCGAGTGCTGCGATACAAATGATTGCATCTTTAAAGGATGTGTGTGCATAACATTGGTACGGTTTGGGAAAAAACCTTCACACATTTGCACATTACTCACATGGTATAAAGATTGCAACGGTGGAAAACTTCCCTCGAAATATGTTGCCTAAAATGCTACAGTAATTTGGGAGGCTAATCCCCTTACTTGCAGCTGATGAGAAGCTGAATTGCGAAGGACGCGGTTACAACGTGTTCGAGCTGCTGGCATGCTAGGGCCCCTACGGCAGCCAGCTACATCAACCCATTATATGAACACGGAGCACAGCCAGAGATCGAAAGTGTTTGATTTTTTCCGGAGGGAGGAAACCGGGGGACCCGGAGAAAAAAAATCCCTCGTGGCATATAGGAAAGAACCAACGCACAACTCTACTCAAATTATGCCGGGAATCGATCTTAGCCGGGAATCGAACCAGGGCCACATGCTTTACGCACTACGCCACCAATGTCACCCAGATAAAACAACTAGTTTTGATCAAACGAGACTAAAACAAAATGTTTGAAAACAGTGAAAACTTATATGGGGGTTTTCACTATTTTCTCGTGATTCCGATAACAGATTGAGCTTAAAACATCACATGCTTGTTCTTTCATGTAAATGTTGGGTAACATAAAGTGCGGTTACTGGTCTTTGGCAATTACACATTTTGTCCACGTGCTTTTGAATGATAATTGAATAAATATTGACAGTTTTTTGGATAACAATATTTCCACATTGATTCTGGTATTATTATCGTCATCAGTGAGATCTCACATTGGAAGTAATAATTTTCTTGCACATCCGATAATTAGCAATTTGTATTTTGTCTATACACATTGGAAGACAAACTCCATCATTGTTTTGAGAGAGTTTGTTTCACATTTCCCGTTGTCAAGAAGCCGAATCACACGAACGACCTGTAGACACTGTTTTTTTTTTATCAAATTAGCTTGTCACATTTTTCAAGACACAGCGAATAACGGGTTTATGTTTCACTTGTTATTCCGTGCACGTTTGTAAGCGCGTGTTTCGATTTAACTAAAACGAAATTTCGAACTGCGTTTTCAAAGACACTTCCCTCGCAACATGACAGCAATTTAGGAAGAAACATTTGACAGATTGCTGGTTACAAATTCAGATGAAATAAATCAACAATCGTCAGTTTATTCCTCAACTGTATATAGTCGGCACAACTTATTGGCAAGACTACATCGCTGACGTTGATCTCTTATCAACAAATTGATCCGTTTCAATCCAAAGGCTAACTATTTTTGTCATATTGCTGGAGCACTGTTTTAACGCATGGCACAGGCAAGTACAGAACTCAAATGAGAATCTGCGATCGTCTTGTGTGGATTTGTTCATCCGATTTTTTTTTTTTTGGGGGGGGGGGGTAATGAGAACTTTGCCTTTTTACGTTTAGTCTAAATTGCCGAAGCTTACTTAAAACTCTGCATGATGGCATCGCTCACTTATTGAGTGTCAGTTTTTAACTAAAAAATTGGTACTCCGGCAATTGTTTTTTTTTTAAAGTCTAAACAATTCCAAGTTCCACATTTACACCTAGCCACATAGCATGCCAGTTGTCTTGTTACCATTGGGGGTGGGGGGGTGGGTGGGTTCACACACAAAAAACCATTAATGACCGGCTCTTCCGGAATTCCCATAAGTTACAGCAATTACTCAGCATTGGTACTAATAAGGTAAAGTGGTATAAACTCTACAAAGACACACATGTGGGCTCATTTTAAAAATAAAGGTTGCTTGAATTGATTTTACTTTTGTCAATGCTTTGGGCGATTTAAAAGTGTTTTGGTTCTCAACAAAAAAATGTATTACACGCTGAAATCTAACTATTTCTCAATGATTAAATGATGGTGTCCGATTGTGAATTTGTTTTGATGGCGTCACGCAGGGTTTTAAGGTATCGGTATACGCGCCGCCCGGTATAAAGCCGCAGAGCACATTGAAGGCATGAACATCAATTCATAAACCGCGGTTTATGGTCCAAAATTACGGTAATTAAACAAGTAATTACTTTAAGTTACGGCTATGGAAGCAAGCCTTAGTGACTGTGGTTGGGTCCTTAATCGCTGTACACGGCTTTGACATATTTTTGTTCAGATGGATACCTTTCTCTGGCATTGACTTGATAATCAAAAAGCTTTCAATTTAAATATAAATGTGTGATACATGATGAAAACATGTTAACGAACGTCCTTCCGAAACGCTGCCATGTACGAGAGAGATAAACAACAACAACAACAAACAGACATACAAACAAACAAGCAAATGCACCAAACTGTCAGTTCTTACCACGAGCTGCAATTGAACACAATTACTTACAAGCAAAAACCGTTTCTTGTTTCTTTCCATACAAAATTAGAAATTGTACGCATTTTTTGTTTACATGAGGTGAATGAACGCACCTTATATAATTACACGGACAAAAACCACACAAAACCTATACACAAACACAAAATAAGAAAACAAACAAAACAGAACAACAACAACAACAACAACGTTGCACTGCAAAGATAAAAACATATCAATATCTGCTTTTCTCCTGTATATGAATAAATAAAAAAACATACGCACCTTTCGGAAGGTCCAGAATCTGTAATTATGCAGATACTTTAAGTCAGCTATTTGAATAAAATACGAGTTTATATTCATTCGATTAGATCCAAGCAGCGCATTCCGACCACATCAGCGTGTTTCACGACCCGTAGCTCTGAAGTGCTCTCCCGACAAACTCGCTTTGCTCACCCACCTCATCAGAGACGCAGACCACCCGCTTCCGACTCACACAGTCATGCGCATTACCGACTCCAACAAGGAAGAACTAGGCCTACTTTGCATAACTATCCACTGTTGAATACTTAAAGGCATCGTACACGTTTGGTAATTGTCAAAGACCAGTGTTCTCACTTGGTGTATCCCAACATATGCATAAAATAACAAGCCTGTGAAAATTTGGGTTCAATTGGTCATCGAAGTTGCAAGAAAATGATGAAAGAAAAAACACCTTTGTTGTACAAATTTATGTGTTAGGAATAAAAACTTCTTGCAAGAAGTTTTTTTATTATTTTAGTGAGAAATTACCTCTTTCTCAAAAACTACGTTACTTCAGAGGGAGTCGTTTCTCACAATGTTTTATACTATCAACAGCTCCGTTGCTCGTTACTAAGTAAGTTTTTATGCTAATAGACATTTTAAGTAATTACCAAACGTGTACAGTGCCTTTAACCAGAAAAGCTTGTTTATGTATATTATATTTCCCCTAAATTTATTTCATTAAATATTGCCATAGGCAATCCATAAATACAGACATGGGGATTGGGTCGAAAGGATATGTAAAGATATGAATGTCAACATAACTATGAATAGACACCGAAGCACCAAATCCCGTTTCGTACATATTTCGGTGCATCCCTGATTCGGACGGTTGGATATAATTACGTCATTTTTTTAATTTCTTCGTCACCTCTCCCTTCCGATTTTGAATCTCATTTTATTATTCTAACCCTAACCTTTCACTATGGAAGTTACTTCTTTTTAATACAGGTCCAATACCGGCTTTTTCTCTTCTTTAGTACCGTTTATAGCGTTAGTCCCTCCTGTGTTATATAACATTCATTTTGCACAAAATAGTTAATCTTTTATTGATTTCTCATTACGGGTATGGGGAAAATGGATGGACAGCCTTGACGATATTACGTATTCTTGAAATGATAGTAATTAATTTTGCCCCAAGCTGCAAAACAAGGTGAAATATCAGTTGGTCGTACAAGACTCCTCAAACCAGCTATTATGATGACCATGTACAGAATGCAACACTGCGTGCTCTACATATAAACTGTCTCTCATCGCTAACTACAGTTATACAAAATGTACCTTGTTATAAAATCAGTACAGGTCGTTCAACTGAAGAATTGTTAAAATTATTCAGTTAAAGGCACTGTACACGTTTGGTAATTACTCAAAATATATATTAGCATAAAAACTGACTTGGTAACGAGCAACAGAGAGCTGTTGATAGTATAAACATTGTGAGAAACGACTCTCTATGAAGTAACGTAGTTTTTGAGAAAGAGGTAATTTCTCACTAAAATAATAAAAAACTTCTTGCAAGAAGTTTTATTCCTATCTGAAAGCACACAAATTTGTACAACAAGGGTGTGTTTTCTTTCATCATTTTCTTGCAACTTCGATGACCAATTGAGCCGAAATTTTCACAGGCTTGTTATTTTAAGCATACGTTGGGATACACTAAGTGAGAACACTGGTCTTTGACAATTACCAAACGTGTACGATGCCTTTAACCTATTGAAAAAGCTTGGAAGCATGTGCTGACAACGTACCACATGGGCGTTGCAACCAAACAGCAACGTACCACATGGGCGTTGCAACCAAACAGGTCGCTCAATGGAGGGACCTGTTTGGTTGCAACGCCCATGCGGTACGTTGTCAGCTCATGCTTCCAAGCTTTTTCAATAGGTTAAAATGGTATGTTTTGCAAAACAAATTACGATTTTGATTATGTTTTAATATGTTTTATCCAAGGTTGTTGTTTATGTAGAGGAGTGGAGTTTAAATTTGTTTTTATAAAACTATCCTTTTCATGTTATTGTTTTCATAGTGGTTCCCTCAGAGTTACACATTGTTTTTTATAGGAGTGGGTTCCCTTTTGTAGATCCTTGACTCTGTTACCACATGTGTTAGTTTGAAGGTGCACCAGTCTATTCCTTTGTATTGCACTGTCCACGTGTCCTAACAGGTCAGTGAGCAGCGATACAGCAGTGAGATAAGACATTTTTTTATTGTGTCTTGCAAATACCCAAAACTTCAAAAGTTAGGACATCAAGTTGCTGTTTTTCTGTGTTGCTCATCCTGGCTATCCATGTATCTATTCTGATTGCGCTTACAGAGTAATTCGCTATTAGTGCTGTGTCTCTTTTTTTCTTTTCTTGAATTTAATCTCGGTTAACAGTCGTTCCGGCTTCAGTTTATTTTTCTTTGGTTGTTTTTCACAAATAGTATTCGAAGATTAATTAAAGTTCTGTTTGTTGTTACAGTACAAATTTAGTGTCTTTGCCCAAATTATTTAAGGAAATTCTGCGACTTAGATCTTTGGTCTTTGGTCCTCATTGCAATCCCCATAACTTATCATTGTTTTTTCAAGTGATCCATTTTACGTGGTTACATTTACATGTCCATGTCCAAGTATCTGCCTGGATTAATTTAAAGCATATCGGTTTGCTTAATTAACAACATTTTGTAACTTGGTTTTATCTAGCTTTGACAAAAATTGACATACCGATGTTGTACATGAAGGATGCTGGCAGCGTTTTTGTCCTGCACCCTCCTAACCAAATCACTTTCCCCATGGTTGATTGACACCCCCTCTGAACGTTTGGCACGGTCCAGTTTAGAAATTCATGGCATAGGAGCTGACCAGTGTGTACGACAAGGTAAACACAATGGAAACATTAATATAATTATGTGAACGCGTGCTGACAGCCCGCAGCGGCCCTCGCTGCGGGGTCTTAAATGACGTACTACTCCTTATTTCACTTTGCAAGATGCAAGTTACAAGCCAAAACGCAGTATGCCAGTATTCATCTGGAAAATGTGGGCCTTTTCGAAATCGTGTCTTAGACTTTGGCTCAGGCTTAGGATTCGCCAGACTTGTTTGAAGCTGTGTACCGAAAGCTCACGTTTTCAGAATAACTGACGGTGCCTGTAAGAGCCCGAACCCCACGCCGTGACTTCGAAAAGGGCCAATATTAAATAGAACTTTCAGATTGAAATAACTTCCTTCGCTAATAACACACTGTACTTTGTCTGTAAACTACTATAAAACCTAAATTACGGTCAAATCATATGATTGTGTCTCAACTGATTCAGAAAAAAAAAATGTGTTTCTTAAAAACTGCATAACAGCATCAACAAAAACTCTCACACGCTTACACCATCGGACTGTTTTCAACTGTCCGTTTTATAATTAGCATGATAATTAGTTTTGGGTGATTATAGTCCTTTCCAATTCTTTGAAACAAGAGCCTCTTCACTCAACAACAATAATGTTGGTATCTTTCCTCGCCTTCCACCTCTAGGATCCCGGTTCGAATCACGCCGGGCATGCGTTGATTGGGTTTTTAGTCCCTACCTGACTGCGTGGGTTTTCCCTGGATTATTTCTCTGGAGTTTTCTTCCCACATAATAATACTGAAACTTCCTTCCTTGTCTTCTCTCCATGGGGTTATTGGCTAGTACAGTGATTCAGTTCACTTTTCTGAGAGTCCTTGGCTTCATAACCAGAATAAATGAAATGAAATGAAATGAAAGAAATTAGTTTACGACCCCTGTGGGAATTCATAAAGAGAAGTAATTATGGAAATTTTTATTTCAAAGGATCAACTCCAGTTTTTTAAAAACTTTTTACATGGTATTTTGCTAGCTCTAAAGAAGAAACTTTGAATTTGTGAAGAAAATAAAAATGGTTTATAAACGGACAGTTGAAAGAAATGTCCGATGGCTTCACTTCAGCGACCACTAACGAATGAAAGTTCCTGAGATTTATTGTATTAAATCTACAGAATATTCATTAACACCTGCACACCCTTTGCAAATTTACGGCTTGACTGAATAGGCCTAACATGGGTTAAACATATTTTATGTAAATAATAATAATCGTGACAGATAGAGGCTTATGCAATGGAAACACAAATTAAAAAACAGTAAAACCTGTTCATAATATTTAATGTTATTTTGAAGAACAAAACAAATTGTTGTTGTATATTACTTTAAACCTATTTTTAGTGTTTAGGTTTTTTTCTGGGGAGGGTAGTACACATGTTGAATGTTACGATTGGAGCAGCAAGAACATGGAGAGTTTTGTTTACTTGAGGCGAGAAGAGCTGGGGGAAAACCGCTCCATCGATCACCCAGCAAGAAGTTTTTATTTACTCTGACAGTCTGCCCCGGTAGTATCCAGGCCACTATGGCAACCCGATGAATTCCGGTCAAAATTCCAAACAAGGAATATGTGATAGACACAAGCCGATTCGGAATGTATAGGTTAGACTGACCGCAAGCAGGGTACCCATCAGCCGTAATCCGGACGATGGTCAGGTTTGATAGGGTTCTAGTTAAAGGCAGTGGACACTATTGGTAATTACTCAAAATAATTATTAGCACAAAACCTTACTTGGTATCAAGTAATGGGGAGAGGTTGATAGTATAAAACATTGTGAGAAACGGTTCCCTCTGAAGTGGAGTAGTTTTTGAGAAAGAAGTAATTTTCCACGAATTTGATTTCGAGACCTCAAGTTTAGAACTTGAGGTCTCGAAATCAAGCATCTGAAAGCACACAACTTCGTGTGACAAGGGTGTTTGTTCTTTCATAGTTATCTTGCAACTCCGACGACCGATCGAGCTCAAATTTTCACAGGTTTGTTATTTTATGCATATGTTGAGATATACAAAGTGAGAAGACTGGTCTTTGACAATTACCAGTAGTGACTGTACACTGTCTTTAAGGGGGTAAGAGGCATTTGTAAAATTTGGTTACCCACCCCAACTAACCCTTATTTGGGGTGCTGAAACAACAAATCGGGGATACCAACCCAAATTTTTAGATTAAAGGTGTCTTATCGACAAAATAAATAAAAACAATTGAACAAAACCACCACAAATTATGCAAAACACATCTCTATTTGTAAATCGATGTCACTGAAGGAATATCATTTAACATTATTTCAACTTATATTAGGATAACTGGATCCAAACATTAAGTTTTTCAAATGTAGGTACTGATTTGAGGTGTATTTTAGTTAGAATAGTTGAAAATATTTAGATTGCAAAATCAAGCATCATTTTAAAGTGTTTTAGCTTGATGTCACAAAATATATCCAATAAATTAACCGAATTTATAGGAAATTAAGTTCGTAATTAAGCTATTTTCCTTGTGCTTTAAAGAGATGTTACAAAAAATATAAATAATGGTACACAACACATTGCATTGAATAATAACTTAAATAAATAACAACAATTACCTTCCATTGTCATCAGGTCATTTGTAAAAAAAAAACATGTCATGCAGTATCACTGACAGGAAAACGGATTACCAAACAAACAATCAAACAAACACCCCAACACCCCAACAAACAAACAAACAACAGACAATTCATTTAATTTCATTTCATTTGATTCATTCTGGTTGTCGAGCCAGGGACTCTGAAAATCACTGTTCTAGCCAATAACCCAAATGGAGAGAAGACAAGGAATGAAGTTTCAGTTTTACGTGTGGGACGAAAACCCCAGAGAATTATTCCTGTGAAAACCCACGCAATCAGGTAGGGACTGAAAACCCAATCCACGTAGTGCCCCCCGGCGTGATTCGAACCAGGGTCCCAGTGGGTGAATGCAAGGAAAGACTCACTACGCCAATCTGACCACATTTATCATTCCCATACAATGTTATTATATTGTGAAATTCCTTTGGAGGAGACTCGGTTATATGACATTACAAAAATTCCCCAAATGGGATCAACTCCAGGATCAAAGCACTCTAAAGCTGATGTTTTTCGAAATCAAATTGTGTTTTCCCCATTAATCTGCTCATACATGTAATGTTAGAAGCATACCCGGAATCAGGTCATTTGTATGTACAAAAAAACATTTCTTGCAGTATCACTAACAGGAAAACGGATACCCCCAAAAAAAAAAAAAAAAAAAAAAATCCCATACAATGCTATTATTTTGTGAAATTACTTTGGGGAGATTCGGTTACATGACATTACACAGATTCCTGAAATGGAATCAACTCCAGGATCAAACCACTCTAGAGCTGATGTTTCCAAAAATCAAATTGAGTTTTCCCCATTAATCTGCTCAGTAATGTCAGGAGTATACCCGGAATCAGGTCATTCGTACAAAACATTAAATATCATGCATTATCATTGACAGGAAAACGGATAACCAAACAAGCATTAAGCAGACAAACAAACAACCAAACAAACACCCCAACAAACAAACAAACAAACAAACAAACAGACAAAAAGTCCCATAGAAATGATGTTATTATTGTAAATCTTTTGGGGGAAATTCGGTTACATGACTATACAAACATTCCTCAAATGGAATCAACTCCAGGATCAAAGCACACTAAAGCCGATGTTTCCCAAAACCAAATTGTGTTTTACCCATCAATCTGCTCATACATGTAATGTTAGAAGCATACCCGGGACGTTGTGTTCACTGGTACGGAAAGCACGCTACTGTATATGAAACACTACATTATAATTCATTTGTTTAATCGTCTGCAAAAAACCCCCCCACAAATTTACGTTCCATCAAATTTTAACGTTTGTTACAATGAATTTATGTTTTGAGGGACCCTTTAAATTCCTGTAGTCTAATAGTTGTGGATTTGGTAGTCATCTTTTCTTAGACATTGATATTGAAACAGACACCTGTGTCTGTTCTGCATTGGCATCACCACAGCGTAGTGCAAGGAGGCTTCATTTTCTAGCATCTTTATCTCAGTGAATGTCATCCTTTGCAGCATCCACATTGACTGGGAAGTCAATTGTTTATTCAACTGTTGACAACTGAAAACCTATACCATAACATGTACAGAATCATCTCAATCACTAAAACACTATTACAAACTATTAGGAAGTCCACTATTATTACGATGAGTTCTGATTCCCGAGCGAGAATACTGCAGCAACTGTATGTATTGTCTTTATTGATCTTAAATTCATTTATTTTTTTTATTTTTCTCAATTTTTTTAATGTTGTTGTATTAATAATATTTATGAATTTGTAAATATAATATAATTTTACTTTCGATGTTGCCACTTTCGGGTTACAGAGTTTTAGTACACTTTTGTTAATCCTGGCCACCCCCCCCCCCTTTTTGTGTGCAAACAAACTAATTTTGAAATTTACAATCGACACATAGATTGTGTAGAGCAAACCATTGTTTCCACAATTCTTGCATGGAAGGAATTATCTAAATATAGAGAAGAAGCAATCATGGACAATAGTCCATTTGGATGTAATTATTGTGGCGATATAAGTCTCACCTCTGTTGGGACAACAGAGCAAACAAACTTGTGCAAACAAACTTGTGCAAACAAACTAATTTTGAAAATTACAATCGACATAGAGATTGTGTAGAGCAAACCATTGTTTCCACAATTCTTGCATGGAAGGAATTATCTAAATATAGAAGCAATCATGGACAGTAGTCCATTTGGATGTAATTATTGTGGCGATATAAGTCTCACCTCTGTTGGGACACATTGCCTTCGGATTAGGCGCTTTAGGCTATAAAAAAACGTTTGTTCCTAAATGAATACGGTCAGAAAGTTGTTCTTAAAGTAGAATATAATGATCCACTTAAATATCCCTTGAAATTATGTGGTTTTCCTTTTAATTCGTGAACTAACACGGTCCGCCATTTTGTGGACAATGTGGTACAAAATGGCGGACTGTGTTATTGAAGTAAAAGGAAAACCACACAATTTCGAGAGATGTTTGTGTGGATCATTTTAAAAATCTTTATAACCATAGTAATTTCATAACAAACGCTGTTTATATCCCAAAGTGCCCAATCCGAAGGCAATGAGTCTCTTTAATCCCAGGTTCGTATTCCGCTAATACAGAGCCTTGTATGTGGGTTGGATGTTTGGTCCCTACCCTGGGCCCAATTTCATAGAACTACTTAAGCACAAGTATAGCTAAGAACAACAATGCTTACCAGAACAGGGCTACCAGCCAAAATACCATGTCACAAGTACAATTTGTGACTGGTATCCTGCTCATTTCTGCTAAGCAGAAAATTGTTTAGCAATATGTTCTGTATTAACAGCTCTATGAAATTGGGTCCAGATTGCGCGGGTTTTCTCTATTTGGAAATGTCCCCCAACATCTAAAACTACGACTTCTTTTCGTCTTCTCTTGACAAGTATCTACATGTCTATGGTTTCGCTGCAAGGCACTTTTGTGGATTCCTTGCTTTCATTCTCATTAAGATATTAAGATGCTTACGGCTTCAAATGTTTAAAATAAAATAAAAATAAGCACAGCTGGAGGTCTTAGTATACTATTCATTTTTATTATATGTGTCTAGTAATGAAACCAGGTATGCCTCATTAGTGAACTTAATCACTGTAGCTCGCAAGCCTAGTGAAACCTGTAAACAAGGGTGCTTGATATGTGAACCAGAAACACGGGGGGCAACCCCTACTCTTCCATGTTAAGTGTTCTGGGTTCTTTTACATGCACTACCTGCGGCTTAATGTCCCGTCCAAAAAAGAAGAAATACAAATTAAAACATAAATAAGAACATTAGTTACGAGTGATTTAAAAAGAGGCTCAATTAAATCTGATCTATTTTTATGTCCGATTAAATCATGACGCAAAACAGCCCACCAACATGTTTTGTAGAAACCCAACCGTTCTTAAAGCGTCATCACGCAAAAACTGTTTAATCTCTACGTCTCTAATTGACGTAAACACTACGTACTTCAAAACCTTGAATACACTTTCCTGGAAATCCGGGCCCTTTGGCTATATACGTTCAAACCCCTTAAGGGTTATGACCAGAGAGACAAATTTTCTGCGTGCCTGTACTCAAAAGAGTCGTTCTTCCCACTGTATAAGTACCCTATATAATAAGTATTATCTTTACTATTATATACTGTTATAAAACCAAGCATGCTTCATTAGTGAACTCAATCATTCTGGTAATGAAACAAAGGATGCCTCATAAGTGAACTTAATCACTGTAGCTCGCAAGCCTGAGGAAACCAGTAAACAAGGGTGCTTGCTATGTGAACCAGGAACACGGGGGTTGACCCTATGTTAATGTTCATTCCTTTTTTTGACCAGACACTTTTTTTTTAGTTCGGCATGAGATTCATCTTGCGTCTCTCCCCAACTAAATGTATCTTTGGAATATACATAAAACATAATGTACATATTATTTTTTTGCAGTGTACTCTTCCATGATAGGTGTTAAGGGTTCTTTTCTTGCATTATCCAATCCTAGTACACGGACCTTTGGCTTAATGGCCCATCCGAAGGACACAAGTGCCAAGACCGGCACTCGAACCCACACTCTGCTTATCAGAAACACCAGAGCCCGAGTCCGGTGCTCTAAATAACTGCCTTGGAATATAAATGTTCATATTTTTGAAGTGTACTCTTCCATGATAAGTGTTATGGGTTCCTTTCCTTGCATGCACTGTCTAATCCTAATACACGGGACCTTTGACTTAATGGCCCATCCGAAGGACACAAGTGCCAAGACCGGGACTCGAACCCACACCCTGCTTATCAGAAACGCCAGACCTTGAGTCCGGTGTTCTTATCCTCTCGACCACGACACGCTATTAACAGTAACGGATTGTGTAATATAATATTGGGTTTTGTTACGTTGTAATAGATTACGTATATAGCGTAGAATGCAAACGGTGTACCGCAAACCGAAAGCTATCATATTGGTAGTAAGTCAATGCGTCACATATGCAAGCGTATATCTGCTGCACGCCCAAAAAATTGTCGCTGCTTCCGGCTCTGAAGCTGGCTTACATCTTTAATTTTACCAAAAATCACCAGCAAGCAGTTCTTATGGAGCGTAAAAGCCAAGTCCAGTGATTAAACTTGTCTTGCATAATCATAAACAACAAACTAGTTCAATGCAGTCAGTGTTTGTGTGAAGTGGGCGTGGCTTAGAGTGGAATTACGTCACGTTTATGAACAAAATTCTTATGCTGCTACATTCGAAAGATTTGTTATTACTTTAAATCCAACAAGACCTATGTGTTATTGTGCATATGGGTTGTCATTCAAGCTTTCAAAGCTTTCTTGAGGAAATCCAACGGTCATTTGTTTTCCTCAGCGATGAGAATCGTTTTGTAAACACAAACACTTTGAAGTATTTTGGTTGGAATAATCAACATTTTGACGGTCTAACTTGTTTATTTAATTATTCGTTGACTATTTTGTCTTATTCTTTCAATTTGTAATAATTGTTACTTTAATGTTAATTTTGTTTTCTGTTTTTATTTTCATTTCGTTTCTATTTGTATTTTTTGTCAGTTTGCATTTATTATAATAATAATAATTTCTGTTTTATTTTTATTATCAGTCGTTGTATTACATATTAAATTATTATTAATTTATGTTAATTTTATTATATTTATTATTATTGTTGTTGTTATTAGTATTATTACTCAACACGTTCATAGCTAACGTGTTTGTGACAGTTTGAGGCGGAGGCTTTCGGAAAAAACGTAATATTTAAGATTGAAACTACAACGGTTTACAGCATGGTAACCTAAGCTTTCGCCCTTTGTCTATATACTCTGATATTCTTTGCCATTTATCTTTCAAATTCGACTGAAAAGGGGAGAACAACTTTCATGCTGTAGACCATCAGCAATATTGTATCATGTAGACAGTCGTTTTTGTGGGTCAGGAAGACAGTCTATAAAAGCACCGATCGTAACCGATACGTTGGCCTAAATATTATTCTTGAGTTCGTTCGATAGCGCGCAAAGAACATGGTAGATTTTGTTCTCACAATTCGGTTTATTCGAAATAAGAGCGTGTAACAAGTAGTGGCAGCCTAATAATAAGTTAAAGGAAATCAATGTTTCAAATAATTAGTTTAACATTGATGCTTTTTGCTAACTCCTCCGTCATGATGTAAACCGCAATTTGTATTTATTTTAATATTGTTGTAACCCTTCCCCAGGGTAATTTGGTTTGTTCCTTTTGGAGTAAAACAGTGAATCAATCAGTCAATAATAATAGTGGCTTCTTGAATAGCGCTCAAATCCGTCACTCGGTGACGCTAATGGCACTCCAACATTCAGTATTTATCCTGCAAGGTATGTGGAGCTATACGTTTCTGAAGTATGATATTTGTTTTCCTTTACGTAGCACTGTGGCGCAATATACAGCCAATCAAACCAGGACCACCGGGCGAACCCCTTCTCTTTACAACAAGTGCACCGGGTTCTTTACGCGTATTACACACCTCAAGAGACCTATACGGCTTTACGTCCCATCCGAAGGACGCAGCAATAATGGTTAAGTGTCTTGCTTAAGAACACAAGTGTCACGACCGGGACTCGAACCCACACTCTGCTGATAAGAAACACCAGAGCTTAAGTCTGGTGCCCCTATTCGCTCGGCCACGGCACGTCAGTCTTAACCGAAAGAAGCTTACTATTTACGTCTCGTGTTACGTATAACGTTCAAGTGGAGGGTCAATCGGGTACGATATCAAATTACAATGCGCCCGTATAAAGTAGGGTTTTTTCGTAAACATTTGAAGTGTGCAGTTCGGGCAAAACTAACGATGTAAGAGCATGGAGAGGATAACCATGAATATATTAAGGGGTGGTCTAGTCACTGCGTAAAATGTTTATAGACGGAACATTAGCATTTACATGTGTATAAGATTCCACATATACCTATACTGTAAAAAAAAAAAAAAAAAAAAAAAAAAGGGCCTGATGCATGTTTACTTGTAAACGTAATCCAGGGGGGATTAACATGATTTGGCTGATCTCAAGGTCATACTAGCTCTTTAGACTGCTCCGTCAGATTTGTGGAGTAAAATAAAAAGTTTGTGAAACATGCTGTCATACTCGTATCTTATAGAGTTACCAAAGAGTTCACACGCAGCATATATGAACGCCTATAACACCTTGCCGAATAACCAGATAAGTTACTTCACCAAGACATGCATTTGGGTGAAGTATAGGACGCTCCTAAGCAACACCCTTAGCAACACCCTTAGCAACAGTCGCAGCCGTAGCCGTAACCGACTTATAAGTGTGGCACACTGATTTGCTGATCAGCTGTTTCGCAGATGTTCGACTGTTCCGTTGCTTTTAGGTTAATTACTATGGCATTGAAAAACCATATCACGATAGATGACTCAATGACGTATTATTTTTCCTGTTAACACCCTCAGCCCATCATGCACCCCCACCCCCTTCCCCCACCCACCCCCCCCCCATTCTAAAAAATGCTTCCCTGTGTAGAAATGTCTATTCTTTACTTTGTCACTGTACTTAACATCTTCCCGTATACTTTGTACACACAATTTCTTGTGGAGCACCCCAGTATTTAGAATTTACATAGTGGAAACCTTTTGTTTCTCCCGTTTTTGTTTTGTCCCCGATGACTCTTATTGATCTCCCATTCTTTGGCTTCGTTTTGTTTGTTCGTTTGTTTGTTTGTTTATCTGCTTGCTTGTTTTTTGTTTTTGTTTTTATGATTAGGCTACTTTCCCGTTGGTTTTGTACACAAAAGCGAAACGAGGACGTCCTCGCTCTGTCAAACACCCGGATCCCTATTGTTAAAGTCCTTGGTTTCAACGGGTAGACAGCCAGCCCCCCCCCCACACACACACACAAGCACGCGCATCCAAATTAAGTGGAGAAAAATACAAATAATTATACTGAAACATTGTAACCTATAAGTAAAAACACTAATAAGTAAGTAAATACGTGCATAAATAAATATTAAATAATAGAAAGAAAAAATGCAACATCCACAGGCGCGGATCCAGGGGGGTGTGGGGGGCGCACGCCCCCCCTTTTTCATATAAAACAAAATAAAAAATGAGGGAGAAAAGAAAAAAGAGGGAGAGAGAGAGAAGGGGGGAGAAATGGGGAAGGGAAGATTTTGCTGCTTGGTATATTTTCACGCCCCCCCGTTTGGAAAATCCTGGATCCGCCCCTGATCCAGGTACAAATTTATGTATGGAAATGAAATAAACTCATTGATTAATCAAGTTATTCTGACCCAATAAATAAACAAACAAATAATTAACGATTAAAACACTAACATTTATAAATGAATAAATACATAAATAGATAATCTGATTGCTCTGCCCCCGTAACGAGACCCAAATAGTTATCAACGCTGTGGGGATCGCAACTTTCAATTAAAAGAAGAAGAAGAAGAGAGTAATTACAGTTGTAGAAATTTCGGGATGTTTTTTTTTATTGTTAGCGTCTATTCAGAAGCGGATGTGCATGCCTTCAGCATTATGATTTGCAGCGCACTCGAACTTCTCATTATATGCGCCCCTTTTCATCTTCTGCTATTTTTTCCCCATCGATGTCTGATTTTGCACCTGCCCGATGTCCTTATGGTTTGACAAACCAGGTCGGAGACATTAGAAGCGAAAATGAAAAATAAAGATCTCGTTACAAAATCAGTTGGACTTTCAAGAATGTCGCTTCTCAGTGTCTCATGGGCGAAACCTGGGCAACTCGCCCTGTACGAATACGTACTATATCAGTGATTGGCGGGAAATTGGTTTAATATCAGTTTTACCGGCAAATTTCAAGACAAGTCCATTCAATTAAACACCCGGCTCATTCAATTTTGTTTGAAGATTAATACTCCGTTGCATCAGCATTCATCAGTCAAAAGGAGTAATTCAATTTCAAAAGATTAGCATTCACTGGTAAAACAAACAAAAATATTTAAAGGTATCGTACACGTTTGGTAATGACTCAAAACAAATATTAGCATAAAAACTTACTTGGTAACAAGCAACGGAGAGCTATTGATAGTATAAAACATTGTAGGAAACGACTCCCTCTAAAGCAACGTAGTTTTGAGAAAGAGGTAATTTCTCACTAAAATAATAAAAAATTCTTGCAAGAAGTTTTTATTCCTATCTGAAAGCACACAAATTTGGCCAACAAGGGTGTTTTTTTCTTTCATCATTTTCTTGCAACTTCGATGACCAATTGAACCCAATTTTTTTCACAGGCTTGTTATTTTATGCATATGTTGGGATACACCAAGTGAGAACACTGGTCTTTGACATTTTCCAAACGTGTTCAGTGCCTTTAAATTCGCAAAAGCCAACAGCAAGAGGCTGGTCAACATTCAATTTCATCAATTGCAAAAGTTCAACGGAAGAACAGAGAAAATGTAGTATAGAATGTCTATAAATGAAATAGAAAGACTGAAGCGAACCTGGATGCGAAGAATGAAATCGTGTGAGCACGAAAAGTGAAATCGAATGCAAGAGCAGCTGAAAAGGAAAACCCTATAGTACATAAGGAAACATGCGTGAACTTGAAAACCGAATTACTGTTTGCTGAAGTTTTCCAGGTTTTCCCGGCCAATTTCAGCAAAAACGAACACATTTTGGCTGAAGTTGACCCGGCTGACTTGATTTTCTACCACCTATTTACCATTTATGAACAATGAATGGTTGACCAGCCTCTTGCTGTTGGCTTTTGTAAAATTGAATGAATAAGTAAGATTTGAAACTTTGCATGGTGGGAATACGATATGGAAAGGTTTGCGGTGACACCATGTACATGTAATAATCTCTCTATGTGAGTTGGGGGTGGTTCTGAAAAGAACCGTTGGTTTCAACTGGACGTTTCGATCAGTATGCTCTGATCGTCTTCTGGAGAAAGCTGGACTCTGATGCTGCATGCTGCTTAAGTACTGTGGATGGGGACTAGCTTGGTGATGCACGAAGGCGGGAAGTAGAGGCGGGAAATGGAGCTCGGTGATGCGTGGTAAAACTGGATCCTGCACTGGAGCCTTGGACTGGTGTGTGGGGAGTGTGTGCTCACTGAACTGTGTCAGTAGCAACAAACACATGGGATGGTGAGGGTGTGGGGCCTAGGGGACTGAGGGTATAGTAGACCCAAAGCAGTCTGAAGGGGTGGTATGGGGCCTATGTGGACTGAGGGTATAGGGGACCCAAAGCAGTCTAAATAAAATAAGTCTAAATGATGGAGTGGGGCCTAGGGGACTGAGGGTATAGATGACCCAAAGCAGTCAAAGGGGGTGGGTAACCGAGGGGGGGGGGGGCGCAGTTAGAGACTAAGTGTTGGTGCCCAGGGGAGTGACCGTGGATATAGAAGATCCATTGGTCGGGAGGAGGGGGAGCCAGATGTCACTGATGTGGAAGCCGATGTCTTGGGGTACAGTGTCATGTTTGTGGATCTCGATGGCCTCTCTGATGCGTCTTGGGTGCCATGCCTGGATCGGAGCGATGATTTCTGCTGCTTCCCAGTCAACTCGGTGGTCTGTGGTATTTATGCAGTAATTGAATGAATTTGCGACCTAATGAATTTGATTGATCCTATTTGACCAGTGAATGCTAAAATGTTAACATAAAGTTACCGGTGTTGACTATTGAATGCTGATGCAAAGGAGCAATCATCGACGAACGAAATTTAATATTGAGACGGGCCTTTCATTCAGTATATTTGCGTTGAAACTTGCCGGGAAAACCTATGTAAAGAAGGTACCGTAACTGAATAAGGGCGGGATTTGAATTTGCGACATCCGGATTAAAGGCACTGTACACGGTTGGTAATTACTCAAAATAAATATTAGCATAAAAACTTACTTGGTAACGAGCAACGGAGAGCTGTTGATGGTATAAAACATTGTGAGAAACGACTCCCTCTGAAGTAACGTAGTTTTTGAGAAAGAGGTAGTTTCTCACTAAAATAATAAAAGACTTCTTGCAAGAAGCCTTTTAGTCCTATCTGAAAGCATACAAATTTGTACAACAAGGGTGTTTTTTTCCTTCATCATTTTCTTGCAACTTCGATGACCGATTGAGCCCAAATTTTCACAGGCTTGTTATTTTATGCATTATGTTGGTATACACCAAGTGAGAACACTGGTCTTTGACAATTACCAAACGCGTTCAGTGCCTCGTGCCGGCGCTGTACCATCTGAGCCCTCTCGCTCTAAATTTTGGCGGTCTATCTATTCTGTCAATATTCTTGTCCGAGAGCCGTTAAATAATGTAAAGGTATGGGATTATACTTATTTTGCAATGTTTACTTTAGTAATAAGGTTTACTTAATTTTTAATAATACTATTTTTTGTTAATTCCACATCCAGGCAGTTTCGATGGACAAACCTGTGAAAACCGTCATCAAAATAGGTGGACATTTCTTTTAGATAAAACACACAATAACGGTGTTTGGATTGTGTAACAAGTTTCATTGGTGTGGTTATTATTGGCACATCAACAATTGAAACTTAAAGGTTTCGGACAAGTGGCTCAGTGTTTTCTTTCCCAGCTTGTCACCCCCGTGGACCCCGGTTCGAATCCCACCTCAGACTGGAGCCTTGGTATATGGATTGGGTTTTCAGTCCCCGATTGCGTGAGTTTTCCCCATTCAGGGTTTTCCCTTCCACATCTAAAACTTAACTTTTCTTATCGTTTCCTACATCCTGAAATTGGCGCAATTGCGCCGTTGGGTGCGTAATATTAACATAAATCGGTCCTCGCATATAGCAGCGTTTCTGACGAAACTAAGATATTGGTTCAGAAGTCAATCTTATTAAGATTAAAAACCAATGATTGCCAATCATGTAACATAAACCAGACACCACCGTATTGAGCCAAACGTATTTTCAAATGAAGCACCTATTGGGCCAATGTAAATATGACAATGTCCCGGTCAACAATCGGATATTGAGGATGCAATCAAGTACCGCTTGATACATGTTTTACTTTGTGTCTCTGAATATCACTGAAATTGAACCACGAGTCCGCATGTTTGCAGCACCGGGCATTCAGACCGGTATAAGGGCGTTGATTTCCCCACTGCATTTATGCGTTGGCACGGTCCACGGTATACTCAAAACCCAGACATAGCAAATACAAAGCATTTCACTTGCACGTTTTGCCATGGTGGATCTTTAAATTAATCGAACTTGAAGCGGGGACCCGTAGTGAATGCAAGGGCTTTTCCGGACGTTATTCTGTAAGAAAATATCACCCTTAATTTATTTGCTTTCAATGCAGATCTGGATTGATTTGGTGTGTCATTATAAAGCTTCAATAGTTTTCAGTCACAAATAGAGCATGGCAGTCTCAAAAAGAGCTGGACGACATCGTATTTGAATGGACACAATCTCCCAGATTTTACATCCAACGCTTATTAAATCAAAAGGAAACGAGTTTTACAAATAGTGAATAGTGATTAGTATGGTATTATTTAGAAGAAGATACGGAACCAAGTTACACAGTGAGTTGAAATGCCAGTAGTGCCGGATACAAAGATATCCGATATTGCAACTACTATTAACCCAGCTGTAGTCTGAACACTTCGTTACAAACCACGCGTGGTATCTCTGATGTATGGTAATTGACGGAATCGCCATATGTGGTCCATGTATTCTTCATTTTGTTTTGTTTACATCGCCCCTGTTGGATAGTAGCGATGACGTTGGACACGCTTCCCGAATTAGCCCCCTTCCGATTGCCCGCGAGGGGATGCAGTGACCAAAAGGAACCGAAGCCCAACGTACGCCACGGGAGTACTTGATCTGTACATTACAACATGTGCCGTATTTGGTGAAGATATGCTCCAAGAATTTGTCAAAATTGAAGTTAAACATTCAAAATAAAAGGTATTTACACCGCAGTGATGGGAAGATGTTTCCTATACTGAAAAAAAGTAAAATCTTTAATTTTGAAATGTTTTCTCCGGGGTATTCTCAATTGAATGGAACGTCTTCGATTGTCCCTCTTAAAATTCCCCTTCTTGTTATTTTCAATTTATTGCACCCAGATGATGACTTAGTGCTATCTTTTTACACGACAAATCACACCACCACAACAAGTTGAATCTCCTGACTTTCAAAGCTCTTCATAGACTATCTCCAGTCTATTATCTGTTCTTCTGCATAACATACATTCCTGTTCGTCCTCTTTATTCTGCTGGCCAATCCTTACCGACGCAAACTACTGTTTCCACACAATTATATGGTCAAAGAGCCTTCAACTTCGTTGCACATTCATTATGGAATTACTTGCCAGGTCATATTCGCCAAGCTGGCTCTGATATGAATTTCAATGGACTTTTAAAGACTCGCTTGTAGGAATCTACATTATGTTGTAATAAATTGCTTCATATGCATTGGTTTGTGTTTTGTGTTGCGCATAGAGGCTCTGGAACCGCGCAGATTTGTACGTGCCTTGCACAGGATTGGCCAATGAACAAACCCCCTTTTGACCCTGTAGGCGAAGGCATCCTACTGAAATTACGTCAGTTGCATAAGGTCTATTACAGGTTTCGTGACAAACAAAATAATAATAATTCTCATTATTGTTCTATGTAACAGTAACTTATATTGGTTTTGCTTTTAACCTAGTATGTTATATTTTCAAAAATTGTTCTTTATCTGTCTACGTTGATCGAGTCTACTAACACTGGGCTTTGGAAATTAATTTAATCTTCCAAATACATTGAAGTACCTGCCATTTAATGTTCATTCGCTTATTAGCTCTTATTTGTCAGCCATGCTTTTTTCTAAGGCCCATTGAATATCGTTTTTTAATGCTAAACAATAAGTTTAATATAAAGCCTTTACGGTTATCAAAATTCTCGGCAGCGCTTCACTTTTAAACCGTTTTTTTTTGTAATCATGAAGAAAAAAATCCTGTCGATTTTATTTTGTTTAACACTTGTGCATACATTACACGCAGCGTGCACACTTATCTAGGGCCGACTTGCGATGCAATAACCATTTTGTTTTCATTCATTGGTCTGAAGATGTGTCACAATATATAAGTTTTGAGACTTTTTGATGAATAAAGCGAAATGAAGAATGATTCATATAAACGAAATGGATTTGAAGTCCCTGGGTTGTAGTCACTTCAAAATGCAGTTCGGTCGTCGAAACATTCCAATACCTAAAGGTAGGGCCATATATTGGTTTTTATCAACCTATTGCTTATTTATAAGCACGATTATAAAAACAAATACAATAATAGTCACATGTAAAAGTGTCAGCTGAATACAAAGTGTCAGCTGTTTTACAAGGAAACCCTAAAGGCGGGCGTTAGGCGTTTTGTTTTTACGAGTAAATACCTGTGTTTGGGGGACATAATTATTTTTCTTACGGTCTGAACAGATGAATAGAAGTTTCATGGACACTCACACAGCAAAAGTTGAGACACTCTGGCATTTTACACATTGGTTCCCCAGTAATACGTTTTAGTACACGTTTGGGCGTGCACAAACGAGTGGACCTTTTTTTCTGTACACGTTTTAATTAGGGCTTGACTGAGCCCGATTTTCCCTCACAGTCCGGCGACCTCTGAGTGAACTCACACCAAGAATCACTATACTATCTCAAAAAGGGAGCGTGGAGGGGGTTCATTGAAGTAAAACAAAATAAATCAGCGGAATTGACCCACAGATGTTGTAGTAATTAACATAATTAAGAAACTTGTTCTTCCGCCTGGGCCCCTTAGTTTCTCGGAGGGTTAAGGCAACAACATAACATCGTAAAAAAAAACCTTAAAAAAAATTGATGGTGGTAGCGTAATGCCGTGGACATTAGTGTAGTGGGTTTCTGTCGACAGGCAAAAGGGAAAAGCTAATGTCCGCTGATAGATTTCCCTACATTGTCTTGTGATTGGCAAACATTTGTTTTTCTAAGGGTGATAATGGTGTAATCTTTACACGGGGCTATGCCATTCATTTTCAAATAAGAAAAACAGTATTGATTGCTTCTAATAACCCTCTGTTGTGGTGAACAATTTATTGCACATTTCAATCACAGCTCCCATTGTTGTTCACCCCAAGAAGCTGTCAACAATGAAACATAAATAAAAAAACAAACAACATTTTTGTATGATCATTCGTCTGTCATTTTGATTGTAGGTAAGTTTTTTCTTTATGCTTTTGTGTAATCATTTGCTTTATGAAATAATATTTATTTATATAAAATGTCATATTTCAATATAAACACAAGGATACGGCCCCTCAATGTAGCCCAGATCTAAATGATACCCAAACTAAATGTAGTCCGGGCCTAGATGTTGCCCAAACTTTGTACCTTAATGTAGCCCGAGCCTGAATGTTGCCCAAACTTTGTACCTTAATGTAGCCCGAGCCTGAATGTTGCCTGACGTTTGCACCTTATTGTAGCCCGGTATAAATGTTGCCCGAACTTTGTACATTTATGTAGCCAGGTCCAAATGTTGCCTGAAATTTGTACCTTATTGTACCCCAGCCTAAATGTTGCCAGGGGCTCGGATTCACAAAAAAAAGCTTGATGTTATGTGAATCTATCTTAATTGCTGAACAAAGTGTTATGTCACAATACACATTAATGTGGTTAAAACTGCAACTTGTCCAATTAACTGAATCTGAGTGCTTTGTGAAATCGAGCCCATCGAGGACTCGGTACCTTAATGTAGCCCGATATAATGTCTGGGCTACATTTATGTCTGGGATATTTTGTAGATAAAAGCACAAAACTTGGGCATAGTTCGTTGGAAGGCTGTGGCTACATTTAAGTTCTGGTTAAATTTTGGTACAGAGTTTGGGCTATATTTAGCTCCGTTATACTACAATTACGTCTCGAATGATACGTAGGGTCTGCACAGACATGATTGGGTTGCATTTAATTGCTCATCAGATCTATGTTAATTTCCACCGCATATCTTCGTGCGAAGTAAAATTTAAAAAATGATGCTAAATCGCTTAGTAATTATGGATGTGATTTCAATGCATAGTTGTTGACGTGTTCTTTTTGAAGTATTGCGTCTCTCAGGTTTCTTGTATACGCTTGTCACGAGAATTTCAACTCTCCAGGATGGCCGCCACAGGCCTATAAACACTTGAACACGCATTAAAACTCTTCCTTGCTATTTTGCTATTGCAATTTAGATTGCCTGTCGCACCATGGGTGGTGATTACTGTTAATGTTTGGCTTATCAAAGTTGAAGCACTTAACACACGGGCGCTTGGGGTAAACTGTATTTTAAGCCATCGTGGCAGTGTCTTATAATTACAAAGAAGAACATTATTGTTTTGATTAAGATGATCGATTCATAGAATTGAGAAGTCTGGATAAGTGTTTTAGTATTGATTCATTTTTCATTATACAATATATCAAGAGTTCATGAGATAGACAAACTTAATAAAATGAAACAATTACAACAGTTAATTAATATCAATATTTTGGTTAGCATGAATTGACACTTTATAATGGACAGGTTTTGATCTGACATGGTACAAAGAGGGTCATGCTGGGAATCATCCCTTGAAATATTTTTGCTTTGAATGCTAAAGTTTTTGA
Organism: Plazaster borealis; assembly: GCA_021014325.1. NCBI lineage: Eukaryota > Metazoa > Echinodermata > Asteroidea > Forcipulatida > Labidiasteridae > Plazaster > Plazaster borealis. The sequence continues at coordinate 8,871,558 of CM037467.1, forward strand.
GGAAATTAGTAAAACAATTAGTTTTGATCTCGCGAGTCAAAAACCCGATGTTTGAAAACAGATAATTCGTTTGTTTACTGTTTTCTTGTGACTCCAATGACTGATTTGTGCTAAAACTTTCACATGTTTGTTATTTCATGTATATGTTGGGTCACATACAGGTTGGATACTGTTCTTTGACAATTGCCAATGTCGTCCTTGTGCTTTAAAGGGTCTGTACGTTTGGTAAGGACTCTGAAAATTAATGGCAATACAAACTTACTTTGTAAGAAGTACAGCAGCATCGGATAGTAAAATGCATTTGGAGAAACTTTTCACTTCGAAGTACTGCGGTTATGGAAAACGATATCACTTTTTATCCCTAAACATTTGAATTTGAGATGCATTACTGACATTGACGTTTCTCAGATTGTGTATTCCAATTGCAGATTATTTTTCCTGCGTGGACATATCCGCTCCAGATTTTCGGCAATATTTAAAAAAACGCTACCACCTTTTGAAATGAAAAGGTTGTTTGATGGTATATTATCTACAACTATATGGGAATGAAACACACAGTGGATTCCAGTTACCAAACGTATCCAATCCCTTTAAAGAAGTCAACAGTATGAACGTTTTTGATTAATATCCAAGCTTTCAGCTAGTGTGTGACCCATACATTTATTTAGTTTATTTCCACAAAGGTTTCGTTTTTGTAAGAACATTGAAACACATTTCCTTTGTTTTGAAAATTACATTCGGGGTGGATGTTAATAATTTTTATCCTCTATTCATATTTTAGTTTAAACTATGTGCTACAAACATTGTAAAATACTAATTTTACAAAATTGTATTTTGCCATGAAGAATATTACAAAAAAGCCAGGCTGAAATTTCTTACAGACACAGCCTATTATACACTATGTTCAGAAAAAAAAGTCAATTCCTTGCAGATTTTTCTTCCTGAGTGGACATAATCGTTCCAGATTGTCGGCAATATCTCAAAAACGCTACCACCTCTTGAAATTAAATTTTCAAAGGTTAGTTTTACGGTATATCTACAACTATATATATTGAAACAAACAGTGGGCTCCAATTACCAAACGTACACAATCCCTTTAAAACAAATTAACATTTACATCCTACAAACTTACATGCAGTACTAAATTATCTCTATAAAACGAGTAAAGCACCATCAGTGACTTTGGCTCATTAAAGTCAACTTGACTGAGGAAACAAAGTTTTAAAGAGACGTGACTTACCAACTTGTGACTCGGTGTTTTTGAGGATTGCTCCGTGGTTGATGCTGAACTGCAAGTCTATTCAGTATTTACGTTGACTAGATGCGTTTATTCTCGAACTGCCTAAGGTTTAAACAAGTTCAAAGAAACCAATAAAAGATCAGCAGTCAGCAAAAATGATGATGAACAGAATGTAGTTTTAATACATTTTGTTTACATTCCCAAAACTCTAATATTCCTGATGCATAGCACCGACTCCGGACCCAGCCTTCTGTTCCCAGAACTAGAAGGAAGGCTGGGGATAGCTCATTTGCCGTGACTGCCCCGCGTCTGTGGAATGAGCTTCATGCCTGTCTGATAAGAGAAGCAATCTCAATGCCTGTTTTCAAACGTCTCCTTAGGGCATTCTTGTTCCAGGACCAATCATTATTCGTTTGTTCATGTCTTTATCCCTTCAGATATTTAATCATTAATTATTTGTTCTCGCTTCCTGTTAATTATTAGTATTAATTCAGAGAGTAGTTTTAAACAACACTTCCCTGAAAATTTGATTTAAGAAGTATCCCTTTTCCCCGCTCAGGGACAAAGGGAAATGGTTTGATCAACTTTTGAAGACTTTGTAGATATTACAACAAAGATGCATAATTTAAATTATAATTCGGGTTTGTTTTTGCTCTTATAAAGATGACATATCCTGAGGTGACGATATATTTTACTTTTGAGAAGAAATAAATAATATGGGTTTGCCCGGCCTGTTTCAACAACAATTCATTTAATTAAACACCGGCCCATTCAATTTCATTTGAACATATGTGCTCCGTTGAATCAGCATTCAACCAGTCAAAAATAGTAATTAAATTTCAACAGTTTAACATTCACTGGTCAAATAAGATCATTCCAATTCATCAGGTGGTAAAGAATATTCAATTTCGCTAAAAGCCAGCAGCTAGAGGCTGGTCAACCATTCAATTTCATCATTCGTAACTAGGTACCAGAAATTCACCTGAAGAATGGTGAAAATGTGGTATCGAATGTCTGTAAAATTAAATTGAGAATGACTGAAACGAACCTGAATGAGAAAACACAATCATGCAATAGTGGCTAAAAAGAAACCCTATAGGCCCTTTAGTTTGGATGAATTAGGAACACATTTGAACGCGAGTTAATAAAACTGACTAAATTTTTGCTGAAATTGACCGGGAAGACCTGTAAAAGGAAAACCAAATTGTGATTTTCCATTAATAATAGTTTGACAAAGTTTTATTTCGGCCTACTGTTTAGTTTTTATTAATATGGATAATATCCATATGTATATTATAAAACAAATTAGATTAATATGAGTGCACTCATATGCATCCAATATTGGTATAATAGAGCGTCGCAGCAGAAAGCAAGGCAAAGCTAAGGCATGGCCAAATAATGGGTGACATGTGACAATGTTCCACCAATCAAAAGACAAGGATCCGTGTGTGTGGTTGAGTGTGTCCGTTTTATTTAAAGAGGTGCTCCTGCGTCAAATTGAGTTTTGTGGTGCACTCATTTTCCAATAGATAAAATCCATATGAAAATGGGGGAAAACAAATGCAAATCTCTAGCCTCACGAATTACATTATGTCTGACAGTTCATTCTTGAATCTTGAAGACATTCAATCAAAACGGCATTGAATTTGACCTTTGACGGCGCAAAAAAGTTCTAAATGTCATTGCAAAAGAAAACAGGCACCAGGCTGCTCTTGTTTTCAAGCCCCAGTTTGTTATTATTGAGTCAACTGAAAGATCAACAAAATGACTGCACATTATAGTGACTTTTTTTTCCTAACAGCCAAGCAAACGAAGTTCCACATGCACTTCAGCTAAACATAGAAGACATTTGACAAACTTACGGGTCTGCAATTCAATTGAAATTTAATCAACAGTACGGACCAAGTGCTTGTTTCTGAAAACCGAGCATTTTGTGCCAGCATTCTCTTTCGGTACGTTTTGGTGACGTTAGTTGGTTTTTAATCGGTCACGTACGTTGTTAAAGGTGGTACCTCTTGACAATTCAGTTGATTCATAATACACTGCGCCACTAAGAGCTTGGCTAAGAGAGGATGTTTATTGTCTTCGTTCTAGATTTAGTTTAAAAACCCGCAATGAAGGCCGTTGTCAGCACATGCTGACATAATCCATTGTCTTAACCACATCGTACACATTATAGTCAACTCGTATGCCTAAGCTGGACGATGCCACATGTCCTAGAGGGGGTGTCAATCAACATGTGTCAGTAATTTGGTTAGGAGGGGTAATACAAAACCTTGCCAGCATCCTTTATGTACAAAATCGGTATGTCAATTGTCAATGGTAGATGAAACCAAATTATACAATTTAAATAGTAAAGCAAACAAATAGGCCTAAATTAAGTCTCTCGCTACCGGGTTTTAAATGGACAGAGAGTGTCTTCCACACCGATTGTCAGCACATAGAAACGTCACCACGTGAAACAAGCCAAATTTAATTAATTAGCTTTCGAATGTGACCTCAACTTTTCGGTCAAAACCGGCTTCGATTCTTCGATTATTGAAAAAAAGGAGGCGTTTGGAAATTGCATACGATGTTAATATTCCCCATGAAGTTAAGAGTAAAAAAACCCACACAAAACCCAACGGCTTCTCTGAGAGGCAAACAATTGGTGGCGCACTGCATTCAACGAAAACATTGCGCAATGTTAATTAAAGTAAACTTCCACAAGCCTTCGAAGTAACTAATCGTTGGTCGCGCAACGAACTGACGTATGGTTAAAAATCACAAAATTATGCAAATCAGCTTTTTGTACAAATTATTGGTTTGTTTTAAAAACACGTAATAGTTTTGTAATTACACGATTTAGCATGACCGACGTATCACTAGATTTGCCACTCTGTGTCCACGAAGTGACGTATCACGGTACTCCACTTTATCCATTGAAACAGCGCTAAACACGCATAGTACGACTTCTGCATTTTCACGAAGTGGCGTATCCGTTGACCTATTGAAGTTTGGCGTTTCCACGAAGCGACGTATGCATTGGTTTGTACACAGTGCTCTGCGTACACGTTTCGTTTGTTCGTATTCACGAAGCGAGATGTGTTTAGGAATTAATAACTCATCAAGACAGCTGCAAGATTGAAAACACATTGACAATTCTGTACTAAACACGTTGTCAGCTTTGATTTTGTTTTAGAACTTTGGTTAAAATAATATAGTAGTTAGTTTGAAACAGCAGTTTGAAAATTAATTCAACTTCAACACCGCGATGTTCTTCAAACACGGAGTTCTTTGGCCATAGTAAAGTCAGTTCGTGGCGCTACATTATCAGTGAAAAAGGGTAATCTGTAACGCACGCACTTTGCCAGAAGCGGCAGGATCTATGAAGTTACCAAGTTACATCAGTCATTGACTACAAAAGTACGTTTGCTTCAGTGATACAAAGTCTTGCTTCAGCTCCCTCAGAACCCGTGTTCCGCAATCCTATGTTTCGAGCTTTTATTCTCACAGTTTTAGATTGAATTGGGGCGAAATTTTTAACATTTCACTATTTGCAGGTGTCACAGGAATAATTGGTCTAGCAATACTTTAGATAGGGGTGGGGGATAGGGATAATGAAAGTGGGCGTTTCACGAGTCTCAAAACTATCTTCGTCTTCAATTTCCATTCAATGGTAAGTATAATTTTACTATTCACGTAGCATTCATCTTTTAAAGCAAATACTCCTTGCATGCGCTTCACGTGGAAATAAACAACAAATTGAAATATAAACTTGAAAGCGATCCCCATGGGGGTTTATTTGAGGAAGAAAAAAATACTGAGTATTGATCATGTGTAAATGTTTCAATTGCTTTGTGGCTCAGTCGAAAAGTTAGGCCCTTTTGACAAATTTGTGTAAAGCAACGCGCTTTATTTTGACCTAGATAAGCTAATTTAATAAGGCTCATTTTTTGCTAGCTCGTTTTCCGTTACATTGTTTTATCACAGACCATTTTGTTAAAAACTATGTATTACAAAATTATGTATAGGTTTCATCTTGCGAACCATTCACGTTGATTCTGCATTCTGTTTTTTTTTAACCAAGGGGGTTCATACGAGAACGAGATCTAAGTATTGGAGCTACGGTTTAGTACAATAGTCCTACCGCTGGCGATAGTTAAAAAAGACAGTCAAAGGAAACGCAGTAGACAATGCGGTTATATTTTGTGACATGGGAATACGATTTATTCGTATAACTATTTTGAAATCGCACTGGTCTGCCCTATCTGGGTAAAACGATGTAAGTCAATTTATTTCATTTATTTTTATTTTGAGATAAAGTCATTTATTTCCTCGTAAAACGAGGGCGCTATATTCAATTTTGAACACTCAACATCAGGCTATGCTTCGTTTCAGAGTACGCTCTGCATGCCAGCCTACAAATTACAAAGTTTGTGACTTACAAAAACGCTGTATGTCACACTAACACTTATTTTGAAAGCTACAAATATGTGGGTGGGGGCTTGATTGAACATTGTTGGAATAGACTGTGCAAGTCTCGCATGTATTCGAACATTGGGACCCGTTAAAGTGCGCGAGTTTGTTTCCTTCAAGCGTTAAAGCAATGTGCGTGGAGCCAAAGTGGTCCCGAAAATGTTTGAATAAGCACAAGACTTGCACGGTCTATTATGGGATGGTGGTGCAATAGGAGGAGGCTATTCTGTTGGCAAGTCATTGCATCACATGCGCGCGCACTTGAGGCACGCCCAACGTTTTCGCTGTATACACCCGGCTACAAGGCCTGCAAAATCACCCATCTCATCGTTCGAATGCATTTATTATGACAAAAACCTACCATTCTCTTAAGAACCAATGTCTTAAAGGAACATAATGTAAAAGCCAAATTTAGTTATTAATCTGTACTTACATAAATCGTCATACAAAAACTTGCTCAGTGAAACTTCCTATGGGCTTCTTGTACTCGTTGGAGCCAGTTTGTCTGAAGTGGGCGTGGCTTACAGTGGGATAAGTCACGTTCTCCGTGCATAAACGTCACATAAGTGCAAATTGTAACGGTGGCTAAATATGTATTTAAAAAGCAGGTTCAGCTTGACATTCATTTATGACTACATTTTAGTTGAGGCACCCGGACTAGGAAATAATGTTATGCATTAAGTTATTTGACGAAATAGCAGTCCGTTAAATTTGGGAATCATGTAGGCCCCTATTAGGCTAACGGCATGTACAATGTGTCTGGCAACTAAAGAAAGCCACCTTGGGGTTTGGGATTGGCGTTTAGCAAGCAGTGAATTTAAAAAGAAAATAATATTCACACATAGTTTAGTAATTATATTTAAAAAAATATATAAAATTATAGTAACAATAATTGTAATAAATACATTATGTAAAAGATAAGATTAGATTATATAGCATTTATTGTCCACATAAAAAAAACACACATTATTTCCACTGGCAAATAGACAAATAACAATCAATATGTATGTTACAATATGTACGCACAAAATACAATGAACATTAAAACTACCATAACGAATAAAAGATGCAGAACATCAGAAGATTAAAAGCAACAAATGAAGGATGACATGTAGAGGTGATCTGGGGTTGACTGGCGAAGTTCAGTAAACAATTTTTTTGAAGACCACTCTTGACCAATAAACCCCATTTACCAGGAGCTCTAAAAATGTTATGAAACCTATGCTAATTTCACTAATGACCTTATAGTCCTGAGCAGACGGGCTACAAGTTAACGCCCCTCTGAGCAGTAGCGTTGAACGGCGTTGGGAATACATGATTGTCTGGAGGCATGGAGACGGACACCTGATTTTTTGAATATTAATGGACAATTGTGCAGTGGATGTAAAGGGACCAAGCATGATTTTATGAAATTTTAATAGAACCTGCCTGTCATGATCACCTTATTTAGAATTTATGCCGACACCATGAAAACATAACGATAATTGTGCCCTTAACCAATTTGTAATGTATTCTGACTGAAATGTATCTTGCAAATGCAAAATGTCGGACTTTCGTAGACAAAAGCACATTATCAAGAAACCACAAATATAACAAGACAGTCCTCGTGGCTCGGGCCATTTCGTACACATTTTGTTTTCAATAAATACAAGTCATTTGATGATATTTGATTCAACCAATTCTGTTTTTTTAACAGCTCCTAGTGTCAGGCATGTAGCATGTCGATTCTTATTACGCCCGTCTGCATTTCTCACTTATCAAAATGAGATGTGTCAATTAATTTGTTTTCAAGATGCCAAGCTTAGACTCGTGTGTTTTAAAAGTCTTTGACGTTTTTCCGGTCCCAGATCGTGCGTTTGATTTCCGAGGTGATGGGGACTCGCTGCATTAAGCAAAGAGTATAAGGTATTGATTTTGTTTTTTGAAAAGTGTCGGACTTTCTACGTTCAAACCTCCTGTATACAATAAACAGTTCTCAAAATTTACATTTTGAAAAAAGTTGAACGTGTTTATATCCCCCTTTTTAATTACCCTTATTTAAAAAATCCTCCTACTATTGGTGCCTTTTTCGAATAAGTTGATTCACCATTCAAAACCATTCACTTTTGTGGTTTTAAATGGTGTGATAACTGTGCATTATGGTTGATTCCCCAAATGGTTTTGAATGGTGGTGCAGCTAATACAGAGTCCTATTAGTTAGCTTTTCAGTGGTGAATCAACAATATGTTATGACTTCCAGTGATTAGTTTTAAATGGTACAGCAGCTGTATTGGGGATGGGGGTGGTTCCGGGGGGGGGGGACAGGGTTGAGGGTGATGGTTAGTCCACTTTATCTACACCTGGGTAATCAGTTTGTCTTAGAATTGGGTTTTGTTTCCAAACATTTTGTTTCAAGACTGGGATTGATACCTTAACTGTGTGGTTTATGCCCATCTGAAACCATTCGGCTATGATAACACATACAGGTGTAGTGTATTACATTCAAAACCACTTGAATGGTTTTGAGTGGCAGTACAGCTCACCATCCACACTGTTCAAATGGTAATGCCATGTGTGTACAAATAGCAGTGGGAAAATGTGGGAGTTGGAATTTTTATAATACATTTTTCGAATTGCTTAAACACAAAAAGGTCATTTAAATCCTCCACTGTAACCAGGAGGCCTGGAATGCATGTGCGAAGAAGACCACGAAAAAATGTTCAGACCTGTGCAATTAAAAACCAAGTTCGCAGAATTTACATTTGAATGAAGTTGTGCGTGCTTTTATATACGATGACAATAGCACAATGCTCCGGTTCCTGTTGGGAAAAAGAACCATTGTGAACAAAGTTAAATTGCGCGATGCTCCGGTTCCTGTTGGGAAAAAAACCATAGTGAACAAATAACAGTTATATTGCGCAATGCTCCGGTTTCTGTTGGGAAAAGAACCATTGTTTAAATTATGCGCAATGCTCCGGTTCCTGTTGGGAAAAGAACCATCGTGAAAAGAGTTAAATTGCACAATGCTCCGGTTTATGTTTGGGAACGAACCAGTGTGAACAAAGTTAAATTTCGTAATGCTCCGGTTCCTGTTAGGAAAAAGAAACATAGTGAACAAAGTGAAATTGCGCAATGCTCCGGTTCCTGTTGGAAAAAGAACCATAGTGAACTAAGTTAATTTGCGCAATGCTCCGGTTCCTGTTGGGAAAAAGAACCATTGTGTTAAATTTGTTAAAATGCGAAATGCTATGGCCTGAATCCTTTCTCAGATTCAAATTTGTGGGTAAACAAATAACCTCTTTCTCTAAAACTACATTACTTCAAAGGGGGTCGTTTCTAACAATGTTTTATAAAATCAACTGCTCTCCAGTGCTCTTTAGGCCTACCAAGTACGTGTTTATTGTCATTAACTTGTGGAGTAATTACCAAAAGTATTGTATAAGTAGTATTTAGATTTTTCCTCGCTAAAGGAATAAGTTTTCGACCCTCTCCTTTGAAGCTGTCTTCGCGGGTAAAGTCTACCCCCGAATCTTGCGAATAGATGCAGTTATTATGTCAGTCACGTCTGAGCATTTAACAAAAGGGAGAGGCGTTTGCAAATTAACTTGACAGAGATTCAAGTAACTGCATTAAAGATAGACAGCACACGTGCCGATCGGTTATTTTTCATGGGGAACTATTTGTTTCAGTCTCAAAGCTTACTGAATATGAAGTTCATACCAATACCAATCCTATAAATATTCATGTCAAAAGCAATTAGCAAGACACCCCAACAAGCATTGATTTTATTGTTTTTGTCCCCAGTGATAAAACTAAGCACGTATATAAAAATGCGCACAAACTAGTTACACCCCTCAAGAGAACACCCCTCTGTATTGTCCATGTATTTCCTCGCTCACTCAAACACCCGGATCCATTCTACGTAAAGGTTCTTGAAAACACCCCACACCAATCCAGAACGGAGGGCCATTAAAACCTCTTATTTATTGAAATGATCATTAATGCTAGAAGTGCTAGAAATCGGCCCTTTTGGGAAGCTTTACGGAACCTTACGTAACCTTGTTATCGAGAGTTTAATGAGGTTACTTCGTCAATACACCATGCCATTTAATTAATCTAAGCCTTCACTATTGAAATAAAACAATGTAAGGCCTACAAACCAATGACCCTACCATTTAAAGTTCCACAAACCCTCTGAAACAATTTTGCAACGAGGGGTTCATCCTTGAATATTTCGTCTTTCTCAAAACATTTTTTTTTTATTACGTTCCTTTCTTTCACCACAATTATTAAAGAATCTGCCATCGGGAAAAGTGGGGGAACCTCTGGTTAGGATCCATCGTCCAATTTTAAAATGATGAAAGTCCAAGAACCACCATTCCAGAGTTCTCCAAGACAAGAATTGTTAAGAACTAAGCTTCAGTGACACAACCTTGGTTCGTGGAAATGAAACTTAATGCTTCTTCTATATAAACATCCCATGGAACCATCCTGTGGACATTGCATGGAAAGATTATTATAGTGTTTTTCATCAAAGCATAAACCGCATTCAAGTTGTTCTTTAAAAACCCTGAGCAGTTCAAAGTGGTCAGGTCTTTCGGAACAAAAGTTGCATTCGGTGTATGCTAATTGAGGATTTTGTGCATGTTTCGTGGTGTAGATATGTTTTTGCTACTCGAAAAATATGAAAAAAATGTTGTTACAAAAGGCTTTTCGAAAAAAGAAACAAAAACTGGGTGAATTCGGTTTGTGCTTTGTTGAGGATTTTGTGAATGTTTTTTTTTTTGTATGTAGACTTGTTTTGATTTCTTCATAATTTTTTGTTTAACACTCACAAATGTTGTTACGATTTTCGAAGGAAAATTTCGGTTTATGCTTTAATACGGAATTTGTGAATGTTTTTTGTTGTGTAGACTTGTGTTTGTTTCTTCGACAATTAATTTATTATGTTGTAATTTTTAAAGAAAAACAAATAATTCAATTGGTGCTTCATTGAGGAGTTTGTGAACCTGTTTTAGACTTGCTTTTGTTTCTTCGAGAAACATAACCACTTCAAAATGTTGTCTCTTAAAAAAATGAATACGGTTTGTGCTTTAGCTGAATATTTTTTTTGCCGATTTAGAGTTTGAGGGACAAAATATTCAGAATAGAGAATATCTTAGACGAAAATTATCTGCATTGATTAGGTATTTGTATTAAATTGTTTGCAACAAATAGTTAGTGGCCTGACATTTCGACCCTAGCAGAGTCTTTCCGGAAGGCTAAAGATGAGTGTAAAAACGTCAGGCCATTAACTATTGCTTGCATTTATACCATAGGTCCTATTGGTTTGTAAGCAGTTTTCAACAGATAATTATATTTTCTTATACAACAATTTTTACGAATTTTACTCACATTCGTGTTTTTTTAATGTCATTTTCTACTTAATTTCTCTACAAAATAAGCCCATATTGTAATCATCACATGCTTCAGCAATCACCGTATCAGAAACAATACTTAAAACTCAACCACAATACAAACAAATATCAAGGATGCAAAACAAGAACATGATTATTTCATCTGAAACGTGGTGCGTGAAGTGTTTGATAGTTATTATATTGGTCAGGGCCTGCAATGATCCAATAAGCTTTAACAAAAAGGGCCCAATTCTAGTTGTGTGTAGACTATCCTTAAAGGGACGGTACAACTTTGGTAATTACTCCAACAATTAATTACCATACAAACTTACTTGGTAAAGAGCACTGGAGAGATGGTGATATTATGCAACATTGTTAGAAACGACACCCTTTGAAGTAATGTAGTTTGAGTCGTTGGGAGAAAGAGGTAATTGTCAACAACAAAAATTGAATCTGAGAAAGGCTTCAGGCATGAAGCCTTTCTCAGGCATCTGATAGCACACAATTCTTCGCAACGAGGCTGTTTTTTCTTTCATTATTTTCTCGCAACTTCGACCAGATGAGCCCAAATGTTTTAACAGGTTTTTTTATTTTATTTATATGCCGGGGCACACCAAGTGAGGATATTGGTCTATGACATTTACCAAAAATATACCATACCCTTAAACATGTCTTGAAATTTAAATATCAGCTGCATTTTAAACTAGCCTAATACTGAAAATGTGGGGGAAAAATAATAATACAAACGCCTATACAAATATTTTGATGATATCCATCCCATAGGTTAAATTAAAATTATGATTTAATATAGAATGGGCAATTTCATACTTTCTCCCCATCCCTGGTTATTGCACTCCTTGTTGATGAGAATATATGAGTTATGCACACTCGAAAGGAAATGTCAGTGAAGGAGCTATGCAATAATAAATGTCTTCAATACGTCAAAGCGGTGATCACGTACATCAGAATCCAACCTTGGAATAAAAAACCACAGTACAGCTTCGCTCCTCGCAGACGCAAGTGGTTTGACAAACACTTCATGTGTGCACTTCATGTTAACTTACACAAGCGCTTCAGACAAGTCACAGAGGCTTCTAAGGATGCGACGATGTTTTTTAATGATTCAAGAAATGGGCAGATGTTCGGATGTAAGGATTCGTATCACCAGATGTGAGCACAATTAAGTTGTAAAACAAATACAGAAAGCAAGTGCATCTGACATTTGATTGACATTTGAAAAATAGCCAAACATCTGCATATGTCTTGTTAATTCATTTCTTAGTTTATCATTATTGTTTTTTAACGGTTAAGACATCCGCTCAGAAAAGCGGGCCATGGGTTTGATTTTCAATTTTGTATGCAACGCATGAAACTTCCAAATGTGTTGCAAAAGGACCTCACAGTGTCGAAGATTGACAGTACGAGTGGAAGGAACTTGTCAAATTGGGTTTTTGTTCGATCTCAAAAATAGAACAATGTAATGTAATACTTGGATGTTTTAGCTATATTCTTCTCAGGTGTGGTCTCAAAGTTATAACAAACTTTAACTGACCTGGAAGCTCTTCATATAAGTTTGAATGGCTAAATATGTATGCAGTTATTGGTTGCCGGTTTTGCTTGGACTCGGATTTCACCCAGAATCATTTGCACTAAATATGTATGCAGTTATTGATAGCGATTGTCGAAAGTGAACAGGCCACATGCACAAACGCCATCTTAAACAATATCCCGCAATGCATATTTGGAAACCGAGTACAGTTGAAAAATAAATCAAGCTGTCAGTATTGACGTCATGCCGTAGTGTACATGTAACTATGCCAGGTTTTATAGTTGTGTGCCGCATTATTTCAAAATCATGTGCGCCATGTTGGTTCCCGGTGTTGCTTGGATTCGGATTTCACCCTAATGTAATCATTTGCTCGCCGATCATGTGCTTTTGGACGTGCAGGTTGGCTAATACGCCAATTTTGTGGGAATGCGCTATCCGGTAGCATTTTTAACATTGTATCGTGCCATGAAGGTAGAATTACTACCCGATTGTCCTTTGAGTAAAATATAAGCCAAACCAAAAATTAAAATCAATAATCACAGGATGAAGGTGTAATGCTTTTACTAACGCAGCAAAAGCTCTTGTGTTAACTTGGTTCTTGATTCGGTTTGAAAAACAAATAAAACTGACGCGGTGTTCACTCTAAAATTGTCCGGGTCAGAATTGACCCGGATCAAAGTCCCGTAGAGCCTGGCCCATTCCTGGGTCAGTATGACCCATAAATGGGTCAAACTTATACACATAATCCAATTTTTAACCACTTTCTGGGTCAGCCTGACCCAAAAGTGGGTCAGGGGCCTGGGACGGAATCCGGGTCAATTTCGCACCGGGAGTTTTTAGAGTGTAATTATTTCATAAACGTTTAGTTAACATAATCAATTGAAAAGCTGGCTGAGTGCGCTTTTGACACTATATCCTCCTGGTCGTTCACCTAACACGGGTTTCTAACGGCACATGTAAACCCATCAGCTTTTACTATTAAAATTATAAATTACTACCGACATAATAATCTGTACACCGTGTACTGCAGTGTATGTTTGACATCAATTATTCACAAGAGATTTCAAATTTGATGCACATTGAAAAGTGTTATTGATAAACTTGAACTTCAATTGCTACGGTTTTTGGCTATGTGTTCGAAAATCTATAATTCTGACACTCAGCAGGCATGTGAGATGAAAGGGCAACAAAGGGCAAAACGTCAGGTAAGTCTTATTCAAAGTCGGCTTTTTTAAACAGCTACTTGAACGAAACATTGTTAACGGGATGGCTATTTAAACTTGTTTATAATGTGTTTGTTTATCATTTAAATGTTATTTTGATATTTGTACACTTATGATCTTGTGAACAAACTATAAATACTTCTGCCGTTGACGGCGTGTGTCAAAATGACAATACTTTGACGTAATTTGTGGGATGTTGCCTTTTTATATACCTCCATGCTGCATTAAATCGGCTATACAAAACGGAGCTTTGACATGACGTTACATGAGTGATGACGTAGTAGGGATTTTCGCGAATCTTTCTGAAAAGCACCGTAGAAGTGTGTTCAAAATAATAGGTGTTTTTTTTGCACAACTAAAATCAGTTTAATCTTATGTGAACTCAATTTCCTTATTGATTGACAACTTTTTAAATGAATTTCAGCTACGATCACTTGTTGCCGTTTTCGTTCAAGTAGGTCTTTAAAGGAAAACATAATAATAATAGAGGGTTCCATAGATACCAATGTTTTCTCCGATCATTTGGATTATCTTTTATGAATTCTACTTTTATTTCGTTTCACGAACTAACACGAACCTTTATTATTTTATTACTTATTAATTTAGGACGTAAAACATTAAAAATTTGAAGTTTTTTAAAAAAAATTTAAGCGTTCAACTTTAGACGGCGTGATGTGTGTTAGTTCGTGGCGTCGGTGACGATATGTACTAATTATAAAATGATGTGAACCACACATTTTTAATGTTTAATTAATTCCCCATTGTATTCAATGGCTGAGTAGCAACATCAGTCACAAGCTCCAGAAACATTGTACACTGTATTTGTTTTCCATAATGATGTTTGTCTGTGTTGGTTTTTTATAGGTGTGTTATTCCCAGCGCATATGCGGGTAGCATGCATATGCACCGCGGGGCGACCAATCTGCAGTATTGTCAATATTTCGTTTCACTACTTTAGGGAAACTACAACCCTGAAACCCTACTCCCAGAATGCCACACAACGTGTAATCAATACACTGGGGGAGTAACTTGCACGGTTTTAATGCTTTAAATTGTGAATAATTGGTTCCTTATTCACTTTAATATACTTATTGAACCCAATAGAACTTAGCCCTAGAAACAGTAACTTCCCTTGATCTGCCTGATTATTTTGATACTATCATCAATAATTGAATATTAATTACTTTTTTTCTTTGTGTTCGGGCATGACCCGAACACTTCATTGTTATTCGTTTTCCTAGTCAATTAATGTGTTAATCATCTTTGCTAGTCATATTTCCTTTTGATTAGAAATTGATTAAACATTGAAAAGAGATTTTATTTTTGAGGTTACTCAAGCTTCAAGGCAGGGTAAAAGACCAGTATCCTCACTTGGTGTATCCAAGCATATGCTTAAATAACGAACCTGTGAAAATTTGAGCTCAATTGGTCATCGAAATTGCAAGAAAACAGTGAAGAAAAAAAACACCCTTGTTGCTTTCAGCTGCCTGGGAAAATCTTCATGGCTGAAGCCTTTTTCAGATTCAAATTTGTGGGTGAACAATTACCTCTTTCTCGAAAACTACATATAACTTCAAATAGTGTCGTTTAAAACAATGTTTTATACTATCAACAGCTTTCTAGTGCTCTTTACAAAGTAAGATTTATGGTCATTAACTTGTTGAGTGTTTGCCAAAAGTACACCCTGCATAAATGAAAAAGGGTACAAACTACGCGTTTTTGTTTTTCAACCGTTTCAAAAAACAATATAACGTAGATGGGTTTTTTTCTTCTAAACTTGAAACTTGTTTTATTTCTCAAAATAAAACTAACACTGAAGTGTAATTGAAGTTTCTAACAGAGAGGGATTACGGACAAAGTCCCCTTGCATATGACGTCACAAGCCCAAGCAGCACCCTCGCTGAGGTCATTGACCTCGGCGATGGCAAGGGGTCCATTAAAATTACTATGCACCATTGTTCAAAGTACGGATGGTAAAGAAACACTGCATTTGAAGAAAAAAAATTCAATTTCTAGTTAATTTATTATTTATTATTTTTATTATATCTGTTTTTAACGATTTTAATTAGAACATCGCAAAATTACAAATCGTAAACAAACTCCAATCAACCCCAAAATTGTTCAGAGCTCTTAGTGAAAAAGGAAGCGGAGCCTCGGAATCTATTTGACCCTTGAACATTGAAAATCCACAGCCTTTCTGGCAACCAGTGGATCAGGTTGGCTCAGAGTGGTTTCTTTCCTTGCCTTTCACCTCTGTGGCCCCCGGTTCAAATCCCACCTCAGACCGGAGCCTTGCATGTGGATTTGGTTTCAGTCCCTACCCGATTGTGTGGGTTTTCATCCCACATCTAAAACTGAACATTTCTTCTTGTTTAACAGTTCATCCCCTTTTGCGCTAATATTGTGCTCTTTGTGTGTAATAAATATAATTGATAATAGATAGGCTCTAATGGATAAACATTTCATGAAATAAATCCCAGATAAATATAACGGCGATAGAAAAGTGACTTTCATCATTGTACGCATCTTGAGACTCATCGGTGCAAATCGACGCAACCCAATTCTGACTGGAAATGTAGATAGTTTGACCATCCCATGTGCATTCACGCTACGTTGTTGCTACCTCGAATAAATTTGAATTCGAAAGTGATTGTCAGGTGTAGGAGGTATTTACTGCTTACACCCTGCAAAAACTAAAATTTACACCATTATGGTGTTAAAATAACACTAATTTCTGCCAACACAATTACATTGGTGTTAATAGAACACCCTATGATGCCAATTTTGATTCTCTCTTTGATATCAATATGTGACAACACCCATGGTGTCAATTTTAACACCCCAGTTTGTGTGGCCTTAACAGCCGGAGGCCTTGTTTGCACGGTTGTTTTGTGTATCTTTTTTGACAAGTATATTCAAAGGTTATAAAATGACCGCCCCCCCCGAATCCCAAAATCATTGCCCCACCCCTCTTGCCCCAATGAGGTCGAAAAACTGCACAAATGAATGGTTTAATACATTAAATAGCCCCAAATTATGTATTTGCCCCACCTGCATCGGCCAGCTTCACCCCCATCTAAACGTGAGGGCATGAACATCTTTGTCATTAAAATTGACTTCATCTCTTTGTTTACATTATCCATAATTAGATTTGTAAATTGGGCGAACTCAATGCCAATGTGTTTAATTATGCAGTGTGTATACTTAATTAAATATTTAGGTTCGGTCAAGTTCAGATTGGAAGCTTATCCGACCATAGTAGTGTGACCGGGTTCAAACAATATCAGGGTAATTATCCGTGACCCTTGAAATGAAGAGTCAGGTCAAACAAAATAATTGCTCGAGCTGCATCCTTTGCAATATAAACAAAATAATCATCATACGGAGTTCTTACATTGCGCTTTATCACACCCGATGAGCGTTTCAAAGCACTCAGTTTTTCCCCGCAAGGTATGCGGAACTACTTTTTGAAGTATGTGATCTATTTCTTTACATACCACCATGTAATGGTTTACAATGTGGCGCAATATGCAGCCAATCAAACCAGGAACACCAGGAAAAAAGACCTTCTTTATACGATAAGAGTTCATTGTGGTTGTTGTATTCTTATTTTTAACTTCCTTTGTTATACTTTTTTCCCCATGAACTACATTGGCTACCAGTGAAGCAACGCCTACAACCAGCTTGAGCGAAAAAAGCAGCACGTGATCCTTGCTGAAGTTCATTTTAAATGTGGTCACCCAATGAGGGAATTAAGTTCACGTGAGATTAAACAGAATTTAATTGTAAACAAAACCCCAACCAGTTTGAATACCCTTCCCCGATGATTTTCACCACTCATTTCACGTCAATTGTGGGAGCTCCGTGTTTTTTTTTAGCCGCTTTGCTGCAACATGGAGGCATAACAAAGCAACATCCCGCAAATGACGTCAAAGTGTTGTCATTTCTACGCACGCCGTCAGCGGCAGAAGTGTTGTTAGTTTTTTCAGAACCTTGAGGTTGGGGCCTTATTTGTTTAAATCGATAATTACGAACAATTCAGAAGTGTTAAATCATCAAAATTACAATTACATGATAATCAAACACATTACAAACAATTTTAAATAGCATTCCCGTTATTTTGATTTCCGCTCGAGAAGCTGTTTAAGATTGTACCGCTATCATTCAATGCTCTATCACACATCACTGAGCTCGTCACTAAATGCACACCTGGTTGTACATCACGCTCCTCTTCAAACCACCTTCTTAGCCACGCTAGTGCAAGCAGAACAATTTTTACGGGGATAGATCATTTGCTGCATCGTCTGCCACAGTCTGGCACAGTTTATCTCATAACATTGCGCTACAGCCCACAGCCCACCAAAGTAAATTATGAAACTAAATTATATGTAGCCTACAGTATTAAATAGTTATAATCACCATCATCATCATAATCGGGCTGTGTTCGTCCTTTCTGGACGAAGCCCCCCCCCCCCCCCAAGCAATTTCCATTCTCTCCTCCTCCTTGCTATTCTGGCCCAAGTTGTCGTGTTTGTGTATTTGGATTTCGTCTCTCCATTTTCTTCTCTTTCTTCCTCTTCTTCTTTTTCCATTTCTAGGTTGCCATGTGGTTAATCTCTTGGTCCATCTGTTGTCATGTTTTCTTGATAAAGTGTCCTGCCTATCTCTAATTCATTTCCTTGATCTTTTCCAAGATGTCTTTGATCTTAGTCTTTTGCCTGACGTTGGCATGTCTAACTTTGCCAAGTAGAGAATAGTCTGAGCATCGTCCTTCCCATAGCTCTCCGTATTGATACTAATATGTTGTGTTCCATCTCTTTAGTTGAACACCCTGTCTCTGCCCCGTAGGTCATTATTGTCAGAAATATATTTGCATGTAATAGAAAATACAGAATAGATAACAGCTAAAACTATTCATTAAAAAATCAGCCCACCTCCAGCGGGCGCTCAAACCGTATAGCTAATAATAACAAGAATAGTAATACAACTAAATTTAAAAAAGCGCAGTGTTGCTGCCAAGCGGCCTGAAAGCGCTTTGTGCAAAACACAAAACAAGATAAAAAGACAAAATTAATTAACAAATAAGTGTTTCAAAAATTACAAAATTACAAAATACAAAACCTTGTTTATTTATAAGCATCGCTCACTCTTCCCGCCAGCCTTTGGCAATATATAAAATATATATAGCTATATAATAATAATAAATGAATATGAATGTAAATCAATATAAATATTGTTAGGTCAAAAATACGAAATAACTCTGTCAGAGTAGCAATGTTTGTAGGATAAACAACAACCATTAATGTATAATTACTAAAACGTCCGCAATTACTAAAACGTCCGCATTCATGTTTAGTAAGTCAATACTCGTCCCACGCTTCTTCCGGCTCAAACATTTAACATTAAACGTTTGTGTGTAATTTAATCCATTTTTGTTTTCATTGTACAAAGGTTATTCTCATGGCAAAAATTTAATTATATTTCACTCAGACTTTGAGCTTTTTTCGTAGACTGGAACGGAGACACAGTTACGAGGTGAATAGCCGAGTTGCACTGCACCTGAGTCGAGTGTTCCTTTACATAATGACATACGTTTAAAGGTAATATATGCAGGATTGGTAGAGCTAAAGAAATAGTCGCAGACAGTGTGCATAATTTTGTGTGATCAACCATATTACATGAAATAACAACCCTGTAAAAAATGTGGGCTTAACCCGTTGTGTGAGTCAGGAGAAAGTGGTGACAAATCATGCACAATGTTCAGCATGCAAACACATTGTCCTTATTTTGATTGTAATAACGAAATCAGCTGTCGCGATCTTTTCGGTTTTCAGAAACAGTTTTCTCGAATATGACTTAATTTCAAAGGGAAAAATTTACCAGAAAAAAATGGTTTCTAGTATGAACTTCCTAATCAGTAATCTTTCAATGTAAAATTCAACAACGACATTTTGTATCCTTACCAATCCGGTATAATATCTTTAAGGGCACGCAATAACCTGTTGAGGAAAGTCATTAAACGTAACTGCTGATCCACCTGTGCTAAGAAAGAGGAGAGGGTGGTTCCAAACTAATTACGGCATTTGTTCGCCTGTTGACTCCACAAGTTAATATACTACATTATGTTCCTTTCATAATAAAATTAATTACGAAGATATCATATCACACGGCCTAGTAGAAGTGCATAATGCCCTGCATTTCTCCTATTATTGGGTAGTAACGCCCACATATTAGAGGCAATGGCATGGCGGCAACTCGAGTAATTCTCGTCACTATTGGTCCAGTGTCCATGGGGGGGATCGGTTCTAATTTCTTTCCCTAAAAAGGATTGTGCTGCAGAGATAAACTGTATACCCAAAATGTGGCGTGTCGTGGCCGAGCTGATAAGAACACTGGACTCAAGCTCTGGTGGTTTTGATCAGCAGAGTGTGGGTTCGAGTCTCGGTCGTGATACTTGTGTTCTTAAGCAAGACACTTTAATAACCAGTATTGATGCGTCCTTCGGATGGGACGTAAAGCCGTTAGGTCCCGTGTGTTGTGTAATGCACGTAAAATTACCCAGTGTACTTATCGTAAAGAGAAGGGGTTCGCCCGGTGTTCCTGGTTCGATTGGCCGCATATTGCGACACAGCACCTTGTAAACCACATAATGGTGCTATGTAAAGGAATGGGTCTCATACTTCCAAAACATAGCTCATTATACCTTGCAGGAAACAAATACTGAGCGCTTTGATACGCCCATCGGGTGTGATAAAGCCTATATAAAAACTAAGAACACAGTATTAGAGGCACTGAACACGTTTGGAAATTGTCAAAGACCAGTGTTCTCACTTGGTGTATCCCAACATATGCATAAAATAACAAGCCTGTGAAAATTTGGGCTCAATTGGTCATCGAAGTTGCAAGAAAATGATGAAAGAAAAAACACCCTTGTTGTACAAATTTGTGTGCTTTCAGATAGGAATAAAAACTTATTGCAAGAAGTGTTTATTATTTTAGTGGGAAATTACGTCTTTCTCAAAAACTATACGTTACTTCAGAGGGAGTCGTTTCTTGCAATGTTTTATACTATCAACAGCTCTCCGTTGCTTGTTACCAAGTGAGTTTTATGCTAATGTTTGTTTTGAGTCATTACCAAACGTGTACGATACCTTTAAGTAATACCACATCGACTTGTGAAAATCAACTCCGCCTCTGAAGGACAGCCATCTGCCCCGTCTGTCTTCGTTTATGTTGTTAAACGTTTGGACACAAGAGTGGTTAAATGTTCGAGTCCCAACCGAGTGTCTGGCTAGATGGACAGCAAAGCACCAAATCATGTGCACAGTTTATCCATCCTATATATACCATCGATTGATGCAAAATTACCCGAGCCCGAAGAACTCCCCCAGACTCTCCCCTTGCTCCCGTGCAAGAAGGGGTTAAGTGCTTGGGTCGAGTATTTGTGCCAGGTTTGAGTCCCGACCGATAACATTGCTACGGAAAGTATAACAAAAAACACAACAATACATTTGGTCGATTTTAGAAGCCGCAACTTATAATTGACGCAAGAGCTTCAAAAGTTTTGCGCGTAGCGAAAATAAGAAAACAACTCGGACGAAGACCTTTTGTTTAAATGAAATCAATTTTCTATGTAAGTTTGATTTATACAAAATTAGTGAAAATAAAGATACCCAACACAACTATGTTTAAATAAATTGCCCAATGTTTGTATAATACATTAAAATAATTTGTTAAAACTGACACTGAAACAAAGTAGATACTTGGGACGAGGATGATGACTTTTTAAAAATTCCATTTGCGAATCACGACCGAATTTGTGCATCCATTGCATCTAGGTCTAATGATACCAGTTGGGGAAAATTATTAAATGTTAAGTAACCGGAAACGGAGGTCAAGTATCATTCTCTGGTTGTAATTGTTGTTCTGTAACATCATTTTACTTTCATTTGATTTTTCTTCATATCGCTTTTTTTTTTCTTTTTTCAAAAGGTTAATTATTTCACTTTCCCTAAAATATAATGTAATAGTTTTTAGCCATAAACTTAATTAAACTAACCTATTTGAAGAAAGAGAATCGCGGAGTTGTACAACCCAATAATGGTTGGGACCAAATTGGTACCGGGAAATCGAACACGCGCGAGACTTGCACACTCTGTTGATTCATACGACCGTGCAAGTCTCACGCGTTTTCGAACATTTTGGGACCACTTTAGTCCCACGTACATTGCTTTACGCTTGAAGGAAACAAACTCGCGCACTAGGGTCCCAATGTTCCAATACGAGCGAGACTTGCGCAGTCTTTTTGGTCTGAAATCAAATATTGCCGATCGCTATTGTAGCATACATTGAATCATATTGTGTAAACGCAAACATTTGTTTTATCTGTGCTGTACAATTTACCAATCGTCCTCCTTTCCACGGTCGGAAATTAATTATTTTCTTATCATAATTAATCAGTTTAGTTCTTCATGATGTATATCATCAGCAATTTCCGGAACAATACACGTAACAATCAGGTTAACTGATGTCATAATTGTATGTGGGACAAGAACACAAATAAAGCTATATAGTACATGCTTCTTCTGTTTTAATTTGTGACAAGAGCAGATCGATCCACTTATCGGAGGGTTTGATCTGGGAAGGTCTGTATTTGACGTCGGATATTGCACTAAATCACATGACTGTCAGTCCACGGACCCCAGTTATTCAACATCTACACACAACCGCTGCAAACCATTACCAAGGATCACAAAATAAACTATCTCATGTATGCAGATGACCTACAGTTATATTTCTCTTGTCAACCAGTACACGAGGAATTTGATTCATCGATGGCAAAGCTTGAAGTTTGTGTTCACGTCATTCAACAGTGAATGATTGAAAGCTACTCGAAAACCCAACGAGGATAAACGAAAATTTATTCTCCTTGAATCACAACCCCTCATCATTTCCATGTTGACTCTAGCTCGGTATCTCCGGTTGAACAAGCTAGAAATGTAGGTGTAATTTTCAACTTAACAATGTCTTTTAAGTCAATTGTTTCAAACTGTATCAAACTGGCCAACTGTAACCTCCGTGTTCAATTAGACAATATAATAATTATATTAATTTAATTTATAATGCGCCAATTCCAGACGAGGCTGTTCAAACGCGCATGACAATGTACAATACCAAATAAGTAAAACCACCTAAAATTACGCATAATATCTTAATCCTGTGGCAACTGAACAGTTAATTCATGCCTTTGTCACCTCATATCTTGATAACTGTAATTGTTTTACTTTTTGGCTTACCTAACAATCAAATAATTCGTTCACAGCGGGTCCAAAATGATGCATCTCGTCTTGTAACAAATACAAGACGATCAACCCATACTACACTTTAAAACCTCTTCACTGGCTTCCTGTTCAAAAGCGAATATCTCAACAAAATTGTCTGTTAACTTATCGTGCCCGCAATGGCTTAGACCACTTTCTTGCCTCAGTCATTCCCCATCTGCCACTTGTCCTGGTTACGATCATCGAGAGCCTCTAAACTTTTTAAGCCACGTTCCAAAAGAAGTTGGGGGAACAGGGCATTTGCTTCAGCTGCTCATCGCTTGTTGAATTTCTTACCGCTGCATATTCAAACATCTAGTTTCTAAGTACTTTGAAATCTCAGCTTAAAACGCATTTTATGTCTCAGGCCTTTTCTCGCTCATAGTAATTATTGCATCATCGTTGTAATTTTCCATTTATGTATTTGTAAGCTTGTGTAAGTTATTGTGCTGTATTCTAGTAAGCGTCTTGGGCACTCTATTGGTGGACATGTGCGCGTTATAAGTTTTGCTATTACTATTAATATTGTAAAACATTTTTCTGCCCTAACAAAAACCCAAAATGTGTTAGGTTTAATGGCACATGCCTTCATAAAGGGTTAGGAATTAATTACTCATCAACACAGTCGCAAAATTTGAAATGCTGAAAGTTTTGAATGAATGATACATTCTGCTATATTTTAGTAGTAAACTTTAAAAGGGAAAAAAGAAAGCAAGTTATGTCTAAACAATAGTTTGAAAAAACTGTTCAAACTTGATTTTGAAAAAAAAAAATGTATTTTTGGCTGCGGGGCTTTAAATCGTTGCTCCGTAAAAACCGGCAACGAAATGAGTATTGACAACGTCCCCTCTACAAATCGGAAGTGTTCTTTTTACTAGTTTAACAAATTGTCGTCAATCGCCACGCGTGCCTTCTCGGTTCTTAACAATTCTCACCGATTTTCTACTTCTAAATCACACTGTTAATGCTGTCATCCCGTTTTGATTTGCTTCTTACGTTACTTTGCAACGTGCTCCGTTGGATTTGTAACTCCACTTTTAAGGAATTGATTTTTCCATCATTTAGCCGCCTTTACTTAAAGGTATTATACAGGAATAGGAAGGATAAAAACATCATTGCTTAATTTTAGTCTAAAAGCTTATGAAGTTCAAACAAGAACAATTGTTTTATTCTTCTAAATATTTCCCTCTAAAATGAAGAAATGTTCGAGAATAATGTATCTGAAAAACCTATAAAAACAATACAACAAAACAAAACAAAAACGCAACAGCTGATTTCTAATACTAAGGACAATGTGTTTACATGCTAACAAATTTGAATAACTATTTTTTACTGCTTGCACAATGGATTAAGCCCAAATTTCCACAGGCTTGTTTTTGCATGTATAATGTTGATCACACAAAACATGAACTCTGTCTGTGACCATTTTTTGTCAGCTCTACCAATCCTTTTAAGTTCTTCGGTTAAAATGGCCATATCGGCAACGTTTATTCCCCATCTCAGCATAGGATGTCTCTTGCAGCTGCAGCATATAAGCACTTGGGTGAGTTGATAGATGGGTTGAGATTACATTCAGAAGTCAATGAAAACTATCTCTCAAAAAATCTTCGAAAGTAAAAAGTAACTGTCTTTTCAACTCACAAGTCAAAAGGTACAGTACACCAGATTATGTTGTTACGGGGAACGTACAAGAAATCTTCCCTTGAAAATTATAAAGTGCATTTTTTTTTTTTTTTTTTACCAGAATCCAGTTTATAGACCTGCTTAAGCAGCAAATAGAAGTCCCCTCGATCCACTAAGCGAAAGTAGTAGTCCCGGCCCATTTCCTATACCTCATCAAGTACCTCATCTTTATCAATCAACAGGACGCAGTGTACATGTGTACACGTACAAGGAGATGTAACCTGCATCAACATATCTTAGGACCAACAACCAAGTTTCTAAAGATTGGATGTAAAATGTAGTTTCAGGTGGTACTTTAATAAGCAGGACAATTCTTCTTAGAACTAAATGGTCTCCCGAATTCCGAAATCTACTCCACAGTAGTAGAATAAACAGCAAGACAAGTTCTCAAAGAACAAATCTACACAGCAAGGTAGATATATACACATGGTGTTACTGCAAGCTGATTACATTAAAGTGTTTTCTGCTAAGCAAAAATAGGAAGGGGACCAGTCACAGATTGTACATGTGAAAAGGTATTTTAACTGCTACCCTAATATGGTAAGCATAATTTATGTTGTGAGTAGCTACTTTTTGTGCTTAAACACCGCTTATTGAGCCCTGTGGTAGCAGTCAGTATACTGCAAAGAATGGGGGTGTTGTCAGATATAGATACCGAAGAGAGAATCTAAATTAAAATCACAGGGTGTTAAAATAACACCAATGCAGTTGTTTTGGCACAACATTAGTGTTATTTCAACACCCTATGGTGTAAATTTTGATTATTTTGTGACAACACCCATGGTGTCAATTACAACACCCACGTTTGTGCAGGCAAAATCAAAAGCAGGTATAATATTTCATATTTGGTTACTATTGAACATTTATTTATATAACATAGGCCTGCGGTTTTTACAATTACAAATGCTTACTTTCTGTTAATCTTGTAATAATCTGCATGCAAATGTCAAGTATATTGAGATATATTTATTTTAATATAATTATTGATATGAAATTGAAATGCATGCACGTATTGCAAACATGAGAAAAAATGTTAATCCTGTGGTCTCTTCCCACGATCGAAGCCTCTGAAAAGTTAGAGGTACAATCTGCAAGAAGTTTTTAGTAAATTAACAAAATCATGGTTCCAAACATTTTACAGGATACTCCTTTGCAAGACGAACAGAGCATGTTCGAAACGTCGAGAGCACAACAGCCCTGAATAGAACAAAGACTTCTCCCAGAAGAGATTTATATATACATGCCAGTATCCACAAATTTACTAGTAAAAGTAATTTCTTATTATCCACACTGTATAAAGCTTCAAACATACATTCTACAGACTTTGATTTGTGTACATATTACGTCCTCGTCGTTAGCATTGTCATCAAATAATGCAGTTTATTACAAGTTCGAGAGAAACAAATCGAGACCGGCTCGAGATCAATAATTGCTTCAAGGAAAAAGTTGATTGTTACTTCTTCTTCTTTTTTGTACAGGTTTACAACATAATATTGTTGAAAGCTTTTATCTGCATGGCATTAATCTTTCATGTTATATCAGTACTGCTCAAGCACCATTTGTTATTGTTGTTGTTGTTACCATTTATTTGTATTTGTAAACAAACAAAAATTGGGGGATCTACATGATGAACAATTACATTTTTGTTTATATTGAGGGAATGGAACAAAATGAGCTATGCAGCTGATGAACGCTCGTTATTTGATTGACAAAAATGCAACGGTAATTGCTATCAGTTCTTCTTTTGTTGATTTATGTGGTTTTTGTTGGTGTTTTTTAGGAGTTTATTCGTAACGTTTTTGTTTGTTTCTTTGTGTTTATTGTTGTTAGTTTTGTTTTCTCTGCAGAACACAAGTTAATGAGCGTTCCGTTCTGAGCGCATGTTGCGGTTTGTCACTTTGGTTCAGTTGAGGCGGTTGAATTGGCCAAAATGACTTCGCGGTTACACTTCGCTTCACGGCATGTTAACAAGTTTGTTGATTTGGGGGTGCGTTTCGAAACTAGAGGATTGGCACGAATGTTACTCTTGCAAAATATACCATTAAGAGTAAGTACTAACAGTACGCATCGAATAATGATCAGATTATTTATATATCAAGTATGAAATCAAGTTAAAAAGAGCAACATACCTTTGTTCTGAAGAGTTTTTGTTTTGCCGGCTGAACTATAAACTAGATGCCATGAACTTGATGGTGATGTGGGGGTGTGTTCATGTGACGCCTGTACCAATCCCTCGCTGTCAACGATTAGGAACTGTTCACTTGCTACCGCTGTGCAATCTACAGCATGTGTGTTTCGATATCAGTGTGGGGGTGTTTGCGCTCCCAGCGGATATAAGGATGGGAAACAGCTCACATCTTCCGTTTAACAAGACAGACGAAAGCGAGTGTGACGTCAGAGGGCGCTGTGTTAGGAAGAAACAACACATTAACCATTGCTGTCGAGTTATTTCAAGATTTAACTGTTTGTGACACTAAAGTATTATGGTCATCCTCCTAATAAATTCTTGAATTACACATAATTCCTTTCCTGAGATTAGAAATACCAAAACCTACTGGAGTGTCAAGAAAACACATGACGATCGTTTATCCATCCTGTGTAAAAAACAAAACAAAACATCAGCACTGAAAGTCTAACTTGTGTGAGGCAAAGTCGACACTACACTTGTGCTGTGTTACAACTGCGAAAATATTTATGGCAGCGCTGTGAAGTGATAATGTTTTTACCAAGCTGTGTCTAAGCTTGACTTTTGTTGACTTTAGAATTCTTAGCAGGAAGAGTGGACTGCGTTGGGATGTCTGGAAGAGGGACACAATGTTTTTATAACTCTCAAGATATAATGTTTTCCTTTCCTATATTTTCATACCCATCCATGTATGAGAAACGTGTGTGACACACCATTATGTCAGATAAGGTATAGGATGTCATGGGTTGTCGTTCACATGGCGTCAAAAAGATTGGGTTTTTACATAATGGTTTGTCGAACACATGTGGGTCGGACTTGGTGGTTTGACGGCCACACTGGTTCTACGGAGCTCTGGAAGTGCCATCCGACATGTTCAGTTCATGACAGAATTTACTGCAGGATGATGACATCATCAAGGTAAGATGACGACATCCTGAGATGATTTATCACGGGATGCCGACATCCCGATGTTGACTTGCCGATAATATTCATCATGGGATGGTAACATCCTAAAAATGTTGAAAACCCAAGATAAATTATCTTGGGAAGACAAAGGATGTTGTTACCCCGAGATAAATTATATCTGGAAGACGACATTCTACTTTCAAGATGTCGGCATCCCGAGACAGACCTTCTACAAAGGTCGCCAACTTACGATTATGACGTCTTCATCCAATTAGGATCTCAACATCTTTGACAGCACTTCCCGAGCTCAATGGGTTCGGTATTTCGTAAACATTGGTTATTTACAAACGTATCGAGCTGCACGACTCGGTTTTCCCGAAAAACGGACGAATTGTTTACTATTTCTTGCAGAACACATGACGAACGGCAAATAGAAATCAATTATCGGAACCCATTGTAGGTCAGCCCCCAAGAGGGGGAAGGGGACGGGAAAAGCCTCTTGCGCGGTAGGAAGTATGGATTGAATAATGTGTATCCCCTGTTGAGATTAACACGATGCAAACATTCCAGCCTTTTGTAGTCGAGAAAGATTGATGACACCGATCACTGTACACTGAAGTAACATTCCAAATCATAATACTCGGGTCGTACTTACGATGATATTGAGAAAACCCTTTCTCAGCTGGGCACATTGGCGTCTCAACCACACCTGTCTTCGTGTAAAATTAAATTAGTTTTGTAACTGATACAAAATCTGATTTGCTAAGGGAATGCAGCTGATGGAAAAAGGTATTACAAGTGTTGTTTAACTTTCCCTTTTTATTTTTTTATTTTTATATATAATAATTTCTATAGAGGCTACAATATTTCCGTACGTCAACTCGGTTCGCCGGCTTGCGAATTACGACCTAATTTGACAAACTTGACGATTGAAGTGTCAAGTATGAAGGCAGGGGGGGGGGAAATGCGAAGAATATGAAAAAGTATAAACTTGTATTTGAACAGATGTTGTTTTCTGTGTAGGTGTGAATTTCTCGCAGGGCAGTAGCGTCAAAGCAAAATTAAGGCGTGAAGACTGTTCTCTTTATTGGGGATATCTTCATTCCAGATAGCGTGTGCTTGTGGGAAAAACAAACCACCCCAAAACACAATCAAGTTTTCTTCTTTTTTTTTGGCTGTTGAACTTGGGCTGAGAAGAAATGTTATCTTTATTACGTCATTGGGCTTATATCAACTAAAATGTATATTCTGGTTCAGCTCTTTTTTCTTTTCTTTTGCATGCAATCACTTTGTATGTGCAATAGGCCAAGACTCTAAAAAACTTGACCCCGATCCGTGTCCCGAGGGGCCTTGACCCATTTCTGGGTCAGTAAACCTGGAATCTGTGTCAAAGTTACCTAGAAATGGGTCAAAATTACGCAGAATTTCCAACCATTTTTTCGGAAATGGGTCGAGTCCCCTGGGACTAGGAATCCGGGTAAATTAATATTTGTTGCTATGGTTTCATTTGTTTTATTGTTCAGTCAAAAACATGCCAAGACTGCGGGTCAGCGCCCTGGGTGTTATTCGTGCATTGTATTTCTTGATGCTCTTTATGTATGTCGCGCCCTGTGGGACTGGCTTTCTGGCGTCTATAGGTTTCATTTTTCTTTTATTTGTATTTTTTATCTCTGTAAAGCGCCTCGGGACCCTGTTTTGGTTGAGAGCGCTGTATAACACACGCACTAGTAATAAGAGAACATAGTACATATGGATTGAGAGACTGCACTGACACCAAAGTATTACAATTTCAAAACACATGGGACAAGTGTATTCAAACAATCATGAGAAGTACACTGAACTTGGTTTCATTTCCATATATATTTGTTGTTATCCAGAGAGCTTAAAATTGCACTCTCGAAAACGAAATTCGAAATGATATTCATAATCCTTTAATTCACTTAAAGGCAATGGACACGTTTGGTAATTACTCAAAATGCACTTGGTAACGAGCAGCGGAGAGCTATTTATAGTATAAAACAACTCCCTCTGAAGTAACGTAGTTTTTGAGAAAGAGGTAATTTCTCACTAAAATATTTGAATCTGAAAAAGACTTCATACCTGAAGCCTTTTTCAGGCATCTGAAAGCACACAACTTTGTGCAACAAGGATGTTTTTTCTTTCATTATTTTCTTGCGACTTCGATGACCAATTGAGCCCAAATTTTAACAGGTTTGTTATTTTATGCATACGTTAGGATACACCAAGTGAGAATACTGGTCCTTAACAATTACCAAACGTGTCCATGACCTTTAACGTAGACAATATATGGACTTGATTTTTCTCTACAAGTGTATACTTTCTCATGTTAATTGTAATTTGATTAATGTTTTCCCCCTAAACACGTCCCGTTCCAAGCTCCGTTATCCTGATGTGTTCAAAGTTCCCTGTAACAGGATCGTGCAACAAAGAAATAGGTTAATTCTCGGTTGACTTCATTATACAGTTCCATTTCTCACACCAATTCTAGCATCGATATTTTTCAACATATGCATAAAATAACAAGCCTGTGAAAATTTGGGCTCAATTGGTCATCGAAGTTGCAAGAAAATGATGAAAGAAAAAACACCCTTGTTGTACAAATTTGTATGCTTTCAGATAGGAATAAAAACTTCTTGCAAGAAGTTTTTATTATTTTAGTGAGAAATTACCTCTTTCTCAAAAACTACGTTACTTCAGAGGGAGTCGTTTCCTACAATGTTTTATACTATCAACAGCTCTCCGTTGCTTGTTACCAAGTAAGTTTTTATGCTAATATTTGTTTTGAATCATTACCAAACGTGTACGATAACCTTAATGTTCGTTTTTGTTGTATATATTTGTGTCTCTTTTATGAAATGTTATTGTTAATTACTATAAATTTGTGTCCATCCATTTTTGGCGCTTGTGCTTGTGCTGTATGACATAAATAAAATTAAAATAAAATAAAATAAATACAATGAAAGGTATAAGTCAAAACCAACCCTCAAATTTAATTGACATTGCACACAATGGTATCGATTAACACTGGAATTAATATTGATCATCGACAAAATTATATTCAAAAACAAAAATATACGCAACCGTTACAAGTTGTTTTGGGGGTTTGTTTGTTTGTTTGTTGTTGGTGTTTGTTTGTTATTATTATTACTATTATCATTATTATTATTATATATTTCTGGTATTGAAACCAAGGATGTCTCATAAGTGAACTTTAAAATCACTGTAAGCTCGCAAGCCCGGGGAAACCTGTAAACAAGGGTGCTTGCTATGTGGACCAGAAACACCGAGGTTAACCCTTACACTTCCCAAATAAGTGTTCTGGGTTATTTTACGTGCACAACCAATGCTAGTACACGGGGCCTACGGCTTAATATCCCATCCGAAGGACAAAGCAATTATGGTAAAGTATCTTGCTCTGAGACACAAGTGCCATGACCGGGACTCGAACCTACACTCTGCTGATCAGACAAACCATATAGCTTGAGTCCGGTGCTCTTAAACGCTCGGCCACAACACGCCACAACTCCAACTTTGCTTTTGCACGAAGTATGCCAACTAGCCAATGTTGTTTAAGTATTCAAAGTTAATTGTGTACCGGTACGGTACCAATTAAAAGCTCATTATAAACAAAACATAAAGCACAACAATATCACACTTAAAGGTTGGCCAAACAGTACAGCCGATGATCATGTGAAATTGTGAGAATATTCCGCACACAAACATTGATTAGGAAAATAATGTGAATGTGAAAATAACCTAAAAAGTGCATTTATGTAGGTTGTTATGTACGCTGGGATCCAAGGGAGATCGGTGAGGTTTTGTTTTTTTCGTACATAATGGATCGCCAAGGAAAAACAAAAAATAAGTAAATAAATAAATAAATAAATATTGTCGTTAATCAAATGGTGCTCTTAACCGCTCTGCCACGACACGACACGCCACCCCCATCCCCAACACCGACAACCCCTTTCGTTCTACCACTGCATCAATAATATGTAGAGATCAAGTTAAAATCAACAAGGGATCTAACGGCTCACATGTTTCACCATATTTACAGTGGATTATAATCCGTAAAGTGATGTATACACAGCACATGAACTATCAACCATTGGAGAAATCATAATAAGACGAAAACATGTTGATCCATTGATTCCGAAAGTGTTTTATTGGATAATAGGGTGGGAGTATTCGGGAATGCATCGTGAGACGATGAGTAAGTATAAGTCTGTTTTTACAATCATCACCGGTAATTCAATTTGCCTAGAATTCGAAGTATGAAGTGCTCTTTTCATACGTATAACCCCAGTTGGTGGTGGTAGTAACCCTACTTCCTGGCCGCTCGCCTCACCTACAAAATCGTCACAGAAACGAAACTAGGACGAGAATAGAGCCCTTAAGATGGGCTTTCCAATGGTATAAAACTTGTGCTAATACAGCATTATTCTGATGGTGATTTGGCCGCTTGCTTTGTATTTTGTTGACAGCCCTGTGTACAAAAATCCCGTTGAACATGCTTTTGAGGAGTATTCTGAGTATCCCCACTTGATGGTCATTTCCGGTCTAAAGATGGCACAAAGTGGCCGACATTTTTCGGATGCAGGGATATGCGAGGCAGATTTTGATATGTGTATCTCTAGCATGATATAGTTCAGGAGTTATTGTCAAGTACGGCGAAGTAACCCAGGAGTACGGCGGTATAACACAATAAAATACGGCGATAAACGCACTAGTACGGCGATATATCGCAACAGTATGGCGATTTACCTCAATAGTACGGCGATATATCGTAATAGTAACGGCGATATAACGCCGTAAAAACACGAGTTCTCTAAGAATTGGCAAATAATGAGCCACCATAGGGTAAAGGCGTCAAAGAAGTATACAGTACATTAAATTTGGAAATTTGCTGCTCAAGTCGAGGCAAGAAACAAAACAAAAACAACAACAACAACAACGGTTCACTTCATAGTTCAGTCCATTTTGAGATTCATTTCAATTTGATGGCCGTATTCGAAGTATCTTTTATTCACTATACCTGTATTATATGCATCTTTGGCAGAACAAAGGAAGAAGAAAAACCACAATTTTTGTTTTAGTTGTGAGAGTTCGGGGAGACATGCTTCAGAGTGGATGCCATAGGCATATACACCTGACACACGCTTGTTATCCACAACACTTGAGTCTAGAAATCGAATACATTCTAGACACAAAATCGTGTTCTGGGCCGTTCGACGAAATTTCATCTCGCAGGGGAACGAGGTAAGTAGGACGCGAGGTAATGCTGATACCCTCAGTATCACCGCGACACTGATTCGACCCCGGGGGAACAATTCCTAAGTGACAGTTATAGACACCAATCAGAGAAAGTGCGTCAAAGACGGGGGACAATTTGTGCAAATGACATTTCATGGCTGCACTGTTTTCATACCATTGATTCACCCACCTGTGGCCCACGAGTCCTGACGTACTGTCATCATTGAGTGTGTTTATTGCATGTAAACAGGGTGCCACGTGCAACAGACTCCAATTTTAAATTCTGGCATTTAACGGTTTACGCATAACTAAATCGATACTGTGCGAGACGCGTACACGGTGGTTCTCTAACCAAGAATCTTCCAAAGCTTTTGCGATGGAAAGTCATAAAAGATCACTGTAGATGACCTTCTCAATGTAGATGATGGCGGAAGCCCTACAGCATTATGTCAGCGGGTCTTCTTATTTTTCAACGTCACTTCATCTGAAAACCCTGGTGAAATAACAGGTTTGTAAAGCTGAATTGACAATTAAACGCAGGCAGCGTTCAGCCTGGTGGTTAGTGTGCTTCACAGTTCATTTATGAAAAACAGACAATAAATGATATATGATATTGCCAACAAAATAATATGCATTACAGTGTAAATTCAATGGAAATGGATAACACGGAATCACATTGGACTGCGAAAATTAATCTTAGCGTAAGACTATAGAGCAAGGTACTCCCCATTAGCAGTACTCATGGAACTTGTATAAACCTGATTTTGTAAAACTCAAAATCAATTTGGACAGTTTTACATGAAATCGCACGCGTTAGAGACATTTGCAAAATCATTGTTAACAATTATTTGATTGGTTTAAATCTGACAGCTCACACTTATCATCTTGTTCACGTCAGTACCGATTCTTCAGGGAAATTATATACATCTATAAGAAACTGTCGAAGTATAGGAAATAATAATAGTAATAATAATAATAAAGACATTTTTTGTAAAGCGCCTAATGAAAAAGCCTCTAGCGCTTAAAGATAACAAGAAAATATACAATGAGTGAAAGTTACATCACAAGTAAGCAGATTACAAATAGGCAGCTTCAAACAAATGAGTTTTTAACAGAGATTTAAAACAGTGTAAAGAACTAGCCTGGCGAATATGCACAGGAAGACTATTCCAAAGAAATGAAGCAGCGCAAGAAAATTATCTTTGACCATACAAAATGGAAGAAGCTCTTGTAGTTGTGGTAAGCAATGACTGTTGAGATGAACGTTAAGTCCGAGTAGGGGAATAATGGCGAACGAGTTCAGATAAATAAGCAGGAGATTGGCATGTTTGAGCTTTGAAAGTTAACAAAATAATTGTATGAATTGTACGAAACTTAACTGGGAGCCAAAGCAATTTCATTAGTACTAGTGTAATACGGTGAGAACGAGGCGAGCAAGAAACGAGGCGAGCAGCAGTGTTTTGTACACGTTGAATTTAAGCGAGATCTTTATCAGGGAGTCCATACAGAAGAGAATTGCTGGAATCAAGTCTAATTGTGACGAAAGCATGAACTAGACGAAGAGCAGTAGCTTCATCTAGGTAGCGGCGAATATGTGCTATTTTTCTGATAGCCACGAGAGCTCTTTGCAAATATTATTATCAACATGTCTACTCATGCACAACGAATAATCCATAATTACACCGATGTTACGGGCATATTCAGATGATTCAATAACAGACTGGGCAATATGTAAGGGTGGCGGAGAAATTTTTTTTTGTGTGAAACGAGATCTTAAAAAAAAAAAAAAAAAAAAAAAAAAATCAGTTTTGGAGTCAAATAGCCTTTAATGACCCCCTAAATGACCATTGCTTGTTTCGATTGCCTCAATCAAAATCAGACTGATAATAGACTTGCATTATAATCTCTGACGAAAAATAAACATTAATCGACCAGAATGGACCAGAGAACTGTTTAGTTTAGTATATAGTATTTAAGTCAGGTATGTTTTTTTGCCTGTCAAGCGTCCCGGTGTGTTCGACAAATAAGCGGTCAGTTCAAACACAGTGTAATTCTAATTCGAGTGAAATTGAAATATTCTCAAAACAGTCATTCAATTTTACTGAATGTGTAAGTAATTGTTGTGTCATGCGATTTAAAAAAAAATACTTTTCAATTTAACAATCCACTCAAACAGCATTCAAATTCGCAGCACCTTCTGACAGAAATCTCTAGGTGAGTCTACTTTGCTATATTGGTTGCTGATTTCGCATGGCTAAAAGGAAAGACTTATAAGTTTAGTCAAATATAATGCTATAAACAAATTGGAATGCCTCAAATTTAAATTCAAGACATTTGTTTCCATATTTATGAAAATTAAACAAAAATAAACAAATTTACAACAATTTTGTGATCAAATACAGTCAAGAACTGATTGAGTAAAATTAGTAAACACATAATTAATTGAATGCAGTAATTCGAATGACGGTTTCAACTAAGCAGGCAAAATTGCTTGAAAGTGAAAAGGGCTGCTTTTTTGCCGAACATTTCCAGGAAGCCTATTAGCCTGCTGTTATAAGTCTTAATTGTATTGATAAAAAAAGGACAGAGCAAAACATTTGTTTAACTCGTCACAAAACAACGAAATGTTGTATCAAAAAGCTCACTCAGTGTTTACTTGTTGAATAAATTACCAAATATGTAGGCGTGCCGTTTTGACAGCTTTGCA
This sequence comes from Plazaster borealis, assembly GCA_021014325.1. Taxonomy (NCBI): domain Eukaryota; kingdom Metazoa; phylum Echinodermata; class Asteroidea; order Forcipulatida; family Labidiasteridae; genus Plazaster; species Plazaster borealis. The sequence goes on from CM037467.1 coordinate 8,907,478, forward strand.
ATTCCAACCACATTGATAGTTACAGAACTATGTTTAAATTAGAAATACCGGTATATCTTCTGCGTACGAACCCAGCATGTGTTTTGAGCACAGATACAGTGTTATAAAATTGCAGCCAACTTCTTCCGTTCTAACCTATTTTAAATCACTTTGACGAGACCGAGGCTACCAGGGTAAACTATAGTCCGGCCATTCTTTTGAATAATGGGAATCAGTGTCCATTACTTGCGTATAGTGCGTAGATGGATGAAAAAAGACACAGGTTATGTGAGATTGGTGATTTGTTTTAATCTTTGCGTTAGTCTTGTTTCCAAGTGGAAGACAAACTCAAAAACAAAGCTTAAATTGTCCATTAAGATTTATCATCTAGACATGCCTGGAAAGCTCATAAAGAGAAGTCAAACAATTATTGCGAAACTCATCCCAGCTTAACTTATCTGGGCACATCAAGCAGGGGCAGTTGATAAACCTTACCGGTGAAGAATCAAGCTTTCATGCCGCAAATGAATTCAATTTCCTCCTTCGGACGATTCAACCAACAAGATCTCTGGAGACGGTATGATATCTCTCTGTGGTATTGAGCTACATACCAAACCAAACTATGCCGAGCTGACAGCGATACATCAATCAGCGATGTCCCATCAAGGGAAGTGATCCGATATGACGGAGGCTGCTCTATCCACTCTATGCGGTGTGGCAGGGGAAACAGTGCTGCTGCACACGGTGTACTTTGCCTGCCATTCACCACTGAGGATGCCGCAGTGTGACTAATCCAATGGGCAGGGGGGTCTGTATGACTGAGTGAGTATCGGGCATTGCTGTGATGGCCAAACAGTGTGTCCAATGAGTATCGGCAATTATGGCCAAAAAATAAAAGATACCAACTTGCTTCATCTCTCCAGCCGAGCTTTATCAGTATTTCATGCATCCGAACTTTAAAACTTCCTTCTTTTTAAAGTCTCAAAAGAAAGGGGAATATTTGGCCTTGAAGAGTTCATACCCTTTGGCGTTTCGTGGCTGAGCGTTCTAGCGTATTGAACTTAAGTTTTGTTGGCTAAAGTCGCGGGAGTGTGTGTTCAAACCCCGGTCGTGAAGCTTGTGTCGTATAGCATTACTAAAATATTTGTTAAACTTAAAGAATATCATTTGTGTTTTACCCATATACTGAGGTGTGTTAAGTTCGTTATACTCAGTACACTCCCGAGTCCTTTTGAACAAGTTCCAAAGCATAATACTCTGGTGGGATTCGAATTCCTTTCGAATTCCTTAATGGCAAAGGTCGTGGGTTCGAATCCCATCCGAGTAAATGCCTGTGGATGTTATTAATTTATTTGTTTTCACGGGACTATCCCGAGGTACTGAGTATGAAGTGCTCGGCACACATCAGTGTAAGGGTAAAACACAGATATCACTTAACACAAATATCACTTTACTTTAACTGCTCCACGTCACCCAGGAGTAAAGTGGTACCTGTGAGGGTAGAGATAGCTTATGTTACATAATTAGCAACATGGGCGCCCTTTCTGTTGCCGATGCTGCAAACTCCTTACGATTTGAGATGGTGCCCGATTGCTTCGGCCCCATACATAGGCCCTATGTTTTGAGGGGCTTACTTGGCTTTTAAAAGCGCATATATTGAGTACGCATTAATACTATACATTATTAGTATTGAGTTGATTTGATTTCTTTATTTTTTTTTATTCCAGAAGGAACATACCCCATTACCCTGGGGAAAGTGTTACAACAATATTGAAAACAATGCAAATGAAGTTTACATTGTGACGGAAGAGTTAGCAAAAAACATCAATTTCAAACTAATTGTTCGCAGCATTGACACACAGATATACATGGCTACGCAATATTAAAAACCCTTTTTTCATGAGAGGTCATTAAAAAAAGTAATTTGTCACTTTCCGATAATCTACTAAATTCTGCATTACTTTTAGTATCGGAACTATGAACCAATTGGCATTTATTGAGGAACTTGTAGATACGCCAACTTTTACTCATGCTTTTTTTTTTTTTTTTTTTTACATTCACCGTACCAACCATCCCACGCCTCAACAAATAACTAGGCCACTATTTATTATTCAGGGACGAACAGCTTAAAATATAACTGATGGGCTTGTGCAATATGCAATAATGTTAATAAAAAAAACATGCATCGCTCACCATACATTGGAGGTCATAAGCTGCATAAGTGTTAAAGAGGGGCTCCAAGGTCGAATTCAGTTTTGTGATGCTCTCATTTTCCAGAGTCCTTATAAAAATGGAAAACAATTACAAGTCTTTAACCTCGGGTTAAGACGGTGTGAAATGTTGTTGTATTCAATACCATTCCAGTGCGAATTTTGTAAACATCCTAAAACATCCAATGATGTCAAATTTCAAATACACGTGTTCTTGTTTGTTTTTTGCGCAGGAAATGTTTAGTTCATTCCAGAATTGATGTCATTTAAAGGTATCGTACACGTTTGGTAAGGACTCAAAACAAATATTAGCATAAAAACTTACTTGGTAACAAGCAACGGAGAGCTGTTGATAGTATAGAACATTGTAGGAAACGACTCCCTCTGAAGTAACGTAGTTTTTGAGAAAGAGGTAATTTCTCACTAAAATAATACAAAATTCTTGCAAGAAGTTTTTATTCCTATCTGAAAGCACACCAATTTTCTTGCAACTTCGACGACCAATTGAGCCCAAATTTGCACAGGCTTGTTATTTTATGCATATGTTGGGATACACCAAGTGAGAACACTAAACGTGTTCAGTGCCTTTAATTAAAACAGATATTGAAAATTACCTTTAGACTGATGCGAAAACAAAATAATTCCCTTTGGGAACGTACACACAAATTCGTTGTAGATTCAAGGACGTCATGTCTCAAATTTCGCTCTGAAGGAGAATAAAATAAAATGAAATGTTACACCAGTTTTACACCATTTTTATGAGAGTTTTGGAGGCTTGTAAATGTTTTCACTTTATCTATTTTTTCCCTCACTCTGTCTAAAGGAGGATGAGTGCATCATAAAACTAAGATCGACCTTGGAGCCACTCTTAACGTATAAACGTATCCATCTTCATTAACAAGGAGGACCCGTCACGGTTTACATCAGCACCTTTTTTTCTGGTATTTAAGCCAAGGATTCTCAACAAAAGCGAACTTAATCACTATACTAGACAATAACCCCATGTAGAGAAGACCAGGAAGGAAGTTTCAATTAAAGGTGTGGGAGGAAAACCACAGAAAAACATTCCAGGGAAAACCCACGCATTCAGGTAGGGATTCGAACCGTGGTCCTACAGGTGGAGGGTGAGGAGTGATACTACTACGCCAACCCGACTTCCCAAACATTCACAGTGTAGTTGAAATAGAATGAAACAATTTAAAGCAAATACAACCAAGGGACAAAACAAACACATAAATCAACAAGGTTTTCTCATAGTTATTAGATTACAAATATTAAATTGTAAGCATTTCGAAGAGAAGAAATAATGTTTAAAGATCAAACAATCATCGATGAAACACCATGGGCTAGCCTAACAAAACATTGCCCGCTTTATATGCCTTTTTGATCTAGGATTATTAATTCCTTCTTAATTGCTAAAGCAACCATAATTGCCAGAGTTATTAACATCAGAACATTGAATTTTATATTAATACTGCGGTCATTAATTGAGAGCTAAAGGTATCAATGGCTGATGGATCGAAGGGAGACAATGTCGTGATCTCAGCAACAGTTCATTTCTAGTTTTCAACATCGAAGCATTGCGTATTATATCAAAGCCGACGTCCTTGGGGAGCTAACATCAATAGATTGTGAATGGGAAAAGGGTATTATCTTGCTATATGAAGCAGTGGCAATGGATTGATTGCGGGAGGAAGCTCAAAATGAGATACAAGTTAAAGTCGCATGGCCAGAATTCCTTCGACGTTATAAACATTATTTTTATTATTGCTGTTGCTGCATGCTGCTGCTTCAAATTGTTTTTGTTTTATGTTTTGTTTTTTTGCTATTGTTGTTGTTTCTGATGCTGTTGATGCAGTTGTTGCTGCTGCTGCTACTTCCACTTTTTTGTCGTTGCTTGTATTTTTATTTTTCATTTTTTTGCTGTTGTTGTTTGTTTTTGTTGCTGTTGATGCTGTTGATGATGTTGTTGCTGTTGCTGTTGTTGTAGTTGCTTCTGCTGATGCTGATGCTACCACTGCTGCTGCTGCTGCTGTTGTTGTTAGTGTTATTTATATCTTCTTTTCGCTGAACGAAGTTTAATTTATGCTGATTCAAAACGAAAAGCATACACAAACTTTCTCATATGCCAAGGAAAATGCACTCATACAAGTAACATGTAACATGCAAAACTGTTTCTAATATACAGCATGTGCTACCAAATATATAGCGCACCAAACTAAATCAATCACAATAACCATATATGCCCTCACAGGTACCCATTTACTCCGGTGAAGAGAAGCATTTATATAGTTAAGTGTCTTGCTCAAGGAGACAAGTTTCATGACCGGGATTCGAACCCATACCCCGATGACTCGGCCCCAGAGCTTGAGTTCAATGCACTAAACCGCTCGGCCACGACGCACCACAAAGTTTCATGAAGCTTATCATAAAAGAAAAACAAATGCTTTGCAGAAAACAGAATATCAATCTTAGTGTAACTTAGTATACATCATTTATAATTTGGTTCCCTACGAATTTTAGGTAAGTTGGCAACAATTGTTGATCGATACCTATCTTCCGTGTTATCTCGCAACTCACTTTACAGACTGTGCGTGTCTCGCGAGTGTCGAAAAACGGGGAAACAACTCGAACGAAGACTACCCTTGTCCCCTATGGAATCAAATATTGCTTTCAAATTATATTTATAAACAAATCTTGAAACTAAGTAAACATAACCGCGGCACTTTCTTATAAACACAACTTCTATTTGTATATAAAACATATAATTTGTCAAAAGTTCAGACTGAAACAAAATAAAAACTTAGGACGAGGATGCTTTTTGTTTACAAACCCCTTTTGCCAATCAAGCCCGAATTCGTACGACGTTGCATCACTTCACTGATAAAAATAACGTCAGTTGGGAAACGTTCATAATTGCTTACAACTTCCGGAAACGGGGGTCAAGTCTTATTCTCGGGGTTTCTTTGTTGATTTGATAAATTTATTTTACTTTCATTTCATGGCTAAATTTGTATTTTCCCAACAATTTGATAATATTGTTATAGCCATAAAATACGTAAAACTAAAGTATTTGACTGAAAAACTGAAACGTGCACACGTCAAACTCAATTTGGCTAGGACCAAATTGGTGCGGAAGTTCGAATACACGCGAGACCTGCACAGTCTACAAAGTCACTGTAAAGACACCGGTGTATCAACAACAGCGCGTTTGCTAGAGTGACTTTCTTCCACACTTGATAGATTATTGTCTTGTTCTAATCTCTCAGCGTCAACTCGTCATCTCCGGTAGAACCCATGTGTAACCTTATCGGTTGTTTTCAATATCATCAAGTGTTGATCGTTCATCATGTGGTCAGTGTTAAAATGGATTATAGGGGTTGGTGATCCCGGTCAAACTGTGGACAGGTGAGATCAAAGGTGCAAACCACCGTGTCTCCGTAATTACAAGTCTCAAAATTGAGAATACAAATATTGTTTACTCAATGGATACAACGTATAACTTTTTGCGTTAACACGGGTTTCTAAAGTTTCTACCTTCTTTAAACTCCCGGTTCAAAATTTGATGGCGGGTTGCGTGTCAAAGAGGGCCTGACCAAATTATGGGTCATGTCGACTGGTTAAAATGGGTTTTTAGCTCGTATTTTTCGAGAGTTTGACCCATTTCTGGGTCATTTTGACAAAGATTCCGGGTCACATTGACCCAGAAATGGGTCAGGCCTCCTTGGACACGTTACCGGGTAAATTCTGACCAGGGAATTTTTGAGTTTATGAACACTCATTTCTTTTAATCGTATCAAATTATTCTTAGTTACCTTGAGTACATCTCACTTATGTTTTGGTTACTTGTTTAAGAGTTCGTAATAATTTATCCGTTGTACTTTTTTACTTCTGTGCTTTTTTTTTGGGGGGGGGTAATTTTGTATTAGTTTAATATTTTGTTTGAAGTTGTGGTCTTTTCGTGTCTTATTACCTAAGTAATATGCATTATTGTTGTATTTATTTAGTACAAACCTTTCCAAGTTGTGAAGTCACTTGGACCTGGTGACCCAAAATAGGTCAGGCCCCAATAAAGTATGGATAGGGATTCCGTTTAGCTTGGGTATTTTTCTGTCAATCTTTGAAAGGCACATATCAATAAAATTATGTTAAACCGTTACATAATTATGTAGCCATATTCTGGTATTTATTGATAAAAACATAAACATAACTGTTTGTGTGTTTTTGTGATTGATTTTGGAGTGCTTCTTTTCCATTGTAAGCAAATCGTCCCTCTGATGACCTTAATATTTGAATACAGCTTCCGTTATGGAAGGGGTTGGAGTCCTCCCCCCCCCCCAAAAAAAAGGGGGATAGTTAAGCACATGTTCGTGGATTGTGGTATCCCCCGTGAGTTCAACTGTACATAACAACATCATCAGCACGCAACTGCGCATAACCCTCCACCAGAAGGTTTTATGCTTATATACAAGTCCCATCACATGCCACATTTCTTTTTCTCCCGCACTGTCTTATCGGCTTTAAACTGCTCTATTTTCCTATCCCATTTTGTCTGCACACATTATACTTCAATTTCATTTCTTTCAATTACACCTGATCACGGCTGATCACCCAAAATAATTAGATAGTGAAGGTACGGGTAGGTGTATTCAAGGATGCAGGATACAGTCATGTGATCCCATGTGCGCTGTTGCGTTTCATTCCATATGTCACTATATTTAACAGTTTCTGTGAGTTTATCATTCAAGTTATGGCAAGAATTGTTTAACGGCAAAAATGACATGAGAAAAGTGTCCGAAAGTGCATTGACTGCTGGCGTCAGATTACGAAATAACTTGGGATTATACAATGTTCTCATGGTTTAGCTGTGTTGTGTCGTTCGAAATGTAGAGTATTGCACGTGTTTATTTTGTTCTTTCGAAAATGTAGTGTCGTGCAAGTGTTGTGTTCGCTTGGTCGTATGCCTGCGGGATGCGCTTCCATCCAGACCTTGGCAGTTGCGATGTCATCCAACATTTCTATTTATATATATATTTCAAAAACAGATTCCCTTCAACCTTGGCGTGCAGATATGAACGACAGTGACGTCTTCAGATTAACTTGCACGTCTGGGACTGTGGGAAAGAGGGGTTCTATTTTTGTTTCAGTTTGCAATTAAAAATAAACACTGGTCTGCGTGTTTGATGTGCATGTATGTGTGCGACATTGCTATGCAGTGTAGCTGTAACACACGCCCGTCAATCTATCAAATGGGTTTCCAGTGTTCCAGTCTAGTTCCGAGATGTGCATTCGACTGCAATATGATCAAATATTTATCTCCACTTAGGCCAATGGCTGTTTTTTAGGCTATTAAAATAAATGTTTTATTTTATCATTATTTCAAGCAAACGTAATTTTGTAAAAAAAGCCATGAACATTTTGGTTTTTTCCAACAGAGGGGATAAGAAGTCACAACAAAAGATGTATTCGAACATCACGTGATCAGAGCTGTTGAAAAGGGGCCATCTGCCGCATGTAAGCAAACACATGTAAAAAAACAAACAAACAAACACCCCAACAAACAAACAAACAAACAATACTTTTTGCTACAGCCTTAAAACCCTTAATGTGACACTATGGCAGTGACGTGTAACAAATTTACAAGTTCAACTAGCCTGCATCACTTAAAAACTAGTTAAACGCCATCTTGCAATGAAAGCAAGATCTAAGGAAACTCATTTTTGTTTATCATTTAAATAATTAACTTATTTACTTTTGTTGGGTTTGTTTTTAAGCTTTATATATCCATCAATGTTTAAAATCTCTAGGTCTTTTAGTTAGTTGTATTTTATGTTCATGTTTTTGCCGTTTTCGGACCCAATGGGTAAAGCTCGAGTCTAAGTTATAAGCTGGCTTTTTTTTGGGGGGGGGGGGTAAATCTTTGGGAAAATGTGTGCTTTTGTTCTTTCTTGATTTCTACTTTCGTGTTATTTTATTAAATTTTCCCCCATTTTTCCATATTGTTGCTGTATTTTATCCGAAAAAAATTAAAATCAAATCAAAGGTAAACTTTCTGAAAGTTTTCTTGAAATTTACCGCTTTTGCTGAGTTTATACAACCGAATCATGTTGTGGCACCCTTTAACATTGTTACACCAGCATAATAAATTCCAATCCGAGTAGGTTGCCATTCATTCAAAGTCAATTATGTATTAATTTAAAATAAATTGTGAATTGAACCCACCCTCTTGAAATTTTATTTCCTTGACATCCTTAATCGCAAATGATTAATGTGGTAGTCTTATGTACAGCGGTTTCAAACGTCAAACGAATTGGACCCGAAGTAACTCATGGCTTCGTTGGACGTAGCAGAATTTTGTGTTCATGTGTGAACTGAGTGACAGTCAAATACGAAACATTTACGAGTTGATGAACGGCAGACTCATCGAATCATCTGTGCCCCCAGTCCGCAGTGATTGGATTTAGTTCTAGCAAAGTACGCGAGTAGGGTAGTGGCAGAATACGGGAAAATTCGGTTCTTGTGTAGAAGCTTTACTCTATACTACAATGTTTGGTAATCCCTGTATATTCAGTAAACAGGCGTAGGCATACTACACTCTAAAAGCTTCCGGGTCAGAATTATTATCCGATAAACTCTGTGTACAAAACCTACGGGATTTGGTTCGGTAAGAAAGATAAGAAGAAGACAAATAAATAAAGATCTGGACGAGTTTTGGCGGATAAATGAATATTAAATAAATGAACAAGCAAACTGGAACTTTGAATTTTAAAGCAGTCTCAGCACTGCTCGTCAACAACATCCAGGGGCATTTTTTCCAACCTAGACTTGTGTTCCGGCTCAGGCTCCGGCTCCGGTTCCGACTCTGTCATCAATGTTTGAACATTGTGCACGTGGAACAGTGTGCATGATGCTTCAATATCACACAGATTCCGAAGCCCAGAGCCGGAGCTGGAACCGGAGCCTCTGAGTGAGGTTCGGAAAAAGGCCCCAGGATTATCAGACAAACATCAACCTTCCTGCAGTGTGACAGGCCGCGCTGATCCGAAAATGGTTCCGCACTCTGTTGGACTCAGCTCCGGGTGTACTCTATGACCAGAAATATTTCAAGAGTGAAACATTTTCAGGGATTTTAGTGGACAGTTTTATAAGTCCACTCAAAATCATTGTATAACTGGACAAATCTGAGCAAGTAAGATATTCCATGTAATGCTCACGTACTATGCACTATAACTATGTCAAGAATAGTCTCTACAGATGAAGTGCTTTTCCAGTAAAACGGAAATATCCATATTTCAAAAGCTTTTACCCTAATGCATAATGGCACCGCCCGTTTAGAACCATTCCAGTCATCGCTAAGCTGTTTAGTTCTGCGGACATAACATGTCAATTGCAGTGAAGGAAGTCATCGCAGATTGCAATTTGCAAAAAGGGATAGACCAGTAATGCGGAGTTATTATTGGTGGCTACACAAAGTTGTCTATAAGTAATTAGAGAGGTATGAGCTTTTCTTTTAATCGATTAAATCGATTGTGAGGTTTTCTCTTTTTTTCTTTTTTCTTCTTCTTTTTCTTCTTCTTGCTTACAATTACCCCCATAGTACGGACGGAGCCCCCAAATGAAAAGGTAAAACAAGTATATACATGGTATACCTAAATATTTCGTTCCCTCGAAATAACATTTCGACGGAACAAAATAAAACTTCGAGGGAACCAAATAATGTTCCAATTTTTAGTTTTACCTTTTCAACAATAGTCTATTTTAGCAGTATGCCTTTTCCAATTACGTGAAATACTAAATTACAGTGTTTTCAATATAGACTGGCTCATGGACACTTCTTGGTTGTTTCTCTGCAAAAACTGGGCTGTTAAATTGACACCATGGGTGTTGTCCTATAATATATACCAAAATAATACAAATGTACACCATGGGTGTTAAAATAACACTAATTTCAACAAAAACAATTATATTGGTGTTATTTTAAAACCCTATGATGTTTGTTTTGATTCTCTCTTCGGTATTTATATGTGACAACACTCATGGTGTCAATTTTAACACCCACGTTTTTGCAGTGTAATTATTTCTGGTAAAAAGAGAGAATGATTTGTGTTCTTTCTGTCGGTTTAAGAGTAAAATCTTGATCCACTTAGTTTGTACCTCAAATACAAAAACTGCAATTAAACAGAGTAAAGGATGGCAGCAGAAACTAGATTATTTAAATGAAGGTTGATATGATAAATTCATAACAAAATGTTTTAAACAATAATCTCCATTTTGAGGGTTTTTGTTGTTAAAGGTTTTAAAGAGTCAAAGATTTAAAGATTATGCCATCCATCCGATCCTATGACTTTTTTTCTGACAATGAACATTTTTGAAATTTAAAACCAAACTAGACCACGTGTGGTTTTAGTTTGATTACTTCTTCAAAACTGGCCCTGTATGTTCAAGCCCTTTAATTTCTGAGCGACAAAGCATCCATTACGGGAAAGTACTGTACTGTCCGAGCTTGAGGGAAAGATAAGAGTGTCAGAAAGGGGATTTTCTGTAAAGCGTGTTCTGCAACTCAAAAGTACGATGATCCAGTTCATTCAATGAGACTTCCAATCATTTTATAGTACATGCAAACAAGGAAGATTTTTTATTTATTCTGGGAGTGGTTTTTTTAAAGGAGAACAATGTGCCTTGCATCACTTTAAATGTCAACAAATAAACGCCAAACTAAACTACGAAAGACGTTCAACCCATGATTATGACAGATTTGTTTTCAAGGCAGTCGGAGTTAAAGGTATAAGGTGTATATACGGATGGATGCTTTGCAACAAGAACATACCAACAGCTCTCCGGAGAAGAGTATTTGACCAGTGTGTGCTACCATCAGTGACTTTTTGGAGCAAAAACATGGACAACAACAAAACATATAGAACACTAACTTTGTACAAAAAATGCATTCACATCTTAATCTAAGACAGGGTCACATGTACAGAAATACGAAATAAAACAGGAGTTACATACATCATAAGGAAAACAGAACAGGCTAAATGGAGGTGGGCTGGACACACTGCCCGAAGAACAGACAACAGATGGACAGCAGGATAAATGGGGGTGGCAACCAAGAACAGGGAGGAAAAGGAGAAGAGGCAGACAAGGAAGAAGATGGAGGGATGACATAAGATCTTATGCAGGAACGGACAAGAACAGCAAGGAATAGATAAATGGCGTTTTCATGACATGGGCTACATCCTATACGCTGGATGAATACAGCCTAAATTCAAATTCATTATTTCTGTTTTATGAAAACATTTTCTGCTGAAAAGTTGGAACATTTATCGGCAATGATCGAAGAATAATAAAAAGAAGGTATAGTTAATATGAAAGCATTTTTTGACAATCTCAAAAATCAGTCAATACTGCCATATACAGTAAAACTCCCCCACCCCCGGCATTGAGTTCTTATTGCCATATTGCAAATCGAAAGGAACAGATATAAACGTGCACAAAACCTATGAGAAGTCATTAAAGGAAATCCGATCGCTTAACACGATGACAGTTCTTAGGTGTTGGGTTTGGTGTGTTTAAATAAAAACTTTAGTAAAGGAGTCATGGCGCTTTCCTCACCCTAATGTTACGATTTTGTTAATATTAATATTCCCATACTCTTTTTTCCCCAACAAACGTACAAATAAACTAACCCCAACTTCACCTCATCAGACAAGCAGATACTTGTTCTCAACTTAAAACACATCTCAAAACCTAACTATTTCGGAAATCATAGCTTCGGTTTTTGGTTGTCTTTTGCGTATAACAGAGTTCTTGTTTTTGCGACATGTCAGGAGTGTAATCTTTGATAGAAATGGCGTACTAGAAATGTTCAATATTACTACTATTATTAATAGAACTTTGTAAATCGTTGTGTGCCTGGAAGAAGGTTATAAGGTTCAGAAACCTCTTTCGGGCACGCAAAGTTCAACTTATTATTTTTCTCATCAGAAGGTCACAAGCACTCTTTTGAAGAAAAAGCCAAGTACGGTGTGAATGTTGTAAATTTGTTGCTACACTCTGACAACTTTGACCCGGATCCAGTTCCCAGGGGGGGGGCCTGACCCAATTCTGGGTCAGTATGACCCGGATTCTGTGTCAAATGGACCCAGAAATGGCTCAGAATGACGCAAAATCCGAGTTAAAATCCAATGTTTTAGCCACTTTCCGGGTCAGCCTGACCCCGAAATGGGTCAGGCCCCCTGGGACCCGGAATTCGGGTCAATTCTGACCCGGGAGTTTTTAGAGTGTAGAATTACTCCAAAGACATGTTTTTCCATGTCCATGCGGAATTGAACTGTCCTACAATGAATTACAAACTTTCCTTCAATGACTTACAAATGACAGAAAAACAACCAAACGTCAACACTCAGTTTTTTAAAAAACACTTCTATGGACAGCAATAAGTAACGATCTGTTGTATAGATCACACTTCCGATATACGTCCGCCTTCCGGGCACACCCACGACTTGCCATAATAAATCGGTCGTCACGGTTTTATGAAAATAATTTTGTAAACTTTGTATTTGTTTTATTTATTTCATACAGCATCCACAGCGCAAGCGCAAGAAATGAATGGATAACAATATGCGTAATTAACAATAAAACTCCATTTCGGATAAACGATAAATACATTCTGTTAATGTGTTATGCGAACCTTCTATATAGCTATCAAAACAAAGCAACGGAGACAATAAAGGTCTTCAAATGCCATTTTTGCGAATTTCGCAGTATTCCAAGAAAATTAATTCTTTAAGAGGATGAAACTTCATTAACACCATTTCCATAAAGTATATAATTATAACCTTTCAAGATATTTGTTAGCACCGTTTTTTTATACTGTTGTGCCTTAAGTTTCCTACATCTGGTTTTTGTTTTCTTATTTATTTATTTATGTATTTAAAACAAATTCTCTTTTTGGGGAACACCCCTGATGTTTTGAAAGTGTGACCGTGGTTTCCCGTACAAACTGTATTCAGGATGCAATTACCACGAAAAGGACTCCATGGTTACCATTGGGGGACCGTCTGCCAATATCCTCCATTTATGTATAAATATTATGCCAAGTGGCTGACATTGGTTTGGGAATTAATGCCAGGGAATAAACAAAACAAATCTCTTTGTACAATACGGGAACTGAATGGGGTAGGTGAAGTCTGCAAGATATACAGGAAGTCGACACATAATGTTCCTGTCACTGTACTCTTTACAGTTGAGGTTTTGACATTTCTAGCCACGTATAGGGGCTTGCCGTGATTGGGACAAGACTATCCAAGAAGGTTGTGATCTTCGTTCCAGTAGTGGCTTTCGTTCCGGATGACCTTTTCCTATTCACCCCAGTTTTAATCGATGTGACTTAAAGGGAAGGTATACGTTTGTTAATCACTCTTAAAATGAATGGCAATAGAAACCTACTTGGTTAAAAGTAAAGTTTCTTTCGATAATATAAAGCATTTTGAGAACCATTTCACTTCGAAGTAACTTGGTTAGAAAAAATATATGAGTTTTTATCCCCAAGATTTGAATCTGAGAAACGTTACAGTCGGATACGTTTCTCAGATTGTGTAATCCAATTACGGATATTCTTCCTGCGTGGAAATAACCGTTCCGGATTTTCGGCGATATCTCAAAAACGCGACCAAATAAATAGGATTAAAACAATCGAACGTTAAAAAAGGGTATACTTTCCCTTTAACTGAGGAAGGAATGGCATATTGGCTAAACTCTGTTCTTCTGTTGGAATTAAACGGGGTGTTGGTTTGTTATAAACACATGCAAAACTATGACGAAGCTTGGAGACAAAAAATTAATGTTGAATATCATGCATCTTTTGTGTTATAGAATAATGCAAATGGGCCTGTTATTAACATTACATTGTTGATTTATTTATGGGTTATTAAGCGATTTAGTTAGTTATCTAGTTAACTTATTAATTAACATTTACACCATTATCCTTAAAATAACACTAATTTCCGTCTAAGCGATTACATTGGTGTTATTTTACCAGCCTTATGATGTTATATTTTATCCTCTCTTTGGTATCGAAATGTGACAACACCCATGGTGTCAATTTTAACACCCCAGTTTTTTGCAGAGTAGGCCCCTTTACAAAATTCTCTCTTTCTCTCTTACTGGACATTAACTCTTCGCTTTGTGCAGTTTGGAAATAACGATTCAGGCAGCAGTCTCTTATTATTGACAAGTTAATAACAAATCACTTAAAAATAATGCACTTTCGAGCTTAATTGCAATTAGGGCGTAAGCGCCGTTGTCATGTTCGTCTTAAAAAAGGGAGCCCTTTTTATTGATCTGACCTTCCGTTCCATTAAAAAGAGTCTTGAACTGTTCGCGAATTGTTGCCGACCCCAATTAGCTTAAGAAACAATGTGAAACTTGGATGCGTTTTACAAGCGATCAAACTAGATTACGGCTGGCAATTGACACAATTACTTACTCTAATGCTCGTGTGGCCAATAATCGGAGATTTTCAACACAAAAGTGGAGAGTTCGTTCGCACGTCAGCAAGACGTCCAAGGGAGAGCTTTGCATTGCCACGGAAGTTTTTTTGTGGACGTTGTCTTCTCGACATTTCTTTTCCACGTAAGTTTTCTTCCAAAAGTCACTGATTATTGGGAAAACTTGGATGCTTTTAGTTTTGCACAGTGTGCATTGTTCCTAATGCCTTCACTGCACAAACTGGGGTGTTACAATTGACACCATGGGTTTTGTCACACACATATATACACACAAAAAATGAATCAAAATTTACACCATAGGGTGTTGAAATAACACTCGTTTCTGCCAAAACAATTACATTTGTGTAATTTTAACACCCGAAGATGTTAATATTGATTCTCTCTTCGGTATCTATATATGACAACACCCATTGTGTCAATTTTAACACCACAGTTTGTGCAGTGTGTATATACGATTATCGACGTTGGTCAAAATTGACATGAGGTATAGGATGGTTGTCAAAAGTGGAGATTTTTCATACAACGGGAATGTTTGTTTTAGTTTCAGTCATCAAATCAAAACAAGTTTCGACCCTAGCGAAGTCTTTCTCGAATGCTAAATGACAACACTACACACATAGAGGGACATTGGGCCTACTTGTTGAACAGAAGCAGTCAACTGCTTTTGTTGCACTAACCCATGTGGAATTGTTTTATGCATTCTTATACAAAATGGTACATTTGGGTTAAGCCTTTTGCAAAGACAGCTAATTCTTTTTTCTCGTTTACTATTCACATGGGAAAAACAGTGCTATGTTCTTTTGTGAAAAGATGTTTATAAGAGCGTAGGGTTGTTCAGTGAACTAACGCTGTCTTGGCTTATAGATAAATCCATTGGCTATGTCCTGTACTGGTGTTTTCCGCCATTACTGGAACGTTCGTACGCCCAGCGTCAATTTGTGTCACGCCACGCGCATTTCTGACCAACGACGTCGACACAACGTCATGTATATCAAAACGTCAGCATGACGTGAGTTAAAACCTGCACTAAAACCGTGTAAAAACGTCCCATTAATGACGGAACACCCTGGCACAGGACATAGCAAATTGAGCTAGATTGGTATATATAGACTTTATTTAAAATAATATTTGATTTTGTTGATCTACCGTATTACATGCGACCTTCAATGACCAAAGAAAATAATCCGTTACTTGGTCCGTTTACTGCATCCTTTGCCCCTTTTAACCCCTATGGGATGACTTACGAGTCTCTGCTATCTATTCAGTGAAGTACCACAAGTACAATACTGCGCTAAATGTGTAATTTCTGTTGGTCCCGTCTCAAAACCCCCAGAAATGCTTCTGCTGACAATGGTGGCGCATAAAGCGCTTGGTATTCGTATGTCCTCGCCCAACAATTCATGTTGAGATCGATGTCAACCGAAGGCTTTATCTCTATACATACATGGGTCGGTTTAGGGTTTTCACTTCCCGTCTCTGGAATAGTAATTTATATCGTGTGACATCACATTTCGCTTTGCATTTTGAGATTGAAACATAAACGCATTCACCTTCTCCTGACGAATCTGGTTTCTATTTAAGGAGTCATCCCCTGCAAATGTTAGAACCACCTGTTTGCGTGTGAATACAATGTAATAAGGGGCGTTGTAAGATTATACAGCAGGTCTTTACATATCTTTCTGCTTTCTGATTTCATGAAATTTTGAAATAACATGGAAGTAGTTGAGTACATTATTTCCTTAGAAATGTAATTTACACTTCTACCAACTCCCAATGATAACATGGATGCCAGACATACCACTCACAGCTAAGCATTTACATAATAAACTGATGACCTCACAGAGAACACTTGATTCTCTTTTCGGTATCTCTATGTGACAACACCCATGGTGTCAATTTTAACACCCACGTTTTTGCAGTGGTACAACACATCACGGTTTGCCATTAACTTTTTAATGACTTGACACGACAGTTAGCTTGTCATTTCATAGTCCATCACCTTTTTCACTCTCCATATTAATTTTTCATATTAAATAGGGATGTGTTTCATAAATGAATGAACAAGCCAGCGGGACCACTCGGAGGGAGTTTTGACTGGTCCTCTGGTGTTTCAACTCGCATGTGGCCAGCGGACTACTGGGGAGATGCTGCACATGATGTACTGATATTAATTTGTTACTAACAATGTTTTCTCCTCGGACCAAGATAAAGCGAGAAATACTAACTAGACAACGCATCAAAGCAAATGCTCGTTGTTGTACAGAATCGTATGGACAAACTATAGAGCAATGGCAGATGCAGTGTTTGTGAGACAATCAACGAACCGTCGATTCCATTGGTAACGGCAAGGCGTCTTACATGCGCATTGGTTGCACGACGAGGCCTTTGTACTACTGAACCCAATGCTGGCATACGCGTGTGTAAACTGCATAAAATACAATTCTCCCTTTCACTGTTCATGGAAATGGTTTGAATAGAGAATGAAATAGTTGTAACGGGATCATCGGTCTTTGAAATACAATTGGGAAAGGCAAATTGAAGATATTTGTTAGGTTTTTCATCCCACCCAAGTGATATGCCTGTGGGTTTTGGATTTTTGTTTTTAAAACTCGGGGAAAGTACGTATCATTTGAGCAATGGTTTTCATCATGAAACGAAAGTGTTTCAGTTCTCACACTGCTTGTTGATAGAAAAATGCGCACAAAGTAAGCCCCAAAATTCAACCAAATTGTGTACAAATTGTAAATACGGGTGAAATGATGGATACGTCGTTATGAAACGCATTGGAACCGGAGATAGTGAAAACCAAGGACGTTTCACCAATTTCCGCGAACCATTAATAGTTACAACTTCATAAGCGTCAATGAAACCAAATTAATGGCATCATTATTCTCAATCTTATATATTTCTGGTAATGAACCCAATGATGCCGCATAAGTGAACTTCATCATTGTAGCTAGCAAGCCTCAGGAAACCTGTAAACAAGGGTGCTTGCTATGTGAACCAGAAACACCGGGTTTAAGTGTTCCACGATAAGTGTTCTGAGTTCTTTTACGTACCGGTACGCGTATATTTTGTTTACACCGCAGCGAGGGGTTTTGTCCTGTAACACTGTCAATTCCGTCTTGAGATAGGAGACTAGGTCTAACCCTAAACCCTAACCCTAACCCTAACCCTAACCCTAACCCTAACCCTAACCCTAACCCTAACCCTAACCCTGACCCTAACCCTGACCCTAACCCTAACCCTAACCCTAACCCTGACCCTAACCCTAAACCTAAACCTTTATAGGCATAAATGTTTGTAGTCTCATCTCAAGACAGGAATTGGCAGTATTACAGTACAAAACCCCTCGCTGCGGTGTCACAAAAAAATGCTACCGGTACACCACCAATCCTAGTTTACAGGACCTACGGCTTATTAATGTCCCATCCGAAGGTCAAAACCATTATGGTAAAGTGTCTTGGTCAAAGCATGGAGGAATAAGACCACAAGGAGTTACAACGAACAGGAGATCAAACGTCCAAGATCTGGTACCTTTTTTTTCTACCGAATGGATTACCAAGGATAAACAAGAAATAAGTAAATAAATAAATAAATCTTGTCTTTAATCAAATCGTGCCTTCCTTTTGGAATTTTCTGATGGACTGTCAAACTTTCAAGTTCGGACCAATGCGGTTTATTGACTCATCAGACAGAATGTGGGTGGGTCGGGGTCATATAAATTAACTTAAAAGGAGTTGTACATGCAGCAGCCGTAGATATAATTATGTAGGACATGGACATAGATCCAGGATTCTGTTTATGTTGGTAAAATGGCAAGTTCTCCCTTAAGCCACGAGTATTATGATGAATTTCATTGATCTTCTGTTTGGGATTATGCCATCTGCAGGAAGTAGGCTATCATGTTATTAATTGGGGAATGGCTGATTGAGGCTTTTGAGTGGATTTTAACATTGGTTTCGGTTTCGCAGTATGTAAACTCAATATCTTTCAATGTTCGCGGTTGGAAGGGGTTCTTACAACCGTAACTTGAAATGGTTCTTACAAGAACCATCATTGGATATTGTTTTTACAAGAACCTTTACTAATTGTAGTTCTTACAAAAACGTTCATTGGAAGTGGTTCTTACAAACACCGTCATTTGAAGTGGTTCTTATAAGAACCATATATATTGTTCTTACAAGAACCGTTTTTAGATATGGTTCTTACAAGAACCGTTATTGACTGTGGTTCTTACGATAACTGTTTTTGGATGTGGCTGTTATACAAGAAACGTCATTTGATGTGGTTCTTAGAAGAACCGTATAAGAACCGTATGTGTCTTAATAATTGATGTAGTATTGTGCTTTGGGGTTAAAACATTTATACATTTTACCCTACACTGATAAGCGCTGTATACTCGATGCTTTTCGAGTCCTGCGTGCGTCTTCTCATTGTTTTGACTTGCCTTTGCTGATTGCTGATTGTTTTACTAACTTTAATTCAAACAAAACTCTTTTAACACACCGTAGGGCTGACTGTATTGATTACGTAGGGCTTATTGTATTGATTGTTAAAAAAGGTAATTTGTAAGCTGTGTTGGCCTTGTGTCACATTAATGTATTGTCTTGTCTGCTTCATCTGTCCTATGTCCATGTTACGGAACCTGGTTGGATGTTTGTCTTTCCATAGGTTAGGAAATAAAAGCGTCTCGCTTAACATTATACCTAAATGTTGTCATTAATTTGCAGCTAAATGTTGAATCACTGTGTTCTTAATATTTAATCATATATCATATTGTTTAATTTCTACATAAGTGTGCATTATTGTAATGAATGGCAGCATTGAAACAAACGTTACTGAATTTATTTGAATCGAATTGAATTGATTATGTACTTCTTATGTGAATCATATGCATTATGATTGTTTCATTATGTAAATATTGCTACGGCAAGTTTGTCATGTCCCATGCGATGTGCACACTTTAAAGGGCAGGCTCTTTTATCCATGCTTTGAATTTATTACATTTATATAAAACATTAAACTAAATAAATAAATAAATACTTTACTAATTAAATAAACAAATAAATGAGTAAACTATCTAATTACTATACTACACATGAGACACACCTCACTAATAAACAAATGTAATAAATAAACAAGCAGATGTAATACAAAAAACAAACACATAATATACGTATTTATTGGATGGTAGTTTCATGTGGCAGGTACATTGTTGGTGGTGTGTTTTTTATTAAGTATTTGTTTATATTAAAATATGTATTTAATAACGTAGTCGTGTTTTCGTAAAAAGTGAAATACTGCAACAATGCCAAATTAAAATGTTGTACCTTGTAAACTCGTACAATTTTCGTTACAGGTGGGTCTTATAATTCAAAACAGCATACCTGTCATAGGGCTTTGAATCATTTGGAAAAGGAGCTATATAAAGCACTGACATTATTATAATGAGATAAACAACCTTGTGCCGTAGCTGCTGTTGTTGTTTTGTCAATTTGTTTTCTATTCTCGGAAAACGTTTCAATTTACAAGGAGTCATTTTGTGCAAGATGGTAAATAAAAAATATTGTGTACAAATATTGTTGAAGGGTTAGTTTTGATTGATCGACTTAAGTTTAAAATGCCAAGACATTCTTTGCTTTGGGTACTTGTTGGTGGCTACCCGTCAATATATTAATTAGTCTACAAAGCTCCAGCGGCTATTACACAGTTATCGTTCCGCACCGGTGAAGGTCAAGAGAACCAACTTGTCAGTTCACCTGTCACGACTCAGTGCTCATCGCCCGATAAAGCTTAAAAGAGCAACGGTTAATTTGATACTGTAAGACAAATTCATCAAGCCGAGTTTTGTGTTTGCATTGTTGTACATCGTCTGATTCACTGTCATGTCATAAATGGGACTTATCTAATGTACACGAAGCACGTTACCGTCGGTTCAAGCAGTAATTGATAGTACACATTTATTCCGAAGCGCTGATCTTCGCTTGATATAAATCAAACACTAGACAGCGTTTTTCCCACAACAACCATGAAACCAAACCATGTATACTAAATGCATATTCTTGGCATTTCTTCAAAACAAATACTGGTTTCAACCTTGCATAAACGAACTAGATCGACACTGATTATTTTTCAAGATTTAAGTTTTCTTTGTGAGCAACATCTGAAACAAAGCAGACATTCCTATGAAAGAAATAATTATAAGCGTTGCTGGAAGATGATAACTTGCAATTTGATTACATGTAAGAAATCAGTCGTCAGTTGCAGTATTTGAATTAGGCCTATTTTTTCTAGTAAATTGGTTTCTTCTAACGAGAATGGCTTCCAGAAACATTTGGAGTTCAGTTACGATTTTTTACACCGCAGCGAGGGGTTTTGTACTGTAACACTGTCAATTCTGTCTTGAGATAGGAGACTACGTCTAACCCTAAACCCTAACCCAACCCTAACCCTCACCCTCACCGTAACCCTAATCCTCACCCTAACCCTAACCCGTAGTCTCATCTCAAGACAGGAATTGGCAGCATTACAGTACAAAACAACTCGCTGCGGTGTAACAAAAAAAATATGGGGCCCGGATCCGGATCCAGTGGGGCCTGACCCATCTCTGGGTCACTATGACCAAGAATATGTGTCAAAATGACCAAGAAATGCCGCAGATCCCAAGTTAAAATCTTTTTTTTTTCTTTTTTTTTTACCAGTTTCCGGGTCAGCCTGACCCAGAAATGGGTCAGGCCCCCCTGGGACCCGGAATCCGGGTCAACTCCGAACCGGGAGTTTTTAGAGTGTAACGTTAAAAGAACGAACGAATGGCCATTTACTAAGTAAGGTTAGACTCTGACTATCATGGACAATTTCTTGCAGAAGACCAAGGCACACTGGTCGAAACGTATCAAAGTCATCATTACTCGAATGAGATTTTCCCTTGGTGTCACTGCAGACCTAACCATTACAATCACTGCCATCTCTTTGGCTTCAGGTCTGTGACTTAACTTGACCTTTGCCGGAATAAAAATAGTATCAGACTCGAAATGTCAGCAATTAGTGACAAAAACATTTCACATCTTTTAAAAAGGGATCTGCAAACAGATGGCATGGTAGTTTCTGATGCAATTATTAACTTTTATTATTCCGTACGGCAGTGACTAAGACTATTATTAAACATATTTAGCCCTTGTGCGTGTAAAGAAATACCAAAAGTAAATCATTATTCAAAATCTCACTGTAATTATAATGATTATACTTCAGACAAATAAACCTTTATCCTCTAGATCAACAACACACGCGAAGACGGAAATTAAAAGTTGGAGAGTCTTACCTGCCGACTAGCATGTAAATTTATACTTACAATCTTCTAAAACCTTTGAGATTTATTTGATTGATTCCAAATTGAATAAATTGGGGGAGGGGACGGATGTGGAAGTCTTGCTGTTTCAACACGTTTAAAACATCATTTGTCTTTTGTATTTTGACTTGAGCATTGGTTTGTTTGACTGCGGATTATGACATTGCCTGAACGTCCTTTTCTGTACAGAGCATAGACAAATTTAATATAAACTTGGAGTCGAGGAACGAAGCTGGTTTCCTAACAATATCAGTTCTTTGTACAATTTGTTTTTTATTTGGCGAAGGAACCAAACATGTTCACAAATCTTTCCTTACAAGTGAAAACGACCAAATCATGTATCTCTATGAGAGAAAACAAACACATGGAAAAAC
This sequence comes from Plazaster borealis, assembly GCA_021014325.1. Lineage (NCBI taxonomy): Eukaryota > Metazoa > Echinodermata > Asteroidea > Forcipulatida > Labidiasteridae > Plazaster > Plazaster borealis. The sequence goes on from CM037467.1 coordinate 8,929,898, forward strand.
CAGTAGGACTGACAACCCGTTCACATTTGAGGCCCCAGACCCAGGTTGGATTCGAACCAGAGTCCAAATTGAAAACTGGGGAAAACGCGGAAACAACTTCGCCAACGTGCTTTAATTTTGTCGTTACAAATCTGAGATGAAAGCCAAACAGGAAACCAACGTTATCGGAAAGGTCTGAATTTCGCCATCTTTGAGCACATGTCAGTGGTGGTGTTTGAACCAAGGGGGGAACGGGTTGGATCCGTACTTTGATTGGATTTAGCTTATTGGCATTGGTTATGTCCGTGGTGGCGCTCGAACTAGGGGCACTGGTGTGATGTGGCAGCCGAGGAAAGACAAAAGCTAACCTTTATCCGTACTTTCAATGGATTTAGCTATAGGCAGGGATTACCTCTTTAACCAGAGAGAGAGAGACGCATTTTGGGAAATGAATGGCAGCTCTGAAGTCCAACTTGCACAGGCTCGCCAATTAGACAGAATTTAGACCCGATGATCTGATAAGTTACCCTCACTCCTCGGGGTACTAATAGGAGTCACTGATGCTGGCATTGTACTTTTCCGGTTAGTCTATTTGAACTGCACTGGCTCTTAATAAATATAAAGTGCTGAATTATAAAATAAAATAAAATCCACTACCCTCAATGCTTGCCTCGAAACACCTTGTGGTCCGTAATGCGTAATGCATTAACTTCGATCGTCCTTTTGAGAAGTTTGATAATTTGGTCAACCCATTGACCTGAAAGTGCATTAGTGAGGTTATAAGACGAAAAGATCAGACAATTTAAAATGGGTTTGAATGACAGTTGCATCATTACCGTGGATGCAATTTTGACTTATAATAAAATGTTTTATTCCAATTATAACAGACACACGCAAACAAACACACCAAAACATAACAACAAATTTTAGCTCAGTACCTACATCGCTTTACAATGAAAAAAGTAAAAATAGAGATAGCCCACCAACCTCATTTTCAAGGAAACAGCGAGATGTTTACAAACAAGAGGCTTTTATTTTAAAATTAAACACACAAAGTTTGCTTCCAAAAGTACAACATTTCTACACGTGATTAAAATCAAGGAGTTAGCAGTTTCAAACTGCTTACCAACCAAAAGGACATACAATATGGTATTAATGCAAACAATTGGTTAACGGCCTCACGGTTTCGACCCTAGCAGAGTATTTACTTTGTTAAAGGCTAACAAATGACAACACAACACACACAAGTTTACTGGTTTAACAGAAGCAGTCAAAAGAAGTGAACATGAATATGGTTGGAAAGATGTTTTAAAAGTGGTATATAATGATCCACACAGATATGCCTTGGAATTTTGTGGTTTTCCTTTTACCTCGTGAACTAACACGGTCCGCCATTTTGTAGAACTTTATTTTTGATTCCACAAAATTGCGGACCGTGTTAGTTCACGAAGTAAAAAGAAAACCACACAATTTCGAGGCATATTTGTGTGGACCATTATTCTACTTTTAACACATCTTTCCAACTATTTTTCGTCTCAAAACAAACGCTTTTTATAGCCCAAAACGCCCAATCTAAGGCAATGTGTTTTTGAAAGGCGTTTATAGTTCGGCTGGTTGTATTTCAAGAAGCAAATTATTGAGTTTTTTGTATCACTACTAAACAAACAATTTTGTTGTTCATGAACTTACTCTTGAAATGAATAAGGAGCAATACCAAACAGCAACATTTTGAGAGACTTTAAGGCAACGTGCCCCTTCAAGCATACTTCGACCCCCTTCTAACCACCCGCACTCTACACACAAATCTCGATGAGGATTTGGTTGAATAGACCGTATTTAATAACCCCTTTGTTGCTATGGAAGTCGCCATCTTGTAGGGCAAACCGTATGCGCGTCTAAACGCGTACATCAATGAAGCACGCAGCACGCAGCAATCCCGGTTTGATTTCTACGGCACATGCACGCACACACAAACGCACGCATCCTTACGGATCCGGTTTGTGGGGTACTGCTATTGTTGTTCTATTATTCCCTTTTCTGAAGAATTCCCTTGTGGGGCCCAATTGTTCCTATTGAAATGACCTTGTGGGGTCAATTGTTCCATTGTTGTCAGGACCCCACATATGCCCTTCCGTGTGTCCACCCACTCACACACGCCATGTTGTAGGGCAGATATTTGAATGGTGACGTCATATTCAATACGGTCTATAGACTGTGCAAGTCTCGTGCGTATCGGTACGAGAAAACACGTCAAACGAAGAACATTGTTTTTTCTGAAATGAAATCTTTGCTAAATCCAAACTCTTAAACAAGGATGCTAATTTGATCTTAACTTTTTAGAAATGCCTCACGCGGATTCGCGATGGTCACACGGGCGTAAAATTAACGCTTGACGCGGTTTATAGAGGACGCTGACGCCTCAACAACAAGAGACTGCAATGAAAAGGCTTTGCGTTGCAAAAGACCTTTATCACGGTGTGGTCATCTTGATTTTACTTCATTCCAACTCATTGTAACCAAACTGAGGCTGGACGAAATAATAGTCTGGTGCCATGTGCAATGAATGTTAGCATTCATTACTGTTATTGGAAACAGGGAACATGACCAAGATGGTGACGGTGTGATAAAGGTCTATTACAGCATCTAGCGATTATCATTTCGCATCCAAAACAAGCGTTTACGTACGTTTTGTGATCGGTGAGCACAACATTCTTAATTTTTTGAAGTAACCGGAAGCTGAGGTCAAGTTTATTTCTTGGGTTTTCTTCGTTATATTGTTGAATTGATTTTACTTTCATATTTTTGTGTCACTGAAGTATTACATTCCCAACAACATATAACATTTTCAGAGTCATAAACTACGTTAAACTAAAATAATTGACGAAACAATCTCGCCCACGTAAAACTCCATATGGTTGGGACCACAATGATCCCGGAAGTTCGAATGTGCGCGAGACTTGTACAGTCTATTGAACTATGGAACCACGCATCTAGCCTTAACATCTGACGTCACACTTGGAGGCTCATGAATAACGCTAGATACCGGCCTTGCCCGCCTGCCAGATAGATGTACCTTTGACCTCTCATCCATTTCACACGAGGATTCGCAGTCAATTTACACGTACATGCACACATATTACGTAATGAATAAAAGAACATTACATGCATGTTCATGTATCAATTTATTGCTTTCAATGTGAGGACTTTCCTTTGTCCCTCTTACTCAACACTAACTTAATAAAAAAAGGATTCCAATGTGAGGACAGCATTGTTCCTTTTGTGTTCCTTTGTTCTACTGTCCCCTCTCTTCTGATAATACCAGTGACGAACATTGTGCACACGCAGCATGCAAACGATCGAAAGGGCAAGCTGACAAACTCATAACCTCGGACCAATAACACATATATGGAAAGCTTACGTCACTGCACGTTTATCCAATGAAATTATTGTATCCATCGAAATCATTGGGCCTGTTAGACCAGTGCCTGTCTTTACTTGCGGATAAAGACAAGGGACCAGTCTACCTCGTATCTTGTTATAAAGACTGTTCAGTTTAATTAAGTATCGAGTAGGGACGAGCCAGCTGGTTTCCCACGCAATACCGGTACGGCAGGTAGCGAGCGGACTTCCTTAGCATGATATAGACTCGTGCTTTTTTCGTTGGCAACCCAAGCAGGTTGACAGTCGTTGCTGCGGCTGTTTTATACTGACTGCGGTGCGTGCGGGCTTGCGTTTATTTTGTGCGTTTTTCAAAAAATATATCAGTTTCATAATCACTGCAGCTGGGGTACTTATAATGAAATGTAGGCCTATGTTACATTTAAAATACAGATCTGGTATAGTCATTACTTTGGTTGTAACAACTAAAATCAGCAGTTGCGTTTTTAGGTTTTCAGGTACAGTTTTCTCGCGATATGACGAATCATTTTAGAGGGCAATATTCACTGAAATAAAATGGTTCTGGTGTGAACTTCACAATCAATAATCTTTCAGAATTATAACAACAATTATCCTTACAAATTTTATGATTGTGTTTGTGTTTATCGGAATGGAAATCAATTATACACCCAGTCAGCCGACACCGTCTTTGAAAGGCGGTAAAATTGATAAAGAAACCATCGACCGTGAGTTCATGCCTAAATGAGTTCTTTGAGCACGAGAAACAAACCGTAAGTACCAAGCTCAGCCGTGAATTGCACCTGGTAAAACAACTCCATCTTGTAATTGATTAACTGAGTGGAATGTGTAATACTTGCAGCCTCGGGGAGTTTGCCGGCATCCCACAAAAGAGGGCCTCACTGTTTTGAAAAGGATATCATTGGTATCGCTTCCTCCCTTACAAACAAATCTAATTGTCAAGTTAATAATTTTAATTAAGTTATGGATTAAAAGAGCAGGGTGTGAGATGGCTTTATGTGATAATTGTAGTGAAATAATCGATTAATGTGATGTAATTTATTCTGCGGTCCTAACACTTTTAGACCCGTGACCCAATGGAAATTTCATACACTCGACCGCGACCGGTACCCGCCGATTGCCAGCCGATTGAAGCCCCCCGCTGCAGAGGTCATGTCATACAAACAGGCTAATCTTAACAAATTATTTATTGAAACAGTCTGTAAATAAATTTGTGAATGATTGCAATGCGCCGAAAATAAAATTTAAGTACGCAAATCATATATTTGATGATAGATCGATTGTGTGGCAATCTTTGTGTTATTATTTATTTTAGTTATTACTTCTTGTTGTGAAGCCAATGATTTTCAGAAAAGTGCACTTAATCACTATGCTAACTAAAAAACCATGGGAGAAGTTTCAGTTTTAGATAAGGGAGGAAAACCTCACCAGGGAAAACCCACGCAATCAAGTATAGGGACTGAAAAACAAATACACATGTATTAATGTTGTTGTTTTGGGTTATTATTGTTGTTGTTGTTTGTTTGTTTGTTTGTTTGATGTGGGTAATTTTTATGGGGTGAACAAATAAATATTGACAAGCGCGAGACTAGAGTCCGCGACCTCCGGATTAAAACGACGGCGCAGTACCAACTTAGCTATCTAGTGCTATGTTGGCGACCCAGCAGTTTCTCTTGTGGTTTATTACCGGAACTTGTTTTTTTTTAAAGATTTTATGTGATTTGTTTCTGTGACAAATCATTTCTTTTTTATGCAGACGAACAGACCATCGACAAGACAGATAGAGAAAAAAAATTAAAAAATTAAAAATTAAAACAGATTTAAAGTTGAACCGGAATCGGCTATATTATTTTTCAAAAGACATTGCGCCATGCGCCTATCTAAATGTTAATATTTAGCCCTTGACGCCATTTGAGTCCCGGTCTTGACACTTGTGTCCCTATAAGCAAGACACTTAACCATTATTGCTTCTTCCTTCGGATGGGACGTAAAACCATAGGGCCTCGTGTGTTGTAAAGAACTATCCATGCACGTAAAAGACCCAAGTACACACTTATCGCTTCGAGAAGGGGTTCGTCCGGGTGGCGATTTTTTTTCCTGAACCTTTCGGGCAGTACATGTACATTTGTACGTGGGCCATTGGAAAATCAAAAAGCGGTATTATGTGACGTCCTCGCTCTGATTGGCTTAAACTCCACGGACACTGCCTGAAAGGATCAGGGGAAAAAATTCGCGCCCCGGCGTGTCTGGCATCCAATGCGCTTATGGCTCATCTAGATGCTGAACAAGCTTGGATGGGTATCATCATATAAAATAATATAAATATAAATATAAATTACAAGGGTTAAAATTCGCCATTAAATAAACATTAATGTTTACCTTTCCAAGATGTTTGGGTGGTTTTACTTTGGCCGACCGTGAATTGTCTGCTGTTATGGGTCGCAGGACTTTTTGTAGTCGTCGTATTTTTCATCCTAAGATATGCTTGCCACATTGAGGAGATTTCTTGTTTAGAAGTACACGGCAAGTAAGGAATTGTTTACCGTACGGTAAGACGAAGCTCGGGTCTGATTGCCGTCAGCGTTTATACAAACATGTGGTTGCATCATTTCATTTGAGCTTGCATGGTCATCAACTTAACACAAATACTTGAAAGTTTACTTACAGTTCTGAACTTCTCGACATCTTCTTAGTCGCAACCCAAGCAATGCAGTCTGCCACTGGGGGGTTCAATGGCGGAGTCAGACAGCAAACCTCTAGGTCAGCTAATACACGCAACAGTTATGTCATGCATGAGTGAACATAACTCTTTTATTATCAATGCAACTGTGCAAATTTGTGTGACACCACTTGTCCTTTTGCATCATAAAACAAAACGAACAATACCTAACATTTCCAACGTTATGGCAAATATTAAGGGAAATCGAAGTATCAGAAAATTTAAAATTTAACAATTCACATTCCAAGGGAGTTGATTACGTTCTTTACAAGGCGTCCGGATATTATGAGCATCGTCAGGAATAGGAGATATCTGTACAGCAATATCGAGCGTGCAGACAGACACCAAGAAAAACAACAATCCCACGTGGAGACCGGCAGTTTGCCCCAGTTTCGACTGTCGATTCCCACGGGCTCGCAGCGTCGAATGATCACACGGATGACACAATGGTGCATCAGCGGACAGAGTCAAGGGTGTTTTGGCTAGAAGTAACGGCGACAAATCATCAAGTCAACCTCGCACACTTGATCATCGTCAACGTAACAAGTACCCTTCACAATCCAATAGAAATGTCCGAAAATGATACAAGATTAGCGTGAGTTTTTTATGTTTTTGGATAGCCATTTCCCTTAAATGTCCCTCAGGGCCCAAAACACTGTTATTACTTTCGTTGTACTGTTCCACTTCATCCTGACTTTTTGAGAATAATGGTGTCCAGTGGCACAATTTCAAGAGCAAAATTAATCAAGAACACCACACATTTCGCGTAGTATCACTCATTTCAAAGGCAGGGTGTACTTTTGGCAATTACTCCACAAGTTAATGACCATGAATACTTACTTGATAAATATCACTAGGGAGCTGTTGGAGTTATAAAACATTGTTAGAAACGACCCCCTTCGATGTAATGTAATTTTAGAGAAAGGGGTAAATTTTCACCCCCAAATTTGAATGTGAGATAGGCTTCAGGCTTGAAGCCTTTCTCAAGCATTTGAAAGCACACAATTTTGTGCAATAAGGGTTTTTTTTATTTTATATTTTCTTTCATTTTCGATGACCAATTGAGCCAATATTGTTTACAGGTTTGTTATTGTATGCATATGTTGGGATACACCAAGTGAGGATACTGGTCTCTGACAATTACCAAAAGTATACCCTGCCTTTATATCCCATTTGAAATTGTTATGCCAAGTGAGTCCTGAATTGAAAACGAATAATTTGTGCCTCAGAGAAAATTACTGTTACACTGGTGACACTTGATGTCACGTTGCTGACAATGGGCCATGCACTGCAGGGTATTGGCCGGATATTAATGTGCATTGTTGTTGCATACTAAAATTACATACTAGAATGCCCTCTTTGTTCATCACCTTTAATACTTTACGGTTCCTCTTGAACGAGAGTATAATCAAATAATCTCCTAGTGTGCTTAGCACTATCGTGGGGTGAGTCTCTATTCTGTCACAATGGCCTATATAATTTGAGAGAGAAAAATGTTTGAAACCACGCAAGATGAATTGGGCGCTTTCAAATTTAGCGGGACAAAAACAAGTATTGGTTAGACTTATAATATGTAAACAGAATTTATTTGACCCAAAGTCTGTATCAGAATGATACATAAATGGTTTAACTGACGAAGAATCCGAGCTTAAATCAAAATTTAACCACTTTTCTGGTCATCCTAGAAAACAGTGGGTCAGGCCCCTTGGGACCTGGAATTCGGGTCAAATCAGACCCGGAGGTAAAAATAAAGGTAAGTTAATAACGATTGGTAGCAAATACACTCTAAAAACTCCAATGTCAAAATTGACACGGATTCCGGGTCCCAGTGGGCTTCACCCATTTCCTGGTCAGGCTGACCCCTTTCAAGGTCAGGCTGACCCCTTTCAAGGTCGGGCTGACCCCTTTCCTGGTCAGGCTGGCCCCTTTCAAGGTCAGGCTGACCCGGAAAACAGTTTTTACAATTATATTTTTTACACGGATTCTGCGTCAGATTGACCCATTTCTTTGTCATTTTGACACAGATTCCTAGTGATACTGATCCAGAAATGGGTTGGGCCCCTTGGGGCCCGGATCTGCGTCATTTCTGACCCGAAAGTTTTTAGACTGAAACACGCGCCTCTTATTTTCAATTGTATGTAGACAACACTGGCGTATCCCGAATGGGTTGTGGTTGGAATCAAACGACTCCATCAAAGGCTAGTGAAATCGGCCACTGATCCATTTCTGGGACAGATAGATTCTGCATCAGTTTGACCCAATTTGTTGAAAGTTTTCGGGTCATACTGACCCGGAAACTGGTTAAAACAATGGATTTTAGCTCGGATTCTGCCTAAGTTCAACAAATTTCTGTGTCAATGTATTATATATTCCGGGTCGCACTTCCTCAAAAATGGATCAGGCCCCTATAGGACCCAAAAACAGGGTAAACATTGACCTGGGTTTCTAGTTTCCAAGCACCCTTATTAGTTACGATAACTAATGCATGCATTGATAAATATTTTACCTACAGGTGAAACTTACGCTGAGGTCTGCAAGATGTGATTGAAAATGCCATGACTTATTTTGTGTCTAGTTCCTAATATGAAAAGATTTGAAAACACGACTGAGATCCAGGTTTTACTTCGGTTAGCTTTACAATGGCCTTAGATTTGAAAAGAGTATTTCTCACAAACGATCGATACAATTTGTTATGGCGTGTGCGCGTTCACAATAGATTTGCATCGTTCATCTGCGTATGAGAACTTACAGCTATTTTGCTGGCCTTTTGCTTATGGTTGACAGTGATTTTAAAATACAACATGATCCTAGGACCTCGCCGTAAGAAGAAGACGTCCACTCTCAGGCTTTACGAAAATGGCCCCTGTTGCTCGATGAGGAGACTTTTAACGACCTCAGAACGCGTGGGAACAGTACACATTTTAATCAGTCACAAATGTCATTGATAAAACTCAAGTAAAACTGTAATATAAGCCTATGTGAAAAAATACTCCCATAAACAACAAAGAAAGAAAAATAAAAGAAAGGTAAAAAGCATCAATGTTATCCCGTTACTTCCACGCCGAATGAAAAGTACTTGTTAGCCGCACACTAAAGTAGATGAAATTAATACCAGTGAGACACACCGTATACGACGGAAGTGACTACGGTATGCTTTATGGATGAAAGAATGACTGAATTTAAGTTGTTGTGGGTAAGGTAGGACTTTGGGGACAACATCGGACAGCAATCGTCTGAGGATGAGCCAAGGGGATATGATCCGGGGATAGGAACACGGCAAATAAAGGAGTTTTTGAGTTGGGCCCCCTGAAAGGTGACTATGCCGAGATCAGATTGCAGCCGACCGGCGTGTCTGTTCTTTGGTGATTCCCCCCTTTTGTCGTGCTTTTCATAATGTTACAATTGTTTGTTATTAAATTAAACCTTCCATGTAGAAATCCTGCCCCAGTGAAGCTTGGCTCTTGCACAAGGTTTCGGGGTAAATTACTACGAGTACTTCATGTGTTTACAGAATAGGCAGATATACCCCAATATCATGCGAGCTTACAATACTATTCAAAGTCGTAATCGAGGGTAACGACTGGGTTGTCATAATTTGAGAACTGTTAATGATCATCGTACTTGGTTTCGATTATTTGTTCGACACAGACTTTATGGGCCAATCTTCGGATTTCGTTTACTAACTTGGCATTGGGCAAATACCTGGTGTAATACCCAGGATGGTTTCTGATCCAATTGTTAAAAATCCAGCCAATACGAGTCCGGGAAAACTGTTGCACTACGTAAATGTCTCCCCAAGGTTCCATTTTTAGTCCCAGCTACTCCGTGTGATGTTAAGTGCGATTCTTCTTGCTGCTCATAAGTCGAAAACCGTGGCTTTCTTTCTCGTTTTTATATTGACAACAAACACAATAAGCAAGATAATGGAAGCACTTAAAGACGAACAAATTACATGAGCTTTCGTAGCAACATTTACTTCATCTGAAGAAGTAGTTTTTGCTCAGAAAGCTCATGCAGCTAGTCTATAACTTCTACCGATACCTTCATTGTTTTTATTTATCAGACTAACACGGCTATCTCTATCATTAACACACACAATGTATACATTATATGAGAAAGTGAGAACTGCAACATTATATTAATAATGCACAGTTCTTATAGCGCTTTATCACACATGACAGCTGTCTCACGGCGCTTAAAATTGTTTGGGACAGGGAGCCAGAACTGTGCATGTATTTGAATTAATTTGAATGATGATACCCATTTAACCCTTGTGGGGGAATCACAAGGTGATGCGGCGCAAATGCAGCTATGTAAATTTTATGCCAGAAAACACCTGGGCAAACCCCTTCTTAATTAATGAAACGTGTACTGGGTTATTTTACATGCATTACACAACACACGGGACAAACGGCTTTACGTCCTATCCCGAGGACGAAGCAACCATCCCGTGAAATACGCTAATTACATTCACGCATCCGTACAGACACTATTAGTGGGCAAATACCATAGAGTTGTACACAAATGCACAAACGCACACACGTGTGTAAACACCTGCAATCGGGGACCTCCTATTGTCCCCCTATTGTCCCCCTTTTGTTTGTACTTTATTTTTTTACGCAACAGCTCCCATTGGTTTTGTACACGCTCTCCAACTGGGGACCTTTCTCAACCGGAACCCCGATGTCCTCTTTTGTTATAGGTCCCCGGTTTGAATGTGTATACTTACTCGTCACGCCACCATCGCACCACCATCAGCCCCATACATTAATGCGTGGTGTTCTTTGGCTATTATTAAGTCTTTTGCTCAAGAGGACGCTAGTGTTATGACCGGGACTCGAACCCACATTTTGACAACACCAGAACTTGAGTCCGGTGCGCCAGACAACTCGGCCACGATACGCCATGATATAACTCAAATTGTCCGTGTTGGTGCCATTTGGTGGTTTTGTTGCTCTTTTTATTTGTCATCATATTTTATCAATCAATATGCATGTATATACAAGGCATCATCATGCTGTTAAAAATCTCTTAACAAAAATACATTGTAAAATTGTTTAAAATTAACATTATATCTGGTAAAACGTATATCTTTAAATCAGAAGCCATTAATTAAAGGAACTGCATACCCGTCACCGATGTTTGGAAATAAAAAAAATTAGTAAATGTGTCCTCAATGCTTTTCGAGGCATGCATGAATTACAATAAACTTACACATTTTTGGCAATATATTTTGCATATCATTTGATTTTGTTTACACGCACGCGCGTTTGCTGACCTAGTGACCTCATAATTAGAACAACCAACTCATACGTTATTTCGAGCCAGCCCCACCAGTGGCGGATACGCTGGTTTTTTTATTGAACGGGGGTGGGGGCGGTAAATTTGAGGGCTAATTTCCAAGTTGAACATTTTCAGTAATCCTACTGTTGTTTTAAGGAAAATTTGATCACGGCGTTGGGCCCTGGGCCCGCTTTAGGGCCCCTGGAAGAAAAGTAAACATTATATTCCTCTCATTGGTGCAATCTAGCCATTTCAGAAGCGTTTTACAAGTTAATTTATACTCATTTCAAAACTTGAAATTTTAGTTCTTTGCCGTTCCAATCATTAAGTTTTCCAGTCAGCGGAATTGGGGGAGAAGCGCCCGCTGCGCCCACCCGATATCCGCCACTACCCACTGCCGAGAATAAGTTCAACTATGAACCTTTTCGAAATCACTGATTGGGCTCGGGCTTCGACCTGGGATCCGTTTGCCTGATTGAAGCCCCGTAAGGAAAGTGCACGTCTTCTAAATAACTGACGGAGCCGAAGTCCAACCCCAAGCCCCATGCCTTGCTATCGAAACTGGAGTAAACTGCACAATGTAAACACGAAGTTGGTTCAAGAGAGGGCACTATTTACATAATTGCAGCAGTATTTTTACGCACCCAAACGAAAATAGAGTTCTAGTCGAACAAATTGTTATTACAGTTGTGTGACATGACTGGATCAGGGTGGTGCACAAATATTAACAATCTTGAATCCTTTTTCCGGGAAATTAAAATCAATTAAGGCTAAATGGTATGAAAATCTAGCTCCCTCAACAAACCATCTAAAAGCCAGTGCAAAACAAAATGGTGGAAAGTTCCTGAGTGGTCACAACCTTCTTAGCGGATTAGTTTCGGATCACAAATTTGGGAACAAATGGTTCAGCCCAACCTAAGTTGCACCTACTGCTAATTGTGAATATATTATTTGATGCTGTCTTCCATACTTGGCCAGACTTTAATGCTAAAATAAAATGACTTGTTTTATGTCAATAACCACAAACCTTAAGATGTAAGGGTAATTTATTCTGAAATGGCAACACATGTATTTCAAAACAATTATCTTGACTCACTAGGCTAAAAAGGAAAAAGAAATTGTTCAATAATTATTTCTCAATATTTTACATGTTTATAACAATCGCGTGGAAACATAGCTTTGGTAGTCGCCATTAATATGGTACAATATTATAAGGTTAGAACAATAATTAGTTTAATGGGATGGAATGGATGGAGTGAAAATATTCCAGTTGTATTTCAGTGCTGTGTTTAACTAGTAATCAAATCGTTTGTATAATATGATGACTGTTTACCTCTATATATCATTTTGAGCCTATGGGATGCGGTTATTTGTCTATAATAACAACAGATCACAAAACCCCATTGAGTCTCCAGGTCTCGATTTCACAAAGCACAAACATTAACCTTAAGATAAGTTGTCAGTATCCGTACCACAGCGATTTGTGCTGTGACATCAGACTTGCTTAGCAATTAAGAGTAAACCGCAGTTAAGATCAATCTTAGCTCTTTGTAAAATCAAACCCGTGCCTCTGTCATGCCTTCTACTTTCTCGATGTCGTGTTCACAAGCCACAAGAAGACACAAGGGGGCGCTATGTCAAAACAACGCTCACACATTGGTGTATAAATTCACACACAAAAAACAAAACAGTTTCTTTGGTAATATGAGCATCGCGTGTTGACATACCCCCAACACAAACGATACCAAACTCACGATTAATGCCAATCAATGGCCATTCCCGTTAGCGCACTTGTGATCCCCTAGAGATGCGTTGTGAATCGGGGATTGGTGTTACTGTAATCACGGCCAGAGTTGACTGGCTTCCTTCGGGTGAAGTGCAGAGAGTTTGAGAAGGTCGTCCGTTCGGTGACAACATTGTTGATGTAGATACAGGAACATGTCGCTTGCGTACCACCTTGTCTGGGTTGTTTTTTATCCACTGGGTCAAAAAGGTTTTCGCACTTAGTTCACCTTGCTAAACAAAATAAAAACAACAGAGAGTAGGAATGATCAATTGCGGAAGTAGCTCGATGAATTACACAAATGCAGGAAGGTTCCACTAGTTACTGGCTCCCTGTGAAGCCGACAATGACTTTGATTGATAGTGGGGGAGGGGTGTTGGAAACTTCAGAACCTAGCACAGGCTGTCAGCATGACATCTGGAAGCCTGCTACAAATAACAAAATGGCTCCACATCATCAGAGGGTTGGGTCTGGGTAGATCTGTATGTCTGTACAATTTTGCGCACGAAATACTTATGAGTCAAACTATTTTTCAGCTCCTCAAAAGGAAACACTACACAGCTCCTGGACCTAATCCCCTTTTAGATATGTAGAACGGTCCAGTCTAGGATATCAAGGACTTTGACTCTCACAGGGCATTGCACTTTGGAGAAAACATTGAAATAAATAAAATGTGCTCGCCAGACCTACAATCGAACAATGGTGCTTTTTATATTCATGATAAACAAATGGATGGAGGTATTATCAACATCACAATCAACACTTCACAACCAATGAAACACATTTCACTTGTTGTGAACTGCAATTGGGATGTACCGTCCATTCTGTTCATTTCGGGCGATTCATAACAAAGTGCGCCATCAAGAGTTGGCCTCAGACAAGACAATGTTTACAGTGTATTCCGGGGATATGGGTAGCCCGAACATCTGACGTCAAACTTCCAGGAGCGTGTGAATAACGCTGGATATTAATCATTTGGGAGGCTATAGCCAATCACCTTGAACTTTTTCTCGGTGAACACATGCTATCCTTTATTTTAAAAAAAGGAAATACAATCAAATGCGCATGTAGAAAATCAGCAGGGTGGCGAAACGTATAGGGAGACATAGGCCCAATTTCATAGCACGCACTCATTTAGCGCCGGACCCATTTCTGAGTCAATATGGCCCGGACTCTGTGTAAAAATGAACCCAAAAGGAGTCAAAATGATACGAAATACGAGTTAATAAACCACTTTTCTGGTCAGCCTGACCCCCAAATGGGTCAGGCCCCCTATAGGACCCGGAATCCGGGTCAATTCTGACCCGGAAGTTTTTCAAGTGTATATGGCCATACCTGTACTAAAAACTTCCGATCTTCTTCTTCCAGCTTGAAGTCTGTAGCACCCACGTATAAGGTGTCTATACCAATGGTTCGCTTCAGATCATTCTCCTGAAACACAAATGAAACACAGAGCAATAGTGGCAAGTTCGTTTTTTACATTGGACAACTTTTTGAAAGATTGATGAGGGAAGCATGAGATAGGTAATTGTTATGCTGTAATACGGTAGTTATTTACACAAGTTTAAAGGTGATATACAGGATTGCTAAGGATAAAAAGCACCTTGTTTAATTTTAGTATAAAAGCTTACCGATTATGTTCATTTACTAAAACCATTTGTTTTCTGTGAAATATTTGAAATCCGAAATGAAGTCGTATTCGAGAAAACTGAATCTGAAAACCTAAATTAAGGACAATGTTTTTACATGCTGAAAATTGTACAAGGTTTTGCACCATTTTCTCCTAACCCACACAATGGATTAAGCCCAAATTTTCACAGTTTGTTATTTCAGTTGATCACACAAAACATGAACACTTTCTGCGCCTATTTTGTCATCTTCAATCCTAATTATACTTTTAAAAGAAGACCATGTAAATTTTCTTCATGGGTTCGTAGTCTGCAGTCAAAACTGTGGTCTAGACCGAATACAGCAAAACTGGCCCCTATCGGGTATCTCGAAACCTACTTTAGAGCCTATGTTCACAAGATTATGGTCCCTTGGAATAACCCTTCATTCAAAGTTGGCTTTTTGTGGGATCTTTCCCCGACCGTAAACTCATTGGACATACAGTTTTATTCCCTCCTTGTTCCAAAATGCACGCGAGTGGATTGGAGTTTAGTCACTACCTGTACATGCGTTGTTTCCCAGCCAGTCTGAGACTACCTCGCAAACACTTCTCTACAGAGGCCCAAAGAATTGCCTCATCTTAGCCATATACCATCAACATGACCTGGGTAAAGTTGTGATTCAACACAGCCACACAGCTGAATGCCTTGACACCCCGTCAAGCAGGCCACTGGGATGTGAATTCCCCGCAAGTCATGGACCAACCTTAACCGCCTGAGATCAGGTACTGGCCGTACCCAGCAGTAACTTTGCAGAATTGGTGCTGCTACTTCTGAACTGAGTTTGAGAGGAAACACCAAGACCAAAACCACATAAACCAGGAATGCAAAATCTGTTGAACCCAAAACGGTGCTGCTGGCCTGACGACCATTGATGACGATACTATTACCTGGCTCTCCTCGGACCTTCCAATCTAGATGATTTGATGGTTACCACACGAACGATTAAGTTTGTTTCTGTTTGTGTGTTTTCTTTCCTGTAGGCATTTCTTGGCCTATCGGCTATAATACAAGCCATAATCACTTGCTGTCATAGACCCCTTGCATACGCCGCCAACGCCGAGGACAAACAATGAAAACGAGCTCTTGCTCTCAACGAATGAGAGGTGCTTCGTTGAACTCATATAGGGCACTGGTAGAAGTCGTGACGTCATATGTAATGGGTCTTAACCAGAGAGGTAAATATTAATATGAAATAAATAATTTTCAGTATGATACTGAGGCTCCATACTGATAAGAGGAAAAATCTAAGTCCAATCAGTCTGGTATCCTGACTCACCGTTGCAAAGACTCTCTTAACGTTGACAAGCAGCGTGTTTGATAAGGTATCCAGAAATCCCCGCAAGCCGTTGACTTCCTGCCTCTGGTACCCTAAGAAGAACGTCTGGAGACTAACACCTTTCTGCTCCGCCAAACCCATAAGTTCCTGGAAGGAAATCTGAAACACGAAATACCTTTATAAGTCAGACCTCGGAATCATCTGATGCCTAAAGAACGAGTACACTTTTATACAGAGTTCGCCAGAATCCAAAAAGAATGATTTTAAAATAGGCCTACTTCACTTTTATTTATGCTTCTTCTATTAAAGGCAGGGTATACTTTTGGTAAATGTCAAAGACCAGTATCCTCACTTGGTGTATCCAAGTTTATGCATATAATAACAAAACTGTGAAAATTTGGGTTCAATTGGTTTTCGAAGTTGTAAGAAAATAATGAAAGAAAAAAACCGTGTTACATAGAACTGTGTGCTTTCAGATGCCCGAGAAAGGCTTCATATTTTGGGGTGGAAATAACCCCTTTCTCTAAAACTACATTATTTTGTTATAATATCAACAGCTCTTCAGTGCTTTTTATTGACGTCACATGTGATTAATGTCTACCCATTGTATTCAATTTCAGGAGTTGCAATAATATAGACCTCTTGCATATAACGTCACACGTCACACTCTCAAACAGCGCCCTCTCTGAGGAAAAACGAGGCAGGTCATTGGACGATAGCTGTTCTTAGTGCATAAAAACGTGCGCGTGACCTCAGCATACCAGCAGCATTGTAAGTTTGCAAGGGGTCTATTGTATAAAGTGCGCGTCCAACTGCGCGAGCTTAACCTAAAATGCGCACACCATAAGTAACACGCATTGGTAGTTGAACTACCAAAATGTCGTCAACAAGATTTATCGTGAGGGATGACTTCAGGTGAATTGAATCACTATATTCTACAGGGCCCAGTTTTCTAGAGTTGCTTAGGCAGAATAAAGTGCTTAATCTTCTGCTCAGCAGAAATGAGCAAGATACCAGTCCCAAATGGTACACGTGACATAATATTTTGGCTGTAACCTTATTCTGGTAAGAATAACTTTATTGTGTTCAGGTACTTATTGTGTATAAGCAGCTCTATTAAATTGGGCCCTGGTCCTTAGTTTGTATACAGTGCTAGAATCCGGAAGGGTCATGCATCCCTCTAATCTAAATATGATCAAAAACAAGTTCAAATGTATATTCTCTGATTTTATCTGGGGCGGATTGCAATAAAACGGTCTTAGTCAGCGGTCTAAGACCAGTCAGTTATAGCCGGCTATCTGCCTTAGACGGTCTTAGCTTAGTCGGTCTTTAAGCCCGTTGCAATAAGCCGGTCTTAGTTAAGTCGGCGAAGAGTAATGAAACACGAACAAACGTCCCTTACTTAGCTTTGCTCCGTCCGTAGCGACCGGCCGCCAATAGGGAGTTTTCGTTTTGGACGACGGATGATTTTGCGACGGTAATGATGACATTTGGCGTCATCTGCGCATGCGTCGGCTTTGAGGACGGTCGTCCCTCAATTTCTACGACAGTGCTTTGGATGAATCTGCGTTGTGCTGAAAACGACAACGTTTGGCTGAAAACTACTAACCGTCACCAGAACCATCCGTCGTCGAAAACGAAAACTCCCTATTATTATTCAAACTTGCCAAACGAGCCGTAAACAACAATCAATAGTCAATGGCCTCGATGCACGGCATTGTTCCCATTGCTTTGGTTTGAATCATCGGATATCAAATCTGTGAGTTGTAATATTTTTACTCTTGGGAATCTATATTTACGATCTATTTCTACCTCCATGGTATCATCATCTCGTCGTAGAGCTCGTCGCATCATTCAAGTCGTCTACAACTAACACTTTAACAGCGCCTTCTTTAAAAACCAAAACTAAGACCGGTTATAGCCAGCTCATAGCGGGCTTAAGATTTAAGACCGGCTTTAATTATAGACCGCGCTATTGCAATCGGTCTATAATTAAAGACTGTCTGAGCACGTCTCAAGTTAGCCGGCTATAGCGCATAGACCAGTTTAAGACCGCTTGGTGCAATCCGCCCCTGAGTTTATTGCTTTAACCCTGATAACAAGCAATGGCAGCCATTTCGACAATTGTAGAAAATGCCTGTTATTCTACTAAATGGCTCATGAAATCTTTCCCGTGAAAGACATTGTGTGCTAAATGCTATGCTTGTAGCATCAAAGCTAGTGGTATGAGAATAAACGAGAACCCCTTTCATGAACCAAACTTCTTATAAAACAATTGTCTTTAAAGAAAATATTTGTCTATTTTTAAAATGTAATCAATTCCATTAACAAATTTGATTTGGCACAACTTAAAATCAATCAACGGTTGGCCATAAAATAGTTGCACCTACCTTGCCGTCCCCATTGATGTCCAAGAAATCAAAAACTTCACTAAGGGTAAAGTCTTTACCAAAAAGAATCTTGGCTTCTTTGTCAGTAAATTCATCCCCATCCTGTAAAAGTAAATAGAAAAAGTTTACACATTAAGGAGAGCAGGATGACCAAAGGCAGGTAGCCATTGATCCAAATTCTTTCAGCTGTTACGTCAGAATGTCAATTAACAAACTCCTTTGCTTAATAATAGTACAAGGCATTCTGGGAAAACATGGCGCGGTGAGATCATATGCCACTGGGAACGAGGTTGTTGTGACCACTTATTCTTAAAACCCTTTTACTCAGTGCCGTCTACCAAAAATCACATCACACCAATGCTGTGTGATTCCCCTGATACACAGTCGACTTTAATTGGTGGTGTTTGCGTATATGGATGGGGGTTGTTGGAAACAACAGAGCTGCAGAGGCTTGTACTTACATCAGGAAACCGCCCGATACAATAAACAGATGGATGGAAAGGTCCCACTTTATCAGAGGGTTGGATGTGTGTGGGCTGTGTTGTAGTGACACTCACGCTAAGCCATGTGGCAGATTGTGTACGCTGGGTATGGTAGAGATTTTTCCCGAGAACATAAAAAACACAATCCAGAGATGTGAACCCCTACAGTTAAGTGGAATGGTACAATCTAAGATATTAGCGACATTCAACTCGCTGTGGGCTTTGCAACTGGTAAAAAAACAGTTAACTTTGACTCCTGTAGGAGGACTCACCGTGCTCATGACAGGCTGACCCGGAAACTAGTTAAAGATAGGGACTTTGACTGGGATTCTACGCCAGGTTGACATTTTCGGTCGGTTTGATACAGATTGCGGGTCATACTGACCCTGAAAATTGTGCACCAAGAGTTTTTATTGTAAATACCTTCTTGAAGACTTCCTCTAGCTCCTTCCTGCTGATCGAACCCGTGTCGCTATCTAACTGATTCCGAGATAAGACAGCAATAAACTTGGCAAGTGCATCAGTTACAGTCTTATGCTCTGTAGCAGCTTCTTTTTGCTTGGATTTGGTATTATTCCGTTCTCTGCAAGAATTTTATGATAGTTTACATTGTCAATAAAGTTGTAATTATTAAACAATGTAATTAAAGACCCATGCAAACCACTCTACTACGTTGTGCCATTTGCAATTTAGAATCCACAAATTGTAATCTCCCATGTTATCATAGATTGTCATTCAAAATTATTTTAATAATCTCAATATTTTTTAATAATGTCATTTGAGATTATTTTAATATATGAAGTTTTGAATACTATTTAGTTTTACCCATACACCGATTTCATGTCTAAAGCGCTGTATACTGTACATTTCCAAGTCATGTGCAAAAACACCGCATGCATTACTCGGGTGTGATTCAAACCATTCGAACCAAGAGTGTTTATTGTAAATAAACCCACGACTTTTTCCAATCTAGAGCAGATGTCTTGCCACTAGACCACCGAGTTTGCCCGATAGCTAGAGGCAGTTCAAATCCTATTAGCAGCGTATGGTGGCCATGAAGGGACATCAAACATATATATTTACGTGAATATTTACGTAAATATTCACGGTTTTTGCCCCAATTCGCAAATATTCACGTAAATATTTACGTGAATATTTGCGATTTGTGCCCCAATCGCAAATATTGACGTGAATATTTACGTAAATATTTGCGATTTGGTGCACAAATCGCAAATATTGACGTGAATATTTGCGATTTGGTGCACAAATCGCAAATATTGACGTAAATATTTACGTGAATATTTACGTAAATATTCACGGTTTGTGCCCAAGTCGCAAACCCAGTCATTCGTGAACCGTGAATATTCAATTGGGCTTTTTTAGCAACTTACGGCCAGACTGAAGCTAGCCGCGTATTGGGCCAGAACTTCCATCCGCGGGTTCCGGTGGTAACATTTCTGTCTCCCCATAAATTATTTTTAATTTGAGCGAATTAATCTAATTCTACCTTCAGGTATGCTCAGTGATATATGTTTTTTTTTCAGATTCCTGAAAACAATTATACTAATAAAGAAAGATTATAAAACAAATTCCGCGGATAGGAATTTGATTTGAGCGAATTCGTTTTATAATCGTTCTTTATTAGTATAATTGTTTTCAGAATTCTGAAAAAAACATATATCACTGAGCATACTTGGAGGTAGAAGAAGATTAATTCGCTCAAATTAAAAATAATTTATGGGGAGACAGAAATGTTACCACCGGAACCCGCGGATGGAAATTCTGGCCCAATACGCGGCTAGCTTCAGTCTGGCCGTAGGTTGCTAAAAAGCCCAATTGAATATTCACGGTTCACGGATGACTGGGTTTGCGAGGTGGGCACAAACCGTGAATATTTACGTAAATATTCACGTAAATATTCACTTCAATAATTGCGATTTGTGCACCAAATCGCAAATATTCACGTCAATATTCACGTAAATATTTACGTCAATATTTGCGATTTAGTGCACAAATCGCAAATATTTACATAAATATTCACGTCAATATTTGCGACTGGGGCACAAATCGTGAATATTCACGTAAGTATTTACGTGAATATTTGCGAATTGGGGCAAAAACCGTGAATATTTACGTAAATATTCACGTAAATATATATGTTTGATGTTCCTTCAGGGCCACCATAGCAGCGGGTACCACAACAATGTTATACAATTGTGTTAAATTTGCATCGGTGCAAAGTTTGATAGTCCGATGAATGTTTAGACCCAGTCCTGACCTTTTCTGTGTAGAACGCTGACCATAAATATTTGCAACTACGCCCTAAAGACCCATTGCATATGACGTCACACCTTAAAAAAGGAGGCAGACCATTGGAGGATAACTGTTCTCTGTGCGTAAAAACTCGCGCGTGACCTCAGCGTATTTGTAGCGTTTCGCGTTATGCAAGGTGTCAAAACTCTCTTTTGTGCATGTTTGTATACGATTTACAAACATGCACAAAAGAGAGTTTTGACACCCAAAATGACGCGCATTGTTCGGAGGCGCGTTCCGGGTCTAGATCCCCCTTGCATAACGCGAAACGCCACAGATACGTTGAGGTCACGCGCACGTTTTTACGCACAGAGAACAGCTATTGTCCAATGATTTGCCTCCTTTTGAGTGTGACGTCATATGCAATGGGTCTATACAAAAACAAAATCCTGAAAACAATTCGTGAGTGTAACTGCACTGTCACGTTTAAAATGCGTACTTCAGCAAGGTTTTTGGTCAGAACTTCGGTATTCAATTTCCGTTTAGATAGTTGTAAATTATTTAATATTCATGTTCTACATCATTATGTCACGCTGTCCTGTCAGGGAAATTGTGTAAATCGTTGAGCAAGACATTTAACTCGAAAACATTTTTTAAAACAACAAATATTGCGCTGCTAGCACCCCGGCTAGCACTTGCTGGATTGGCCAATAGATAAGTGTAATATGCAATGTATTTTTACCTAGATAGTTTGGTATTTGGTCGAGTGGAAACAGGAGCGTAGGCATTATCCGTTGCGAGTTGATCAACCATCAGGTCCTGCTCGTCACTGGAATACTGTAAAATCAAGAATTATGCTCACGGTGTCATGACGTCATTGAACCACAACCTTTATAAGGTTCGCCGTATGCAGTACTTCCCATTATTCAGAGAAAAACAAAATCATATTAATTTGCCCACTCTCATTCGATCAACACATTAAAGGGCCTGTGTCATGATCAAAGCAGTCCTGAATGGCTGTACATTTAATTATGAACTCCCACCCAGTTACTGCACGCACGCGCCCGGCCTCCGTATCAAAATGTATGGATTGAGAGCGCGCGCGTGCAGGAACTGGGTGAAAGTTCATACTTCCATGTACGGCCACAGGCCTGCTTTGCTTTGATCATGACGACACAGCCCGTTTAATTTGAATGGGAGAAAGACGCCGCCACCGTTCAATTCAACCCAAATCATCTCAATAGTTATTGTCATATTATTGCAAACTCCCAGAGGTACAGGATGGTGTACGCCTTTATTAAGTATCAAACATTGGGCCTTAAGCATTGACGTCATCATGCCGCCATCTTAGGAGTAAAACGATGACGAGACAATGGAAAACGCCCGCCTACGTATACGCGGCACACAGTGAGCTACCTTTTTGTGACCTCTAGACGAGGGCGCCCTACTCAAATGACATGATGCGCATCATAAGGGACCTTGGATAATAAGAACGCTTTCACACGCATGCAGACGCGTGGCTGAACAGAGTATAGTTCCAAAATTGTCAGGCCCCGTGCAACCATTGGATTTGCGCTCCAGAAGGTACCCTCTTTACAGAACTGTTGGTGCCTTTTGTTGGTCGGATTACATGTATGTGCGGTCTAGCTCAGGTACCGGACAATGGTCAGTCCTTGAGGTTGCAAAAGCCAAACTGAATAAATTCTGCTACGTGTATTTCTCACTTAAAGGCATCGTACACGTTTGGTAATTACTCAAAATATATATTAGCATAAAAACTGGGTAACGAGCAACAGAGAGCTGTTGATAGTATAAAACATTGTGAGAAACGAGTCCCTCTGAAGTAACGTAGTTTTTGAGAAAGAGGTAATTTCTCACTAAAATAATAAAAACTTCTGCAAGAAGTTTTTACTATTCTATCTGAAAGCACACAAATTTGTACAACAAGGGGGGTTTTTCTTTCATCATTTTCGTGCAACTTCGAAGACCAATTGAGCCCAAATTTTCACAGGCTTGTTAATTTATGCATATGTTGGGATACACCAAGTGAGAACACTGGTCTTTGACAATTTCCAAACGTGTACGATGCCTTTAAAAGGTTGAACATTAGTTTTATTTGCATTGAGTTATCAGAGCATAGATATCTGCATATTAATTAGGTTCCAAAGCAGCCGGCCAATGAGAAAATTCGTTGCCCGCTATGTGCGCTACACAACATTTTCATATTAGCTGAATTCCTACATAATATAGGAATTCAGCCAATAGTAAAATTTGTTGCGAGCTACATGTGAGATTTCAGCTCGCACGTTAATTCATCAACACTGCAATCGGTAAGGTACACTACTAAAATATCATAAACTTTTGTTGGCGAAAAATCTCGGACCTTTTCCTTGCTTTTTGTAGCCTGGTTTTGCCCCCCAAAAAAAAACATGCAATGACTAGATTCCACTGGTAGTATTATCTAAATATTATAAACTTTTGTCGCCGAAAAATCTCGAACCTTTTCCTGGCTTTTTGTAGCCTGGTTTTGCCCCCCAAAACATGAAACGACTACATTACACTGGTAGTATTATCTATTTTACTATTGTATCAGTCGTTCGCTGGTTACCAGTGATGTGTTTACAACAATATAGTGCATAATGGTTGATATGTAAGTTTTTTTACTTTGGCCTTGAGGGATGAAAGCTCGTAAATCAGCCAAGCACGATGACAACAAATAAAAAATCAGGGCTCGTAAAGGCGCTCTTAAAACCCTCGGAGCAGCCACTGGAACAAATTTACATGCTGGATCCCCGAGGAGCGCACGAGAGGCAGATTGTATTATGGGTAAATACATGTAACTGTGTTTGGGGGGCACAATTCTTGTTCTAATGGTCTGAACAGATGAATACATGTTCCCTGGACCCAAACACTAAAGATTGAAGCATTCTGGAAATTACACACATTGGTTTACTACTAATTTTCAAAAAATAGTACATTTCGAAAGGATTAAGTTTTAGTGCGCACAATAGGATTTTTGTGCAGGTTATAATGGGACCCAGCTTACCTACACTATTTACATCTGAGTTCACTCACCAATAAATCACTTCAGTATATGAAAGATGGGTGTTAAAAGGTAGTTCGAAACAAAAATCAGCGGAATTGATCCACACATTTTGTAGTTATTAAAAAAGTATGAAGCTGGTCCTCCCGCCTGCTCCCTGTGGCTGCTCGGAAGGTTTTATGCTGGTTCCTTTTTTATACAGTGAGTTTCCCCCAAGACCGGCCAATTCTAAAATAATGTGTGACACTGCATGACACTGGGCTGTTTTTCTTTTGTTTGAGCTTGCACGCATACACTCTAAAAACACCCGGGTCAGAAATGACCCGGATTTCGGGTCACGTGGGGCCTGACCCATGTCCGGGTCAGGCTGACCCGAAAAGTGGTTAAAAATGGGATTTTAACTTGGATTCTGCGTTCATTTGATCCATTTCTGGGTCACTTGTGACACGGATTCCGGGTCACACTGACCCGGAAATGAGTCAGGCCACACCTGACCCGGATCCGGGTCAATTCTGACCCGGACGTTTTTAGAGTGTAGGAACGCGTCGGACGCGGCCGTGCCCGTGACATAATTTACCCATGGTCCTTAAGGTATTTTATTTGGATTACACTCCAAACAACCCCCGGGTCAGAATTGACCCGGATTCCGGGTCCCGTGGGGCTTGACCAGTTTCTGGCACAGTTTGGGTCAAAGTGACCCACAAATAAGTCAAACTGTCTTAGAATTCGAATCAAAATCACAATTTTAATAACCAGTTTCCGGGTCAGCCTGACACAGAAATGGATCAGGCCTCCTGGGACCTGGAATCCGAGTCTGATCCGGGAGTTTTTAGAGTGTACAGCATGGAAACAGACGTGTTTGAATTGAACCTAAAACATTTTTTATCTGTTTTTCCAGTTCCAAAGCCATTTTTGTGAAAACTAGAATAAAGGTTAAGAATATCATTCGTATTTTGTATACCACTGAGTTTCTGACTGATAATACTTACAAGAAGTAGGCCAATAGTTTTATCATTGACTGGTGAAAAGCGTTCATTCTTCTGCATCAGCTTTGCAGCATCCTCCAATGGTTGAAGTTTCCTCAATATGCTATCTGCAGGCTTCATAGAAAGCCACCAACCTGACATGAAGATGAAAGAGGCTCGTTTTGTTATTACCCTTAACAAGTACTGGCAATCTTGTAATTTAACGTTGGTTGAAAGTTGTTTTTAAGTATAATTTTAAATTCAATCGTCAGATTCCAACCGGTTGAATCTGGGTTCAAGAGGGACTCCGAGGTCAAATTAAGTTGTATAATGCACTTGTTTTCCAATACAATGCACAACACTGGGGTGTTAAATTGACACCATGGGTGTTGTCACATATAGATACCAACAAAAGAATCAAAATGTACACCATATGGTGTTAAAATAACACTAATTTCTGCAAAAAATTACATTGCTGTTGTTTTAACACCCTATAATGTTAATTTTGATTCTCTGTTCGATATATGTATGTGACAACACCCATGGTGTCATTTTTACCACCCCGGTGTTTGCAGTGTAGATAGAGCCCTTGTGGGTAGGGAAAACTCAGGCCTACACAACATTGGTGCCAATGGCTTGCAAGATGCACTGGAGCCTACCGGACCTAAACAAGACTGGTACCTCGGGCATACGGAATATTGGTACTTAGTGCCTACGGAACATTGGTGCCAAGGGCCTAAAATACACTGGTGTCATGGTCGAAGGAACGCTGGTGCTTACACAAAGAGCATAAGGAACACTGGTGCCTGGGGCCTATAGAATGCGCTGGTGCCCACAGCCTCAGAGCCTTAGTACCTCGGGCCTAACATACACTGGTACCTGTATGGCCTTTATAAGGAACGCTGGTGCCTATACAAAGGGCCCAAAGAATACTGGTGCTTGAGGCCTAGAATGCACTGGTAGCTACAAGGCCTAAGGAACACTTGTGCCTCGGACATACGGAACACTGGTGCATATAGGGTCTAAGGAACACTATAATCCAGCCATGTCTTTAACACCCTAATGTTTTACAATGTTCATTTAATTAAAAACATTATAATTGTTTTGGGGTATTTTTGTTTTTATCACTGTTCTGTGAATAAAAGAAATGATTATCTAGAAGTTTTCTCTCACCGTCAAAACAATGAATAGGATAGTTGCATAGGAGTCCTCCATCCACGTAGAGGTCGGTACGACCGTAATGGCTGTACTGCACAGCACAAAATAAACCTAAACGAAAATAAGATTGGATGAACTCGTTGAATACATGTCAACCATCTTCATACACACGAAGTTCAAATTAATAAACAATAATAATAATAATAATAATAGTAATAATACCACATTAACATTAGATGCATTTCACTATAAACATGTTCAAAGGAGCATTACAATGAGATACAATCTTAAGTATAAGCTTAAAAACAGAAAGAGACTGTATCAATTGAATATTAGAGGGAAATCCATTTCAAAGTGTGGTTGCAGCTTGAATAAATGACCCATCACCAATGACTTGAATCGGATTTAAAAGAAATTTGATTTAAAAGTGAAAAGGAATCGAACATATTAAAGCTCCAATATGCTCTTCACAAGCAAAACATTAGTTTGCAAATGACCTTTCCAACACCAAACTCTTGGTGGCGCACTGTAATGTGATCTCACCTCCTCTTGTTGTAATGTTTTGCGTTGTAGCCCCTACTTTCATTTGGATATAAAATACGTCTGTATTGCCGTAACATTTATTAGATTGTCTAGCATACCTGGGATGGCCATAGACATACGGGCCGCCATACGGACTGACATGTTAGGTGTTGTCTTGACATGGCAGTATTCGGCATCCATAAGGTTGACATTTGTCACCACGATGCAGATTTCTGTGTTGTAGCGGTCGTATACCTTGCAGGAAGGAAAACGTAATATAAAACAAATTTTAAAGGTATTTCGTTCGTGCATTGTTGCAGAATATGATCACTCGGTGAAATCTGGCTTTTCCATTTCACTCGGCTTACCCTCGTAAAATAGTCCAGATTTCACCTCGTGATTATATTTTGCGAAAATGCACTCATTATGTACGGAGCTCTGGAAGTGCCATCCGACTTGTTGGGATCCTTGGATAATTTTCGCAGGATGATGATATAACAAACGTAAGATGACAACATCCCGAGATAATTTATCTTGGAATGTAGACATCTTGAAAGTAGGATGTCGTCTTCCCAATAAAATTTACCTCGGGATGTCGACATTCTCAGAGTAAAATGTCATCTTCCAAAGATATCGACATTCTGGTCTCCAGGATATTGTAGTCATCCCATAATAAATCACCTCAGGAAGTCGACATCTAACTTTCACGATGTCATGATACCAAAATAAACCATCTCAAGATGTTATCTTAAGTTTATGATGACATCATCCTGTGGTAATTTATCTCAGGATCTCAACATGTCGGATGGCACTGTGAAGAGCATGTTTTTTTCAAGACTCGGGAGTGCAAAAGAACAACTCTGTTGAAATAGCTTCATCTGGCAAAAAAAGTCCCTTTTCAGATGAAGGGATATGGGCGGGGTTAGGGTGGGTAACGTGATTAAACTAATTAATATCTCAACAAGTATCAAATAATACAAATACAAATTAAGAGTTTGCCACAGTAACCGAGAATAAATATTTAGACCTGACGTATACCTGGGCTTCTGGTTCGATGATAAATTTAGGATGGCCTGTCATATTACCAAAACCCGTAGTAGGCCTACTTGCTTTTATCAATTGTATAATATTCGTAGTATCAGGAAGTTTCTGTCACACAAGGACACACAAGTCCTGGTTCATTCCCTTGTAACAAGCCGTTTCTACCCCTGCAACAGTTTGTTATATGGTGTACCTCAAACTCAGTTGAATCAGCTCCATCGTATACAGAACACTGATGCTCGGCTGATATGTAAATCATCTAAATACTGTCATATACACCTTTCCTTTGTGACCGTTTTTAAAGCCTTGCATAATTTATGCCATCCATTTATTTGTGATCTTCTCCAGATCAGACAAGGTATACGTTATTCACTCAGATCGTCTAATCACCTCACGTTACAAATTCCTAACAGATGTCTGAATATTTCAGTTGAAAGAGCATTTATGATGGAACCAATTGGAACCAATTGCCAGGACACATTAGAAGTATTGATTCCTTAAATGTTTTTAAATGTCAGCTGAAAACGTTTCTTTTCAAGAAAGCATTCAATGTACAATACCATGTACATAAGATGTAACTTTGCCTAACTATTTAGAGTTTTCATTTTTGTTTTCCTTTCCTATTCTCTTGTATGTTTTTAGTATTTTTAGTATTTTTAAAATGTGTGTTATATATTTGTATGCCCCTTCATTACTGGCTCCCTGTAAGAACTTAAAACCTAACACAAACTGGCAGCAAGACATCTGGAAGCCTGATATAAAAAAACAGATGGCTCCACTTTATCAGAGGGCTAGATTTGAGTAGGTCTGTGTCCGTATAATTGAATATGTTTCAGTCCCTCAAAAAGAAAACTACACAACTCTGAAACCTGCCCCCCCCCTTAGATATGTGGAATGGTCCAGTCTAGGATTACCATCGCTCAATTGGGTTGCAAATAGCACGTAGAAAGTAACTTTTTCTGCTGAGAAGTTTGTGGTAAATACGAAAAATAAAATACCTGTTTGAAGGTGATGTCTCTACAACCGGTGGCTTGCTCTAGACGATCTCCAAACCAGGAATATAATTTACGGGCTGGATGCCATCCGTAATACTTCATCAAGTTAGGTATCAGGGTGCATAAACCACATGATGCATCTGCGAATTATAAAAAAACTTACGTAAATTAATTACTCTATTATTAATGTAAGGGGGGATTGAACAAAGAAAAATTAAATATTAGAGCAGGATTTGAACCTGCGACCTCCGGATTAACGTGCCGGTGTGTTGGGAGATTATGTCCCTCTCAAACAGCGAACTGTGTAATTTCTTATGAGAGCGCCCTCTTTTGAATCAACCTCCTTCGGCCCATCTTATAAATGTTCCTTAGTACCACAGTAATTTCCCATAATCACCTGTGATACCGGTACCAACTGCGACTGTGCTGGGTGATGTGGCATGTGTACTTTGGTAATAGTCACCTTTAATTGCTGGTGTGGGGTGGAATTTATTTCCCAGCCCATAAGAAATACCCTGGGAACTGATCCCCTCTAATAAATGTGGAATGGTCCAGTCTATGATATCAAGGACGTTCAACTCGCTCTTGGCTTTGCAGCCGGGGAAAAACAATGAAATACATACCTTGTGACTCATGTAGAATGACACGTGACTCATAACAGGGTTGTATTAAACATTGAAAGCAAAATTATTATTTTCTGCTTAAAGCAACAATATGAAATTGGGCTTTGGTAAATACGAGGGAAACTCTTAAGAAAAGTATTGCAGCATTTTTGACGAAAATGTTTCACATGATTATTGGCGCTAATTAAAACTCACCTAGAAAGTACGACTTGAGGTCGAGACTAAGGAAGTCCTCTACGTCATGAGAGGTGTAGCCGACACCGAGAAGTACAGCCCACATTGCCCCTGCACTGGCTCCAGCAAGTTTCCTTATTTGCGGCCACACTCCGGCTTTCTCTAATACCTTAAAATCATTTTGAAAACAAGAAGAGCAAAACACATTAGATTTGTCATTCATTCATTCCAACGGCTTCCACCGGACCTTTTGTGATGTACCTCCAAATCAACCTCGTTCCCAAGGTGTGTCGAGCAGTACGAGGTTGACCGCTCTCTCACCCTGGTATTGGATCATTTGCATATCCAAACAATTTGGATACGTATGCAAATTTGAATAGTCTGGCTGTGAACATGGTGAATACTGAATGAGTACAACTTAACGTGTTTACGTTAGACTTTTGTACACCAGTCGTTGTCCAATCAGGGTCCAAGTAAGGAGTTTCCCTCCCAGGGTTTACTATTGTAAACATGGTTGGAAATAAAGTTAACCACGAGGTTGCCTCCAAATATTCCTGTCCAGCATGCAGCTTCCTATGTCACCATAGGTTATATTGGAATCTTCACATATAGTCGGTTGATGTATCTTTTGTTTGGCCTTTTTCCTATGCTTCTTTATGTGTTGGTTGCCACAGCACCAATTCTTACACCACTTGATTTATACTTCTCTTGCAATGTCCATCAAATTTAAGTCTCACAGTGATTTTAAGTAGATGATCGTAAAAAAACCGTATCAAGGGCTGACCATAGCAACCTGGTGTAGCAACCATCTAGGGACTTTTGAGTTATTGTTGTTATGGTCCATGTTTCGTAGCCATGCAACAAAACACTCTCTACAGTTGCAAGGAAAAGCTTTTTAAGTGAATTTAACTGTAGCTACATGTATACAAGATTGTATATTGCCTCAATGCAATAATAATGCATTGGTTTTCAATAATAGAATCATTTATATCATGTAGATTTCAATGAACATAATCCGTCCAACAAACTTGTCGATTTGTCAATTGTCAATGGTAGATGAAACTAAATTATACAACTTTATTAATTAAGCCCAGGCAATAAACACACTTAGGTAAAAAACCAATCGTTGACAAAAAATTCAGAATACCCTCTTAACCTATGGAAAGAGCTTGAAAGCATGCACTGACAACGTATCATGTTGCAACCTACAGGTCCGTCGCTTGGGGTTTTTAGAGGGGTTCACAGAGAAGCTCCACTGACCCTTTAATTAAAGCACATGTGTCACATTGGTAATGGTCAAAGACCAGTATCCACACTTGGTGTGACCCAACATATACATGAAATAAAAAAAACTGTGAAAGTTTAAGCTCATCAGTCCTAAGAGTCACGAGAAAAAAAAGTTGAAAACATTCTTAAATGTTTTCACTGTTTTCAAAGATTGAGTTTTGGACTCGCGAGATCAATTGTTTTACTCATTTCTCAAAAATTTAGCATTTCTAGCAAAACTATATCAAGGGAAGTTTCCCACCATGACCATCTTTATACCAGGTACGTTGTGTGCAAATCTGCGAACATTTATAGTTGTACTCTTACCAATATGTTTGCACACCCTTGTAAGCTGTAGGGATTACATGTGGTAGGCTTACGTGGTAAGTAACATACGATGAAGTGAAAGGTGTAGGCCTACGGATAAGCGGATAAGCTAGAATCCACTTTGTCAACAAGACAAGACATAACACAGACGGCACTGGCAATAATCGATAGTTTTTGGACCAACCATACTCGAATGTTATAGCCCCCAAGAAACCGTACACAACCACGCTGTACATTAAATCCACATAAGGCGAACTTAAAAAACAATTCATGTTTAGCGTCTCCGCCTGCTTCCTTTTTGGGGGCCGCATGAATTTTATTGTTATTCAAAATTCAAAATCCAATTCAAAATGAGATTTAAAAACCATACAAATGTCAACTGATACATCAGAAAATAAAATACTTGCAAGTCCTAACTTACAGCTTGTGCCGGTTACAGGGTAAAAACAAATCGTTTATTAGTTAAAAGTTTACATTTATTATTGTGAAAGTGAGCTACAGCATGCAGGGTTTTTAATACTGAACAAACTTTTAAAAAAAATAATAATAATAAAAATGTAAGCATGTTCAATGTATTGTCTAATATGTTTTGTTTTTTTCATTATTGTGTGTTGAACAATGAAAAACCAATGGTTGTGTATCATTTTTCAAAAGAATGGCAGGCATCTTGAAAAAAAAATATATATATATAAAAGCACCTCCCGCTTCCTTTATTTTTCAGGAACCCAGACGCTAAACATTAATTTTGTGTTTTATACTTGGCCTAAAACGGCAGCGATGAACAGGAAAAGAAGCCGCATGAAAACGTGTTTAGACCGTTGCCCATGGTGCTGGTTTTATTGTTTACATAATAAACACTTTTGAAAATCAGAGGAGAACATGCGATTTGCTGTTACCACTGACTAAAGAATGTTCTTTCATGCGGTGTTACCGCAAGCTAAATATACATTGATACCCCACCATGCAATGCCTTAAATCCTATATAGGTGAACATTAATAGACTCACGACTGATTGCATAATTAATAAGTTCCTTTTGAATGGGGCTCGCTCTAATAAGCCCAATTCAACATTTTTGCATAACCATTGATCGTCAATAATGGAATGACGCAGTGAGACTGACGGACATTTCAATCGATCCGCGGAATGTCGATAACTACAAGAAAGCCCCCGATCCACTTAGCTAAAGTTGGAGCACCACCCCCAGTGTTCCCTTGCATACCCCGATCCCGCGGTAGTAGATAAACAGCAGGACAAGTTCTTACCCGTTACCGTAAGCTTTGTATTATGTTATTCTACAGATCGTCTATTGCAACACAATAGACTTAGTATCTTTTGTGTACAAAAAGAAGTGACACTCTGGCATTCTGGCAGTCAAAATACCACACTGGTCATATGGGAAATATTACTTGTGTGTCATAGTTTCCACACACATCCATTGAGATAAAAAATAACCACAGTGCAATCTCTATTAACAAAGATTTAATGTTTTCTTCTGGTCAGCTGTGTACAAAATCTTTCTCCTTGGTGCCTTCAGCATGCTGTGTGACATTACACATGCCGCCGCCGGCATAAATTATGTGAAAGTGTTTGTATGTTTTGGGGTTTTTTTTAACAGCATCTTCTGTCGACAATCGTTCAGAAAAAACTTTCCTATATAAGCAAACATTATTTCGGCGAAAATCAGGCCAACATCAAACAGCGTATTCTGCTCTTGTCGAAAACATAGCGCCAGAGGACTGCGTTTGGCTTGATACTTCATTGCTTCAGATTCACTGATTGCTCATTTACACAGCTTCAAATTACAAGTTCCCATAAAAAGGAAACCATAAAATGTGGACGAGAAAAAAGCTAGAGGGCAAGTGAAATGTCAAGCCATATAACTAGTCACGCTGGCTAGTCAATGAAAACTACATGTAACGGGAAAACAGCGGCGTAACTAGGGTAAAATTTCAGTGGGCACAAGGGGGGTGCACCATTTTTTCCAAGGGGGCACTCCTGGCCAAGTTTCCGTTTGCCTTTTTCTTTAAAACAAGCCCATGCCCATAATCGGGGGGGGGGGGTCGGACGATACCCCTAAAAAAAATAAACATAACATATAAACTAAACAAATTAAATTATAAGAAATAAAGAAAAAAAAAGTCTGCAAAAAAATAGTAATTAAACAAGTCTGCATCGTAACTGTGCAACTAATAAATAACACACTAAGCAAAAAGTTTGTTCAGTATGTTTATCAACGTTAAATTATGACATTTATGGCATTAAATATCCAAAGATGTAAATAGAGGACGCAATGGGTGGCATACGCCGTCTGAGCATTAATATGCAGAAATAATATTGATACAAGGCTGTAATTGAGTTGTTTCAGATATAATAACCAATATCATAGCGCAAAAATGGTGCACCAAATGGCTTGAATTGGGCATTCTTTTTTCTACAAAATTTCGAACTTCTGAGAGGGGGCACATCCTCCTAAAACTCCCTCCTGCGTCGCATACGTGACGGGCGGTGCTAATGCGCCGATGTACATTTTCTTTCATATTCGCCCCCCCCCCAAAAAAAAAATAAATAAATAAAATAAATAAATAAATAAATCCTGGTTAAGGGCCTGAACAAGTCCCTTTTCATCGCCTTTTTTTATGTAACTTACTATTGTTTTTATAAGATAATCTGGCGTGAGGTCAGTGTAAAAAAATATATATATTTTCTGCATGTAAATGGAAAAAAAGTTTTAAAAACATCGAAATTATCTCATCAGAGCGTATAAAATGTAACATTTTACTCTGGAAATTTCTAATCACAAAAGTCCGGATTTCACATGGGGGGCACGGACATCAGATGGGGGAGGGGAAACGTGCCCCCCCCCTTAGTTACGCCACTGCGGGAGGCGAATTTCTTTTCCCAAACGACATTGCTATGATGACCTTTTTTTGTTTTTTCGATCGGAATGCGGATGTTGGAAAGAAATAAAATATATAAAAAAGATAAATAAAAAAAAAGTTTTTGGAAAAAAATCGCCTGCGGGAGACCCTGCGACAAAGGCAAGGCAATGACAGACCCCATTACACAGCGTGAAGCATTTGTTATACAAGTGGAACAGATTGGAGGGAATGTGTTGTCATCTTCCAGCATTATTACTACGACATTGGCAATTTAAAAAGCAGACGAACAGTGCCGAACGACTTATGAACAACAAATGGCGGTCGTTGACAGAAATATTGTTTCACTGTTCATTATAGCTTCCTCCATGATTATAGTACCAGCGTAATTACAACCTCATACCTGGGTCCATTTATAATATTGTACAAAGCGGTGGAAACGACCAACGGTGGGCACGTTCAAGGTTATATACCCCGTGGGGTACATCACTCATGTTCTCCTGAACCATGTATATCATTATATGCGTCTCTGTAGCACATCACGTGATTGGTTCTCGAACAAAGAAATTCACAATCTATTACCGTGATATTACAACTTGATTTGCTTGATTCAGATGGACTGAGGGCTGCACTATACAGTAAATGAATATGCTTTAACCCAAGGGCAAAGGAATTAGCAACAGTTTACAAAATAAAATGTAAATCACTCCTTACTCTGACAGCCCCAGCATAGGCCAGCCCCTTGTTGCCCCCTCCTTCAAATACGATGTTCTCGAAGGGATACACATAATCTTCAAGACAGATTATTTCGGGAGGGGAAGCCCCTGTTTGGAAATCTTCGGAGTCTTTAGTAACTAGAGAGGGAGAACAAAAACAAGGATAACAGTACAAAATATCACAAAACTAAGGAGCTCGAGGAATGCCATATCATAAACTCGCCTACTCGACTTATTTAATTTGTGGAACAAATTATTAATTCGACTGGTCGTCATATTTATCTCACTATACTCTAAAAACTACCAGAACAGAATTGACCCGGATTTCGGGTCCCTGTAGGGCCTGACCCATTTCCGAATCAGGCTGACCCGGTAACTGGTTAAAGAAATGGGAACTTAACGGCGGACTCTGTGTCAGTTTGAACCATTTCTTGGTCATTTTTGACACAGATTCCAGGTCATACTTGACCCAGAAATGGGTCAGGCCCCATGGGACCCGGAATCCGGGTCAATTCTGAGTCTGCCTTTTTTTTTCTTTTTTTTTTTTTTTTTTTTTTAGTGTACCAGACAGACCATGTGCAGCCTTCAGGTCTGTATTTGATGGTGTTCTGTTTTATCTCATCATTGATGCATATGATGTGATTATACTTACTACAGTGTGTATGGGCTCTTGTAGCAAGTTCTAATTGAAATAATAGTCAAACGAATGAACTATTGAAATTAATCTGGCATCTTCATTAAATTATAATATTTATAGACCTGAAAACTGAAATACTCCACAAAGAATAATGAATGGTGTCAAACAACTGCAAGCCTAACCGTGACCCAATAGAAAATAACAGCACTAATTTGTGTGTAGCCTTGAACGAGGCGTTGGAGTTTTGTTTTCAATTATTTATTAGGGTTTTGGGGTTGTTGTTTTTGGTTTTTTTTCTTTTTTCTTTCATTTGCTCCAATGCATCAAAAGGATGCTCAAACCGAGTTAACATTCAATATTGTTAACAAAGTTTCGGGTCAGCCTGACTCGGAAATGGGTCAGGACTCTTGAGACCCAGATTCCGGGTAAATTCTGACCAGGTTTTTTGTTTTTTGTTTAGAGTGCACCGGTTTTCCCTCGACATTCTCCCCGTTACTTACCAGTTCCGGGCCGCAGAGAACTTTGTGATGATGTTAAGTTACTCTGCACAACAATGGAGTTGAATTTCCTCCCATGTTGTTCGTGTATGGTACTAGGTAACTGTTCCTCGCCTTGCAAGAAAAGTGGGTTCTCAGAATCAACTGCTCTCCTCGAGCCACCACCGCCCATGATGACTGACTGGCCTTCGACCACTCCGTATCACTGTGTCTGTTCAATACTATTTCCCACGATTAAGGTTGGTCTCAGTTTGGAGTTATATTGTCATTACACACGTATTGCAATGCAACATTTCTCAAAATAAGATGGTCCCACGACTTGGCTGCTGGCGTCTAGCTTGGGGTTGTTGAACATCTAAAAAAAAAATTATACAAATCTGCTTGCATGATGCACACATCATATAGCCTAGGCTATATCGTTTCCACCAGCGCTCCACTTCTAGTATTGTGAAAAAACAGTGGTGGAATTCACAGCATGGCAGCAGCTACACAGAGCATTGACTTGAACCATGCTTGATTGATCGAAGCAGTAAATATGTGTTGTTGTCCTTGCTCAATGGACAAAAATGTTTTACAGTGCTTGGTAGGGATGTGTACGAAGTTCGTACGCCACTGCCCTTTATCGTGCATGTAGGCCTTCCTCAAACTTTGATGAAAGACGCACATTCACACGGCACACAACCATCATACAATTGCCGATCTCAATATTGTGTACAAATACTGACCGTGCATACAACTTGTTTATACTTAACAAAGGTAACCAGGCACGCGTCATTGTGCCGCGTGTTTGCGAGCTTCATTGCACTGGGCGTATATACAGGCATATCATTACTTAATAGATTTGCACGTGTTGTTTACTTTGGATAAATTGAAACTTAGAGAACGTGCGGTGGTTATAGTGAAAACACAATTTTTAAACATCACAAAAGCAATAAATTTAAAGGTATCGTACACGTTTGGTAATGACTCAAAACAAACATTAGCATAAAAACTTCCTTAGTAACAAGCAACGGAGAGCTGTTGAAAGTATAACACATTGTAGGAAACGACTTCCGCTGAAGTAACGTAGTTTTTGAGAAAGAGGTAATTTCTCATAATAATAAAACTGCAATAAGTTTTTATTCCTATCTGAAAGCACACAAATTTGTACAACAAGGGTGTTTTTTCTTTCATCGTTTTCTTGCAATTTCGATGACCAATTGAGCCCAAATTTTCACAGGCTTGTTATTTTATGCATATGTTGGGATCCACCAAGTGAGAACACTGGTCTTTGACAATTTCCAAACGTGTTCAGTGCCTTTAAACACTACGCCAGATTTAAGTGAGAACTAAATTACCTCTTTCTCAAAACTACGTTACTTCAGAGGGAGTTTTTTTTCACAATGTTTTATACTATCAACAGCTCTCCGTTGCTCGTTACCAGCAGCCTGCAGCTTCACTCTAAGTTGGAATCCTGCATTCGAACAAAGTATGGGGTGCACCCCACTAAATAAAATCACATAGCATACAGTGCAAAATGCTAAACATTCAAAAATGCTTTTAACAATACTTCGAAGTCTCAAAGCTTTTTACAGTAAAGTGAAAATTATCCATCGACTCCTAAACTTTTACCCTCTGCTCAATTTGACATGGGTTGTTCTAAGGCCCGTCGAGTTATTCTCCCTCCAATTGAAAACACCTTACACTTGTGTAAAACTTCTAAACGTCCGAGCATGAATCTTAAAAAAATTGCTCTACACCTCTCGGCAAATGGGAAAAAAATCAGGGGGCCTAGGTCATCCAAAATACTTCAAGTTGGAAGTCACATGCCCCAGGTAACAATTGTGAACAATTTTTACAATGTACCCCTTTTATTTGACTCTCAAATCTGTCTCATATTCATGAGACGCTCTGGTTTTTTTCTCCCTATTTAGCGGGGTGCACCCAGTACCGTCAAAACTTGCAGTAAACACCAAATACAAAGATTCTGATGGGGAAAATCTATCAAATTCGGTGATCCAGTTTCAGTGAAAAAAGGGCAATGGTTTATAATTATTGTCTGAGATTTTGTTCACGTATTTTTAATGGACTTGTTAAAAGACTGGACGCACTGAAAGGGTTATAATCAGAGAGCTTTCAGTCTTAAACCAATCAAATTTTGTTTATCAAACCGTACAGTTTAGTCTGTAAAAGATGATTTTGCATTGGCGGATAGGAGGAAAATGACATTACCTTGTAAACTTTGGCTATTCTTTCCAAAGAATAACGGTATTGCTTCGAGAACTCATGTATTGTCATGCTTGGTCTATGTTAATACTAACTGGATAGAGAGATGTGCCGAAGAAAGTGCGAGATATAAAAGCAAAAACGCATTCATAAAGAACGCAAAAAGGGACACTCAGGGAACGTTAATGAAATAAAGATCGTATTTAACAAAACAATAAAGGCATACAAATGAAGAGATTTTATTTTCCGTCTGCGTTGAAAACGTGGCTCCTTGGCGTGAGACGGCAGATCCCGTATAGTTTATTCCATGTAAGGGCATGATCATCAGTGTTGGTACAATATTTTATAAATCAGTGATATGGTGTGATTCAATCCCACACAATTCGGTGTTTCTGGATAAAATTATCAGTATAACTTATTGTTTGAATAGATATAACAGCATAAGACAAAACGGCAACACGTGTTAAAAACAATTTAAATAAAAACGGCAAGACGATTCAGATGAAGGCATTCGTTTTGTATTATTGTATATAAGTTTTTTAGAAAAAAGGTTGTATAATGACATGTTTTATAAGCAATCCTAAATACAGAATGGTCTTACAACTGATTTGTGCAGTCTACTGCTCAAACTTAAGAGAAAGAAAACCAAAAACAATGCTTACCGATAGGCCTACAACTCAACTCAAACATGACATCGTAAGTACATAGAACTCGACAAGAAACAGATCGCTGCGTCACATGGAGGAAGGAGTTTCACTTATGACCACCTTTAGCACTTGTTCCGTCCCAACTTGAGAATCACCCCAACTATAGTTGGGACCGGGCCCTAACTTGAGTGTTACAGCTGTAGCTGTGATCCCAGGATTCACCCATGACTGTGCAGGGGAACGGCTGGCATACCCAGTCACTAAAAGTTCTGCTGATGGCAGGTGGCACCGTTGGGTGATACCATGGAGGAATTCCTCCATGGTGATACTGATAGAGGATGGATCAGATTATTGTCAATTTTGTTCCGAGTTTTTCCCTGATAATTACCAAATATCACGTACGGGCATCGAAGTGAATCGAGAAACCTGATGATCGAAAGTTACTAAGTAGAGAGGCTCATGGAGTGACTGACTTATCGCGGTTATCCCTATATAGATGCCAGGCAGTCCCCAGCTATGTAGTTGGGCCGTCCCAACTGTAACACTCTAAGTAGGGACTGGTCCCAACTATAATTGGGACGATTCTACAGTTGGGACGGAACACGCTGACTGAGACGAAGCAAAGCCCCGTATGATGATGATGTGTTTTACTTTTGCTATAGCAACTTTAGTAAAGTTCAGAGTCCTACACTCTCGCAAGGAAACGAAAGTTCACCCGCTTTGTCAAGACGACCTTTGTCATTATTGTGAACCGGTTGGAACTACGCAATTATTGGGTCAATGTATACTTTTCTGGTAGGCCTACTGGTAACGCTTCACCGATCTTCAATAGGCTATTGACTGAAATAGGGATCGTTCTGTATTTATAAGCCTATGTTTTCCCAGGCCGTGTTTCACAAAAAGCAGCTTATTTCATTGCCATGCATTCGCATTCCTTTTAGAGACCATTCATTTCTGTATAATCATCACAAAACGCCCATATTGGCAAAGTAATTGCTGACATTGCCGATCTGGCAGTATTAATGGAGCTGTAACTTAGTCCAGCATCAAACACTATTCTGCTAAAAAATTAAGGCATTGCCTATGGTTGGTTTTATGGGGTTGATATTTCCCCGAGAACAAAATAATTCCCATTTCAGGGAGCTGGAATATTGCTTTTTGGTCTCGCTTCTCCATGAGGATATTATAATGTCAGACACCCTTGCCGAAAGGTCCTTGTCTTTAAGACGTTCCCGGATAAATGGCAAGCTAGCAGACACATCTTGGGATGAAGTGGGTGTATTGCTTGCTTGTCTTGTGGCAACTCTAGTGGCACCATGGAGGATGGGATTAGCACTGGGTCTGTTGTGCATCAGGCTTGGGTACCAACATTGGGTAGGCCAGTTTTGCACTATCAGAAGCCCTTCGGCACTGTCGTCCATGATCTTCTGGAGAACTCTTCTGATTAAGCTGAAAGGTGGAAAAGCATAAAAATGTTAAGTTTCCCATGATATCATGCGTCTAGTTTCCAAGAAACATACGGCTTAATCTGATAATTCAATCTTGACGCAAATAGATCAATATCAGGTTCGATAAATTGCCGACTTAAAGGCACTGTACACGTTTGGTAATTGTCAAAGACAGTGTTCTCACTTAGTGTATCCCAACATATGCATAAAATAACAAGCCTGTGAAAATGTGGGCTCAATTGGTCATCGAAGTTGCAAGAAAATGATGAAAGAAAAAACACCCTTGTTGTACAAATTTGTATGCTTTCAGATTAGGAATAAAAACTTCTTGCAATAAGTTTTTTATTATTTTAGTGAGAAATTACCTCTTTCTCGAAAACTACGTTACTTCAGAGGGAGTCGTTTCATACAATGTGTTATTCTATCAACAGGTCTCCGTTGCGTGTTACTTGGTCAGTTTTTATGCTAATATTTGTTTTGAGTCATTACCAAACGTGTACGATAATAATAATAATAATAATAATAATAATAATAATAATAATAATAATAAAGAGAGATTTATAAAGCGCAAAACAGTTGCAGATCGGTTCCGCCCTTTAACCGTTGAAAAATTTGTGGCCTAAGCATCCACTCTGCATCTATATTTATTTCCTTGATTCAATATCTGCGATTGATTTCTGTTTTCCAGGAATGTGTGCAGCACTGAGCCACAGTTTGTGCTCTTTGGCCCACATCCATATTTGCTGTGTAAGTTTATTACAGCTTTCTGAGTGCATTCCACCCATATTATTAATGTATGCAACAGCTGTAGTGTTGTCAATATATAAACGTACATGGTCGGTTTTCATATCTTTGCAAAACGATTTTACTGCAAAGAATGATGCCAATAGTTCCAAGTAGTTAATGTGAGCTTTGGATTCTTGAGGTGTCCAATAACCTCGCGTACGCATGCCAGTATTCCTGCATTACACCGGGAAAAGTTGATACTATCGTGCCAAGAACTTGGGCTACTTCTCGAATTATAGGAGTATCTTTTGTTTCCAAGGACTGACAAGAAATTTTTAAATTCCTTGATTTTTCTGGTGTCAAACTGACTGACAATTCCCTCAA
Source organism: Plazaster borealis (assembly GCA_021014325.1). NCBI lineage: Eukaryota > Metazoa > Echinodermata > Asteroidea > Forcipulatida > Labidiasteridae > Plazaster > Plazaster borealis. Next base: position 8,971,401 of record CM037467.1, read on the forward strand.
ACCCCAGAAAGGTTATTGTTTGTGTGGGAACGCAAACTGATTTCTGGTCATGAATTATGAACCCCGCTTGGGTCATAGTTTAGTTGCCTTTTAAAGTAATTGCAACATTCATCAAGTGTCTCTCCGTATAATAAGGAGTCATCAATATAATCCTTGGCCTCTAAAGAGCAGAATAAATTGGTTTTAATACTGCTGTAAAGACACGTGGTGCTGAAGCAAGGCCATTTGGAAGGGATGTGTATTGATAAACATTTGTTCCCCACTGAAATTTGAGGTAGCCTACTTTCTATGTTCATACGCAATTGGCACTGAATAGTAAGCATCACGTAAATCAATGGATCCCATGTGGCAATCTTTTGTCATCATGTGTATTGCAGACTGCAAAGTTTCCATCTTAAAATGTCGGTATTTGACATGCTTATTCAGTGCCTTTAAATTCAGTATCATTCTGTACGATCCATCTTTCTTTGGTCGTAGAAATATGTTTGAAAGAAATTCTTCAGGCTCATGAGTTGTGACTTCAATCACTCCTTTGGTCAACAATTTTGTAATTTCTTGTTGCACAAGCATTCCCTCGTGAGCACTGACGGCATACTGCTTTGGTATGAATTTTTGTCTTGGTGGCGTTTCAAACTCAATATTCATTCCTTTTACAATATTTAAAATATTTTGGTCAGAAGTTAGCCTTTTCCAAGTGGGCAAATAATATTTGATTCTGCCTGCCACGAATGAGTTTATATTACTTTCACAAGAGTTACTGACCTTGCCGCCCTGTAATGATGTGCTTTGGGCAGTTAGGATGGTTGGGTGCTTTGGCCCCGTTTGTTGTACGGTCGTTTTCGGACATAGCTTCTGGAGGGGTAGTGGCCCCTTTGGTTGTACTGGTTGTACTGGGTTCCTCCGTACTTTTTTTGCTCGAGTATGATATCTGCTTGCGGAGTTGTAGCCAAAGCCTCTGCGGTGGCCCGAACCTCGGAAATCACCACCTCGGCCAATTTTGTGCCCTACTTTATTAGTAGCATAAATGTCCTTGACTTCTTTGGTCAAATCATCCCCAAACAGTAACTTTGTGATGGGAACAGGTGGCGCACATAGGCGCTGATACTGGGCATTCAAATCAGGACGCATGAGTTCCCTTCTACGAAGGTTTGGTTCAATATTGGCATCGGCCATTAAAGTCATTGAGTCCATAGCTAATTTAACGTCTTCTTTTGCGTTATTATCTTTGGACAACAGTTTGTCCGTCAGTTGAAGCAATGGAACAAATGCAGAAACTAGTAGCTTTTGTAGCCTTATAAATTTCAGGTCTCTAGACCGAGTGCTTGGTTTAAAGGCACTGTACACGTTTGGTAATTACTCAAAATATATATTAACATAAAAACTGACTTGGTAACGAGCAACAGAGAGCTGTTGATAGTTTAAAACATTGTGAGACACGACTCCCTCTGAAGTAACGTAGTTTTTGAGAAAGAGGTAATTTCTCACTAAAATAATAAAAACTTCTTGTAAGAAGTTTTTATTCCTATCTGAAAGCACATAAATTTGTACATCAAGGGTGTTTTTTCTTTCATCATTATCTTGCAACTTCGATGACCAATTGAGCCCAAATTTCCACAGGCTTGTTATTTTATGCATGTTGGGATACACCAAATGAGAACACTGGTCTTTGACAATTACCAAACGTGTACGATGCCTTTAAGTAATGCCCACTATTGTCTTGATCAGTTCTTTGCAATTCTGCGGGCGACAATACATTTTCTGTTTGTCTATCAATTTCTCATCTGACAACTTGGTAGTGAGTATTACTCGTAATGACTGCAAGTTTGTCTCTTATTTTAGGGCCAACCTTATCAAATGCTTTGTATGCTTGTTCAATATCGCCCAACATATCATCTTCTGAGACTACTTCTCCCTCAGAAAGGAGATGGTTTAATTCTGCTTCACTATCAAATTCGTTTGTGGCAGAGTCTGGCACAATAATGGCTGATTTCAGCTTTTTGGCCATTGGACCTGCACTAGTCTTGCTAGTACTTGTACTAGCCACATCACGTTTCATTTGCATTTCTTGCTTCTTGTTTGCAGTTAGGAATGCGCTGGTCAATTCAGCAAACCCAGCTTGCATTGTTTGTATTAAACACCCGCTAAGCTCCTGCCACGGTTGGGTGGAGCTAGCCAAAGGATCTATGGGCTGTGCCCTGCCCCCATTTTCGCCTTTTTTGACATTTTTGTCGTATTTTGGGCCTTGTTTTCTTCACCACAGTTTTTGTTGGAAACGAAACCCCTGATTGTTGAGTCGGAGAAATAGCCATTGGGTTAGTATCATGTAGGCTCTGCGGTAGATTGCTCCCAGGCCTCGAAAACCCTATGCCGCGATGGCGTTGGGTGTGGCGACAAATCTGATAAATATTGTCCAATTCTAGGACGCTGTCAATAAATGCTTCAACCATACTATTAGCAGCAGAAGAAATCAAGAGGTATTATGTTTTACCTTAAAACAATTTGTTACTGCAAGTAGAGCATGCAGGCGCGGATCCAGGGGGGCGTGGGGGCGCACGCCCCCCCTTTTTAATATAAAAAAAAAAAAAAAAAAAGAGGGAGAAAAGAAAAAAAGAGGGAGAGAGAGAGAGAAGGGGAGGGAGAAATGGGGCAACAAACTTCATTTATCATTTTGCTGCTTGGTATATTTTCACGCCCCCCCGTTTGGAAAATCCTGGATCCGCCCCTGGCATGTACAGTAGGTACACAGGCTTTGGCCTGTGTGCACTGAGTAACGATGGAGCAGGACGGATACGTCCGTTCTGCAGCTGGCTAGATCGCACAATGACGGTTGCTGGCTGGTAAGCGTTATCTCACGTGGTCTCTGGAGTGACGTCATGATGGTAAGGTGGAATCCAAGCTACATACAGTGCAAAATCCCGGGATTAAGTACCGACACTAACTAGCACAGTTGGATAAGTGCCGGGACTGTTTCACGCTCAGACGCCCCGGTCTGGGTTCGAGCCCGGCTGACCCTACATTATAGGTACAAGATTGCTGGATGTGGCTACAGCGTGACTGGGGTTCTGTCTTGTGTCCTCCCCTGATGGGCAGCGCCAATTCAAAGGTTAGGATCGGAAACAGGGGAGGACATGCTGTGGGTCGGAGGCCATTGCCATAAGGGAACTAGGGAAGCCGGATAGGGGCCAGTGTGTGCTATTAAACTGATTCCGGTGCCTGAAAGCCTGACAACCACAGCGTAACTTTTTACCATTTTTATCTAGGTTCAATTTGTACTTTATTTTGTGTTTTTTATGCAACAACACAATAAAAGATACACAGAATATTGCAGGGATTGTTTAATATTTGCGTTGCATTTATTTTGGAGGCCTTCGGAGGAGCAACCTCAAAGGGGCCGACAGCGCTCCGTTCCCCACCAACTGGCCGGATAGACTCGGTCCGTGATCAAAGGAGGATCGAGAGAGCACATCGGGCATGGGTCTTCCTAAGGTCGCGGGCCCCGGCGGGACCCTTGCTTGCCTGGGTGGCACGGGGGTCCTCCAGGAAGACGGCAAACGGAGTTGGAGGCTTTATGAGGAGCAACTTCAAAATATTATTTTTTTTTTTTTTTTTGGTGGGGTCCAACTTTTAACATTATTGTGTTTATTTTGTATCTGTCTAGTATAGAATATTTTAAGGGCCTACAAAATATTCATGAGGCCGTCGATTCGTTTTATTCCCAATTCGCCGTATTTTTGACCGCATGAGGGCGTATGTAAACCGAATTCACGTGATACAAAATAAGTAAACAAACTGGGTTGTTGCATTGCTGTTATTATTATGTTGATGTATTTCGTCATTGATGCAAGAAAACTGCATACAGGCAATTAAAGTAAGATGAAACTGTTATTGTGATGCGAAAGGGTGCACCACACTAAATAGGCCACAATTCGTGCGCCAAACTGATTATCATATTTTGTAGGCCCTCAAAATCTGTTGAATAATAACGTTTTGGGGGTCATGCAACCGATTATCATGACGAGTTACCACAACCTGGGGGTTCTGTGCTTCAACCTTTGAGGAGAATATTGATAAATTTAGGCTTTAAAGTTGGTCCTATTTGGCTTAGGAATTGGATAAGTTTTTCACGAAAACTGGCAGCAAATCGGTTTGGGAAAAAAGCACATATTCGGGTAACCAACACTAACCCTAACCCTTTCGGTCGGGGGTGTTGAATTCTGGGGTAGACCTAATTAGCAAAGATTCCAAACGGCTGACCTGCCAAAAATTGAAAGGAAATCTGACGTTTAGTTGTCCGAAAACATGTTTGATTGTTTTTAAGAGGCTGCTGAGAGAGACTTTAACTATTATTTTTTTGAGTATATTTGAATATTAAGCATTTAGCATTGGTTGCTATGGGATCTTATTTAGGGTGGTGCACCCAAGATAGTTCCCTGATGAAAACGCCCGCCCTCCCTCATGCGGTCAAAAATAGTCAAACAAATTATGGTCAATTAGTTGGTTTGCACCCAGGTGGACTCCAAGCTACATACAATGTAAAGTCCCGGGATTAGGTATAGACACTTTAGCGCAGTAGGATAAGTGCCGGGACTGTGTCATGCTCAGACGCCCGTCTGGGTTCGAGTCCGGCTACCCCTAAAATAGGTACATGATTGCTGGATGTGGCTACGGCGTGACTGGAGTCTGTCTTGTGTTCCTCCCCTAAATGGGTAGAGCCGAGAGGCCAGGAATCAGAAACAGGGTAGGACATGCCGTGGGTCGGATGCCACGCCTCATGGGAACTATGGAAGCCGGTAAGGGGCCAGTGTGTGCAATCCGGCGCATGAAAGCCTGGCAACCACAGCGTAACTTGTCACCCTCTTTGCCAGATTCAATTTGTACTTTTTTTTGTGTTTTTTGATGTAAAAACACAATTAAAGATACAAAGAATAATGCAACATTGTTTAATTTGCGTTGCATTTAATTTTCGAGGCTTTCGGAGGAGCAACCTCAAGGGGGCCGGCGGCGCTCAGTTCCCCGCCAACTGGCCGGACAGACTCAGTCCGTGATCAAAGGAGGATCGAGAGAAAACACCGGGCAAGGGTCATTTTTGTTTGAGTATTTCTGAATACTTAGCTTTTAGCATTGGTTGCTATGGTAGTTTAGTGTGGTGCACCCAAGTAATTCCCTGGTGAAAGCGCCCTCCCTCATGCGCTCAAAAATCATTATGGTTAATATAGTTGGTTGCACCCGTATGATGTGGTTTCCAGGCTTAATATAATGTAAAGTACCGGAATTAAATATTTTTTAAGTATTTTGACTATTTAGCATTTAGCATTGATTAATATGGGAGGTTTTTTTTAGTGTATGCCCAAATAAATAAAGGTTTAATGGGGATCGGACTTACTCCGAAAATTAAAACTAACCAAATTGTTGATTACGTGTGTACAACGCACGCTGTCAATCATTCTTTGTGTGTAAGGTCGTTAACCCTAGTGGGCGGTACTAGAATGATCTAGAGTAGTACTTTCTAGAAAACGACACAAATCCTTTATATACGGGCTGGGGGTAAATCTAGGACAGGACACAAATACTCAAGACTGGTGGAAGCTACGACTTCTGTGGTTGTGATTCAACTCATTGGAGGAGCTTGTGATAGAGTTCGCTTTTGACCGAGTGCAGTTAAAGAGCTTAATTTAAATCCGGAAAGGACATTTTCGAACTTAATCTACAGTTCGGTATTTAGGGGTCTTTTCCCTATATTTTGCGGCGGGTGTCAGATTGTGTGCCCGTCGTTGTTTCGTCTTCTTCTGGACATTTTATCGGAGTGAGTTTACCCCGTGATAGCTCAAAGTCAAATCGGCAAAGAACTGATTTATCGCCCCTGGCGTTTATCGTTTTAGAGCCAGTGTATGTGATCCTCGCTGTATCTTCTGTTGCCGTGATCCTCGCCTATATTTCATCCCTGTTGACGCATTAGCCCGTAAGATTACTTATTTTGTATAAGATCATTTTTAATGTACACTTGTTTTACTCAATCATTGTACGTTTGTTAAACCCAATAGGTATTTGAAGTGGCTGACAGTTTCATCATTAAATCACTTTGATTCTGTGTTCTTTACATCAGTGTCACCTTGTTTGATTTCTTTGTTGCATCTGAGAAAATTCAGGCTTTTTTGAGTGATTTATATTCACGGATAGTTTGGAGATTTTTGGATCGTAACAAATTGGGGGCTTGTCCGGGAAATCGAACAAAAAATAAGCCGTGCTACATTTCTGTGTACAATTGTCAAACAAGGTTGCACTTTTTATTGTTGCTAGTCTGTAGCGTTGTATAAAAATGGCTAGTGTGTTTGATGTACAAGCTTTCGTTGATTATGAAGACTTGTCATTCGATAAGTTGCAACAGTTAACAAAAGACGAGTTGCACGAAGTTGCCAAACACGTTCATGTAGAAATTGCTAGAAGTGCCAAAAAGGCAAAACTAGTGAACGTTCTAGCGGGAAGACTGAACTTAGAGTTGTCTCAGTCTCCGCAAACTGTTGATCGAGAAACTGAGCTTGCAAAAATTGAGCTTGAAAAGGAAAGGCTCAGGCTTGAGTTTGAAGAAAGAGAAAAGGAAAAAGAAAGAGAAGAAAAGGAAAAAGAAAGAGAACTACGAAGGCTTGAACTTGAACTTCAAGAAAAAGAAAAGGAACGAGAATTTGAACTGCGTAAGCTTGAATTAGAAGTGGGTTCAAAGAAAGGCAAGGAGAAAACTCCAATTGATTTTGAATTGAGGTTGGTGCCAAAATTCAACGAACACGATGTTGATACGTATTTTCTGTCGTTTGAGAAGATTGCCAAAAATCTTAGTTGGCCTGAGAAATATTGGCCTTTGCTCCTGCAGAGCACTTTTGTGGGTAAGGCTCAGAAAGTCTATGCCACACTTTCAGAGGACCAGTGTAGTAAATATTCTACGGTTAAGGCATCCATTTTAAATGCGTATGAGTTGGTTCCTGAGGCGTATAGACAGAAATTTAGAAAACTGACTAGATTGAATGGCCAGACCTTTGTTGAATTCGCCAGACAGAAGGAAATTGTTTTTGATCGATGGTATCAGTCTCTCAAATGTGAGAAAAATTTTGAGGAGTTAAAATAAGTGGTCCTCATGGAAGAATTCAAAACCAGTGTCCCTCTGAGTATCAAAACCCATTTGGAAGAACACAAGATCACCAAATTAAAGAAAGCTGCAGTGGTAGCTGATGATTATGAATTAACTCATAAAATGAGTATGGGCAAAACTAATTTCCGGTCAAAGGGTTTTTACCAAAATACTAAGGGCAAGTCAGGTTCAGAGGCGCAGTCTAGCACTGGAAGTCCATATTCATGGGATAGAAAGCCTTCATCACCGAGTGGAGCCAAGGACGACCAGAGGAAGTCTTTTCCTCCGTGTGATTACTGTCATAAGAAGGGTCGCACGAAGGCGAGATGTTTCAAGTTCATCGCTGACGAGCGAGGGCGGTCTGAAAAGCCTGTCGCTTTTGTCCGTAAGGACACTCTACTTCGTAGGAAGTCCGGTGAGGCCGATGGCAACCGTGTTTCTTCTTCGAAGATATCTGATGAAATCAACAAAGTTGATGAAATCTACAAAGATTTTGTTCATTGTGGTGATGTGTCGTGTGTGTCTGATGTAGCCGACAGTCCAGTTGTTATCCTAAGGGATACAGGCGCGTTACAGTCACTGATGCTGGATGATGTGTTGTCATTGTCTCCAGACAGTTCGCTAAATGCGACAATGTTGATTCAAGGTATTGGGGGTAATTTTATGCCTGTCCCGTTGCACAGGGTAAATTTGAAATGTGATTTGTTCACTGGCCCTGTGGATGTTGGAGTTGTTCCTAGTCTACCGATGAAAGGTGTCGGATTATTGCTAGGTAATGACGTTGCGGGAGGTAAAGTGTCGGCATCCCCTATTGTCTCTGGTGAACCTGTGGATGAGCCAGAAATTCATGCTTTGGAGGAAGAGTTTCCAGAAATCTTCCCCGAATGTGCAGTGACGAGATCTCAGATGAAGCAAACGGAAAAGGAGGTTGCAGAGTCAGTGCCTATAGAGGAGGACTCTGGTGTTTGGCTGGCTGAAACCTTTTTCAATGATTTAGAGGAAAAGGAGGGAGTGTCTCAAAATGCTAAGTTTAGCCGATCCTCGCAGCAGAAAGCGGACCCAGATCTGAGGAAGCTCACCCAGAGAGCGTGTTCTGAGGAAGAGGCTCAAGGGGTTCCGGAATGCTACTACGCCAAGTCTGGCGTGTTAATGAGGAAATGGAGACCTACCCAGAAACCAGCTGATGAAGAATGGAGTATTGTTCATCAAATTGTTGTTCCTCCATGTTACCGTGATGAGATCTTGAGAATCGCTCACGAAATTCCGGTTGCGGGTCATCTTGGTATCAGAAAGACTCAAGCTAGAGTCATGGCTCATTTTTATTGGCCTAAGCTACATCAAGATGTAGTGGAATTCTGCAAGACGTGCCATACGTGTCAGATGGTGGGAAAGCCACAGCCATCGATCAAGCCTGCACCGATGATACCGATTCCTGCGTTTGATGAGCCGTTTACGAGGGTCCTGGTGGATTGTGTGGGTCCTCTACCGCGGACGAAGTCCGGGCATCAGTATTTGTTGACCATAATGGATTTGTCAACCAGATTTCCAGAGGCCATTCCACTGAGGAAGATAACAGCCAAAGTTGTTGTTGAGGCTCTTATGCAGTTTTTCACAAGATATGGTTTACCGAAAGAAGTGCAGTCCGATCAGGGGTCTAACTTCATGTCGGGTGTGTTTCAGAAGTTCTGCGTGAGCTGGGAATCAAGCAGTTAAAATCATCTGCATATCATCCGCAGTCTCAAGGAGGTCTAGAGAGGTACCACCAAACCCTCAAGAATATGATAAGGGCTTACTGCGAGGATTTCCCAGAAGATTGGGACAAAGGAATTCCTTTCCTGTTGTTTGCAACCAGGGACTCGCCGAACGAGTCAACTGGTTTTACTCCGTTTGAGTTGGTCTACGGTCATGAGGTGAGGGGGCCTTTGAAACTCATTAAGGAGAGGTTTTTGTCAGAGGATGAGGAGACCAATCTGCTCGACTATGTGTCGAACTTTAAGGAGAGGTTGTCTAGGGCATGTTCTGTGGCACAAGAACATCTGAAAGTATCTCAACGGGTCATGAAGACGAGAGCAGACAGGAAATCTGAAGTCCGCATCTTTAAACCCGGCGAAAAAGTGCTAGTGCTGTTGCCTCTGCCTGGCGACCCCCTTAAAGCAAAGTTTAGTGGGCCCTACTGTGTCAAAAAGAAACTCAATGATGTCAATTACGTAATCAGTACCCCAGACCGAAGAAAAAGCCAAAGAGTTTGTCATGTTAACATGCTCAAGAAGTATTATGAGCGTGATAATTCTGGCCAGCCTGTGGGGGTAGCTGTCATTGAGGCAAAACCTGACGATGACAACTCATGCAATGAAGACTTGGAGACAAAAACGTCTGAACTTGAATTTTTAGCTGTTCAGCTTTCTAACTCTGAAACTCTTGCTAATTTGGACGAAATCCTTGTTTATTTGCACAATGACCAACAGAAAGATTTATCAAACCTACTCCAGAGGTACAAGCAAGTTTGTTCTGACAAACCAGGTCGTACGTCGGTAGCAGTTCATGATGTTGATGTAGGAAAGTCAAGACCTATAAAACAAGCTCCCTACCGACTTAACCCGGACAAGTTAGACAAGGTTCGGGAGGAGGTTAAATTCATGATAAAACATGACATTATCGAACCTAGTCAGAGTTCTTGGAGTTCTTCCATTGTCATGGTACCAAAGCCAGACGGTACTCTTAGATTTTGTATAGATTATAGAAAAGTCAATGCAGAAACTAAGACGGATTCTTATCCGATCCCGTGGTTGGAAGATTGTATTGATCGAGTGGGAAATTCGGCGTTTTCCAGTAAAATAGATCTGTTGAAAGGTTATTGGCAGGTGCCCTTGACTGACCGAGCCAAAGAAATTTCCGCTTTTGTGACACCCGATGGTCTCTACCAATGTAAAACAATGCCCTTTGGGATGAAAAACGCCCCGGCTACGTTTCAGAGAATGATGAGCCAAGTCATTGCTGGGCTGGACAATTGTGTTGTCTATATTGATGACATTTTGGTATACAGCGATAACTGGAAAGACCATCTGAAACACTTGGGTGCCCTGTTTGAGAAGCTTTGTAAAGCAAACTTGGTGGCGAATCTCAAAAAGAGTGAGTTTGCCAAAGCAACGGTGACCTACTTAGGTCATGTGGTCGGTCAGGGTCACGTGCTACCCCGAGTAGCAAAGATCAAAGCTATTCAAGAATTTCCCATGCCCACAGGAAAGAGAGAATTGATGAGATTCCTGGGTATGAGTGGATTTTACAGAAAGTTTGTTCCAAACTTTAGCACCATTGCGACTCCATTGACTCAACTTTTACGGAAGAATGTAAAGTTTGTTTAGTCTGACTCTTGTCAAAAGGCGTTTGATAATTTAAAGGCCATTCTGACAAACGAACCAGTTCTGGCTGCACCAAATTTTGACAAGGCGTTCAGAATAGCCATTGACGCGTAATGTTGGTGTCGGAGCAGTTTTGCTCCAAGATGATGAGTCTGGAATCGAACGACCTATCAGTTACTTTTCAAAGAAACTGAACAAATACCAGGCAAAATACTCCACCATCGAAAAAGAGGCGTTAGGTTTAGTTCTTGCCCTACAACACTTTGAGGTGTATGTAACGAATGATGCTGGGGAGACGATCATTTATACTGATCATAACCCACTTGTGTTTTTGGAGAAATTCAAAACCAAGAACCAGAGGTTATTCCGCTGGAGTTTGATTTTGCAACCATATCCACTCAAGATTGTTCATATCGCTGGGAAGAGCAATGTAATTGCGGATGCTCTGTCCAGAGTTTAGAATAATGTACTTAAACACAATTGGTATTATTTCTGATGTGCTAAACCAGTAACAGTGTTTGTAAGATTATTGCTGTTAGCAGATTATGGTAAAATGTCTAAGTCGGACGTAACTAAACTGCTTTAATTTTAAATAATTTTGAAATTTATGTTAACATTCCTTTTTGAAACGAAAATTTCCTTATGTAAATTTTCTTATTTTATGGGGGGAGATGTTATGAGATCCTAATACATGTACATTGGTTACGTGTGTTCAACGCACGCTGTCAATCAATCTTTGTGTGTAAGGTCGTTAACCCTAGTGGGCGGTGCTAATAGAATGATCTAGAGTAGTACTTTCTAGAAAACGACACAAATCCTTTATATACGGGCTGGGGGTAAATCTAGGACGGGACACAAATACTCAAGACTGGTGGAAGCTACGACTTCTGTGATTGTGATTCAACTCGTTGGAGGAGCTTTTGGTAGAGTTCGCTTTTGACCGAGTGCAGTTAAAGACCTTAATTTAAATCCGGAAAGGACAGTTTCGAACTTAATCTACAGTTCGGTATTTTGGGGTCTTCTTCCCCATATTTTGTGGCGGGTGTCAGATTGTGTACCCGTTGTTGCTTCATCTTCTTCTGGACATTTTTCGGAGTGAGTTCGGCCCGTGATAGCTCATAGTCACATCGGCAAAGAACTGTTTTACCGCCCCTGGAGTTGATCGTTTTAGAGCCAGTGTATGTGATCCTCGCTGTATCTTCTGTTGCTGTGATCCTCGCCTGTATTTCATTCAGGTTGACGTATTAGCCCGTAAGATACTTATGTTGTATAAGATCCATTTTAATGTACACTTGTTTTACTCAATCATTGTACGTTTGTTAAACCCAATAGGTATTTTAAGTGGCCGATAGTTTCATTATTAAATCACTTTGATTCTGTGTTCTTTACATCCGTGTCACCTTGTTTGATTTCTTTGTTGCATCTGAGAAAATTCAGGCTTTTTGAGTGATTTATATTCACGGATAGTTTGGAGATTTTTGGATCGTAACAATAGATTATAGAAAAGTCAATGCAAAAACTAAGACAGATTCTTATCCGATCCCAAGGTTGGAAGATTGTATTGATCGAGTGGGAAATTCTGCATTTTTCAGTAAAATAGATTTGTTAAAAGGTTATTGGCAAGTGCCCTTGACTGACCGAGCCAAAGAGACTTCAGCATTTGTGACACCCGATGGTCTCTACCAATGTAAAACAATGCCTTTTGGGATGAAAAACGCCCCGGCTACGTTTCAGAGAATGATGAGCCAAGTCATTGCTGGGCTGGACAATTGTGTTGTCTATAGACGATGTGACCTCTGACGTCATTCGAAAATCATAACATGATGCGCGCGCACGTCGCCGGGCAAAACCTTTGTGTACTGACAGCCACCTACAAAGGACAGGCAACGTTACCATGGGTACGCGTCTTCTTGCCCGGCGGAAACATGACTTTTGTCAACAGAGGGCGGTTTGAATGTAAACAGAGGTCACATCGTCTATATTGATGACATTTTGGTATACAGCGATAGCTGGAAAGACCATCTGAAACACTTGAGTGCCCTGTTTGATAAGCTTTCTAAAGCAAACTTGGTGGTAAATCTCAAAAAGAGTGAGTTTGCCAAAGCAACGGTGACCTACTTAGGTCATGTGGTCGGTCAGGGTCACGTGCTACCACGAGTAGCAAAGATTAAAGCCATTCAAGAATTTCCCATGCCCACAAGAAAGAGAGAATTGATGAGATTCCTTGGTATGAGTGGGTTTTACAGGAAGTTTGTTCCAAACTTTAGCACCATCGCGACTCCATTGACTCAACTTTTACAGAAGAATGTGAAGTTTGTTTGGTCTGACTCTTGTCAAAAGGCGTTTGATAATTTAAAGGCCATTCTGACAAACGAACCAGTTCTGGCTGCACCAAATTTTGACAAGGCGTTCAGAATAGCCATTGACGCCAGTGATGTTGGTGTCGGAGCAGTTTTGCTCCAAGATGATGAGTCTGGAATCGAGCGACCTATCAGTTAGTTTTCAAAGAAACTGAACAAATACCAGGCAAAATACTCCACCATCGAAAAAGAGGCGTTAGGTTTGGTCCTCGCCCTACAACACTTTGAGGTGTATGTAACGAATGGTGCTGGGAGACGATCATTTTTATAGTGGCGTGTCGTGGCCGAGCGGATAAGAACACCGAACTCAAGCTCTGGTGTTTCTGATCAGCAGAGTGTGGGTTCGAATCCCAGTCGTGACACTGGTGTCCTTAAGCAGAGACATTTAACCACATGCTTCGTCCTTCGGATGGGACGTTAAGCCGTAGGTCCCGTGTGTTGTGTAATGCACGTAAAAGAACCCAGTGCACTTATCGCAAAGAGAAGGGGTTCGCCCCGGTGTTCCTGGTTTGATTGGCTGCATATTGCGCCACAGCACCTTGTAAACCATTACATGGTGCTATGTAAAGGAATAGGTCTCATACTTCAACACGTAACTCCACTTACCTTGTAGGAAAAACTACTGAGCGCTTTGAGACACCCATCGGGAGTTTAAAGCGCTATATAAGAACTGCATTATTAGCTGTTTCGACATAGTCGCAACAGCTATTGTTTTCGTCGAGATTGTTATTATTTTTATTATTATTATTATTATTATTATTATTCTTTCTATCCGCCTAAATCCCCATAGCATTTGTACACAATTAAGTTTAATTCCTAAAAAAACTTAGTGAATATGAAAGACTTAAATTTTATATCATAAGGAAGCTTATGTCATGAAGTTGTTGTAAATTCTAATTAGCTTAAATTAATTAATTAGTTTACTTAGTTATAATGACATGAATATTTAATTAGCCAATCTTGTTACCACCATATCTCAAAATTGAACCCCCGATAGTCAAACTTTTTTCAGTTTTAGACTTCTGGGATAATGTAGATGAGTTTGCCGTCCTAAAATGCAGAACGACGTCATCATGACGAAATTTATCGGGCGTTTTCACCCGTGTTCAAACACATGGGGATTGTGAAAACAAATCCGACTTCTAGAAACATAATTTTTCAATTAAGCTCAAATTTAACGTCCTGGAGTACACAAATGTTTCTTAAAACAAGAAAGATTTTATTGACGGTTAGTTTAAAAGCATCAAAACTTATTAAAACATAGTCAGTCGAGAAAAAACCCAAATTCTCAGGCAAATTTAACGCCATGGGTACTACTGCCTAGAATTTGATTTGTGTTTATATACGAAAAGTGTCAAATTCTAAACTTTTTAAACGATTGAGGGCGCTATACGAGTTTAACGGTGCAGTTTTTTGCTTTTTGCAACTCGCGATCAAGTCCTAAACCCTTTATGACCCGTGTTCAATTGCGTTTTTTGTAGAATATACATAGAGTCATCATCCCTGACGCCGACTGACACAAGTCTACGTTCGCTCACTCGAGAATAATATTATTTTGTCTCTCTCCAGCGCAGCGTCTTGTGACCGCTCAAATCAGATCGTTATTCGGGTTTCAGTGCAGCGTGGACGTGAAAAATAGACCGCCGTGTTCTGAGACGATGTGCCGGCGTGGTAGAATTGTTTGCGCTTGGGTCCCGTTCGCCGGAAAACGATGTTTTAGGTTTCTTATGCAAAGGCATTACTTCAGAAAACCGCCGTGTAGCAAAAAACTTACTGGTGGTTGCAATAAAGCAATAAAAGGAATTGATTGAGGAAAAGGCTAGGTGTAGAAAAGAGAAATGAGCTTTTCCATGGCTAAACGGTCAGTGCTGGATTTGGGGGTGTGAAGAGCAAAAATTACAATACACTTATCTCATATATGAATGTACTGTTTTAGCCAAAACAAGAATAACATTTCAGGGTAGAACAATTGTTACATTTACGATTTTAATACAACAGCATTTAGCTTTACATGCATTTACAGTTATTTTTTAGTAAACCCGTAACCGTTTCTGAAACGGTCAGTTACATGTGTAAAGCCCAGTTCATACTTCCTGCGAATGCTAATGCGAAGTGAATATTGACGTCACAAATTCGCAACAAATAATTCGCAAGAGTTGAGCCAAGCTCAACTTTTGCGAATATTCGCAGCGAAAACAGAGTTGTGACGTCAAATTCATGTCAAATTCGCTTCGCATTCGACTTCCCATTCGCAGGAAGTATGAACCGGGCTTAACCGTTCGCATTTATTATAGTCCAATTTTCGCGACACTTTTTGAGGTTGATTTTTTAACAAATTTCGCGACACTTTTTGAGGTTGATTTTTTAACATTATTTTATCCGAACTGTAATAACACAGATGTTTAACCGGTTGATCGGATGGTTAAACGTGTGACCGTAGGCTTACAAAGCCTGAGCATTTACAGTTGTTTTTCTAATTGTTTAACCGTATCTTAAATGGTTGGTAACACGCGTTTCATTAACAAAAAACCCCATTAACACAACCACTCAAACGATAAAAAACATTGGGTCTTCACTGCAACATTTTGAATTTGCGTAATCACCCGGCCTGCAAAATAAACGATTATGTGCAATCGATTTGTTGTGCAACGCCCTCTAGCATTCAATGTTTCTTGCAACTAATGCCGCACGCAAAGTAATGAAATAACAAAGACTTAAGCCTGTAAATTGGAAACGATAAGGGTGTGTGTGGCATGGGATCGTTTGCTGTCCAAATCGTGATCGCAATTATTATGGTCAGCATTTCGCAGCACTTTTCAAGTGAATTTTTCAACATTTATCCGAACCATACAATTGTGAACGTTTAACCGTCAGATCTGTCACTTAAACCGTGTATCTGTCACAGGCTGCCTGCGCATTCACGGTTATTTCTTTTAAACGTGTAGCCGTTTCTGAAACAGTTGGCGACCCAGGTAACAGCAGTTTCATAAACAACATTTCAAGTAAAAAAAACCTGCTTACACAACCGGCATGTGATCAAATCATTGAATCTCTTCATTCTTCATTGCAGCATTTTGACTTTGCGCAATCACCCATCGCAAAAGCGAGCATGCGCAATCGATTCGTGTGGAACGCCCCCTAGCGTTCAATGTTTCTTACAAATATTGCTGCACGCAAAGTTGTATTGAAATAACAAAGACTACGAGAGTTACCTAAAAGAAAGAAATTTTATTTTAAAACACGAATGCTTTCACTAAGAGTTATTCCAGACCAATAAAACTAATCAAGGTGCAATGTATTTCCAAGATAATTAACGATGAAGTGACAAATCGGACCCGGGCCCCATGGCTAGCTGGCAAATTGTGCCGTGATTGCGCAAGCGTCAAAGACTGCCATGATATTGGAATCCTAACCGAGAGAGGACGTTCTAATAGGGTTTTCGTTAAAAGGCATTGGATTGGAATAAGTTATATACAATCGTGTTCCTTATCAAATTTATTAGTATGAAAAACACATTTTTGTTACTGTGACGTCATCAGGTGTCAAATTATGGTAATTCAAAGCTTTAATTAGTTAATCTTTGCAGCACCATATCTGAAGAAGTACACAGCCTATTTTCAAAAATTGTTCAGTTATAGACTCATTGGGCATTGGAGATTAGCCTTGGGTTAACGTGACCCCATGTTGACTTTTAGCTCCGGGTCAACCGGAAGTGGGACCATATCTCAAGAACTACGCAACCGATTTTCAATTTCTTTTCAGTTATAGATCCTTTGAGCATTAAAGATTGAACTTCGGTTACCGTGACCCCTTGATGACCTTTACTTATGGGTCAACCGGAAGTGGGACCATATCTCAAGAAGTACACACCCGATTTTCAATTTCTTTTCAGTTATAGACCCTTTGAGCATTGAATATTGAACTTGGGTTACTGTGACCCCATGTTGACCTTTACTTCCGGGTCAACCGGAAGTGGGACCATACCTCTAGAACTACACAACCGATTTTCCATTTCTTTTCAGTTATAGATCCTTTGAGCATTAAACATTGACTTCGGTTGCCATGACCCCATGTTGACCTTTACTTCCGGATCTACCGGAAGTGGGACCAGATCTCAAGAAGTACCCACCCGATTTGCAATTTCTTTTCAGTTATAGACTTTTTGAGCATTGAAGATTGAACTTGGGTTACCGTGACCCAATGTTGACCTTTACTTCCGGGTCAACGTGAAGTGGGGCCATATCTCAAGAACTACACAGCCAATTTTCGAATTTATTTCAGTTTAAACCTTTTGAGCATGTCAAAAAACACGGAACAGCTTTGTGTTTGTTCACAAACACCTAATGTCAAGTTATTATTATTATTATTATTTATACTGATCATAACCCACTTGTGTTTTTGGAGAAATTCAAAACCAAGAACCAGAAGTTATTCCGGTGGAGTTTGATTTTGCAACCATATCCACTCAAGATTGTTCATATTGCTGGGAAGAGCAATGTAATTGCGGATGCTCTGTCCAGAGTTTAGAATAATGTACATAAACACAATTGGTATTTATTTCTAATGTGCTAAACCAGTAACAGTGTTTGTAAGATTATTGGTGTTGGCAGATTATTGTAAAATGTCTTAGTCAGACGTAACTAAACTACTTAAATTTTAAATCATTTTGAAATTTATGTTAACATTTCTTTTCGAAACGAAAATTTCCTTGGGTAAATTTTCTTATATTATGGGGGAGATGTTATGAGATCCTAATACATGCACATTAGTTACGTGTGTTCAACGCACGCTGTCAATCATTCTTTGTGTGCAAGGTCGTTAATCCTAGTGGGCGGTGCTAATAGAATGATCTAGAGTAGTACTTTCTAGAAAACGACACAAATCCTTTATATACGGGCTGGGAGTAAATCTAGGACGGGACACAAATACTCAAGACTGGTGGAAGCTACGATTTCTGTGATTGTGATTCAACTCGTTGGAGGAGCTTGTGATAGAGTTCGCTTTTGACCGAGTGCAGTTAAAGAGCTTAATTGGATTCCGGAAAGGACATTTTCGAACTTAATCTACAGTTCGGTATTTTGGGGTCTTTTCCCCATATTTTGTGGCGGGTGTCAGATTGTGTGCCAATCGTTGTTTCGTCTTCTTCTGGACATTTTATCGGAGTGAGTTTACCCCGTGATAGCGCCCCTGGAGTTGATCGTTTTAGAGCCAGTGTATGTGATCCTCGCTGTATCTTCTGTTGCTGTTATCGTCGCCTGTATTTCATCCAGGTTGACGTATTACCCGTAAGATACTTATGTTGTATAAGATCCATTTTAAGGTACACTTGTTTTATGCAATCAGTGTATGTTTGTTAAACCAAATCGGTAACTGAAGTGGTTGATAGTTTTATCATTAAATCACTTGGATTCTGTGTTCTTATACATCAGTGTCACCTTGTTTGATTTCTTTGTTGCATCTGAGAAAATTCAGACTTTTTGAGTGATTTATATTCACGGATAGTTTGGAGATTTCTGGATCGTAACATTATTAATTATTATGTTTTTTCACTTTAAAACCGCAGTATTTTTGTGCAGAAGCCTATGTAGAAAGTGTTTTCTAACTTGAGATTCCGAGTCCATGGGTCACACTGCCTATAGGGTCATAGACTACGTCATTTGGGCCTGTTTGATGATAGAATCTGTAGGGTTTCACCTTTTTTTACCAAAACTGAACGAGTAAATAACTAACATGTGTTTTCGGTCTACTGTCTTCAGTACTGGTAGGCAATCGGAGGGTTTTAAGAAAACACACATCAAGTAATCAATTATCCATTAATAGACTGTGCAAGTCTCGCGCGTATCGGAACGAGAAAACACGTCAATAGAAGAACATTTTTTTCTCTGAAATCAAATCTTTGTTTTAAATTATATCTAATGACAAAATCTGAAAAACAAAAATACTCATTACATGTTAATAAAATCAGTTTTAGTTTTTATAATAAATACACAAATAATGTGTTAATTATTAGTGAAGCAAAATTAAAATTCTGGGACAAGGATGCTTATTCGATCTTAACTTTTCAGAAACTTACGTGGATTCGCGATGGTCACACGGGCGTAAAATTAACGTTTGACACAGTTTGTACAGGACGCTGACGCCTCAACAACCATAGACTGCAATGAAAAGGCTTCGCGTTGCGATTACAGTATCTGGCGATTATTATCGTTCATCTAAAACAAGCGTTTACATAAGTTTTGTGATCGGAGGTGAGCACAAAGTTCTTCATTTTTTGCAGCAACCGGAAGTTGAGGTCAAGTTTAATTATCGGGTTTTCTTCGTTATATTGTTGAAATGATTTTACTTTCATATTTTTTTATAACTAAGTTTTACATTCCCAACAACATATGTATTTTTCACGGGCATATACCACATTAAACTAAAATAATTGACAAAACAAAATCGTGCCCACGTAAATCTCCATATGGTTGGGACCACAATGGTCCCGGAAGTTCAAATATGCGCGAGACTTGCACAGTCTATTGTAGGTTGTCATTCAACAACAACAACAAAATAAACATGTCTAAAGACTAGTAAAAACAATAATACAAATAAAAACAGCAGCTAGGCCTACCACTGGCTGCATTATTCCGTGTACTTACATTTCCTCCATTTAAAAGGGTGGTAGGCATTATTGCTGTCATTGGCAAGTTTTAAATGTAGACATACTTGTGTCATTTCTACTTCAATTATAATTTTCTGCCTCAATTAGAATTCAACTCGACTGGTAATTCATAAACATCATTCCAGGGGTGGTGTTTTTCGTCCATTAGGCCCACGACTTAGTTCAGCACACATCGAACAGCAAGATGGCTCTTGTATTTGTGAACAGCCATGCACTATCATTGCATGGTCGACTAATTGGGTGCGGACATGCGGGTGTGACCAAACAGGCCGCAGAAACAGTAACATGGTGACTTACCGTAACGGTAGGCCAACAAATTAACCCAGGCACGGGGCACATGTTTCAACGTAACACCGCTTCGGATGGCTGCCACAATGTCTGTCACACGTATTTAATAAGTTAAGAGGGTTCATTTCGTAATTTCTCAACGATTTCTTTAGCTAATTGTGTTGCCAACGTATCAGGTGTTACCTGTAATTATTTAAAACTTATTCCTCCATGGATAAACCATGGAGGAAGACCTCACACTTTAGGCACACTCGACTCCCTGTAATCTAAAAATACAACAACAATTTGACGTGGCCGACATGTCTGGAGAGCAAGGGGGTGGGTAAGTTCTGTGGCTAACCACATAAACTGTCGGTAAGACATCAAAAGACAATCCTCCACTACCAGCATGTCGATAACAGATGGTTTCATTCATGTCTGTGTGAGCCTCGAAACTTGCGGTGACTTGCAGCGACAGTGACGTATAGGCAGGCTGGCCAAATCTTGTACACAAACGAATGCTGAACAACTTTGCACGCGAGCAATGGCAAAATGTTTGGCTCCACCCACCAAGTCACCCTGTACCAACCAAGTCACGGACCCCTGTTGATTGACACCCCTTTCAGACCGTGTGCAAACGCATTGGGGTGGATGTCATGTATTATCACATGACTTCATTTTACCACGTGGGTGCTGTTATGTTTTTCTTGATTTGTGACAGACACTTTGACAGCCAAACTCGTCGGATCCATGCTCGCCTTCTTCAGCCTGAAATAGTATTGCTGGATGAAATTTTGCTACACAATGTGGGAAATTAATCCCTCTGAAGTAACGTAGTTTTTGAGAAAGAGGTAATGTCTCACTAAAATAATAAAACCTTCTTGCAAGAAGTTTTTATTCTTATCTGAAAGCACACAAATTTGTACAACAAGGGTGTTTTTTTCTTTCATCATTTTCTTGCAACTTCGATGACCAATTGAGCCCAACTTTTCACAGGCTTGTTATTTTATGCATATGTTGGGATACACCAAGTGAGAACAGTGCTCTTCCAAACGTGTTCAGTGCCTTTAAAGAAAAGAGTGAATATATGGTTTGCATTTTGTTTCTACAGGTTAGTTCTTTCAATCGCTATTTAGGCGAAACCGCTAACAGTAAAACGAAAATGAAAGTAAAACTGTACCGGTACTTGAAATCTCGAGTTGCACATGCTCTGCTAAATTGAAAGCCGATTTCGCAAGGCAGAAAAGAACGCCTAATTATCAGTTTGGTTGAATCTTGCTATAAATAAAGTCGCAGGCCTCAAAGTGACATAGATTGAGAGGCACAAATGGTTTAAAACCCTTTATATACCATAGCGGTCACAAGCGGCTTGTACCAAAATACCCATAGCGGCCGCAAACGGCCGCAAGGTTTGACCTACTTCCATTCACATGAAGAGGTCAAAGTAAAAGTCATGTCCGGATATTTTTTATGAACTTTTCCAATGTAATGTGTTAACACAGTATCCCAATTTCTAAACACAAAACTAAATTTTCTGTTTCATGTTATTTCTGTTTTCATTTTTACTGACAAAATTTGATTAAAGAAATGAACAATAATAGTAATATCTGGAGAATATATTAAGCGCACTCAGTTTGTGCGAGCTCAAGAAAGCAAATTATTTATAAGTTTTCAGAAACCATACGGAGCACTGTCAAGAGACAGTTTAAAAAGGTGGATCCGTAGGGATTGGAGCACAGACTTTTGCGAGGTTTTATAATAAACCAATTATTTCAACTCCTGATTTTTCCACTGCAGTTTTGCAAAGAAAGTAGCTATCCAATTTATAAGCTAAAAACAATGTTCAGTTCAAAGTTTATTTCACTTTGAGGAATGTTAAGAAACTTATTATAATATGAACAAATGTTCATTTTCATTGTGTTGTTATCTTAAAGGAACATTACAGAATTGGTTTTTGCTAACAAAACAGTTGCTGGCAGTGTAAGCACTTTATATAATCCACCATATACATAAACTGACAACCTGTAGAAGTTTGAGATCGATCGGCCTTCTGGGTCGAGAAAATAGTGAAAAACCGATTACACATTTGCATGTGTTATACAATGCATGAATAAAACGCTCTGAGCGATGAACTCCAATCGGAAATTAGTTTTATTTATTTCTCATCAAATATGGCATTTCAGACAGAAATATTTCTAGGGATGTTTTCCACTATCATCATCATGAGACCGTGTAAGTTTTATGTAAATCTGTGATCTTAAAGAAAGTTTTAATTACCAGTTCTGTAACGTTCCTTTAAACACAAATTAATTGATTCAATAAAGTTGTTTGAATCCAGTTGATACAACTGTTACAGTTTGTTTATTTAAATAATTCAATTCTTAGTGGTTCTCGTCTTAAGTCAAGTTTCCGTTACTCTAAACATCTCACGTGGTCTCTGGAGTGACGTCATGATGGTAAGGTGGAATCCATATCAAACTTCGCCTAATAAATTAGACTCGTTTAATTTTAGGAATCCACGTGCAACTAATTGACCATAACTATTTTTGACCGCATGAGAGAGGGCGGGCGTTTTCATCAGGGAATTATCTTCGGTGCACCACCCTAAATAAGCTCCCGTAGCAACCAATGCTAAATGCTAAATTTTCAAATATAGTCAAAAAATAGTTAAAGTCTCCCTCAGCAGCCTCTTGAAAAACAATCAAACATATTTTCGGACAACTAAACGTCAGATTTCTTTCAATTTTTGGCAAGTCAGCCGTTTGGAATCTTTGCTAATTACCCCAGAAATAAACACCCCGACCGATAGGGTTAGGGTAGTGTTGGTTACCCGAATAATGTGCTTTATTCCCAAACCGATTTGCCGCCAGTTTTCGTGAAAAACTTATCCACTCCCTAAGCCAAATAGGACCAACTTTAAAGCCTAAATTTATCGATTCTCCTCAAAAGTTGAATCACAGAACCCCAAGTTGTGGTAACTTGTCATAATTACACAATCTATCAGTTGCATGACCCCCAAAACGTTATTATTAAAAAGAGTTTGAGGGCCCTACAAATTATTATAATCAGTTCGGCCCTCGCAAGTTGTCGCACACGGTAAACAGCGCCACCAACTTAATATTGAGCAAAGGCCGAGCCCCTCGATTAACACTGATGACCACTATTACATACCTGCCCTTTACATGTCAATTGGCGACTACCAACTAGTGTGGCTGTTCGTTACACTTGAGTACATTAATTATGGTCATTTTCAGTGCATTGTATGTACACTGAAACATCCGGCCTTTATGGGATGTTTTTGTTTGTATGAACCAGGTCATGTGGTGTATAGGTTAATAATACATACATACATGTACATACATAGCTTACATGAACCATGAACCATGGAGCTGTCTAGCCTATGGACAAAGGACAGTGCAGGGTAAGTTGAAGATTACTCTTGCATAAAATAAATAATGGGGGAAAAGAATCAACATCACGAACTGCGGGTCTTGTGTTTTTGTTGTGCCATAAATAAACCAAACACAGTTCCAATCTACCTCTTTGTGATTGAATCATGCAGACCTGTATTTTTGTATTGTATCGACTCCAGCTGTCTAGAGGGGGTAGAGTTTACGGTCAGTACGCCTACACACGTACATATCACATGTACATACAATACACTCTACAGCAAAATACTTTGTCGATGTTGCTCTGATCATGGAGGTAGAATTCTAATTCTACCTCCATACATGCACTGATCTATCATTTGTCTACAGTACAACAACTCTACCTTAGCATGCTTAGACCAGCAGAAGACTATAATTAAACTAGTGCTACTGAAAAAAAAAAGTGCTACCGTCACTGAGTGCTACCATGGAGGAAGTAAATACATCCATCATTTCCATGCTGCTACCCATGGAGGATGGAGGAAGGTTAACCATGCTATACCTAGCACTAGCACTTAGCAGTTAGCACTTTTTCACAGTGCTAGTGGAGCACACTCCGCACTCACTCACAGTCAGTTGTTGTAGAAACTAGAATAAAGTCCTGCACCAGTCCATGCTTGCCAATGTTTTCTGATAAAAAGTTGTACTGTGAAGTAGAACTTGTACAGTACTGACTTTACATAATATTTACAATGTACATAATTTACAAATTTGAAATAATAGGGCCTTTTTAAAGTAACATGAATACATTGCATGAAACATAACCCATCAAGGCAGAGGCAGAGGCAGAGGAGTTAGTTTCAGATGGCAGAAGTGAAACTCCAGCTGCGAAAAGTTAAATGAGACAAGGCAAGGTCAAAAGAAGGTCAGAATTAACCGTTATGAATCATGAAATCCAAGGTTTAAATCAATACCATGTTCCTTTCATGGTTTTATGTGCCAAATTGTTCAAGGGGAGGATTTGTTATTTTTAAGCACGTTTTGACTGTTCTCACTTGGTGTATCCCAACATATGCATAAAATAACAAGCCTGTGAAAAGTTGGGCTCAATTGGTCATCGAAGTTGCAAGATAATGATGAAAGAAAAAGCACCCTTGTTGATACACCATTCAAAACCATTCAGGGGGTGTACACTATACACAGATAGCTCACCACTCAAAACCATTCGAGCAAATGGTTTTGGATGGTCAGTCAACTCATAACAAATTGTGTTGGCAGTAGGAGGGTTTTAAATGTGCTTTCAGATAAGAATAAAAACTTCTTGCAAGAAGTTTTTATTATTTTAGTGAGAAATTACCTCTTTCTCAAAAACTACGTTACTTCAGAGGGATTCATTTCCTACATTGTGTTATGCTATCAACAGCTCTCCGTTGCTTGTTACCAAGTAAGTTTTTATGCTAATATTTGTTTTGAGCCATAACCAAACGTGTACGATACCTTTAAGTTTGTTGTTGTTCTGGGGTTTTTTTTCTTTTCATTTTTCTATACATTATTATTTCGTTACTTAGTTGTTCATGTTTGTCTCTTACCTTTGGCCTTACAGTGCCGGTCACGTTTTGGTTAGTCTTTATTCACTTTTTGTTTAGAACGTAAGGGAACGTTGGCGCCTTTGGTGGCCTGAGGATGGATATTCAGCACAACGTTTCAGAACGTTGGCCGCACTCGATGATATAACTGCCCACAAAAAGTTTTTAATCATGTATAGTTTTCTTATTTATTACCCTCTTGTATTATGTTGCATATCAATAGAAAGCTGAAGCGTTCTTCTTTAAAATGATACCAAATGTGCAATGATGACATAATGCTGGACTTGGCCACATTAATGAGAATAAGACAAAGTCACAAATCAAATGGGCCAAAATTAGCAATTTTGTGTTACTGTGTGAACAAACAAATTAACACTGTAATTCAAACAAGCAAGCCAACTTACTGATCTTAATACGAAAGCTGTGAAAACCGGGAAAAGAGTTTCTGTAGTGACATACTGCACGTGACACAGCCATGCTGGTGGTTTATTTCTAGACGGTTAAAGAAAACAATGTTTACGGACAGATTGGCCTAATTACAACAATTAACATTTTACAACATGTTCAAGAATAGTCCTTAACTTGAAAACAAAGCACCTCATTAGGCCAAATTGTTTAAGATTTTTCGGAACGTCCGTTCCGACAAATCGAACATTTAGGCCTAATTGCAGTGGACCTCACGGTACAGTGACACAGGCCTATTATGTTTTGGAGCGTGGCCGTTGAGGATTAGGCTACTTTTTGGACCTATTCAGATTGACTGACATGACCAAATTGTATACACATTCAACATGGTTTGAGGGTGGAATGTGAAGTGTGACATAACTGCCTTTTAGGTACTTCCAAACATTTATTTCAATGCTGCCATAAATCACAAGAGTAATACAAATGTTACATAATCAAATTGGTGCAGATACCCAGAGCAATGTGAGTTTATAGCTACACGGCCTGCCAAATTTCAGAGACTGCACTGCACAGCAGTACTGACTGACCGACATCCTGCGTTGTTGTTGACCAGATAACTTGATATTTTAGCTAAGGTATTGTTGGGGTACTTCACTAATTGCTTAGCCTGAACTTCACTAGCAAAATTTCATCCAGCAATACTATTTCAGGCTGAAGAAGGCGAGCATGGATTAATTTGTTGGCTTACCGTTACGGTAAGTCACCATGTTACTGTTTCTGCGGCCTGTGTGGTCACACCCGCATGTCCGCACCCAATTAGTCGACCATGCAATGATAGTGCATGGCTGTTCACAAATACAAGAGCCATCTTGCTGTTCGATGTGTGCTGAACTAAGTCGTGGGCCTAATGGACGAAAAACACCACCCCTGGAATGATGTTTATGAATTACCAGTCGAGTTGAATTCTAATTGAGGCAGAAAATTATAATTGAAGTAGAAATGACACAAGTATTTCTACATTTAAAACTTGCCAATGACAGCAATAATGCCTACCACCCTTTTTAAATGGAGGAAATGTAAGTACACGGAATAATGCAGCCAGTGGTAGGCCTAACTGCTGTTTTTATTTGTATTATTGTTTTTACTAGTCTTTAGACATGTTTATTTTGTTGTTGTTGTTGAATGACAACCTACAATAGACTGTGCAAGTCTCGCGTATATTTGAACTTCCGGGACCATTGTGGTCCCAACCATATGGAGATTTACGTGGGCACGATTTTGTTTTGTCAATTATTTTAGTTTAATGTGGTATATGCCCGTGAAAAATACATATGTTGTTGGGAATGTAAAACTTATTTATAAAAAAATATGAAAGTAAAATCATTTCAACAATATAACGAAGAAAACCCGATAATTAAACTTGACCTCAACTTCCGGTTGCTGCAAAAAATGAAGAACTTTGTGCTCAATTTGGTGATCTTGTGTTCTTCCAAATGGGTTTTGATACTCAGAGGGACACTGTTTTTGAATTCTTTCATGAGGACAACTTCTTTTAACTCCTCAATTTTTTTCTCAAATTTGAGAGACCGGTACCATCGATCAAAAACAATTTCCTTTTGTCTAGCGAATTCAACAAAGGTCTGGCCATCCGATCTTAGTCAGTTTTCGAAATTTCTGTTTATAAGCCTCAGGAACCAACTCATACGCATTTAAAATGGATGCCTTAACTGTAGAATATTTACTACACTGGTCCTCTGAAAGTGTGGCATAGACTTTCTGAGCCTTACCCACAAAAGTGCTCTGCAAGAGCAAAGGCCAATATTTCTCAGGCCAACTAAGACTTTTGGCAATCTTCTCAAATGACAGAAAATACGCATCAACATCATGTTCGTTGAATTTTGGCACCAACCTCACGTTTTTCGCCAGGTCAAAGTCAATTGGAGTTTTCTTCTTGCCTTTCTTTGTACCCACTTCTAATTCAAGCTTACGCAGTTCAAATTCTCGTTCCTTTTCTTGTTCTTGAAGTTCAAGTTCAAGCCTTCGTAGTTCTCTTTCTTTTTCCTTTTCTTCTCTTTCTTTTTCCTTTTCTTCTCTTTCTTTTTCCTTTTCTCTTTCTTCAAACTCAAGCCTGAGCCTTTCCTTTTCAAGCTCAATTTTTGCAAGCTCAATTTCTCGATCAACAGTTTGCGGAGACTGAGACAACTCTAAGTTCAGTCTTCCCGCTAGAACGTTCACTAGTTTTGCCTTTTTGTAGCAATTTCTACTTGAACGTGTTTGGCAACTTCGTGCAACTCGTCTTTTGTTAACTGTTGCAACTTAACGAATGACAAGTCTTCAGAATCAACGAAAGCTTATACATCAAACTCACTAGCCATTTTTATACAAAGCTACAGACTAGCAACAATAAAAAGTGCAACCTTGTTTGACAATTGTACACAGAAATGTAGCACGGCTTATTTTTTGTTCGATTTCCCGGACAAGCCCCATATTTGTTACGATCCAAAAATCTCCAAACTATCCGTGAATATAAATCACTCAAAAAGCCTGAATTTTCTCAGATGCAACAAAGAAATCAAACAAGGTGACACTGATGTAAAGAACACAGAATCAAAGTGATTTAATGATGAAACTGTCAGCCACTTCAGTTACCGATTGGGTTTAACAAACGTACAATGATTGAGTAAAACAAGTGTACATTAAAAATAGATTTTATACAAAATAAGTAATCTTACGGGCTAATGCGTCAACAGGGATGAAATACAGGCGAGGATCACGGCAACAGAAGATACAGCGAGGATCACATACACTGGCTCTAAAACGATAAACTCCAGGGGCGATAAATCAGTTCTTTGCCGATGTGACTTTGAGCTATCACGGGGTAAACTCACTCCGATAAAATGTCCAGAAGAAGACGAAACAACGACGGGCACACAATCTGACACCCGCCACAAAATATGGGGAAAAGACCCTAAATACCGAACTGTAGATTAAGTTCGAAAATGTCCTTTCCGGAATCCAATTAGGCTCTTTAACTGCACTCGGTCAAAAGCGAACTCTATCACAAGCTCCTCCAATGAGTTGAATCACAATCACAGAAGTCGTAGCTTCCACCAGTCTTGAGTATTTGTGTCCTGTCCTAGATTTACCCCCAGTAGTAGGCCAGCCAAAGTGTGAAATTACACTTTGGACGGCATAGTTTGTTAATGGCTGGCATCCATGCTAGATGTATGGATCATGGGCTCAGGAAGACGATTAGGGTGGATGCCAAGCTTCATTTTGAATTTTAAGGTCATTTAGAGGTCAAAAGGTCAAATAAGGTCAAAAATCAATATTTTCAAAATTTGTATAAAATTTAACCACATTTGATAGATCTATCCAAAAAAAGTATTTTTAACTTCATGTTGATATAACAAACCTATGTAATTAACGGAAAACTTTGACCTTGTACACAAATGTATAGCAAAGCAAAACGTAAAAGTGTGATTTTCTTGAAAAGTGTATATCTTGAGTATACCAAAATTGTTTGCACTCCCCATCTTAATGGTGCATATATTTGTTTCAAACAACTTGTTTTTAGGAAGGTCAATATACCCAGGCAGTTTTTGAGAAAAAAAAATAATTCAAATACTACCTTCATGTGAGGTCATTTTGAGGTCAAAAATTTCAAATATGGTCAAAATTTTGCATTTTTGAATTTTTCACAAAATTTTACCCCAAGTGGTAGAGCTATCCATAAAATCTAGTTTCATCATCATATTGACATGCCAAGTCGGTAAAAGTATAAGTTAATATTTTGTCTTGTACACAAATGTATAGTAAAATTAAATCTAACAGTGCGATTTTCTCAAAAAGTGCATATCTTGTTTGCACACCCTATCCCAACCCTGCATATAATTGTTTAAAAAAAACTTTTTTTTGAAAGGTCAATATACCCAGGCAGTTAAAAAAAATAACTAAACATTTTATCAAACTTTTTTATGTGGTAAAATGAATCAAGAAGGTATGCTATTCACGCAGTTAGTTTGACATAGTTTTATAGTTTGACATTTGCATCCTTATGAAACTAGCTCATATCAAGCATCTGGGATAGGGGTAGTCCAGACAGCTTCCAGGTAACCTCACTCTTTCCTTTAAGCTGTTGTGTGTCTGTGTCAATGGTCGCATGCTGTGTGAAGTTCCAGTTCAAAGACTTTCTTTTTCCAATTTTCCAATGGTCATGTATCTGAGAGACTTGCACAACCTGTGAGGGATTACCTGCTCAGCTTCCATGCTCTTACATGATGCGACACATCATGTTAGACATGATGCGACACATCATGTTAGAGCATCGAAGCGGAGCAGATATCCCTCACAGGTTGTGCAAGTCTCTCAGAAACTGCACGTATCGGGTAACATTTGCACTTCTTTCCAAACTTCTGACGCTTTCGAACACATTAAGTTCACCAGAAGTGACATTTCTCCACCTGCAAATCACTCTTTTACATCCTTCATTGACTGCCTCTATGCATGGAGCATCAACCTGGTGTCAGTCTGCTAAGGTTTCCTCAAATCGTCATCTCTCCTCGAGTACCATGGCATCCGTAACATCAAGGAACCCCCGCCTGTTACTATTCCTCATCTTTCCAGTAGATCCTTGCCCTTCTCTACGAAGACGTCTGACAAGAACTTGAGATCAGCTTTGTTCAAGGCATTAAATTTACCCATACCTGTAGGAGTGGAAACCTGGGTCTATCGATGAACTTTCGAATTGGCTTTTTCTTTCCCATTCTCTTTGACCGTGTCACTGCCTTGATGGAGCCCTCTCTAATCTAGCGATCAAATACCACGTCAAGCCTTGTTGTATTATCTCCAAAGTGTTACGTCACACTATTTACGAAAAGACAAGCGTATAATTTAGTCACCAAATGTTGGACACATGGGGCTTTCCAAGACCCTATCGGCACACCATGTCTTCATGTTGGCATTTTGGTATATTTGTGGGTGTGGTCAGCCCAGCCATTAAGATGTGGATCAGATCTGCCTTTGGTGTTGAGTTCATCTCTCCTCCAGATTTGGCGAGAGACAGTGGGACTGGCGGAGAAAGCTTCCTACTGCTGTACTTGAGAATATTCAAGTACTTCCAGTGGCAGCATTGAGCAATTGTTGCAGTGACATTCTGTCATAATAGATGTTAAATTTGCATCGGGATAAAGAATATTGATTTTGGTTTTTACCCATACATCGATGTGTGTTAGCACTGTATACTCAGTACCTTCCCGAGCCCTGTGAAAAAAATTCACAGCATATTATTCGGGTGGGATTCGAACCCACGACCCTTGCAATTCTAGAGCAGTGCCACCAACATTCTGTCAGTTTTGATCTTCTTCTGTACCGTACATTTTGTTTGGTTGAAACATTTGTATTGTACAAAGTTTTTGAGCAATGTTTTTTCAGGGCATCACTAAAACCAACACGTTGCTTCCAGTTGGTCATCACATACTGCCTTCAACTGGTGCAATGTCTTTGGTTGTCAAAGATACCAGTGGTATCTCTCTAACATCATGATCAAAGTTGCTGTGGTCATAGATGAGTGGGACATGGCAGCATTGCTGAAAAAGCTTCCAGATGGGGGATCAAGAGTATCAGAGTGTCTTTCTGAGTCCTAGATCTCCATCTCCACCATCTCAATGTAACGAGACCACAGTCGGAAGTTTGGATTTCCAGAGTGCTTGTCTAAGTTGAATTTGTTTATGAGCTCATGACCATTGTCACTCCTTAGAAAATCTGACAGCTGGCCTACTGCTCCGGAGAGTTCTGCTGTGTGATTGCCGCCCCTCTATTTGAACTGCTTAACCACACTTTGGGCAAGTTTATCAACTTCCACATTTTTTTGTTTAAACAAATTTCAACCAACCAAGATTCAAGGACAGAAATGTGCCTCAGAGCCTCGCAGGTCAGTTGATGTCCTCAATTAACAGCGCAAAGGTAGGCTTTGCCTTGAAGCAAGGGCTCAGTCATATTGGCTGCATAAACACCCACCTCTGTCCACAAGTAATCAAGCCCAGCACTTTCCATGTGTTGGCCAATAGCCTTCAGAAAGTTGAAGCAGACGTGTAGTCCTCCCTTGAGAAAAATTAAATTCTCAAACTTTGGACTTGCCCGTATCAGTTCATTTCCTCTGCTGTGTAGTGGCCGGACTACTGTGATGATGGTATGTTTCTGATCTGTGTTATGTCCACAAAGTGATTGATCATAGTGATGAGAGTGTCATTGTCGTCTGCTAGTGCCTGAAGAGTCCCTACTGTTGTCACAGGAGGGTCAACTATACCAGTGGCTTCATTGGATGCTCCCCATGCAGGAACAAAACAACCCTCTCCAGCATGATGACACTATACCCATTCAAATCTTCGGCCCGTGCCTGTGGCCTTCTTTAGTATTCTCACTCTAACCATAGAGGTATAATCTTTACAGATGATGTGAGAATTCTTTCATCAAAGAAACTGGGCAAAAGTATGTCCAGCTGTAGTGGTTTTGGAGTGCCTGGTAGCTAGCTCTGGAGTTAGCTTTGATGGCACTCCAGATAAGAAAGATCACTGCACGATACCCCATACCCCCATCGTAGCTACAATGTATAACATAGGATAAAACAACATTTTACTGCAAAAAGAATGTTCAACATTGTTAATTCACTAATGACAGTTGAGTCTTTTGACTGTGTACTTGGAAAGAATGGGAGTACAAATAACTTTGATATCAGACACACAGATTTTGAGCACCATGTCAAACTATAAAACTGCTATATCAAACTAATTGCATGAACAGCATACGCGTTTCTTGTTTCAATTTACCACTTCAGAAGGTGTAGTATGAATCTTTTTTTTTAAATAAAAACTGCCATGGTATATTTACCTTTCAAAAAAAGTCTGTTAAAGCAATTATATGCAGTGTTGGGATAGGGTGTGCAATCAACTTTCTTATGCTCAAGATATGCACTTAATGAGAAAATCGCACCTTTAGATTTAATTTTACCATACATTTGTGCACAAAACAAAAGATTAACTCATAATTTCACAAACTTGGCATGTCATTATGATGATGAAAATAGGTTTCATGGATAGATCTGCCACCGAGGGTCAAATTTGGTGAAAAATTCAAAAATGCAAAATGTTGACCTTATTTGAAATTTTACCTCAAAATGACCTTACATGAAGGTGGTACTTGAATTATTTTTTTACTCAAAAACTGCCTGGGTATATTGACCTTTCAAAAACAAGTTGTTTGAAACAAATATATGCACCATTAAGATGGGGAGTGCAAACAATTTTGGTATACTCAAGATATACACTTTTCAAGAAAATCATACCTTTACGTTTTGCTTTGCTATACATTTGTGTACAAGGTCAAAGTTTATCCGTTAATTACATACAATTGTCATATCAACATGAAGTTTAAAATACATTTTATGGATAGATCTATCAAATGTGGTTAAATTTTATACAAATTTTGAAAATATTGATTTTTGACCTTATTTGACCTTTTGACCTCTAAATGACCTTAAAATTCAAAATCAAGCTTGGCATCCACCCTAATCGTCTTCTTGAGCCCATGATCCATACATCTAGTATGGATGCCAGCCATTAACAAACTATGCCGTGGAATTTTGTTCTAGAGCACTTTTTCAAGTTTGGCTGGTCTACTACAGCCCGTATATAAAGGATTTGTGTCGTTTTCTAGAAAGCACTACTAACTCTAGATCATTCTAGCACCGCCCACTAGGGTTAACGACCTTACACACAAAGAATGATTGACAGCGTGCGTTGAACACACGTAACTAATGTACATGTATTACTATTAGGATCTCATAACACTATCAACAATTTGGTTAGTTTTAATTTTCGGAGTAAGTCCGATCCCCATTAAACCTTTATTTATTTGGGCATACACTAAAAAAACCTCCCACATTAATCAATGCTAAATGCTAAATGGTGAAAATACTCAAAAAATATTTAATTCCGGTACTTTACATTATATTAAGCCTGGAAACCACATCATACGGGTGCAACCAACTATATTAACCATAATTATTTTTGAGCGCATGAGGGAGGGCGCTTTCACCAGGGAATTACTTGGGTGCACCACACTAAACTACCATAGCAACCAATGCTAAAAGCTAAGTATTCAGAAATACTCAAACAAAAATTACCCTTGCCCGGTGTTTTCTCTCGATCCTCCTTTGATCACGGACTGAGTCTGTCCGGTCAGTTGGCGGGGAACGGAGTGCCGCCGGCCCCCTTGAGGTTGCTCCTCCGAAAGCCTCGAAAATTAAATGCAACGCAAATTAAACAATGTTGCATTATTCTTTGTATCTTTAATTGTGTTTTTACATCAAAAAAAAAAAAAAAAAAAAGTACAAATTGAATCTGGCAAAGAGGGTGACAAGTTACGCTGTGGTTGCCAGGCTTTCATGCGCCGGATTGCACACACTGGCCCCTTACCGGCTTCCATATTATAGTTCCCATGAGGCGTGGCATCCGACCCACAGCATGTCCTCCCCTGTTTCTGATTCCTGGCCTCTCGGCTCTACCCATTTAGGGGAGGAACACAAGACACACCCCAGTCATGATGTAGCCACATCCAGCAATCATGTACCTATTTTACGGGTAGCCAGACTCGAACCCAGACGGGCGTCTGAGCATGAAACAGTCCCGGAACTTATCCTACTGCGCAAAAGTGTCTGTACCTAATCCCGGGACTTTACATTGTATGTAGCTTGGAGTCCACCTGGGTGCAACCAACTAATTGACCATAATTTGTTTGACTATTTTTGACCGCATGAGGGAGGGCGGACGTTTTCATCAGGGAATTATCTTGGGTGCACCACCCTAAATAAGATCCCATAGCAACCAATGCTAAATGCTTAATATTCAAATATACTCAAAAAAATAATAGTTAAAGTCTCTCTCAGCAGCCTCTTAAAAACCAATCAAACATATTTTCGGACAACTAAACGTCAGATTTCTTTTCAATTTTTGGCAGGTCAGCCGTTTGGAATCTTTGCTAATTAGGCCTACCCCAGAATTCAACACCCCGACCGAAAGGGTTAGGGTTAGTGTTGGTTACCCGAATATGTGCTTTTTTCCCAAACCGATTTGCTGCCAGTTTTCGTGAAAAACTTATCCAATTCCTAAGCCAAACAGGACCAACTTTAAAGCCTAAATTTATCAATATTCTCCTCAAAGGTTGAAGCACAGAACCCCCAGGTTGTGGTAACTCGTCATGATAATCGGTTGCATGACCCCAAAAACGTTATTATTCAACAGATTTTGAGGGCCTACAAAATATGATAATCAGTTTGGCGCACGAATTGTGGCCTATTTAGTGTGGTGCACCCTTTCGCATCACAATAACAGTTTCATCTTACTTTAATTGCCTGTATGCAGTTTTCTTGCACCAATGACGAAATACATCAACATAATAATAACAGCAATGCAAAAACCCAGTTTGTTTACTTATTTTGTATCACGTGAATTCGGTTTACATACGCCCTCATGCGGTCAAAAATATGGCGAATTGGAAATAAAACGAATCGACGGCCTCATGAATATTTTGTAGGCCCTTAAAATATTCTATACTAGACAGATACAAAATAAACACAATAATGTTAAAAGTTGGACCCCACCAAAAAAATAAATAATAATAATATTTTGAAGTTGCTCCTCATAAGGCCTCCAACTCCGTTTGCCGTCTTCCTGGAGGACCCCCGTGCCACCCAGGCAAGCAAGGGTCCCGCCGGGGCCCGCGACCTTAGGAAGACCCATGCCCGATGAGCTCTCTCGATCCTCCTTTGATCACGGACCGAGTCTATCCGGCCAGTTGGTGGGGAACGGAGCGCCGTCGGCCACTTTGAGGTTGCTCCTCCGAAGGCCTCCAAAATAAATGCAACGCAAATATTAAACAATCCCTGCAATATTCTGTGTATCTTTTATTGTGTTGTTGCATAAAAAACACAAAATAAAGTACAAATTGAACCTAGATAAAAAAGGTAAAAAGTTACGCTGTGGTTGTCAGGCTTTCAGGCACCGGAATCAGTTTAATAGCACACACTGGCCCCTATCCGGCTTCCCTAGTTCCCTTATGGCAATGGCCTCCGACCCACAGCATGTCCTCCCCTGTTTCCGATCCTAACCTTTGAATTGGCGCTGCCCATCAGGGGAGGACACAAGACAGAACCCCAGTCACGCTGTAGCCACATCCAGCAATCTTGTACCTATAA
This sequence comes from Plazaster borealis, assembly GCA_021014325.1. Lineage (NCBI taxonomy): Eukaryota > Metazoa > Echinodermata > Asteroidea > Forcipulatida > Labidiasteridae > Plazaster > Plazaster borealis. The sequence continues at coordinate 9,006,782 of CM037467.1, forward strand.
TGTAGGGTCAGCCGGGCTCGAACCCAGACCGGGGCGTCTGAGCGTGAAACAGTCCCGGCACTTATCCAACTGTGCTAGTTAGTGTCGGTACTTAATCCCGGGATTTCGCACTGTATGTAGCTTGGATTCCACCTTACCATCATGACGTCACTCCAGAGACCACGTGAGATAACGCTTACCAGCCAGCAACCGTCATTGTGCGATCTAGCCAGCTGCAGAACGGACGTATCCGTCCTGCTCCATCGTTACTCAGTGCACACAGGCCAAAGCCTGTGTACCTACTGTACATGCTCTACTTGCAGTAACAAATTGTTTTAAGGTAAAACATAATACCTCTTGATTTCTTCTGCTGCTAATAGTATGGTTGAAGCATTTATTGACAGCGTCCTAGAATTGGACAATATTTATCAGATTTGTCGCCACACCCAACGCCATCGCGGCATAGGGTTTTCGAGGCCTGGGAGCAATCTACCGCAGAGCCTACATGATACTAACCCAATGGCTATTTCTCCGACTCAACAATCAGGAGTTTCGTTTCCAACAAAAACTGTGGTGAAGAAAACAAGGCCCAAAACACGACAAAAATGTCAAAAAAGGCGAAAATGGGGGCAGGGCACAGTCCACAGATCCTTTGGCTAGCTCCACCCAACCGTGGCAGGAGCTTAGCGGGTGTTTAATACAAACAATGCAAGCTGGGTTTGCTGAATTGACCAGCGCATTCCTAACTGCAAACAAGAAGCAAGAAATGCAAATGAAACGTGATGTGGCTAGTACAAGTACTAGCAAGACTAGTGCAGGTCCAATGGCCAAAAAGCTGAAATCAGCCATTATTGTGCCAGACTCTGCCACAAACGAATTTGATAGTGAAGCAGAATTAAACCATCTCCTTTCTGAGGGAGAAGTAGTCTCTGAAGATGATATGTTGGGCGATATTGAACAAGCATACAAAGCATTTGATAAGGTTGGCCCTAAAATAAGAGACAAACTTGCAGTCATTACGAGTAATACTCACTACCAAGTTGTCAGATGAGAAATTGATAGACAAACAGAAAATGTATTGTCGCCCGCAGAATTGCAAAGAACTGATCAAGACAATAGTGGGCATTACTTAAAGGCATCGTACACGTTTGGTAATTGTCAAAGACCAGTGTTCTCATTTGGTGTATCCCAACATATGCATAAAATAACAAACCTGTGGAAATTTGGGCTCAATTGGTCATCGAAGTTGCAAGATAATGATGAAAGAAAAAACACCCTTGATGTACAAATTTATGTGCTTTCAGATAGGAATAAAAACTTCTTGCAAGAAGTTTTTATTATTTTAGTGAGAAATTACCTCTTTCTCAAAAACTACGTTACTTCAGAGGGAGTCGTTTCTCACAATGTTTTAAACTATCAACAGCTCTCTGTTGCTCGTTACCAAGTCAGTTTTTATGTTAATATATATTTTGAGTAATTACCAAACGTGTACAGTGCCTTTAAACCAAGCACTCGGTCTAGAGACCTGAAATTTATAAGGCTACAAAAGCTACTAGTTTCCGCATTTGTTCCATTGCTTCAACTGACGGACAAACTGTTGTCCAAAGATAATAACGCAAAAGAAGACGTTAAATTAGCTATGGACTCAATGACTTTAATGGCCAATGCCAATATTGAACTAAACCTTCGTAGAAGGGAACTCATGCGTCCTGATTTGAATGCCCAGTACCAGCGCCTATGTGCGCCACCTGTTCCCATCACAAAGTTACTGTTTGGGGATGATTTGACCAAAGAAGTCAAGGACATTTATGCTACTTTGGCTACAGGCTTTGGCTACAACTCCGCAAGCAGATATCATACTCGAGCAAAAAAAGTACGGAGGAACCCAGTACAACCAGTACAACCAAAGGGGCCACTACCCCTCCAGAAGCTATGTCCGAAAACGACCGTACAACAAACGGGGCCAAAGCACCCAAGCATCCTAACTGCCCAAGGCACATCATTACAGGGCGGTAAGGTCAGTAACTCTTGTGAAAGTAAAATAAACTCATGCGTGGCAGGCAGAATCAAATATTATTTGCCCACTTGGAAAAGGCCAACTTCTGACCAAAATATTTTATATATATGGTAAAAGGAATGAATGTTGAGTTTGAAACGCCACCAAGACAAAAATTCATACCAAAGCAGTATGCCGTCAGTGCTCACGAGGGAATGCTTGTGCAACAAGAAATTACAAAATTGTTGACCAAAGGAGTGATTGAAGTCACAACTCATGAGCCTGAAGAATTTCTTTCAAACATATTTCTACGACCAAAGAAAGATGGATCGTACAGAATGATACTGAATTTAAAGGCACTGAATAAACATGTCAAATACCATCATTTTAAGATGGAAACTTTGCAGTCTGCAATACACATGATGACAAAAAAATTGCCACATGGGATCCATTGATTTACGTGATGCTTACTATTCAGTGCCAATTGCGTATGAACATAGAAAGTAGGCTACCTCAAATTTCAGTGGGGAACAAATGTTTATCAACACACATGCCTTCCAAATGGCCTTGCTTCAGCACCACGTGTCTTTACAGAAGTATTAAAACCAATTTATTCTGCCCTTTAGAGGCCAAGGATTATATTGATGACTCCTTATTATACGGAGAGACATTTGATGAATGTTGCAATAAAAGGCAACTAAACTATGACCCAAGCGGGGTTCATAATTCATGACCAGAAATCAGTTTGCGTTCCCACACAAATAATAACCTTTCTGGGGTTTGAGGGAATTGTCAGTCAGTTTGACACCAGAAAAATCAAGGAATTTGAAAATTTCTTGTCAGTCCTTGAAAACAAAAGATACTCCTATAATTCGAGAAGTAGCCCAAGTTTTTGGCACGATAGTATCAACTTTTCCCGGTGTAATGTTTGGTCGACTTTTTCACCGAAATCTCGAAAAAGAGAAAATTCTAGCATTGCAATTAGAAGACACTACATACGACACTCAAATGAGTTTGTCACAGGAGGCATTAAAGGACCTCACCTGGTGGATTAAAAACATTGAATCCCATGAAGCCACTAGTTATGTCCAAAAGGTTCATTCAAAACCAAACATAACAATCTATACATGCATCTAAGACAGGATGGGAAGCATTGTGCAGGAATACTGGCATGCGTACGCGAGGTCATTGGACACCTCAAGAATCCAAAGCTCACATTAACTACTTGGAACTATTGGCATCATTCTTTGCAGTAAAATCGTTTTGCAAAGATTTGAAAACCGACCATGTACGTTTATAAATATTGACAACACTACAGCTGTTGCATACATTAATAATATGGGTGGAATGCACTCAGAAAGCTGTAATAAACTTACACAGCAAATATGGATGTGGGCCAAAGAGCACAAACTGTGGCTCAGTGCTGCACATATTCCTGGAAAACAGAAAACAATCGCAGATATTGAATCAAGGAAATAAATATAGATGCAGAGTGGATGCTTAGGCCACAAATTTTTCAACGGTTAAAGGGCGGAACCGATCTGCAACTGTTTTGCGGTTTATAAATCTCTCTTTATTATCATTATTATTATTATTATTATTATTATCGTACACGTTTGGTAATGACTCAAAACAAATATTAGCATAAAAACTGAACAAGTAACACACAACGGAGACCTGTTGATAGAACAACACATTGTAGGAAACGACTGCCTCTGAAGTAACGTAGTTTTCGAGAAAGAGGTAATTTCTCACTAAATTTGTACAACAAGGGTGTTTTTTCTTTCATCATTTTCTTGCAACTTCGATGACCAATTGAGCCCACATTTTCACAGGCTTGTTATTTTATGCATATGTTGGGATACACTAAGTGAGAACACTGTCTTTGACAATTACCAAACGTGTACAGTGCCTTTAAGTCGGCAATTTATCGAACCTGATATTGATCTATTTGCGTCAAGATTGAATTATCAGATTAAGCCGTATGTTTCTTGGAAACTAGACGCATGATATCATGGGAAACTTAACATTTTTATGCTTTCCCACCTTTCAGCTTAATCGGAAGAGTTCTCCATCAGAAGATCATGGACGACAGTGCCGAAGGGCTTCTGATAGTGCAAAACTGGCCTACCCAATGTTGGTACCCAAGCCTGATGCACAACAGACCCAGTGCTAATCACATCCTCCGTGGTGCCACTAGAGTTGCCACAAGACAAGCAAGCAATACACCCGCTTCATCCCAAGATGTGTCTGCTAGCTTGCCATTTATCCGGGAACGTCTTAAAGACAAGGACCTTTCGGCAAGGGTGTCTGACATTATAATATCCTCATGGAGAAGCGAGACCAAAAAGCAATATTCCAGCTCCCTCAAATGGGAATTATTTTGTTCTCGGGGAAATATCAACCCCATAAAACCAACCATAGGCAATGCCTTAATTTTTTTAGCAGAATAGTGTTTGATGCTGGACTAAGTTACAGCTCCATTGATACTGCCAGATCGGCAATGTCAGCAATTACTTTGCCAATAGATGGCACTCAATAGACCTTTATCATGGTGCGGCCATCTTGATTTCCTCCCATTCAACTCAATGTAATCAAACCGAGGCTGGAAAGGGAAAATAGTCGGGTTCCTTTTTGTACAATAAATATTAGCATCCATTAATGTGAAAGGATACAGGGAACAGAACCAAGATGGTGGCAGCATGATAAAGGTCTATTGGGAAAACCATGCACTTTAATACCTCAAGGTTCATGAGGGGTGTTTTCAACAGCAGGCCAACGTTTCCACGTTACAAGTCTATTTGGGATGTTGGTATATTACTAAATTATTTTAATTCAATAGACTCTAATGACAAAATCTCATTAAAAGTGCTCAGTCAAAAAGTGGTAACTTTACTAGCTCTATTGACGGCACAACGAGTGCAAACATTACATTTATTGCATGTTCAAGATGTAGAATTGTCAGCCACAGAGTGTTGTCTAAGAGTACAATGTCTGTTAAAACAGACTCGTCCAGGAGTTCATCAGGCAGATATAAATCTGCCTAGGTATCCCGAAAACCAGAAACTGTGCATCGTTGATAATCTAAGAGAATATATTAAGCGCACTCAGTTTGTGCGAGCTCAAGAAAGCAAATTATTTATAAGTTTTCAGAAACCATACGGAGCACTGTCAAGAGACAGTTTAAAAAGGTGGATCCGTAGGGATTGGAGCACAGACTTTTGCGAGGTTTTATAATAAACCAATTATTTCAACTCCTGATTTTTCCACTGCAGTTTTGCAAAGAAAGTAGCTATCCAATTTATAAGCTAAAAACAATGTTCAGTTCAAAGTTTATTTCACTTTGAGGAATGTTAAGAAACTTATTATAATATGAACAAATGTTCATTTTCATTGTGTTGTTATCTTAAAGGAACATTACATAATTGTTTTTTGCTAACAAAACAGTTGCTGGCAGTGTAAGCACTTTATATAATCCACCATATACATAAACTGACAACCTGTAGAAGTTTGAGATCGATCGGCCATCTGGGTCGAGAAAATAGTGAAAAACCGATTACACATTTGCATGTGTTATACAATGCATGAATAAAACGCTCTGAGCGATGAACTCCAATCGGAAATTAGTTTTATTTATTTCTCATCAAATATGGCATTTCAGACAGAAATATTTCTAGGGATGTTTTCCACTATCATCATCATGAGACCGTGTCAGTTAAATGTAAATCTGTGATCTTAAAGAAAGTTTTAATTATCAGTACTGTAACGTTCCTTTAAACACAAATTAATTGATTCAATAAAGTTGTTTGAATCCAGTTGATATAACTGTGTTACGATCCAAAAATCTCCAAACTATCCGTGAATATAAATCACTCAAAAAGCCTGAATTTTCTCAGATGCAACAAAGAAATCAAACAAGGTGACACGGATGTAAAGAACACAGAATCAAAGTGATTTAATAATGAAACTATCGGCCACTTCAAATACCTATTGGGTTTAACAAACGTACAATGATTGAGTAAAACAAGTGTACATTAAAATAGATCGTATACAAAATAAGTAATCTCACAGGCTAATACGTCAACCGGGATGAAATACAGGCGAGGATCACGGCAACAGAAGATACAGCGAGGATCACATACACTGGCTCTAAAACGATAAACTCCAGGGGCGATAAATCAGTTCTTTGCCGATATGACTATGAGCTATCACGGGGCGAACTCACTCCGAAAAATGTCCAGAAGAAGACGAAGCAACAACGGGTACACAATCTGACACCCGCCACAAAATATGGGGAAGAAGACCCCAAAATACCGAACTGTAGATTAAGTTCGAAACTGTCCTTTCCGGATTTAAATTAAGCTCTTTAACTGCACTCGGTCAAAAGCGAACTCTACCAAAAGCTCCTCCAACGAGTTGAATCACAATCACAGAAGTCGTAGCTTCCACCAGTCTTGAGTATTTGTGTCCCGTCCTAGATTTACCCCAGCCCGTATATATAGGATTTGTGTCGTTTTCTAAAAAGTACAACTCTAGATCATTCTATTAGCACCGCCCACTAGGGTTAACGACCTTACACACAAAGAATGATTGACAGCGTGCGTTGAACACACGTAACTAATGTACATGTATTAGGATCTCATAACAACTGTTACAGTTTGTTTATTTAAATGTTTCAATTCTTAGTGGTTCTCTTCTTAAGTCAAGTTTCCGTTACTCTAAACATCTCACGTGGTCTCTGGAGTGACGTCATGATGGTAAGGTGGAATCCTAAAATTAAACGAGTCTAATTTATTAGGCGAAGTTTGATTGGGATTCTACCGACCATCATGATGAACGAAAGAGTTTACGTGCCCTCCCTTGTTAGAACCCACACTTGGGTCAACGGAAACTTAGACTTGCTGTAAATGACGGTTGCTGGCTGGAAGCGCTATCTCACGTAATCACTTTCGTTCGTCATGATGGTCGGTAGAATCCATATCAAACTTCGCCTAATAAATTAGACTCGTTTAATTTTAGGAATCCACGTGCAACTAATTGACCATAACTATTTTTGACCGCATGAGAGAGGGCGGGCGTTTTCATCAGGGAATTATCTTCGGTGCACCACCCTAAATAAGCTCCCGTAGCAACCAATGCTAAATGCTAAATTTTCAAATATAGTCAAAAAATAGTTAAAGTCTCCCTCAGCAGCCTCTTGAAAAACAATCAAACATATTTTCGGACAACTAAACGTCAGATTTCTTTTCAATTTTTGGCAGGTCAGCCGTTTGGAATCTTTGCTAATTACCCCAGAAATAAACACACCCGACCGATTGGGTCAGGATCAGTGTTGGTTACCCGAATAATGTGCTTTATTTCCAAACCGATTTGCCGCCAGTTTTCGTGAAAAACTTATCCACTCCCTAAGCCAAATAGGACCAACTTTAAAGCCTAAATTTATCGATTCTCCTCAAAAGTTGAATCACAGAACCCCCAAGTTGTGGTAACTTGTCATAATTACACAATCTATCAGTTGCATGACCCCCAAAACGTTATTATTAAAAAGAGTTTGAGGGCCCTACAAATTATTATAATCAGTTCGGCCCTCGCAAGTTGTCGCACACGGTAAACAGCGCCACCAACTTAATATTGAGCAAAGGCCGAGCCCCTCGATTAACACTGATGACCACTATTACATACCTGCCCTTTACATGTCAATTGGCGACTACCAACTAGTGTGGCTGTTCGTTACACTTGAGTACATTAAAATGGTCATTATCAGTGCATTGTATGTACACTGAAACATCCGGCCTTTATGGGATGTTTTTGTTTGTATGAACCAGGTCATGTGGTGTATAGGTTAATAATACATACATACATGTACATACATAGCTTACATGAACCATGAACCATGGAGCTGTCTAGCCTATGGACAAAGGACAGTGCAGGGTAAGTTGAAGATTACTCTTGTATAAAATAAATAATGGGGGAAAAGAATCAACATCACGAACTGCGGGTCTTGTGTTTTTGTTTTGCCATAAATAAACCAAACACAGTTCCAATCTACCTCTTTGTGATTGAATCATGCAGACCTGTATTTTTGTATTGTATCGACTCCAGCTGTCTAGAGGGGGTAGAGTTTACGGTCAGTACGCCTACACACGTACATATCACATGTACGTACAATACACTCTACAGCAAAATACTTTGTCGATGTTGCTCTGATCATGGAGGTAGAATTCTAATTCTACCTCCATACATGCTCTGATCTATCATTTGTCTACAGTACAACAACTCTACCTTAGCATGCTTAGACCAGCAGAAGACTATAATTAAACTAGTGCTACTGAAAAAAGTGCTACCGTCACTGAGTGCTACCATGGAGGAAGTAAATACATCCATCATTTCCATGCTGCTACCCATGGAGGATGGAGGAAGGTTAACCATGCTATACCTAGCACTAGCACTTAGCAGTTAGCACTTTTTCACAGTGCTAGTGGAGCACACTCCGCACTCACTCACAGTCAGTTGTTGTAGAAACTAGAATAAAGTCCTGCACCAGTCCATGCTTGCCAATGTTTTCTGATAAAAAGTTGTACTGTGAAGTAGAACTTGTACAGTACTGACTTTACATAATATTTACAATGTACATAATTTACAAATTTGAAATAATAGGGCCTTTTTAAAGTAACATGAATACATTGCATGAAACATAACCCATCAAGGCAGAGGCAGAGGCAGAGGAGTTAGTTTCAGATGGCAGAAGTGAAACTCCAGCTGCGAAAAGTTAAATGAGACAAGTCAAGGTGAAAAGAAGGTCAGAATTAACCGTTATGAATCATGAAATCCAAGGTTTAAATCAATACCATGTTCCTTTCATGGTTTTATGTGCCAAATTGTTCAAGGGGAGGATTTGTTATTTTTAAGCACGTTTTGACTGTTCTCACTTGGTGTATCCCAACATATGCATAAAATAACAAGCCTGTGAAAAGTTGGGCTCAATTGGTCATCGAAGTTGCAAGATAATGATGAAAGAAAAAGCACCCTTGTTGAACAAATTAAATGTGCTTTCAGATAAGAATAAAAACTTCTTGCAAGAAGTTTTTATTATTTTAGTGAGAAATTACCTCTTTCTCAAAAACTACGTTACTTCAGAGGGATTCATTTCCTACATTGTGTTATGCTATCAACAGCTCTCCGTTGCTTACCAAGTAAGTTTTTATGCTAATATTTGTTTTGAGCCATAACCAAACGTGTACGATACCTTTAAGTTTGTTGTTGTTGTGGGGTTTTTTTCTTTTCATTTTTCTATACATTATTATTTCGTTACTTAGTTGTTCATGTTTGTCTCTTACCTTTGGCCTTACAGTGCCGGTCACGTTTTGGTTAGTCTTTATTCACTTTTTGTTTAGAACGTAAGGGAACGTTGGCGCCTTTGGTGGCCTGAGGATGGATATTCAGCACAACGTTTCAGAACGTTGGCCGCACTCGATGATATAACTGCCCACAAAAAGTTTTTAATCATGTATAGTTTTCTTATTTATTACCCTCTTGTATTATGTTGCATATCAATAGAAAGCTGAAGCGTTCTTCTTTAAAATGACACAAAATGTGCAATGATGACATAATGCTGGACTTGGCTACATTAATGACAATAAGACAAAGTCACAAATCAAAAGGGCCAAAATTAGCAATTTTGTGTTACTGTGTGAACAAACAAATTGACACTGTAATTCAAACAAGCAAGCCAACTTACTGATCTTAATACGAAAGCTGTAAATACCGGGAAAAGAGTTTATGTAGTGACATACTGCACGTGACACAGCCATGCTGGTGGTTTATTTCTAGACGGTTAAAGAAAACAATGTTTACGGACAGATTGGCCTAATTACAACAATTAACATTTTACAACATGTTCAAGAATAGTCCTTAACTTGAAAACAAAGCACCTCATTAGGCCAAATTGTTTAAGATTTTTCGGAACGTCCGTTCCGACAAATCGAACATTTAGGCCTAATTGCAGTGGACCTCACGGTACAGTGACATAGGCCTATTATGTTTTGGAGCGTGGCCGTTGAGGATTAGGCTACTTTTTGGGCCTATTCAGATTGACTGACATGACCAAATTGTATACACATTCAACATGGTTTGAGGGTGGAATGTGAAGTGTGACATAACTGCCTTTTAGGTACTTCCAAACATTTATTTCAATGCTGCCATAAATCACAAGAGTAATACAAATGTTACATAATCAAATTGGTGCAGATACCCAGAGCAATGTGAGTTTATAGCTACACGGCCTGCCAAATTTCAGAGACTGCACTGCACAGCAGTACTGACTGACCGACATCCTGCGTTGTTGTTGACCAGATAACTTGATATTTTAGCTAAGGTATTGTTGGGGTACTTCACTAATTGCTTAGCCTGAACTTCACTAGCAAAATTTCATCCAGCAATACTATTTCAGGCTGAAGAAGGCGAGCATGGATTAATTTGTTGGCCTACCGTTACGGTAAGTCACCATGTTACTGTTTCTGCGGCCTGTGTGGTCACACCCGCATGTCCGCGCCCAATTAGTCGACCATGCAATGATAGTGCATGGCTGTTCACAAATACAAGAGCCATCTTGCTGTTCGATGTGTGCTGAACTAAGTCGTGGGCCTAATGGACGAAAAACACCACCCCTGGAATGATGTTTATGAATTACCAGTCGAGTTGAATTCTAATTGAGGCAGAAAATTATAATTGAAGTAGAAATGACACAAGTATTTCTACATTTAAAACTTGCCAATGACAGCAATAATGCCTACCACCCTTTTTAAATGGAGGAAATGTAAGTACACGGAATAATGCAGCCAGTGGTAGGCCTAACTGCTGTTTTTATTTGTATTATTGTTTTTACTAGTCTTTAGACATGTTTATTTTGTTGTTGTTGTTGAATGACAACCTACAATAGACTGTGCAAGTCTCGCGCATATTTGAACTTCCGGGACCATTGTGGTCCCAACCATATGGAGATTTACGTGGGCACGATTTTGTTTTGTCAATTATTTTAGTTTAATGTGGTATATGCCCGTGAAAATACATATGTTGTTGGGAATGTAAAACTTATTTATAAAAAATATGAAAGTAAAATCATTTCAACAATATAACGAAGAAAACCCGATAATTAAACTTGACCTCAACTTCCGGTTGCTGCAAAAATGAAGAACTTTGTGCTCAATTTGGTGATCTTGTGTTCTTCCAAATGGGTTTTGATACTCAGAGGACACTGTTTTGAATTCTTTTATGAGGACAACTTCTTTTAACTCCTCAATTTTTTTCTCAAATTTGAGAGACCGGTACCATCGATCAAAAACAATTTCCTTTTGTCTAGCGAATTCAACAAAGGTCTGGCCATCCGATCTTAGTCAGTTTTCGAAATTTCTGTTTATAAGCCTCAGGAACCAACTCATACGCATTTAAAATGGATGCCTTAACTGTAGAATATTTACTACACTGGTCCTCTGAAAGTGTGGCATAGACTTTCTGAGCCTTACCCACAAAAGTGCTCTGCAAGAGCAAAGGCCAATATTTCTCAGGCCAACTAAGACTTTTGGCAATCTTCTCAAATGACAGAAAATACGCATCAACATCATGTTCGTTGAATTTTGGCACCAACCTCACGTTTTTCGCCAGGTCAAAGTCAATTGGAGTTTTCTTCTTGCCTTTCTTTGTACCCACTTCTAATTCAAGCTTACGCAGTTCAAATTCTCGTTCCTTTTCTTGTTCTTGAAGTTCAAGTTCAAGCCTTCGTAGTTCTCTTTCTTTTTCCTTTTCTTCTCTTTCTTTTTCCTTTTCTTCTCTTTCTTTTTCCTTTTCTCTTTCTTCAAACTCAAGCCTGAGCCTTTCCTTTTCAAGCTCAATTTTTGCAAGCTCAATTTCTCGATCAACAGTTTGCGGAGACTGAGACAACTCTAAGTTCAGTCTTCCCGCTAGAACGTTCACTAGTTTTGCCTTTTTGTAGCAATTTCTACTTGAACGTGTTTGGCAACTTCGTGCAACTCGTCTTTTGTTAACTGTTGCAACTTAACGAATGACAAGTCTTCAGAATCAACGAAAGCTTATACATCAAACTCACTAGCCATTTTTATACAAAGCTACAGACTAGCAACAATAAAAAGTGCAACCTTGTTTGACAATTGTACACAGAAATGTAGCACGGCTTATTTTTTGTTCGATTTCCCGGACAAGCCCCATATTTGTTACGATCCAAAAATCTCCAAACTATCCGTGAATATAAATCACTCAAAAAGCCTGAATTTTCTCAGATGCAACAAAGAAATCAAACAAGGTGACACTGATGTAAAGAACACAGAATCAAAGTGATTTAATGATGAAACTGTCAGCCACTTCAGTTACCGATTGGGTTTAACAAACGTACAATGATTGAGTAAAACAAGTGTACATTAAAAATAGATTTTATACAAAATAAGTAATCTTACGGGCTAATGCGTCAACAGGGATGAAATACAGGCGAGGATCACGGCAACAGAAGATACAGCGAGGATCACATACACTGGCTCTAAAACGATCAACTCCAGGGGCGATAAATCAGTTCTTTGCCGATGTGACTTTGAGCTATCACGGGGTAAACTCACTCCGATAAAATGTCCAGAAGAAGACGAAACAACGACGGGCACACAATCTGACACCCGCCACAAAATATGGGGAAAAGACCCCTAAATACCGAACTGTAGATTAAGTTCGAAAATGTCCTTTCCGGAATCCAATTAGGCTCTTTAACTGCACTCGGTCAAAAGCGAACTCTATCACAAGCTCCTCCAATGAGTTGAATCACAATCACAGAAGTCGTAGCTTCCACCAGTCTTGAGTATTTGTGTCCTGTCCTAGATTTACCCCCAGTAGTAGGCCAGCCAAAGTGTGAAATTACACTTTGGACGGCATAGTTTGTTAATGGCTGGCATCCATGCTAGATGTATGGATCATGGGCTCAGGAAGACGATTAGGGTGGATGCCAAGCTTCATTTTGAATTTTAAGGTCATTTAGAGGTCAAAAGGTCAAATAAGGTCAAAAATCAATATTTTCAAAATTTGTATAAAATTTAACCACATTTGATAGATCTATCCAAAAAAAGTATTTTTAACTTCATGTTGATATAACAAACCTATGTAATTAACGGAAAACTTTGACCTTGTACACAAATGTATAGCAAAGCAAAACGTAAAAGTGTGATTTTCTTGAAAAGTGTATATCTTGAGTATACCAAAATTGTTTGCACTCCCCATCTTAATGGTGCATATATTTGTTTCAAACAACTTGTTTTTAGGAAGGTCAATATACCCAGGCAGTTTTTGAGAAAAAAAAATAATTCAAATACTACCTTCATGTGAGGTCATTTTGAGGTCAAAAATTTCAAATATGGTCAAAATTTTGCATTTTTGAATTTTTCACAAAATTTTACCCCAAGTGGTAGAGCTATCCATAAAATCTAGTTTCATCATCATATTGACATGCCAAGTCGGTAAAAGTATAAGTTAATATTTTGTCTTGTACACAAATGTATAGTAAAATTAAATCTAACAGTGCGATTTTCTCAAAAAGTGCATATCTTGAGCATAAGAAAGTTGTTTGCACACCCTATCCCAACCCTGCATATAATTGTTTAAAAAAAACTTTTTTTTGAAAGGTCAATATACCCAGGCAGTTAAAAAAAATAACTAAACATTTTATCAAACTTTTTTATGTGGTAAAATGAATCAAGAAGGTATGCTATTCACGCAGTTAGTTTGACATAGTTTTATAGTTTGACATTTGCATCCTTATGAAACTAGCTCATATCAAGCATCTGGGATAGGGGTAGTCCAGACAGCTTCCAGGTAACCTCACTCTTTCCTTTAAGCTGTTGTGTGTCTGTGTCAATGGTCGCATGCTGTGTGAAGTTCCAGTTCAAAGACTTTCTTTTTCCAATTTTCCAATGGTCATGTATCTGAGAGACTTGCACAACCTGTGAGGGATTACCTGCTCAGCTTCCATGCTCTTACATGATGCGACACATCATGTTAGACATGATGCGACACATCATGTTAGAGCATCGAAGCGGAGCAGATATCCCTCACAGGTTGTGCAAGTCTCTCAGAAACTGCACGTATCGGGTAACATTTGCACTTCTTTCCAAACTTCTGACGCTTTCGAACACATTAAGTTCACCAGAAGTGACATTTCTCCACCTGCAAATCACTCTTTTACATCCTTCATTGACTGCCTCTATGCATGGAGCATCAACCTGGTGTCAGTCTGCTAAGGTTTCCTCAAATCGTCATCTCTCCTCGAGTACCATGGCATCCGTAACATCAAGGAACCCCGCCTGTTACTATTCCTCATCTTTCCAGTAGATCCTTGCCCTTCTCTACGAAGACGTCTGACAAGAACTTGAGATCAGCTTTGTTCAAGGCATTAAATTTACCCATACCTGTAGGAGTGGAAACCTGGGTCTATCGATGAACTTTCGAATTGGCTTTTTCTTTCCCATTCTCTTTGACCGTGTCACTGCCTTGATGGAGCCCTCTCTAATCTAGCGATCAAATACCACGTCAAGCCTTGTTGTATTATCTCCAAAGTGTTACGTCACACTATTTACGAAAAGACAAGCGTATAATTTAGTCACCAAATGTTGGACACATGGGGCTTTCCAAGACCCTATCGGCACACCATGTCTTCATGTTGGCATTTTGGTATATTTGTGGGTGTGGTCAGCCCAGCCATTAAGATGTGGATCAGATCTGCCTTTGGTGTTGAGTTCATCTCTCCTCCAGATTTGGCGAGAGACAGTGGGACTGGCGGAGAAAGCTTCCTACTGCTGTACTTGAGAATATTCAAGTACTTCCAGTGGCAGCATTGAGCAATTGTTGCAGTGACATTCTGTCATAATAGATGTTAAATTTGCATCGGGATAAAGAATATTGATTTTGGTTTTTACCCATACATCGATGTGTGTTAGCACTGTATACTCAGTACCTTCCCGAGCCCTGTGAAAAAAATTCACAGCATATTATTCGGGTGGGATTCGAACCCACGACCCTTGCAATTCTAGAGCAGTGCCACCAACATTCTGTCAGTTTTGATCTTCTTCTGTACCGTACATTTTGTTTGGTTGAAACATTTGTATTGTACAAAGTTTTTGAGCAATGTTTTTTTTCAGGGCATCACTAAAACCAACACGTTGCTTCCAGTTGGTCATCACATACTGCCTTCAACTGGTGCAATGTCTTTGGTTGTCAAAGATACCAGTGGTATCTCTCTAACATCATGATCAAAGTTGCTGTGGTCATAGATGAGTGGGACATGGCAGCATTGCTGAAAAAGCTTCCAGATGGGGGATCAAGAGTATCAGAGTGTCTTTCTGAGTCCTAGATCTCCATCTCCACCATCTCAATGTAACGAGACCACAGTCGGAAGTTTGGATTTCCAGAGTGCTTGTCTAAGTTGAATTTGTTTATGAGCTCATGACCATTGTCACTCCTTAGAAAATCTGACAGCTGGCCTACTGCTCCGGAGAGTTCTGCTGTGTGATTGCCGCCCCTCTATTTGAACTGCTTAACCACACTTTGGGCAAGTTTATCAACTTCCACATTTTTTTGTTTAAACAAATTTCAACCAACCAAGATTCAAGGACAGAAATGTGCCTCAGAGCCTCGCAGGTCAGTTGATGTCCTTAATTAACAGCGCAAAGGTAGGCTTTGCCTTGAAGCAAGGGCTCAGTCATATTGGCTGCATAAACACCCACCTCTGTCCACAAGTAATCAAGCCCAGCACTTTCCATGTGTTGGCCAATAGCCTTCAGAAAGTTGAAGCAGACGTGTAGTCCTCCCTTGAGAAAAATTAAATTCTCAAACTTTGGACTTGCCCGTATCAGTTCATTTCCTCTGCTGTGTAGTGGCCGGACTACTGTGATGATGGTATGTTTCTGATCTGTGTTATGTCCACAAAGTGATTGATCATAGTGATGAGAGTGTCATTGTCGTCTGCTAGTGCCTGAAGAGTCCCTACTGTTGTCACAGGAGGGTCAACTATACCAGTGGCTTCATTGGATGCTCCCCATGCAGGAACAAAACAACCCTCTCCAGCATGATGACACTATACCCATTCAAATCTTCGGCCCGTGCCTGTGGCCTTCTTTAGTATTCTCACTCTAACCATAGAGGTATAATCTTTACAGATGATGTGAGAATTCTTTCATCAAAGAAACTGGGCAAAAGTATGTCCAGCTGTAGTGGTTTTGGAGTGCCTGGTAGCTAGCTCTGGAGTTAGCTTTGATGGCACTCCAGATAAGAAAGATCACTGCACGATACCCCATACCCCATCGTAGCTACAATGTATAACATAGGATAAAACAACATTTTACTGCAAAAAGAATGTTCAACATTGTTAATTCACTAATGACAGTTGAGTCTTTTGACTGTGTACTTGGAAAGAATGGGAGTACAAATAACTTTGATATCAGACACACAGATTTTGAGCACCATGTCAAACTATAAAACTGCTATATCAAACTAATTGCATGAACAGCATACGCGTTTCTTGTTTCAATTTACCACTTCAGAAGGTGTAGTATGAATCTTTTTTTTTAAATAAAAACTGCCATGGTATATTTACCTTTCAAAAAAAGTCTGTTAAAGCAATTATATGCAGTGTTGGGATAGGGTGTGCAATCAACTTTCTTATGCTCAAGATATGCACTTAATGAGAAAATCGCACCTTTAGATTTAATTTTACCATACATTTGTGCACAAAACAAAAGATTAACTCATAATTTCACAAACTTGGCATGTCATTATGATGATGAAAATAGGTTTCATGGATAGATCTGCCACCGAGGGTCAAATTTGGTGAAAAATTCAAAAATGCAAAATGTTGACCTTATTTGAAATTTTTTACCTCAAAATGACCTTACATGAAGGTGGTACTTGAATTATTTTTTTACTCAAAAACTGCCTGGGTATATTGACCTTTCAAAAACAAGTTGTTTGAAACAAATATATGCACCATTAAGATGGGGAGTGCAAACAATTTTGGTATACTCAAGATATACACTTTTCAAGAAAATCATACCTTTACGTTTTGCTTTGCTATACATTTGTGTACAAGGTCAAAGTTTATCCGTTAATTACATACAATTGTCATATCAACATGAAGTTTAAAATACATTTTATGGATAGATCTATCAAATGTGGTTAAATTTTATACAAATTTTGAAAATATTGATTTTTGACCTTATTTGACCTTTTGACCTCTAAATGACCTTAAAATTCAAAATCAAGCTTGGCATCCACCCTAATCGTCTTCTCGAGCCCATGATCCATACATCTAGTATGGATGCCAGCCATTAACAAACTATGCCGTGGAATTTTGTTCTAGAGCACTTTTTCAAGTTTGGCTGGTCTACTACAGCCCGTATATAAAGGATTTGTGTCGTTTTCTAGAAAGCACTACTAACTCTAGATCATTCTAGCACCGCCCACTAGGGTTAACGACCTTACACACAAAGAATGATTGACAGCGTGCGTTGAACACACGTAACTAATGTACATGTATTACTATTAGGATCTCATAACACTATCAACAATTTGGTTAGTTTTAATTTTCGGAGTAAGTCCGATCCCCATTAAACCTTTATTTATTTGGGCATACACTAAAAAAAAACTCCCACATTAATCAATGCTAAATGCTAAATGGTGAAAATACTCAAAAAATATTTAATTCCGGTACTTTACATTATATTAAGCCTGGAAACCACATCATACGGGTGCAACCAACTATATTAACCATAATTATTTTTGAGCGCATGAGGGAGGGCGCTTTCACCAGGGAATTACTTGGGTGCACCACACTAAACTACCATAGCAACCAATGCTAAAAGCTAAGTATTCAGAAATACTCAAACAAAAATTACCCTTGCCCGGTGTTTTCTCTCGATCCTCCTTTGATCACGGACTGAGTCTGTCCGGCCAGTTGGCGGGGAACGGAGTGCCGCCGGCCCCCTTGAGGTTGCTCCTCCGAAAGCCTCGAAAATTAAATGCAACGCAAATTAAACAATGTTGCATTATTCTTTGTATCTTTAATTGTGTTTTTACATCCAAAAAAAAAAAAAAAAAAGTACAAATTGAATCTGGCAAAGAGGGTGACAAGTTACGCTGTGGTTGCCAGGCTTTCATGCGCCGGATTGCACACACTGGCCCCTTACCGGCTTCCATATTATAGTTCCCATGAGGCGTGGCATCCGACCCACAGCATGTCCTCCCCTGTTTCTGATTCCTGGCCTCTCGGCTCTACCCATTTAGGGGAGGAACACAAGACACACCCCAGTCATGATGTAGCCACATCCAGCAATCATGTACCTATTTTACGGGTAGCCAGACTCGAACCCAGACGGGCGTCTGAGCATGAAACAGTCCCGGAACTTATCCTACTGCGCAAAAGTGTCTGTACCTAATCCCGGGACTTTACATTGTATGTAGCTTGGAGTCCACCTGGGTGCAACCAACTAATTGACCATAATTTGTTTGACTATTTTTGACCGCATGAGGGAGGGCGGACGTTTTCATCAGGGAATTATCTTGGGTGCACCACCCTAAATAAGATCCCATAGCAACCAATGCTAAATGCTTAATATTCAAATATACTCAAAAAAATAATAGTTAAAGTCTCTCTCAGCAGCCTCTTAAAAACCAATCAAACATATTTTCGGACAACTAAACGTCAGATTTCTTTTCAATTTTTGGCAGGTCAGCCGTTTGGAATCTTTGCTAATTAGGCCTATCCCAGAATTCAACACCCCCGACCGAAAGGGTTAGGGTTAGTGTTGGTTACCCGAATATGTGCTTTTTTCCCAAACCGATTTGCTGCCAGTTTTCGTGAAAAACTTATCCAATTCCTAAGCCAAACAGGACCAACTTTAAAGCCTAAATTTATCAATATTCTCCTCAAAGGTTGAAGCACAGAACCCCCAGGTTGTGGTAACTCGTCATGATAATCGGTTGCATGACCCCCCAAAACGTTATTATTCAACAGATTTTGAGGGCCTACAAAATATGATAATCAGTTTGGCGCACGAATTGTGGCCTATTTAGTGTGGTGCACCCTTTCGCGTCACAATAACAGTTTCATCTTACTTTAATTGCCTGTATGCAGTTTTCTTGCACCAATGACGAAATACATCAACATAATAATAACAGCAATGCAAAAACCCAGTTTGTTTACTTATTTTGTATCACGTGAATTCGGTTTACATACGCCCTCATGCGGTCAAAAATACGGCGAATTGGAAATAAAACGAATCGACGGCCTCATGAATATTTTGTAGGCCCTTAAAATATTCTATACTAGACAGATACAAAATAAACACAATAATGTTAAAAGTTGGACCCCACCAAAAAAATAAATAATAATAATATTTTGAAGTTGCTCCTCATAAGGCCTCCAACTCCGTTTGCCGTCTTCCTGGAGGCCCCCCGTGCCACCCAGGCAAGCAAGGGTCCCGCCGGGGCCCGCGACCTTAGGAAGACCCATGCCCGATGAGCTCTCTCGATCCTCCTTTGATCACGGACCGAGTCTATCCGGCCAGTTGGTGGGGAACGGAGCGCCGTCGGCCCCTTTGAGGTTGCTCCTCCGAAGGCCTCCAAAATAAATGCAACGCAAATATTAAACAATCCCTGCAATATTCTGTGTATCTTTTATTGTGTTGTTGCATAAAAAACACAAAATAAAGTACAAATTGAACCTAGATAAAAAGGTAAAGTTACGCTGTGGTTGTCAGGCTTTCAGGCACCGGAATCAGTTTAATAGCACACACTGGCCCCTATCCGGCTTCCCTAGTTCCCTTATGGCAATGGCCTCCGACCCACAGCATGTCCTCCCCTGTTTCCGATCCTAACCTTTGAATTGGCGCTGCCCATCAGGGGAGGACACAAGACAGAACCCCAGTCACGCTGTAGCCACATCCAGCAATCTTGTACCTATAATGTAGGGTCAGCCGGGCTCGAACCCAGACCGGGGCGTCTGAGCGTGAAACAGTCCCGGCACTTATCCAACTGTGCTAGTTAGTGTCGGTACTTAATCCCGGGATTTCGCACTGTATGTAGCTTGGATTCCACCTTACCATCATGACGTCACTCCAGAGACCACGTGAGATAACGCTTACCAGCCAGCAACCGTCATTGTGCAATCTAGCCAGCTGCAGAACGGACGTATCCGTCCTGCTCCATCGTTACTCAGTGCACACAGGCCAAAGCCTGTGTACCCACTGTACATGCTCTACTTGCAGTAACAAATTGTTTTAAGGTAAAACATAATACCTCTTGATTTCTTCTGCTGCTAATAGTATGGTTGAAGCATTTATTGACAGCGTCCTAGAATTGGACAATATTTATCAGATTTGTCGCCACACCCAACGCCATCGCGGCATAGGGTTTTCGAGGCCTGGGAGCAATCTACCGCAGAGCCTACATGATACTAACCCAATGGCTATTTCTCCGACTCAACAATCAGGGGTTTCGTTTCTAATAAAAACTGTGGTGAAGAAAACAAGGCCCAAAATACGACAAAAATGTCAAAAAAGGCGAAAATGGGGGCAGGGCACAGCCCATAGATCCTTTGGCTAGCTCCACCCAACCGTGGCAGGAGCTTAGCGGGTGTTTAATACAAACAATGCAAGCTGGGTTTGCTGAATTGACCAGCGCATTCCTAACTGCAAACAAGAAGCAAGAAATGCAAATGAAACGTGATGTGGCTAGTACAAGTACTAGCAAGACTAGTGCAGGTCCAATGGCCAAAAAGCTGAAATCAGCCATTATTGTGCCAGACTCTGCCACAAACGAATCTGATTGTGAAGCAGAACTAAACCATCTCCTTTCTGAGGGAGAAGTAGTCTCTGAAGATGATATGTTGGGCGATATTGAACAAGCATACAAAGCATTTGATAAGGTTGGCCCTAAAATAAGAGACAAACTTGCAGTCATTACGAGTAATACTCACTACCAAGTTGTCAGATGAGAAATTGATAGACAAACAGAAAATGTATTGTCGCCCGCAGAATTGCAAAGAACTGATCAAGACAATAGTGGGCATTACTTAAAGGCATCGTACACGTTTGGTAATTGTCAAAGACCAGTGTTCTCATTTGGTGTATCCCAACATATGCATAAAATAACAAGCCCGTGGAAATTTGGGCTCAATTGGTCATCGAAGTTGCAAGATAATGATGAAAGAAAAACACCCTTGTTGTACACATTTATGTGCTTTCAGAAAGGAATAAAAACTTATTGCAAGAAGTTTTTATTATTTTAGTGAGAAATTACCTCTTTCTCAAAAACTACGTTACTTCAGAGGGAGTCGTTTCTCACAATGTTTTAAACTATCAACAGCTCTCTGTTGCTCGTTACCAAGTCAGATTTATGTTAATATATATTTTGAGTAATTACCAAACGTGTACAGTGCCTTTAAACCAAGCACTCGGTCTAGAGACCTGAAATTTATAAGGCTACAAAAGCTACTAGTTTCTGCATTTGTTCCATTGCTTCAACTGACGGACAAACTGTTGTCCAAAGATAATAACGCAAAAGAAGACGTTAAATTAGCTATGGACTCAATGACTTTAATGGCCAATGCCAATATTGAACTAAACCTTCGTAGAAGGAACTCATGCGTCCTGATTTGAATGCCCAGTACCAGCGCCTATGTGCGCCACCTGTTCCCATCACAAAGTTACTGTTTGGGGATGATTTGACCAAAGAAGTCAAGGACATTTATGCTACTTATAAAGTAGGGCACAAAATTGGCCGAGGTGGTGATTTCCGAGGTTCGGGCCACCGCAGAGGCTTTGGCTACAACTCCGCAAGCAGATATCATACTCGAGCAAAAAAAGTACGGAGGAACCCAGTACAACCAGTACAACCAAAGGGGCCACTACCCCTCCAGAAGCTATGTCCGAAAACGACCGTACAACAAACGGGGCCAAAGCACCCAAGCATCCTAACTGCCCAAAGCACATCATTACAGGGCGGCAAGGTCAGTAACTCTTGTGAAAGTAAAATAAACTCATTTGTGGCAGGCAGAATCAAATATTATTTGCCCACTTGGAAAAGGCTAACTTCTGACCAAAATATTTTAAATATTGTAAAAGGAATGAATATTGAGTTTGAAACGCCACCAAGACAAAAATTCATACCAAAGCAGTATGCCGTCAGTGCTCACGAGGGAATGCTTGTGCGACAAGAAATTACAAAATTGTTGACCAAAGGAGTGATTGAAGTCACAACTCATGAGCCTGAAGAATTTCTTTCAAACATATTTCTACGACAAAAGAAAGATGGATCGTACATAATAATACTGAATTTAAAGGCACTGAATAAACATGTCAAATACCATCATTTTAAGATGGAAACTTTGCAGTCTGCAATACACATGATGACAAAAGATTGCCACATGGGATCCATTGATTTACGTGATGCTTACTATTCAGTGCCAATTGCGTATGAAAATAGAAAGTAGGCTACCTCAAATTTCAGTGGGGAACAAATGTTTATCAATACACATGCCTTCCAAATGGCCTTGCTTCAGCACCACGTGTATTTACAAAAGTATTAAAACCAATTTATTTTGCCCTTTAGAGGCCAAGGATTATATTGATGACTCCTTATTATACGGAGAGACATTTCATGAATGTTGCAATTACTTTAAAAGGCAACTAAACTATGACCCAAGCGGGGTTCATAATTCATGACCAGAAATCAGTTTGCGTTCCCACACAAACAATAACCTTTCTGGGGTTTGAGGGAATTGTCAATCAGTTTGACACCAGAAAAATCAAGGAATTTAAAAATTTCTTGTCAGTCCTTGAAAACAAAAGATACTCCTATAATTCGAGAAGTAGCCCAAGTTCTTGGCACGATAGTATCAACTTTTCCCGGTGTAATGTTTGGTCGACTTTTTCACCGAAATCTCGAAAAAGAGAAAATTCTAGCATTGCAATTAGAAGACACTACATACGACACTCAAATGAGTTTGTCACAGGAGGCATTAAAGGAACTCACCTGGTGGATTAAAAACATTGAATCCCATGAAGCCACAAGTTATGTCCAAAAGGTTAATTCAAAACCAAAAATAACAATCTATACATGCATCCAAGACAGGATGGGAAGCATTGTGCAGGAATACTGGCATGCGTACGCGAGGTTATTGGACACCTCAAGAATCCAAAGCTCACATTAACTACTTGGAACTATTGGCATCATTCTTTGCAGTAAAATCGTTTTGCAAAGATTTGAAAACCGACCATGTACGTTTATATATTGACAACACTACAGCTGTTGCATACATTAATAATATGGGTGGAATGCACTCAGAAAGCTGTAATAAACTTACACAGCAAATATGGATGTGGGCCAAAGAGCACAAAATGTGGCTCAGTGCTGCACATATTCCTGGAAAACAGAAAACAATCGCAGATATTGAATCAAGGAAATAAATATAGATGCAGAGTGGATGCTTAGACCACAAATTTTTCAACGGTTAAAGGGCGGAACCGATCTGCAACTGTTTTGCGCTTTATAAATCTCTCTTTATTATTGTTATTATTATTATTATTATTATTATTATCGTACACGTTTGGTAATGACTCAAAACAAATATTAGCATAAAAACTGACCAAGTAACAAGTGAAAAGTAACTGATAGGTCGCTCGATTCCAGACTCATCATCTTGGAGCAAAACTGCTCCGACACCAACATCACTGGCGTCAATGGCTATTCTGAACGCCTTGTCAAAATTTGGTGCAGCCAGAACTGGTTCGTTTGTCAGAATGGCCTTTAAATTATCAAACGCCTTTTGACAAGAGTCAGACCAAACAAACTTCACATTCTTCTGTAAAAGTTGAGTCAATGGAGTCGCGATGGTGCTAAAGTTTGGAACAAACTTCCTGTAAAATCCACTCATACCAAGTGTCACATGCACGGTACAAAGGAGACGGCGGAGACCTTTAAATGAGCTTTCCCATTTATTCGCACTCAGTGTATAACATTACACAGGTGAAACTATAAATAACAAATACATAAATAGCTTATTAAATAACACGAAAATGTACATTATTAAACAATTACGAGAAGGGAAACATAGGTGAACCGTATCAGTCTAAAGAAACCAACTTTAAATGCAGAACGAGATAGCAATAAAACAAGCAATGACTGAGGACTGATATAGAGTGAAACTTGAATATAAGACACTCCAAAGACAAATTCGGCGTTCAAATTACAACAGAGAAATAACTAATATACTTAATCAACTTACATCATTGCCGGGAGAAACTCTATATTACGTCCGTGCACATGGTAATGTTCTGCGGTATTCTGGGGCGTTCACTGGTATTCTGGTATAAACATTACATGAACCAACAATAAATATACAGGAAACAACGGGGGCATTTATACACTAAGATTAATTCCAAGCAATATAAGCAATAATTAACCCAAGCAATTCCAAGCAATATGTACTGAATGAAGCAGCAGCAAGAAAATGAATTACACGAGAAATTAACTCCAGAGGCTATGAGCCGAAAGGGGGTACCGAGTGAGTTGGCTCAAGCGGCGATAAATAACTATGAGGAAAACGGCAACTTGCTGAGTATACCAAAACGGGGAAATATTTACATAAGGGAAATTTTGACTGCGAAGGTTGAAATAAAGATATTTATACATAAGGGAAGTAAATGCTAGAAATAACAGTTGTAAACAAAATAAGGCTACTTACGGGAGATGGCTACGGAAAATTACATGTCTGAGTAGAACTAAAATAAACTCGAACAGAACACAACGGAATCAGGAACAGAAATGAGCCTATACGGTGTTCGCTGCAAGAATATATTAAGCAGCCAACGCCCACATTCGTTGGTACCCGGGCATACTAGACATTCCAAAGCAATACAAAGTAAATACCAGAAATACAGTGGTTGAAATAAATAAAGGGGAAGGCGGGCGGGACAATAATAGAAATACCTTAGGATAATACCATGAAGGAATAATGATAATACAATACAACAAATACACTTATCGACGAAGATAACACCAAGGAATCTCATCAATTCCCTCTTTCCTGTGGGCATGGGAAATTCTTGAATGGCTTTAATCTTTGCTACTCGTGGTAGCACGTGACCCTGACCGACCACATGACCTAAGTGGGTCACCGTTGCTTTGGCAAACTCACTCTTTTTGAGATTTACCACCAAGTTTGCTTTAGAAAGCTTATCAAACAGGGCACTCAAGTGTTTCAGATGGTCTTTCCAGCTATCGCTGTATACCAAAATGTCATCAATATAGACAACACAATTGTCCAGCCCAGCAATGACTTGGCTCATCATTCTCTGAAACGTAGCCGGGGCGTTTTTCATCCCAAAAGGCATTGTTTTACATTGGTAGAGACCATCGGGTGTCACAAATGCTGAAGTCTCTTTGGCTCGGTCAGTCAAGGGCACTTGCCAATAACCTTTTAACAAATCTATTTTACTGACAAATGCAGAATTTCCCACTCGATCAATACAATCTTCCAACCTTGGGATCGGATAAGAATCTGTCTTAGTTTTTGCATTGACTTTTCTATAATCTATACAAAATCTAAGAGTACCGTCTGGCTTTGGTACCATGACAATGGGAGAACTCTGACTAGGTTCTATAATGTCATGTTCTATCATGAACTTAACCTCCTCCCGAACCTTGGCTAACTTGTCAGGGTTCAGTCGGTAGGGAGCTTGTTTTATAGGTCTTGACTCTCCTAAATCAACATCATGAATTGCTACCGACGTACGACCTGGTTTGTCAGAACAAACTTGCTTGTACTTCTGGAGTAGGTTTGATACATCTTTCCGTTGGTCATTGCGCAAATAACCAAGGATTTCGTCCAAGCTATTCAGAATTTCAGAGTTAGAAAGCTGAACTGCTAAAAATTCAAGTTCAGACGTTTTTGTCTCCAAGTCTTCATTGCATGAATTGTCATCGTCACGTTTTGATTCAATGACAGCTACCCCCACTGGTTGGCTATAGATTTATCACGCTCATAATACTTCTTGAGCATGTTAACATGACAAACTCTTTGCTTCTTTCTTCGGTCTGGGGTACTGATTACGTAATTAACATCATTGAGTTTCTTTTTGACACAGTAGGGCCCACTAAACTTCGCTTTAAGGGGATCGCCAGGCAGAGGCAACAGCACTAGCACTTGTTCGCCGGGTTTAAAGATGCGGACTTCAGACTTCTTGTCTGCTCTTGTCTTCATGACCCGTTGAGAGACTTTCAGATGTTCTTGTGCCACAGAACATGCCTTAGACAACCTCTCCTTAAAATTCGACACATAGTCGAGCAGGTTAGTCTCCTCATCCTCTGACAAAAACCGCTCCTTGATGAGTTTCAAAGGCCCCCTTACCTCATGACCGAAGACCAACTCAAACGGAGTAAAACCAGTTGACTCATTCGGCGAGTCCCTGGTTGCAAACAACAGAAAGGGAACTCCTTTGTCCCAATCTTCTGGGAAATCCTCGCAGTAAGACCTTATCATATTCTTGAGGGTCTGGTGGTACCTCTCTAGAGCTCCTTGAGACTGCGGATGATATGCAGATGATTTTAACTGCTTGATTCCCAACTCAAGCAGAACTTCCTGGAACACACCCGACATGAAGTTAGACCCCTGATCGGACTGCACTTCTTTCGGTAAACCATATCTTGTGAAAAACTGCATAAGAGCCTCAACAACAACTTTGGCTGTTATCATCCTCAGTAGAATGGCCTCTGGAAATCTGGTTGACAAATCCATGATGGTCAACTAATACTGCTGCCCGGACTTCGTCCGCGGTAGAGGACCCACACAATCCACCAGGACTCTCGTAAACGGCTCATCAAATGCAGGAATCGGTATCATCGGTGCAGGCTTGATTGATGGTGTGGTTTTCCCACCACCTGACACGTATGGCACGTCTTGCAGAACTTCACCACATCTTGATGTAGCTTAGGCCAATAAAAATGAGCCATGACTCTAGCTTGAGTCTTTCTGATACCAAGATGACCCGCAACCGGAATTTCGTGAGCAATTCTCAAGATCTCATCACGGTAACATGGAGGAACAACTATTTGATGAACAATACTCCATTCTTCATCAGCTGGTCTCTGGGTAGGTCTCCATTTCCTCATTAACACGCCAGACTTGACATAGTAGCATTCTGGAACCTCTTGAGCCTCTTCCTCAGAAAACGCTGTCTGGGTGAGCTTCCTCAAATCTGGGTCCGCTTTTTGCTGCTCTATCAGCGAGGATCGGCTAAACTTAGCATCTTGAGACACTCCCTCCTTTTCCTCTAAATCACTAAAAAAAGGTTTCAGCCAGCCAAACACCAGAGTCCTCCTCTATAGGCACTGACTCTGCAACCTCCTTTTCCGTTTGCTTCATCTGAGATCTCGTCACTGCACATTCGGGGAAGATTTCTGGGAGCTCTTCCTCCAAAGCATGGATTTCTGGCTCATCCACAGGTTCACCAGAGACAATAGGGGATGCCGACACGTTACCTCCCGCAACGTCATTACCTAGCAATAATCCGACACCTTTCATCGGTAGACTAGGAACAACTCCAACATCCACAGGGCCAGTGAACAAATCACATTTCAAATTTACCCTATGCAACGGGACAGGCATAAAATTACCCCCAATACCTTGAACCAACATGTTCGCATTAATAGCGAACTGTCTGGAGACAACGACAACACATCCTCCAGCATCAGTGACTGTGACGCGCCTGTATCCCTTAGGATAACAACTGGACTGTCGGCTACATCAGACGCACACAACACATCACCACAATAAACAAAATCTTTAAAGATTTCATCAACTTTGTTGATATCATCAGATATCTTCGAAGAAGAAACACGGTTGCCATCGGCCTCACCGGACTTCCTACGAAGTAGAGTGTCCTTACGGACACAAGCGACAGGCTTTCCAGACTGCCCTCGCTCGTCAGCGATGAACTTGTAACATCTCGCCTTCGAGTGACCCTTCTTATGGCAGTAATCACACGGAGGAAAAAACTTCTTCTGGTCGTCCTTGGCTCCACTCGGCGATGAAGGCTTTCTATCCGATGAATACGGACTTCTAGTGCTAGACTGCGCCTCTGAACCTGACTTGCCCTTAGTATTTTGGTAAAAACCCTTTGACTGGAAATTAATTTTGCCCATACTCATTTTATGAGTTAATTCATAATCATCAGCTACCACTGCAGCTTTCTTTAATTTGGTGATCTTGTGTTCTTCCAAATGGGTTTTGATACTCAGAGGGACACTGTTTTTGAATTCTTCCATGAGGACAACTTCTTTTAACTCCTCAAATTTTTTCTCAAATTTGAGAGACCGGTACCATCGATCAAAAACAATTTCCTTTTGTCTAGCGAATTCAACAAAGGTCTGGCCATCCGATCTTAGTCAGTTTTCGAAATTTCTGTCTATAAGCCTCAGGAACCAACTCATACGCATTTAAAATGGATGCCTTAACTGTAGAATATTTACTACACTGGTCCTCTGAAAGTGTGGCATAGACTTTCTGAGCCTTACCCACAAAAGTGCTCTGCAACAGCAAAGGCCAATATTTCTCAGGCCAACTAAGACTTTTGGCAATCTTCTCAAATGACAGAAAATACGCATCAACATCATGTTCATTGAATTTTGGCACCAACCTCACGTTTTTCGCCAGGTCAAAGTCAATTGGAGTTTTCTCCTTGCCTTTCTTTGAACCCACTTCTAATTCAAGCTTACGCAGTTCAAATTCTCGTTCCTTTTCTTTTTCTTGAAGTTCAAGTTCAAGCCTTCGTAGTTCTCTTTCTTTTTCCTTTTCTTCTCTTTCTTTTTCCTTTTCTCTTTCTTCAAACTCAAGCCTGAGCCTTTCCTTTTCAAGCTCAATTTTTGAAAGCTCAATTTCTCGATCAACAGTTTGCGGAGACTGAGACAACTCTAAGTTCAGTCTTCCCGCTAGAACGTTCACTAGTTTTGCCTTTTTGGCACTTCTAGCAATTTCTACATGAACGTGTTTGGCAACTTCGTGCAACTCGTCTTTTGTTAACTGTTGCAACTTATCGAATGACAAGTCTTCAGAATCAACGAAAGCTTGTACATCAAACTCACTAGCCATTTTTATACAACGCTACAGACTAGCAACAATCAAAAGTGCAACCTTGTTTGACAGTTGTACACAGAAATGTAGCACGGCTTAATTTTTGTTCGATTTCCCGGACAAGCCCCTAATTTGTTACGATCCAAAAATCTCCAAACTATCCGTGAATATAAATCACTCAAAAAGCCTGAATTTTCTCAGATGCAACAAAGAAATCAAACAAGGTGACACTGATGTAAAGAACACAGAATCAAAGTGATTTAATGATGAAACTGTCAGCCACTTCAAATACCGATTGGGTTTAATAAACGTACAATGATTGAGTAAAACAAGTGTACATTAAAAATAGATCTTATACAAAATAAGTAATCTTACGGGCTAATGCGTCAACAGGGATGAAATACAGGCGAGGATCACGGCAACAGAAGATACAGCGAGGATCACATACACTGGCTCTAAAACGATCAACTCCAGGGGCGATAAATCAGTTCTTTGCCGATGTGACTTTGAGCTGTCACGGGGTAAACTCACTTCGATAAAATGTCCAGAAGAAGACGAAACAACGACGGGCACACAATCTGACACCCGCCGCAAAATATAGGGAAAAGACCCCTAAATACCGAACTGTAGATTAAGTTCGAAAATGTCCTTTCCGGAATCCAATTAGGCTCTTTAACTGCACTCGGTCAAAAGCGAACTCTATCACAAGCTCCTCCAATGAGTTGAATCACAATCACAGAAGTCGTAGCTTCCACCAGTCTTGAGTATTTGTGTCCTGTCCTAGATTTACCCCCAGCCCGTATATAAAGGATTTGTGTCGTTTTCTAGAAAGTACTACTCTAGATCATTCTATTAGCACCGCCCACTAGGGTAAACAACCTTACACACAAAGAATGATTGACAGCGTGCGTTGAACACACGTAACTAATGTACATGTATTAGGATCTCATAACACTATCAACAATTTGGTTAGTTTTAATTTTCGGAGTAAGTCCGATCCCCATTAAACCTTTATTTATTTGGGCAAACACTAAAGATACTCCCATATTAATCAATGCTAAATGCTAAATGGTCAAAATGCTCAAAAAATATTTAATTCCGGTACTTTACATTATATTAAGCCTGCAAACCACATCATACGGGTGCAACCAACTATATTAACCATAATTATTTTTGAGCGCATGAGGGAGGGCGCTTTCACCAGGGAATTACTTGGGTGCACCACACTAAACTACCATAGCAACCAATGCTAAAAGCTAAGTATTCAGAAATACTCAAACAAAAATGACCCTTGCCCGGTGTTTTCTCTCGATCCTCCTTTGATCACGGACTGAGTCTGTCCGGTCAGTTGGCGGGGAACGGAGCGCCGCCGGCCCCCTTGAGGTTGCTCCTCCGAAAGCCTCGAAAATTAAATGCAACGCAAATTAAACAATGTTGCATTATTCTTTGTATCTTTAATTGTGTTTTTACATCCAAAAAAAAAAAAAAAAAAGTACAAATTGAATCTGGCAAAGAGGGTGACAAGTTACGCTGTGGTTGCCAGGCTTTCGTGCGCCGGATTGCACACACTGGGCCCTTACCGGCTTCCATATTATAGTTCCCATGAGGCGTGGCATCCGACCCACAGCATGTCCTCCCCTGTTTCTGATTCCTGGCCTCTCGGCTCTACCCATTTAGGGGAGGAACACAAGACAGACCCCAGTCACGCTGTAGCCACATCCAGCAATCATGTACCTATTTTAGGGGTAGCCAGACTCGAACCCAGACGGGCGTCTGAGCATGAAACAGTCCCGGCACTTATCCTACTGCGCAAAAGTGTCTGTACCTAATCCCGGGACTTTACATTGTATGTAGATTGGAGTCCACCTGGGTGCAACCAACTAATTGACCATAATTTGTTTGACTATTTTTGACCGCATGAGGGAGGGCGGGCGTTTTCATCAGGGAATTATCTTGGGTGCACCACCTAATTAAGATCCCATAGCAACCAATGCTAAATGCTTAATATTCAAATATACTCAAAAAAAAATAATAGTTAAAGTCTCTCTCAGCAGCCTCTTAAAAACCAATCAAACATATTTTCGGACAACTAAACGTCAGATTTCTTTTCAATTTTTGGCAGGTCAGCCGTTTGGAATCTTTGCTAATTAGGCCTACCCCAGAATTCAACACCCCCGACCGAAAGGGTTAGGGTTAGTGTTAGCTACCCGAATATGTGCTTTTTTTCCCAAACCGATTTGCTGCCAGTTTTTGAGAAAAACTTATCCAATTCCTAAGCCAAATAGGACCAACTTTAAAGCCTAAATTTATCAATATTCTCCTCAAAGGTTGAAGCACAGAACCCCCAGGTTGTGGTAACTCGTCATGATAATCGGTTGCATGACCCCAAAAACGTTATTATTCAACAGATTTTGAGGGCCTACAAAATATGATAATCAGTTTGGCGCACGAATTGTGGCCTATTTAGTGTGGTGCACCCTTTCGCATCACAATAACAGTTTCATCTTACTTTAATTGCCTGTATGCAGTTTTCTTGCATCAATGACGAAATACATCAACACAATAATAACAGCAATGCAAAAACCCAGTTTGTTTACTTATTTTGCATCACGTGAATTCGGTTTACATACGCACTCATGCGGTCAAAAATACGGCGAATTGGGAATAAAACGAATCGACGGCCTCATGAATATTTTGTAGGCCCTTAAAATATTCTATACTAGACAGATACAAAATAAACACAATAATGTTAAAAGTTGGACCCCCACCAAAAAATAAATAATAATAATATTTTGAAGTTGCTCCTCATAAAGCCTCCAACTCCGTTTGCCGTCTTCCTGGAGGACCCCGCGCCACTCAGGCAAGGGTCCCGCCGGGGCCCGCGACCTTAGGAAGACCCATGCCCGATGTGCTCTCTCGATCCTCCTTTGATCACGGACCGAGTCTATCCGGCCAGTTGGTGGGGAACGGAGCGCCGTCGGCCCCTTTGAGGTTGCTCCTCCGAAGGCCTCCAAAATAATTGCAACGCAAATATTAAACAATCCCTGCAATATTCTGTGTATCTTTTATTGTGTTGTTGCATAAAAAACACAAAATAAAGTACAAATTGAACCTGGATTAAAAAGGTAAAAAGTTAAGCTGTGGTTGTCGGGCTTTCAGGCACCGGAATTAGTTTAATAGCACACACTGGCCCCTATCCGGCTTCCCTATATAGTTCCCTTATGGCAGTGGCATCCGACCCACAGCATGTCCTCCCCTGTTTCCGATCGACGGTCTCATGAATATTTTGTAGGCCCTTAAATAGGCCTATTCTATACTAGACAGATACAAAATAAACACAATAATGTTAAAAGTTGGACTCCACCAAAAAAATAATAATAATAATAATAATATATATATGGTTGCTCCTCCTAAGGCCTCCAACTCCGTACTTTGCCGTCTTCCTAGAGGACCCCCGCGCCACCCAGGCAAGCAAGGGTCCCGCCGGGGCCCGCGACCATAGGAAGACCCATGCCCGATGTGCTCTCTCGATCCTCCTTTGATCACGGACCGATTCTATCCGGCCAGTTGGTGGGGAACGGAGCGCCGTCGGCCCCTTTGAGGTTGCTCCTCCGAAGGCCTCCAAAATAAATGCAACGCAAATATTAAACAATCCCTGCAATATTCTGTGTATCTTTTATTGTGTTGTTGCATAAAAAACACAAAATAAAGTACAAATTGAACCTAGATAAAAAAGGTAAAAAGTTACGCTGTGGTTGTCGGGCTTTCAGGCACCGGAATCAGTTTAATAGCACACACTGGCCCCTATCCGGCTTCCCTAGTTCCCTTATGGCAATGGCCTCCGACCCACAGCATGTCCTCCCCTGTTTCCGATCCTAACCTTTGAATTGGCGCTGCCCATCAGGGGAGGACACAAGACAGAACCCCAGTCACGCTGTAGCCACATCCAGCAATCTTGTACCTATAATGTAGGGTCAGCCGGGCTCGAACCCAGACCGGGGCGTCTGAGCGTGAAACAGTCCCGGCACTTATCCAACTGTGCTAGTTAGTGTCGGTACTTAATCCCGGGATTTTGCACTGTATGTAGCTTGGATTCCACCTTACCATCATGACGTCACTCCAGAGACCACGTGAGATAACGCTTACCAGGCAGCAACCGTCATTGTGCGATCTAGCCAGCTGCCGAACGGACGTATCCGTCCTGCTCCATCGTTACTCAGTGAGGCCAAAGCCTGTGTACCTACTGTACATGCTCTACTTGCAGTAACAAATTGTTTTAAGGTAAAACATAATACCTCTTGATTTCTTCTGCTGCTAATAGTATGGTTGAAGCATTTATTGACAGCGTCCTAGAATTGGACAATATTTATCAGATTTGTCGCCACACCCAACGCCATCGCGGCATAGGGTTTTCGAGGCCTGGGAGCAATCTACCGCAGAGCCTACATGATACTAACCCAATGGCTATTTCTCCGACTCAACAATCAGGGGTTTCGTTTCCAACAAAAACTGTGGTGAAGAAAACAAGGGCCAAAACACGACAAAAATGTCAAAAAAGGCGAAAATGGGGGCAGGGCACAGTCCACAGATCCTTTGGCTAGCTCCACCCAACCGTGGCAGGAGCTTAGCGGGTGTTTAATACAAACAATGCAAGCTGGGTTTGCTGAATTGACCAGCGCATTCCTAACTGCAAACAAGAAGCAAGAAATGCAAATGAAACGTGATGTGGCTAGTACAAGTACTAGCAAGACTAGTGCGGGTCCAATGGCCAAAAAGCTGAAATCAGCCATTATTGTGCCAGACTCTGCCACAAACGAATTTGATAGTGAAGCAGAATTAAACCATCTCCTTTCTGAGGGAGAAGTAGTCTCAGAAGATGATATGTTGGGCGATATTGAACAAGCATACAAAGCATTTGATAAGGTTGGCCCTAAAATAAGAGACAAACTTGCAGTCATTACGAGTAATACTCACTACCAAGTTGTCAGATGAGAAATTGATAGACAAACAGAAAATGTATTGTCGCCCGCAGAATTGCAAAGAACTGATCAAGACAATAGTGGGCATTACTTAAAGGCATCGTACACGTTTGGTAATTGTCAAAGACCAGTGTTCTCATTTGGTGTATCCCAACATATGCATAAAATAACAAACCTGTGGAAATTTGGGCTCAATTGGTCATCGAAGTTGCAAGATAATGATGAAAGAAAAAACACCCTTGATGTACAAATTTATGTGCTTTCAGATAGGAATAAAAACTTCTTGCAAGAAGTTTTTATTATTTTAGTGAGAAATTACCTCTTTCTCAAAAACTACGTTACTTCAGAGAGTCGTTTCTCACAATGTTTTAAACTATCAACAGCTCTCTGTTGCTCGTTACCAAGTCAGTTTTATGTTAATATATATTTTGAGTAATTACCAAACGTGTACAGTGCCTTTAAACCAAGCACTCGGTCTAGAGACCTGAAATTTATAAGGCTACAAAAGCTACTAGTTTCCGCATTTGTTCCATTGCTTCAACTGACGGACAAACTGTTGTCCAAAGATAATAACGCAAAAGAAGACGTTAAATTAGCTATGGACTCAATGACTTTGATGGCCAATGCCAATATTGAACTAAACCTTCGTAGAAGGGAACTCATGCGTCCTGATTTGAATGCCCAGTACCAGCGCCTATGTGCGCCACCTGTTCCCATCACAAAGTTACTGTTTGGGGATGATTTGACCAAAGAAGTCAAGGACATTTATGCTACTTTGGCTACAGGCTTTGGCTACAACTCCGCAAGCAGATATCATACTCGAGCAAAAAAAGTACGGAGGAACCCAGTACAGAACCCCTCCAGAAGCTATGTCCGAAAACGACCGTACAACAAACGGGGCCAAAGCACCCAAGCATCCTAACTGCCCAAAGCACATCATTACAGGGCGGCAAGGTCAGTAACTCTTGTGAAAGTAAAATAAACTCATTCGTGGCAGGCAGAATCAAATATTATTTGCCCACTTGGAAAAGGCTAACTTCTGACCAAAATATTTTAAATATTGTAAAAGGAATGAATATTGAGTTTGAAACACCACCAAGACAAAATTTCATACCAAAGCAGTATGCCGTCAGTGCTCACGAGGGAATGCTTGTGCAACAAGAAATTACAAAATTGTTGACCAAAGGAGTGATTGAAGTCACAACTCATGAGCCTGAAGAATTTCTTTCAAACATATTTCTACGACCAAAGAAAGATGGATCGTACAGAATGATACTGAATTTAAAGGCACTGAATAAACATGTCAAATACCATCATTTTAAGATGGAAACTTTGCAGTCTGCAATACACATGATGACAAAAGATTGCCACATGGGATCCATTGATTTACGTGATGCTTACTATTCAGTGCCAATTGCGTATGAACATAGAAAGTAGGCTACCTCAAATTTCAGTGGGGAACAAATGTTTATCAATACACATGCCTTCCAAATGGCCTTGCTTCAGCACCACGTGTCTTTACAGAAGTATTAAAACCAATTTATTCTGCCCTTTAGAGGCCAAGGATTATATTGATTACTCCTTATTATACGGAGAGACATTTCATGAATGTTGCAATAAAAGGCAACTAAACTATGACCCAAGCGGGGTTCATAATTCATGACCAGAAATCAGTTTGCGTTCCCACACAAATAATAACCTTTCTGGGGTTTGAGGGAATTGTCAGTCAGTTTGACACCAGAAAAATCAAGGAATTTAAAAATTTCTTGTCAGTCCTTGAAAACAAAAGATACTCCTATAATTCGAGAAGTAGCCCAAGTTCTTGGCACGATAGTATCAACTTTTCCCGGTGTAATGTTTGGTCGACTTTTTCACCGAAATCTCGAAAAAGAGAAAATTCTAGCATTGCAATTAGAAGACACTACATACGACACTCAAATGAGTTTGTCACAGGAGGCATTAAAGGACCTCACCTGGTGGATTAAAAACATTGAATCCCATGAAGCCACTAGTTATGTCCAAAAGGTTCATTCAAAACCAAAAATAACAATCTATACATGCATCCAAGACAGGATGGGGAGCATTGTGCAGGAATACTGGCATGCGTACGCGAGGTCATTGGACACCTCAAGAATCCAAAGCTCACATTAACTACTTGGAACTATTGGCATCATTCTTTGCAGTAAAATCGTTTTGCAAAGATTTGAAAACCGACCATGTACGTTTATATATTGACAACACTACAGCTGTTGCATACATTAATAATATGGGTGGAATGCACTCAGAAAGCTGTAATAAACTGACACAGCAAATATGGATGTGGGCCAAAGAGCACAAACTGTGGCTCGGTACTGCACATTGTCCTGGAAAACAGAAAACAATCGCAGATATTGAATCAAGGAAATAAATATAGATGCAGAGTGGATGCTTAGGCCACAAATTTTTCAACGGTTAAGGGGCGGAACCGATCTGCAACTGTTTTGCGCTTTATAAATCTCTCTTCATTATTATTATTATTATTATTATTATCGTACACGTTTGGTAATGACTCAAAACAAATATTAGCATAAAAACTGACCAAGTAACACGCAACGGAGACCTGTTGATAGAATAACACATTGTAGGAAACGACTCCCTCTGAAGTAACGTAGTTTTCGAGAGAGAGGTAATTTCTCACTAAATTTGTACAACAAGGGTGTTTTTTCTTTCATCATTTTCTTGCAACTTCGATGACCAATTGAGCCCACATTTTCACAGGCTTGTTTTTTATGCATATGTTGGGATACACTAAGTGAGAACACTGTCTTTGACAATTACCAAACGTGTACAGTGCCTTTAAGTCGGCAATTTATCGAACCTGACATTGTTCTATTTGCGTCAAGATTGAATTATCAGATTAAGCCGTATGTTTCTTGGAAACTAGACGCATGATATCATGGGAAACTTAACATTTTTATGCTTTCCCACCTTTCAGCTTAATCGGAAGAGTTCTCCAGAAGATCATG
Source organism: Plazaster borealis (assembly GCA_021014325.1). Taxonomy (NCBI): domain Eukaryota; kingdom Metazoa; phylum Echinodermata; class Asteroidea; order Forcipulatida; family Labidiasteridae; genus Plazaster; species Plazaster borealis. The sequence continues at coordinate 9,043,910 of CM037467.1, forward strand.
GACGACAATGCCAAAGTGCTTCTGACAGTGCAAAACTGGCCTACCCAATGTTTGTACCCAAGCCTGATGCACAACAGACCCAGTGCTAATCCCATCCTCCATGGTGCCACTAGAGTTGCCACAAGACAAGCAAGCAATACACCCGCTTCATCCCAAGATGTGTCTGCTAGCTTGCCATTTATCCGGGAACGTCTTAAAGACAAGGACCTTTCGGCAAGGGTGTCTGACATTATAATATCCTCATGGAGAAGCGAGACCAAAAAGCAATATTCCAGCTCCCTGAAATGGGAATTATTTTGTTCTCGGGGGAAAAATCAACCCCATAAAACCAACCATAGGCAATGCCTTAATTTTTTTAGCAGAATAGTGTTTGATGCTGGACTAAGTTACAGCTCCATTAATACTGCCAGATCGGCAATGTCAGCAATTACTTTGCCAATAGATGGCACTCAATAGACCTTTATCATGGTGCGGCCATCTTGATTTCCTCCCATTCAACTCAATGTAATCAAACCGAGGCTGGAAAGGGAAAATAGTCGGGTTCCTTTTTGTACAATGAATATTAGCATCCATTAATGTGAAAGGATACAGGGAACAGAACCAAGATGGTGGCAGCATGATAAAGGTCTATTGGGAAACCATGCACTTTAATACCTCAATGTTCATGAGGGGTGTTTTCAACAGCAGGCCAACGTTTCCACGTTACAAGTCTATTTGGGATGTTGGTATATTACTAAATTATTTTAATTCAATAGACTCTAATGACAAAATCTCATTAAAAGCGCTCAGTCAAAAAGTGGTAACTTTACTAGCTCTATTGACGGCACAACGAGTGCAAACATTACATTTATTGCATGTTCAAGATGTAGAATTGTCAGCCACAGAGTGTTGTCTAAGAGTACAATGTCTGTTAAAACAGACTCGTCCAGGAGTTCATCAGGCAGATATAAATCTGCCTAGGTATCCCGAAAACCAGAAACTGTGCATCGTTGATAATCTAAGAGAATATATTAAGCGCACTCAGTTTGTGCGAGCTCAAGAAAGCAAATTATTTATAAGTTTTCAGAAACCATACGGAGCACTGTCAAGAGACAGTTTAAAAAGGTGGATCCGTAGGGATTGGAGCACAGACTTTTGCGAGGTTTTATAATAAACCAATTATTTCAACTCCTGATTTTTCCACTGCAGTTTTGCAAAGAAAGTAGCTATCCAATTTATAAGCTAAAAACAATGTTCAGTTCAAAGTTTATTTCACTTTGAGGAATGTTAAGAAACTTATTATAATATGAACAAATGTTCATTTTCATTGTGTTGTTATCTTAAAGGAACATTACAGAATTGGTTTTTGCTAACAAAACAGTTGCTGGCAGTGTAAGCACTTTATATAATCCACCATATACATAAACTGACAACCTGTAGAAGTTTGAGATCGATCGGCCATCTGGGTCGAGAAAATAGTGAAAAACCGATTACACATTTGCATGTGTTATACAATGCATGAATAAAACGCTCTGAGCGATGAACTCCAATCGGAAATTAGTTTTATTTATTTCTCATCAAATATGGCATTTCAGACAGAAATATTTCTAGGGATGTTTTCCACTATCATCATCATGAGACCGTGTAAGTTTTATGTAAATCTGTGATCTTAAAGAAAGTTTTAATTACCAGTTCTGTAACGTTCCTTTAAACACAAATTAATTGATTCAATAAAGTTGTTTGAATCCAGTTGATACAACTGTTACAGTTTGTTTATTTAAATAATTCAATTCTTAGTGGTTCTCGTCTTGATTCAAGTTTCCGTTACTCTAAACATCTCACGTGGTCTCTGGAGTGACGTCATGATGGTAAGGTGGAATCCATATCAAACTTCGCCTAATAAATTAGACTCGTTTAATTTTAGGAATCCACGTGCAACTAATTGACCATAACTATTTTTGACCGCATGAGAGAGGGCGGGCGTTTTCATCAGGGAATTATCTTCGGTGCACCACCCTAAATAAGCTCCCGTAGCAACCAATGCTAAATGCTAAATTTTCAAATATAGTCAAAAAATAGTTAAAGTCTCCCTCAGCAGCCTCTTGAAAAACAATCAAACATATTTTCGGACAACTAAACGTCAGATTTCTTTCAATTTTTGGCAAGTCAGCCGTTTGGAATCTTTGCTAATTACCCCAGAAATAAACACCCCGACCGATAGGGTTAGGGTAGTGTTGGTTACCCGAATAATGTGCTTTATTCCCAAACCGATTTGCCGCCAGTTTTCGTGAAAAACTTATCCACTCCCTAAGCCAAATAGGACCAACTTTAAAGCCTAAATTTATCGATTCTCCTCAAAAGTTGAATCACAGAACCCCCAAGTTGTGGTAACTTGTCATAATTACACAATCTATCAGTTGCATGACCCCCAAAACGTTATTATTAAAAAGAGTTTGAGGGCCCTACAAATTATTATAATCAGTTCGGCCCTCGCAAGTTGTCGCACACGGTAAACAGCGCCACCAACTTAATATTGAGCAAAGGCCGAGCCCCTCGATTAACACTGATGACCACTATTACATACCTGCCCTTTACATGTCAATTGGCGACTACCAACTAGTGTGGCTGTTCGTTACACTTGAGTACATTAAAATGGTCATTTTCAGTGCATTGTATGTACACTGAAACATCCGGCCTTTATGGGATGTTTTTGTTTGTATGAACCAGGTCATGTGGTGTATAGGTTAATAATACATACATACATGTACATACATAGCTTACATGAACCATGAACCATGGAGCTGTCTAGCCTATGGACAAAGGACAGTGCAGGGAAGATTACTCTTGTATAAAATAAATAATGGGAGAAAAGAATCAACATCACGAACTGCGGGTCTTGTGTTTTTGTTTTGCCATAAATAAACCAAACACAGTTCCAATCTACCTCTTTGTGATTGAATCATGCAGACTTGTATTTTTGTATTGTATCGACTCTAGCTGTCTAGAGGGGGTAGAGTTTACGGTCAGTACGCCTACTCATGTACATATCACATGTACATACAATACACTCTACAGCAAAATACTTTGTCGATGTTGCTCTGATCATGGAGGTAGAATTCTAATTCTACCTCCATACATGCTCTGATCTACCATTTGTCTACAGTACAACAACTCTACCTTAGCATGCTTAGACCAGCAGAAGACTATAATTAAACTAGTGCTACTGAAAAAAAGTGCTACTGTCACTGAGTGCTACCATGGAGGAAGAAAATACATCCATCATTTCCATGCTGCTACCCATGGGGGATGGAGGAAGGTTAACCATGCTATACCTAGCACTAGCACTTAGCAGTTAGCACTTTTTCACAGTGCTAGTGGAGCACACTCCGCACTCACTCACAGTCAGTTGTTGTAGAAACTAGAATAAAGTCCTGCACCAGTCCATGCTTGCCAATGTTTTGTGATAAAAAGTTGTACTGTGAAGTAGAACTTGTACAGTACTGACTTTACATAATATTTACAATATACATAATTTACAAATTTGAAATAATAGGGCCTTTTTAAAGTAACATGAATACATTGCATGAAACATAACCCATCAAGGCAGAGGCAGAGGAGTTAATTTCAGATGGCAGAAGTGAAACTCCAGCTGGGAAAAGTTAAATGAGACAAGGCAAGGTCAAAAGAAGGTCAGAATTAACCGTTATGAATCATGAAATCCAAGGTTTAAATCAATACCATGTTACTTTCATGGTTGTATGTGCCAAATTGTTCAAGGGGAGGATTTGTTATTTTTAAGCACGTTTGGCTGTTCTCACTTGGTGTATCCCAACATATGCATAACATAACAAGCCTGTGAAAAGTTGGGCTCAATTGGTCATCGAAGTTGCAAGAAAATGATGAAAGAAAAAACATCCTTGTTGAACAAATTTATGTGCTTCCAGATAAGAACAAAAACTTCTTGCAAGAAGTTTTTATTATTTTATTGAGAAATTACCTCTTTCTCAAAAACTACGTTACTTCAGAGGGATTCATTTCCTACATTCTGTTATGCTATCAACAGCTCTCCGTTGCTTGTTACTAAGTAAGTTTTTATGCTAATATTTGTTTTGAGCCATAACCAAACGTGTACGATACCTTTTAAGTTTGTTGTTGTTGTGGGGGTTTTTTCTTTTCTTTTTTCTATACATTATTATTTCGTTACTTATTTGTTCATGTTTGTCTCTTACCTTTGGCCTTACAGTGCCGGCCACGTTTTGGTTAGTCTTTATCCACTTTTTGTTTAGAACGTAAGGGAACGTTGGCGCCTTTGGTGGCCCGAGGATGGATATTCAGCACAACGTTTCAGAACGTTGGCCGCACTCGATGATATAACTGCCCACAAAAAGTTTTTAATCATGTATAGTTTTCTTATTTATTACCCTCTTGTATTATGTTGCATATCAATAGAAAGCTGAAGCGTTCTTCTTTAAAATGACACAAAATGTGCAATGATGACATAATGCTGGACTTGGCCACATTAATGAGAATAAGACAAAGTCAGAAATCAAATGGGCCGAAATTAGCAATTTTGTGTTACTGTGTGAACAAACAAATTAACACTGTAATTCAAACAAGCAAGCCATCTTACTGATCTTAATACGAAAGCTGTGAATACCGGGAAAAGAGTTTCTGTAGTGACATACTGCACGTGACACAGCCATGCTGGTGGTTTATTTCTAGACGGTTAAAGAAAACAATGTTTACGGACAGATTGGCCTAATTACAACAATTAACATTTTACAACATGTTCAAGAATAGTCCTTAACTTGAAAACAAAGCACCTCATTAGGCCAAATTGTTTAAGATTTTTCGGAACGTCCGTTCCGACAAATCGAACATTTAGGCCTAATTGCAGTGGACCTCACGGTACAGTGACATAGGCCTATTATGTTTTGGAGCGTGGCCGTTGAGGATTAGGCTACTTTTTGGGCCTATTCAGATTTACTAACATGACCAAATTGTATACACATTCAACATGGTTTGAGGGTGGAATGTGAAGTGTGACATAACTGCCTTTTACAGGTACTTCCAAACATTTATTTCAATGCTGCCATAAATCACAAGAGTAATACAAATGTTACATAATCAAATTGGTGCAGATACCCAGAGCAATGTGAGTTTATAGCTACACGGCCTGCCAAATTTCAGAGACTGCACTGCACAGCAGTACTGACTGATCGACCGACATCCTGCGTTGTTGTTGACCAGATAACTTGAAATTTTAGCTAAGGTATTGTTGGGGTACTTCACTAACTGCTTAGCCTGAACTTCACTAGCAAAATTTCATCCAGCAATAATATTTCAGGTTGAAGAAGGCGAGCATGGATTAATTTGTTGGCCTACCGTTACGGTAAGTCACCATGTTACTGTTTCTACGGCCTGTTTGGTCACACCCGCATGTCCGCACCCAATTAGTCGACCATGCAATGATAGTGCATGGCTGTTCACAAAAACAAGAGCCCTTGCTGTTCGATGTGTGCTGAACAAAGTCGTGGGCCTAATGGACGAAAAACACCACCCCTGGAATGATGTTTATGAATTACCAGTGGAGTTGAATTCTAATTGAAGTAGAAAATTCTAATTGAAGTAGAAATGACACAAGTATGTCTACATTTAAAACTCGCCAATGACAGCAATAATGCCTACCACCCTTTTAAATGGAGGAAATGTAAGTACACGGAATAATGCAGCCAGTGGTAGGCCTAACTGCTGTTTTTATTAGTATTATTGTTTACACTAATCTTTAGACATGTTTATTTTGTTGTTGTTGTTGAAAGACAACCTACAATTAATGGATAATTGATTACTTGATGTGTGTTTTCTTAAAACTCTCCGATTGCCTACCGGTACTGAAGACAGCAGACCAAAAAAACACATGTTAGTTATTTACACGTTCAGTTTTTGGCAAAAAAAGGTGAAACCCCATAGATTCTATCCTCAAACAGGCCCAAATGACGTAGTCTATGACCCTATAGGCAGTGTTACTCATGGACTCGGAATCTCAAGTTAGAAAACACTTTCTACACAGGCTTCTGCCACAAAAATACTGCGGTTTTACAGTGTAAAAACATAATAATTAATAACACCAAACAAATTAAAAATTAATATTTGTTTATTATATTTTTTGTCAAACTAACTCAACAAAGTCTGGCAAGGTTATTATCTTTGAAAAAAAATATGCAATCAACATTACAAAGGAGATATACACGTTTCCCAACGGTCTAGTGGCTGCAGTAACCAATGGCTGCAGTAACCAATGGCAGTCGTGTATATCTAACAGGGGTGGGGCAGCACATGGTTTTAAAAGGGGGGAAGGCCAAGGATTATTGCATTCAAATTACACTTCAAATTGTACACTTTAAAATTGAAAACCCCTGGAAATGTTTTTGTTTTTTGTTTTTTGATTTTTATTAAAAAAATAAACCCAATTAATTACAGAAAAAAATATTGAACAACCAAATTTCGAGTTTTGTTGTGCAGTCCTTAGATTGCAAAAGCTTTGAACAGGCGCGTCATGCTGGTAGTGTAATTCATGTTTAATACAACTGGTTATACACCAATCCTTCACCGATCTTGAACTCTTGGTGGCAGCAGAAACGCCTCAATTACTGCGGTGGTACCTGGGTGGTACTGCGCTGCCTATCGATGGGCTTAAGGGCTGGGCTACACTAGTTAATTTATAAATGGTTATATGTAAATAATGGTTGTTTATAAATAATAGTTACATAAGTGGCAAGGTCGTACCACCGCAGTACCACCGCAGTTTGTCTGCTGCCACCAAGAGTTCAAGATCGGTGAAGGATTGGTGTATATTCACCCAAACTACTGATAATTAAATCAATATCGATACAAAAACATTATTCTTTGAAAGGGAGTTCAAATGTTTGATCAAGGACAAGATTGTAACATAACAGGTCATATGTTGTATGATATAGGCCTACTCAAGGCCGCCTTACAAAGTTATATCGGTTAAAAGAGCTGCCTTATTCATGTTAATGAGGGTATCTAAACAACTGTTAAATACTAACCTCCTCCCCAAAAAAAACAAATTGAGAACAATATAGAAAATATTAATAATAATTATATTATTAATAAAATAAAATAAAAAATAAAATAAAAAGAGCAGACGTAAAATACAAATTTGTTTTAAGGAGCATTCGGGGTATCCTCACTAACTGGTAATTTCCAGTCTGAAGATGGCGCAAAGGAACCCTAAAAGTCAAATTTTCGGAAGCAAACATTTTGTAAAGCACAGGCTGATACAAACTGGATCTCTCTAGCATGCTAAGTTCGGGCGTTATTGTCAAACATACCGCAACATTTATGTCAAACCTTTTTTCGGCAGCAAATGTCTTGATGGTGTTGGTAAGCAGCCTCAGTTAGTTCAGTTAATTTGTTGGCGCTAGTAGCCCACTCCCTAGCCGCTCGCCTCTCCTATACAATTGTCAAAAAACGAAACCACAACCAGCGAGAGCCCTTCAGATGGGCTTTCAAACAGTATAAAACTTGTGCAAATCCAACATTATTCTGAGGGCGATTTGACCGTCCTTAACTTGTGTTTGTCTCTTTGACAGCTCTGTGTACAAAAATCCCGTTGAACATGCTCCTGAATTTATGTCAAACCTTTTTTCGGCAGCAAAATTTCTTGTTGGTGTTAATTTTCAGCCCCAGTTAGTTAGTTTGGTAGTGCGCCCCACTCCTTGACCGCTCGTCTCGCTTACAAAATGGTCAGAGAAACAAAACTAAAAACCAGCCGAGAGTTCTAAAGATAAGCTTCCAACGTAAAAACAACCTTGTGCAAACTAACAATATTTTGAGGGCGGTTTGACCGTCCTTAACTGGTGTTTTTCTCGTTGACAGCTCTGTGTACAAAAATCCCGTTGAACATGCTCTTGAGCAGCATTCGGAGTATCCCCCTTTGTTAGTCCTTTCCGGTCTGAAGTTGGGGCGCAACGTGGCCCTAAAAGTCTGATTTTCAGAGGAAGGGATATGTCAGGCTCAGGCAGGTACAAACTGGGTCTCTATAGCATGCCTAGTTCGGGAGATATTGTAAAACATACTGAAGAGTTTATGACAAACCTTTTTTTGGCAGCAAACTTCTTGCTGGTGTTAGTACGCAGCCCAGTTAGTTAATTAACCTTGCGTGATGCCATCGAACTGTAGTCCACTGTCCGTTTTTAATAAATTAATCAGTACTCCGCCATTTTTTTTATTTTTTTTTATCTAAAAAATCTACACCTAGCCAAATAGCATGGTTTATGTCTTGTTGCCATCCGGGGTCTTTTTTACCAAAAAAAATCCATCAATGACCAGCTGTCCCGGAATTCCTATATAGGAATTGCACAGCAGCTGCTTGACTTTGGGGTCAATAGCCAATACTGGTTGAAATGAACCATGGTTTCGAGATGGCTTTTTCTGTATACTTGTACAATGGCTGTAAGCAGTGACCTGGTTTTTTGTTTGGATGAATTGAGTAGGGTCCATATCAGGGATATGTCAGGCACAGACAGGTACAAACTGGGTCTCTCTAGCATGCTTAGTTCGGGAGATATTCTCAAACATAGCGCAGAATTTATGTCAAACCTTTTTTCGGCAGCAAATTTCTTGCTGGTGTAACCGTACGCAGCCCCAGTTAGTTAATTTGAAGGCGCTGGTTGCCACACTCTGTGGCCTCTCGCTCCGCCTACAAAATAGTCAGAGAAACGAAACCAACACCAGTCAAGAGCCCTTGAGATGGGCTTTCCAACAGTACAAAACTTGTGCAAATCCATCATTATTCTGAGGGTCCTTTGACCGTCCTTAACATGTGTTTGTCTCTTTGACAGCTCTGTGTACAAAAATCCCATTGAACATGCTCTTGAGGAACGTTCAGTGTATTCCCACCTGCTGGTCATCTCCGGTCTGAAGTTGGCGCAAAGTGGCTCTGAAAATTTAATGTTCGGATGCAGGGATATGTCAGGCACAGGCAGGTACAAACTGGGTCTCTCTAGCATGCTTAGTTCGGGAGATATTGTCAAACATAGCGCAGAATTTATGTCAAACCTTTTTTCGGCAGCAAATTTCTTGCTGGTGTAACAGTACGCAGCCCCAGTTAGTTAATTTGGTGGCGCTGGTAGCCACACTCCCTGGCCTCTCGCTCCGCCTACAAAATAGTCAGAGAAATGAAATTAAAACCAGTCGGGAGCCCTTTAGATAGGCTTTCCAACGCTATAAAACTTGTGCAAATCCAACATAAGTCTGAGGGTCCTTTGACCGTCCTTAACTTGTGTTTGTCTCTTTGACAGCTCTGTGAACAAAAATCCCATTGAACATGCTCTTGAGGAGCGATCGGAGTATCCCCAACTGCTGGTCATTTCCGGTCTGAAGTTGACAAATAGTGGCCCTGAAAACTAAATTTTCGGATGCAGCGATATGTCAGGCACAGGCAGGTACAAATTGGGTCTCTCTAGCATGCTTAGTTCGGGAGATATTGTCAAACATAGCGCAGAATTATTGTCAAACCTTGAAATTTGCTGGTGTAACAGTACGCAGCCCCAGTTAGTTAATTTGGTGGCGCTGGTAGCCACACTTCCTAGCCTCTCGCTCCGCCTACAAAATAGTCAGAGAAATGAAATTAAAACCAGTCGAGAGCCCTTTATATAGGCTTTCCAACGCTATAAAACTTGTGCAAATCCAACATAAGTCTGAGGGTCCTTTGACCGTCCTTAACTTGTGTTTGTCTCTTTGACAGCTCTGTGTACAAAAATCCCATTGAACATGCTCTTGAGGAGCGTTCGGAGTATCCCCAACTGCTGGTCATTTCCGGTCTGAAGTTGGCGCAAAGTGGCCCTGAAAACTAAATTTTCGGATGCAGCGATATGTCAGGCACAGGCAGGTACAAACTGGGTCTATCTAGCATGCTTAGTTCGGGAGATATTGTCAAACATAGCGCAGAATTTATGTCAAACCTTTTTTCGGCAGCAAATTTCTTGCTGGTGTAACCGTACGCAGCCCCAGTTAGTTAATTTGAAGGCGCTGGTTGCCACACTCTGTGGCCTCTCGCTCCGCCTACAAAATAGTCAGAGAAACGAAACCAAAACCAGTCGAGAGCCCTTGAGATGGGCTTTCCAACGCTATAAAACTTGTGCAAATCCAACATAAGTCTGAGGGTCCTTTGACCGTCCTTAACTTGTGTTTGTCTCTTTGACAGCTCTGTGTACAAAAATCCCATTGAACATGCTCTTGAGGAACGTTCAGTGTATCCCCACCTGCTGGTCATCTCCGGTCTGAAGTTGGCGCAAAGTGGCTCTGAAAATTTAATGTTCGGATGCAGGGATATGTCAGGCACAGGCAGATACAAACTGGGTCTATCTAGCATGCTTAGTTCGGGAGATATTGTCAAATATAGCGCAGAATTTATGTCAAACCTGTTTTGGGCAGCAAATTTCTTGCTGGTGTAACAGTACGCAGCCCCAGTTAGTTAATTTGTTGGCGCTGGTTGTCACACTCTCTGGCCTCTCGCTCCGCCTACAAAATAGTCAGAGAAACGAAATTAAAACCAATCGAGAGCCCTTGAGATGGGCTCTCCAACAGTAGAAAACTTGTGCAAATCCAACATTATTCTGAGGGTCCTTTGACCGTTCTTAACATGTGTTTGTCTCTTTGACAGCTCTGTGTACAAAAATCCCATTGAACATGCTCTTGAGGAACGTTCAGTGTATCCCCACCTGCTGGTCATTTCCGGTCTGAAGTTGGCGCAAAGTGGCCGTGAAAATCTGATTTTCGGATGCAGCGATATGTCAGGCACAGGCAGGCACAAACTGGGTTTCTCTAGCATACTTAGTTCGGGAGATATTGTCAAACATAGCGCAGAATTTATGTCAAACCTTTTTTCGGCAGCAAATTTCTTGCTGGTGTAACAGTACGCAGCCCCAGTTAGTTAATTTGGTGGCGCTGGTAGCCACACTCCCTGACCTCTCGCCCCGCCTACAAAATAGTCAGAGAAATGAAATTAAAACCAGTCGAGAGCCCTTTAGATAGGCTTTCCAACGCTATAAAACTTGTGCAAATCCAACATAAGTCTGAGGGTCCTTTGACCGTCCTTAACTTGTGTTTGTCTCTTTGACAGCTCTGTGTACAAAAATCCCATTGAACATGCTCTTGAGGAGCGTTCGGAGCATCCCCACCTGCTGGTCATTTCCGGTCTGAAGTTGGCGCAAAGTGGCTCTGAAAACTAAATTTTCGAATGCAGCGATATGTCAGGAACAGGCAGGTACAAACTGGGTCTCTCTAGCATGCTTAGTTCGGGAGATATTGTCAAACATAGCGCAGAATTTATGTCAAACCTTTTTTCGGCAGCAAATTTCTTGCTGTTGTAACAGTACGCAGCCCCAGTTAGTTAATTTGATGTTCGCTGGTAGCCACATTCCCTGGCGTCTCGTCCCGCCTACGAAATAGTCAGAGAAACGAAACCAAAACCAGTCGAGAGCCCTTTAGATGGGCTTTCCAACGGTATAAAACTTGTGCAAATCCAACATTATTCTGAGGGTCCTTTGACCGTCCTTAACTTGTGTTTGTCTGTTTGACAGCTCTGTGTACAAAAATCCCAATGAACATGTTCTTGAGAAGCGTTCGGAGTATCCCCACCTGCTGGTCATTTCCGGTCTGAAGTTGACAAATAGTGGCCTTAAAAACCTAATTTTCGAATGCAGCGATATGTCAGGCACAGGCAGGTACAAACTGGGTCTCTCTAGCATGCTTAGTTCGGGAGATATTGTCAAACATAGCGCAGAATTATTGTCAAACCTTTTTTCGGCTGCAAATTTCTTGCTGGTGTAACAGTACGCAGCCCCAGTTAGTTAATTTGGTGGCGCTGGTATCCACACTCCCTGGCCTCTCGCTCCGCCTACAAAATAGTCCGAGAAACAAAACTAAAACCAATCGAGAGCCCTTGAGATGGGCTTTCCAATGGTATAAAACTTGTGCAAATCCAACATTAGTTTGAGGGTCCTTTGACCGTCCTTAACTTGTGTTTGTCTCTTTGACAGCTCTGTGTACAAAAATCCCATTGAACATGCTCTTGAGGAGCGATCGGAGTATCCCCAACTGCTGGTCATTTCCGGTCTGAAGTTGACAAATAGTGGCCCTGAAAACTAAATTTTCGGATGCAGCGATATGTCAGGCACAGGCAGGTACAAATTGGGTCTCTCTAGCATGCTTAGTTCGGGAGATATTGTCAAACATAGCGCAGAATTATTGTCAAACCTTTTTTCGGCAGCAAATTTCTTGCTGGTGTAACAGTACGCAGCCCCAGTTAGTTAATTTGGTGGCGCTGTTAGCCGCACTTCCTGGCCTCTCGCTCCGCCTACAAAATAGTCAGAGAAATGAAATTAAAACCAGTCGAGAGCCCTTTATATAGGCTTTCCAACGCTATAAAACTTGTGCAAATCCAACATAAGTCTGAGGGTCCTTTGACCGTCCTTAACTTGTGTTTGTCTCTTTGACAGCTCTGTGTACAAAAATCCCATTGAAGATACTCTTGAGGAGCGTTCGGAGTATCCCCAACTGCTGGTCATTTCCGGTCTGAAGTTGGCGCAAAGTGGCCCTGAAAACTAAATTTTCGGATGCAGCGATGAGTCAGGCACAGGCAGGTACAAACTGAGTCTATCTAGCATGCTTAGTTCGGGAGATATTGTCAAACATAGCGCAGAATTTATGTCAAACCTTTTCTCGGCAGCAAATTTCTTGCTGGTGTAACCGTACGCAGCCCCAGTTAGTTAATTTGAAGGCGCTGGTTGCCACACTCTGTGGCCTTTCGCTCCGCCTACAAAATAGTCAGAGAAACGAAACTAAAACCAGTCGAGAGCCCTTGAGATGGGCTTTCCAACAGTACAAAACTTGTGCAAATCCAACATTATTCTGAGGGTCCTTTGACCGTCCTTAACATGTGTTTGTCTCTTTGACAGCTCTGTGTACAAAAATCCCATTGAACATGCTCTTGAGGAACGTTCAGTGTATCCCCACCTGCTGGTCATCTCCAGTCTGAAGTTGGCGCAAAGTGGCTCTGAAAATTTAATGTTCTGATGCAGGGATATGTCAGGCACAGGCAGGTACAAACTGGGTCTATCTAGCATGCTTAGTTCGGGAGATATTGTCAAATATAGCGCAGAATTTATGTCAAACCTGTTTTGGGCAGCAAATTTCTTGCTGGTGTAACCGTACGCAGCCCCAGTTAGTTAATTTGTTGGCGCTGGTTGCCACACTCTCTGGCCTCTCGCTCCGCCTACAAAATAGTCAGAGAAACGAAATTAAAACCAATCAAGAGCCCTTGAGATGGGCTCTCCAACAGTACAAAACTTGTGCAAATCCAACATTATTCTGAGGGTCCTTTGACCGTTCTTATCATGTGTTTGTCTCTTTGACAGCTCTGTGTACAAAAATCCCATTGAACATGCTCTTGAGGAACGTTCAGTGTATCCCCACCTGCTGGTCATTTCTGGTCTGAAGTTGGCGCAAAGTGGCCGTGAAAATCTGATTTTTATGCAGCGATATGTCAGGCACAGGCAGGTACAAACTGGGTTTCTCTAGCATACTTAGTTCGGGAGATATTGTCAAACATAGCGCAGAATTTATGTCAAACCTTTTTTCGGCAGCAAATTTCTTGCTGGTGTAACAGTACGCAGCCCCAGTTAGTTAATTTGGTGGCGCTGGTAGCCACACTCCCTGACCTCTCGCCCCGCCTACAAAATAGTCAGAGAAATGAAATTAAAACCAGTCGAGAGCCCTTGAGATAGGCTTTCCAACGCTATAAAACTTGTGCAAATCCAACATAAGTCTGAGGGTCCTTTTACCGTCCTTAACTTGTGTTTGTCTCTTTGACAGCTCTGTGTACAAAAATCCCATTGAACATGCTCTTGAGGAGCGTTCGGAGTATCCCTACCTGCTGGTCATTTCCTGTCTGAAGTTATAGCAAAGTGGCCCTGAAAATCTGATTTTCGAATGCAGGGATATCTCAGGCACAGGCAGGTACAAACTGGGTCTCTCTAGCATGCTTAGTTCGAGAGATATTGTCAAACATAGCGCAGAATTTATGTCAAACCTTTTTTCGGCAGCAAATTTCTTGCTGGTGTAACAGTACGCAGCCCCAGTTAGTTAATTTGGTGGCGCTGGTAGCCACACTCACTGGCGTCTCGCCACGCCTACAAAATAGTCCGAGAAATAAAACCAAATCCAGTCGAGAGCCCTTTAGATGGGCTTTCCAACGCTATAAAACTTGAGCAAATCCAACTTTATTTGGAGGGTCCTTTGACCGTCCTTAACTTGTGTTTGTCTCTTTGACAGCTCTGTGTACAAAAATCCCATTGAATATGCTCTTGAGGAGCGATCGGAGTATTCCCAAGTGCTGGTCATTTCCGGTCTGAAGTTGACAAATAGTGGCCCTGAAAATCTGATTTTCGGATGCAGGGATATGTCAGGAACAGGCAGGTACAAACTGGGTCTCTCTAGCATGCTTAGTTCGGGAGATGTTGTCAAACATAGCGCAGAATTTATGTCAAACCTTTTTTCGGCAGCAAATTTCTTGCTGGTGTAACAGTACGCAGCCCCAGTTAGTTAATTTTGTGGCGCTGGTAGCCACACTCCCTGGCTTCTCGCCAATCCTACAAAATAGTCCGAGAAACGAAACCAAAACCAATCGAGAGCCCTTGAGATGGGCTTTCCAACGGTATAAAACTTGTGCAAATCCAACATTAGTTTGAGGGTCCTTTGACCGTCCTTAACTTGTGTTTGTCTCTTTGACAGCTCTGTGTACAAAAATCCCATTGAACATGCTCTTGAGGAGCGTTCAGAGTATCCCCACCTGCTGGTCATTTCCGGTCTGAAGTTGGCGGAAAGTGGCCCTGAAAATCTAATTTTCGGATGCAGGGATATGTCAGGCACGGGCAGGTGCAAACTGGGTCTCTCTAGCATACTTAGTTCGGGAGATATTGTCAAACATAGCGCATAATTTATGTCAAACCTTTTTTCGGCAGCAAATTTCTTGCTGGTGTAACAGTACGCAGCCCCAGTTAGTTAATTTGGTGGTGCTGGTAGCCACACTCCCTGGTCTCTCGCTCCGCCAACAAAATAGTCAGAGAAACGAAAGTAATACCAGTCGGGAGCCCTTGAGTTGGGCTTTCCAACGGTATAAAACTTGAGCAAATCCAGCATTATTCTGAGGGTCCTTTGACCGTCCTTAACTTGTGTTTGTCTCTTTGACAGCTCTGTGTACAAAAATCCCATTGAATATGCTCTTGAGGAGCGATCGGAGTATTCCCACGTGCTGGTCATTTCCGGTCTGAAGTTGACAAATAGTGGCCCTGAAAATCTGATTTTCGGATGCAGGGATATGTCAGGAACAGGCAGGTACAAACTGGGTCTCTCTAGCATGCTTAGTTCGGGAGATGTTGTCAAACATAGCGCAGAATTTATGTCAAACCTTTTTTCGGCAGCAAATTTCTTGCTGGTGTAACAGTACGCAGCCCCAGTTAGTTAATTTTGTGGCGCTGGTAGCCACACTCCCTGGCTTCTCGCCAATCCTACAAAATAGTCCGAGAAACGAAACCAAAACCAATCGAGAGCCCTTGAGATGGGCTTTCCAACGGTATAAAACTTGTGCAAATCCAACATTAGTTTGAGGGTCCTTTGACCGTCCTTAACTTGTGTTTGTCTCTTTGACAGCTCTGTGTACAAAAATCCCATTGAACATGCTCTTGAGGAGCGTTCAGAGTATCCCCACCTGCTGGTCATTTCCGGTCTGAAGTTGGCGGAAAGTGGCCCTGAAAATCTAATTTTCGGATGCAGGGATATGTCAGGCACGGGCAGGTGCAAACTGGGTCTCTCTAGCATACTTAGTTCGGGAGATATTGTCAAACATAGCGCAGAATTTATGTCAAACCTTTTTACGGCAGCAAATTTCTTGCTGGTGTAACAGAACGCAGCCCCAGTTAGTAAATTTTGTGGTTCTGGTAGCCACACTCCTGGTCTCTCGCCCCGCCTACAAAATAGTCAGAGAAACGAAACTAAAACCAGTCGAGAGCCCTTGAGATGGGCTTTCCAACGGTATAAAACTTGTGCAAATCCAACATAAGTCAGAGGGTCCTTTGACCGTCCTTAACTTGTGTTTGTCTCTTTGACAGCTCTGTGTACAAAAATACTATTGAACATGCTCTTGAGGAGCGTTCGGAATATCCCCACCTGCTGGTCATTTTCGGTCTGAAGTTGGCGCAAAGTGGCCCTGAAAATCTGATTTTCGGATGCAGGGATATGTCTGGCACAGGCAGGTACAAACTGGGTTTCTCTAGCATACTTAGTTCGGGAGATATTATCAAACATAGCGCAGCATTTATGTCAAACCTTTTTTCGGCCGCAAACTTCTTGCTGGTGTAACAGTACGCAGCCCCAGTTAGTTAATTTGGTGGCGCTGGTTTCCACACTCCCTGGCCTCTCGCTCCGCCTACAAAATAGTCAGAGAAACGAAACTCAAACCAGTCGAGAGCCCGTGAGATAGGCTTTCCTACGGTATAATACTTGTGCAAATCCAACAAAAGTCTCAGGGTCCTTTGACCGTCCTTAACTTGTGTTTGTCTCTTTGACAGCTCTGTGTACAAAAACCCCATTGAACATGCTCTTGAGGAGCGTTCGGAGTATCCCCACCTGCTGGTCATTTCCGGTCTGAAATTGGCGCAAAGTGGCCCTGAAAATCTGATTTTTGGATGCAGGGATATGTCAGGCACGGGCAGGTGCAAACTGGGTCTCTCTAGCATACTTAGTTCGGGAGATATTGTCAAACATAGCGCAGAATTTATGTCAAACCTTTTTTCGGCAGCAAATTTATTGCTGGTGTATCAGTAAGCAGCCCCAGTTAGTTAATTTGGTGGCGCTGGTAGCCACACTCCCTGGCCTCTCGCCACGCCTACAAAATAGTCCGAGAAGCGATATTCAAACCAATCGAGAGCCCTTGAGATGGGCTTTCTAACGGTATAAAACTTGTGCAAATCAAACATTATTCTGAGGGTTCTTTGACCGTCCTTAACTTGTGTTTGTCTCTTTGACAGCTCTCTGTACAAAAATCCCATTGAACATGCTCTTGAGGAGCGTTCGGAGTATCCCCACCTGCTGGTCATTTCCGGTCTGAAGTTGGCACAAAGTGGCCCTGAAAATCTGATTTGCGGATGCAGGGATATGTCAGGCACAGTCAGGTACAAACTGGGTCTCTCTAGCATGCTTAGTTCGGGAGATATTGTCAAACATAGCGCAGAATTTATGTCAAACCTTTTTTCGGCAGCAAATTGCTTGCTGGTGTAACAGTACGCAGCCCCAGTTAGTTAATTTTGTTGGCGCTGGTAGCCACACTCCCTGGCCTCTCGCCCCGCCTGCCAAAATAATCCGAGAAGCGAAATTCAAACCAATCGAGAGCCCTTGAGATGGGCTTTCTAACGGTATAAAACTTGTGCGAATCCAACATTATTCTGAGGGTTCTTTGACCGTCCTTAACTTGTGTTTGTCTCTTTGACAGCTCTGTGTACAAAAATCCCATTGAACATGCACTTGAGGAGCGATCGGAGTATTCCCACCTGCTGGTCATTTCCGGTCTGAAGTTGAAAAATAGTGGCCCTGAAAATCTGAATTTCGGATGCAGGGATATGTCAGGCACAGGCAGGTACAAACTGGGTCTCTCTAGCATGCTTAGTTCGGGAGATATTGTCAAACATAGCGCATCATTTAGTTCAAACCTTTTTTCGGAAGCAAATTTCTTGCTGGTGTAGCAGTACGCAGCCCCAGTTGGTTAATTTGGTGGCGCTGGTACCAACACTCCCTGGCCTCTCGCTCCGCCTACAAAATAGTCAGAGAAACGAAACTCAAACCAGTCGGGAGCCCTTGAGATAGGCTTTCCAACGGTATAAAACTTGTGCAAATCCAACATTAGTCTGAGGGTCCTTTGACCGTCCTTAACTTGTGTTTGTCTCTTTGACAGCTCTGTGTACACAAATCCCATTGAACATGCTCTTGAGGAGCGATCGGAGTATCCACACCTGCTGGTCATTTCCGGTCTGAAGTTGGCGCAAAGTGGCCCTGAAAATCTAATTTTCGGATGCAGGGATATGTCAGGCACAGGCAGGTACAAACTGGGTCTCTAGCATGCTTAGTTCGGGAGATATTGTCAAACATAGCGCAGAATTTATGTCAAACCTTTTTTCGGCAGCAAATTTCTTGCTGGTGTTTTGAGCTCTGTGTACAAAAATCCCATTGAATATGCTCTCACGTGCTGGTCATTTCGGTCGTCTGTTGTTGACAAATAGCCCTGAAAATGAAATTTGATTTTCGGATGATATGTCATGAACAGGCAGGTACAAAAACTGTCTCTAGCATGCTTAGTTCGGGAGATGTTGTCAAACATAGCGCAGAATTTATGTCAAACCTTTTTTCGGCAGCAAATTTCTTGCTGGTGTAACAGTACGCAGCCCCAGTTAGTTAATTTTGTGGCGCTGGTAGCCACACTCCCTGGCTTCTCGCCAAT
Source organism: Plazaster borealis (assembly GCA_021014325.1). Classification (NCBI taxonomy): domain Eukaryota; kingdom Metazoa; phylum Echinodermata; class Asteroidea; order Forcipulatida; family Labidiasteridae; genus Plazaster; species Plazaster borealis. The sequence goes on from CM037467.1 coordinate 9,062,466, forward strand.
CCTACAAAATAGTCCGAGAAACGAAACCAAAACCAATCGAGAGCCCTTGAGATGGGCTTTCCAACGGTATAAAACTTGTGCAAATCCAACATTAGTTTGAGGGTCCTTTGACCGTCCTTAACTTGTGTTTGTCTCTTTGACAGCTCTGTGTACAAAAATCCCATTGAACATGCTCTTGAGGAGCGTTCAGAGTATCCCCACCTGCTGGTCATTTCCGGTCTGAAGTTGGCGGAAAGTGGCCCTGAAAATCTAATTTTCGGATGCAGGGATATGTCAGGCACGGGCAGGTGCAAACTGGGTCTCTCTAGCATACTTAGTTCGGGAGATATTGTCAAACATAGCGCAGAATTTATGTCAAACCTTTTTTCGGCAGCAAATTTCTTGCTGGTGTAACAGTACGCAGCCCCAGTTAGTTAATTTGGTGGCGCTGGTAGCCACACTCCCTGGTCTCTCGCCCCGCCTACAAAATAGTCAGAGAAACGAAACTAAAACCAGTCGAGAGCCCTTGAGATGGGCTTTCCAACGGTATAAAACTTGTGCAAATCCAACATAAGTCAGAGGGTCCTTTGACCGTCCTTAACTTGTGTTTGTCTCTTTGACAGCTCTGTGTACAAAAATACTATTGAACATGCTCTTGAGGAGCGTTCGGAATATCCCCACCTGCTGGTCATTTTCGGTCTGAAGTTGGCGCAAAGTGGCCCTGAAAATCTGATTTTCGGATGCAGGGATATGTCTGGCACAGGCAGGTACAAACTGGGTTTCTCTAGCATACTTAGTTCGGGAGATATTATCAAACATAGCGCAGCATTTATGTCAAACCTTTTTTCGGCCGCAAACTTCTTGCTGGTGTAACAGTACGCAGCCCCAGTTAGTTAATTTGGTGGCGCTGGTTTCCACACTCCCTGGCCTCTCGCTCCGCCTACAAAATAGTCAGAGAAACGAAACTCAAACCAGTCGAGAGCCCGTGAGATAGGCTTTCCTACGGTATAATACTTGTGCAAATCCAACAAAAGTCTCAGGGTCCTTTGACCGTCCTTAACTTGTGTTTGTCTCTTTGACAGCTCTGTGTACAAAAACCCCATTGAACATGCTCTTGAGGAGCGTTCGGAGTATCCCCACCTGCTGGTCATTTCCGGTCTGAAATTGGCGCAAAGTGGCCCTGAAAATCTGATTTTTGGATGCAGGGATATGTCAGGCACGGGCAGGTGCAAACTGGGTCTCTCTAGCATACTTAGTTCGGGAGATATTGTCAAACATAGCGCAGAATTTATGTCAAACCTTTTTTCGGCAGCAAATTTATTGCTGGTGTATCAGTAAGCAGCCCCAGTTAGTTAATTTGGTGGCGCTGGTAGCCACACTCCCTGGCCTCTCGCCACGCCTACAAAATAGTCCGAGAAGCGATATTCAAACCAATCGAGAGCCCTTGAGATGGGCTTTCTAACGGTATAAAACTTGTGCAAATCAAACATTATTCTGAGGGTTCTTTGACCGTCCTTAACTTGTGTTTGTCTCTTTGACAGCTCTCTGTACAAAAATCCCATTGAACATGCTCTTGAGGAGCGTTCGGAGTATCCCCACCTGCTGGTCATTTCCGGTCTGAAGTTGGCACAAAGTGGCCCTGAAAATCTGATTTGCGGATGCAGGGATATGTCAGGCACAGTCAGGTACAAACTGGGTCTCTCTAGCATGCTTAGTTCGGGAGATATTGTCAAACATAGCGCAGAATTTATGTCAAACCTTTTTTCGGCAGCAAATTGCTTGCTGGTGTAACAGTACGCAGCCCCAGTTAGTTAATTTTGTTGGCGCTGGTAGCCACACTCCCTGGCCTCTCGCCCCGCCTGCCAAAATAATCCGAGAAGCGAAATTCAAACCAATCGAGAGCCCTTGAGATGGGCTTTCTAACGGTATAAAACTTGTGCGAATCCAACATTATTCTGAGGGTTCTTTGACCGTCCTTAACTTGTGTTTGTCTCTTTGACAGCTCTGTGTACAAAAATCCCATTGAACATGCACTTGAGGAGCGATCGGGTATTCCCACCTGCTGGTCATTTCCGGTCTGAAGTTGAAAAATAGTGGCCCTGAAAATCTGAATTTCGGATGCAGGGATATGTCAGGCACAGGCAGGTACAAACTGGGTCTCTCTAGCATGCTTAGTTCGGGAGATATTGTCAAACATAGCGCATCATTTAGTTCAAACCTTTTTTCGGAAGCAAATTTCTTGCTGGTGTAGCAGTACGCAGCCCCAGTTGGTTAATTTGGTGGCGCTGGTACCAACACTCCCTGGCCTCTCGCTCCGCCTACAAAATAGTCAGAGAAACGAAACTCAAACCAGTCGGGAGCCCTTGAGATAGGCTTTCCAACGGTATAAAACTTGTGCAAATCCAACATTAGTCTGAGGGTCCTTTGACCGTCCTTAACTTGTGTTTGTCTCTTTGACAGCTCTGTGTACACAAATCCCATTGAACATGCTCTTGAGGAGCGATCGGAGTATCCACACCTGCTGGTCATTTCCGGTCTGAAGTTGGCGCAAAGTGGCCCTGAAAATCTAATTTTCGGATGCAGGGATATGTCAGGCACAAGCAGGTACAAACTGGGTCTCTAGCATGCTTAGTTCGGGAGATATTGTCAAACATAGCGCAGAATTTATGTCAAACCTTTTTTCGGCAGCAAATTTCTTGCTGGTGTAACAGTACGCAGCCCCAGTTAGTTAATTTGGTGGCGCTGGTAGCCACACTCACTGGCGTCTCGCCACGCCTACAAAATAGTCCGAGAAATAAAACCAAATCCAGTCGAGAGCCCTTTAGATGGGCTTTCCAACGCTATAAAACTTGAGCAAATCCAACTTTATTTGGAGGGTCCTTTGACCGTCCTTAACTTGTGTTTGTCTCTTTGACAGCTCTGTGTACAAAAATCCCATTGAATATGCTCTTGAGGAGCGATCGGAGTATTCCCACGTGCTGGTCATTTCCGGTCTGAAGTTGACAAATAGTGGCCCTGAAAATCTGATTTTCGGATGCAGGGATATGTCAGGAACAGGCAGGTACAAACTGGGTCTCTCTAGCATGCTTAGTTCGGGAGATGTTGTCAAACATAGCGCAGAATTTATGTCAAACCTTTTTTCGGCAGCAAATTTCTTGCTGGTGTAACAGTACGCAGCCCCAGTTAGTTAATTTTGTGGCGCTGGTAGCCACACTCCCTGGCTTCTCGCCAATCCTACAAAATAGTCCGAGAAACGAAACCAAAACCAGTCGAGAGTTCTTCAAATGGGCTTTCCAACGGTATAAAACTTGAGCAAATCCAACATTAGTCTCAGGGTCCTTTAACCGTCCTTAACTTGTGTTTGTCTCTTTGACAGCTCTGTGTACACAAATCCCATTGAACATGCTCTTGAGGAGCGTTCGGAGTATCCCCACCTGCTGGTCATTTCCTGTCTGAAGTTGGCGCAAAGTGGCCCTGAAAATCTTATTTTCGGATGCAGGGATATGTCAGGCACAAGCAGGTACAAACTGGGTCTCTCTAGCATGCTTAGTTCGGGAGATATTATCAAACATAGCGCAGAATTTATGTCAAACCTTTTTTCGGCAGCAAATTTCTTGCTGGTGTAACAGTACGCAGCCCCAGTTAGTTAATTTGGTGGCGCTGGTAGCCACACTCCCTGGCGTCTCGCCCCGCTTAAAAAATAGTCAGAGAAACGAAACTAAAACCAGTCGAGAGCCCTTGAGATAGGCTTTCCAACGGTATACAACTTGTGCAAATCCAACATAAGTCTGAGGGTCCTTTGACCGTCCTTAACTTGTGTTTGTCTCTTTGACTGCTCTGTGTACAAAAATCCCATTGAACATGCTCTTGAGGAGCGTTCGGAGTATCCCCACCTGCTGGTCATTTCCGGTCTGAAGTTGGCGCAAAGTGGCCCTGAATATCTAATTTTCGAATGCAGGGATATGTCAGGCACAAGCAGGTACAAACTGGGTCTCTCTAGCCAACTTAGTTCGGGAGATATTGTCAAACATAGCGCAGCATTTATGTCAAACCTTTTTTCGGCAGCAACCTTCTTGCTGGTGTAACAGTACGCAGCCCCAGTTAGTTAATTTGGTGGCGCTGGTAGCCACACTCCCTGTAGTCACGCCCCGCCTACAAAATAGTCAGAGAAACGAAACTAAAACCAGTCGAGAGCCCTTGAAATGGGCTTTCCAACGGTATAAAACTTGTGCAAATCCAACATTATTTTGAGGGTCCTTTGACCGTCCTTAACTTGTGTTTGTCTCTTTGATAGCTCTGTGTACACAAATCCCATTGAACATGCTCTTGAGGAGCGATCGGAGTATCCACACCTGCTGGTCATTTCCGGTCTGAAGTTGGCAAAAAGTGGCCCTGAAAATCTAATTTTCGGATGCAGCGATATGTCAGGCACAGGCAGGTACAAACTGGGTGTCTCTAGCATGCTTAGTTCGGGAGATATTGTCAAACATAGCGCAGAATTTATGTCAAACCTTTTTTCGGCAGCAAATTTCTTGCTGGTGTAACAGTACTCAGCCCCAGTTAGTTAATTTGGTGGCGCTGGTAGCCACACTCCCTGGCGTCTAGCCCCGCCTAAAAAATAGTCAGAGAAACGAAACTCAGACCAGTCGAGAGCCCTTGAGATAGGCTTTCCAACGGTATAAAACTTGTGCAAATCCAACATAAGTCTGAGGGTCCTTTGACCGTCCTTAACTTGTGTTTGTCTCTTTGACAGCTCTGTGTACAAAAATCCCATTGAACTTGCTCTTGAGGAGCGTTCGGAGTATCCCCACCTGCTGGTCATTTTCGGTCTGAAGTTGGCGCAAAGTGGCCCTGAAAATCTAATTTTCGAATGCAGGGATATGTCAGGCACAAGCAGGTACAAACTGGGTCTCTCTAGCATACTTAGTTCGGGAGATATTGTCAAACATAGCGCAGCATTTATGTCAAACCTTTTTCCGGCAGCAAATTTCTTGCTGGTGTAACAGTACGCAGCCCAAGTTAGTTAATTTGGTGGCGCTGGTATCCACTCCCTGGCCTCTCGTCCCGCCTACAAAATAGTCAGAGAAACGAAACCAAAACCAGTCGAGAGCCCTTGAAATGGGCTTTCCAACGGTATAAAACTTGTGCAAATCCAACATTATTTTCAGGGTCCTTTGACCGTCCTTAACTTGTGTTTGTCTCTTTGATAGCTCTGTGTACAAAAATCCCATTGAACATGCTCTTGAGGAGCGGTCGGAGTATCCCCACCTGCTGGTCATTTCCGGTCTGAAGTTGGCTCAAAGTGGCCTTGAAAATCTAATTTTCGAATGCAGGGATATGGCAGGCACAAGCAGGTACAAACTGGGTCTCTCTAGCATGCTTAGTTCGGGAGATATTGTCAAACATAGCGCAGAATTTATGTCAAACCTTTTTTCGGCAGCAAATTTCTTGCTGGTGTATCAGTACGCAGCCCCAGTTAGTTAATTTGGTGGCGCTGGTAGCCACACTCTCTGGCGTCACGCCCCGCCTACAAAATATTCAGAGAAACGAAACCAAAACCAGTTGAGAGCCCGTGAAATGGGCTTTCCAACGGTATAAAACTTGTGCAAATCCAACATTATTTTGAGGGTCCTTTGACCGTCCTTAACTTGTGTTTGTCTCTGTGACAGCTCTGTGTACACAAATCCCATTGAACATGCTCTTGAGGAGCGATCGGAGTATCCACACCTGCTGGTCATTTCCGGTCTGAAGTTGGCAAAAGTGGCCCTGAAAATCTAATTTTCGGATGCAGGGATATGTCAGGCACAGGCAGGTACAAACTGGGTCTCTAGCATGCTTAGTTCGGGAGATATTGTCAAACATAGCGCAGAATTTATGTCAAACCTTTTTTCGGCAGCAAATTTCTTGCTGGTGTAACAGTACGCAGCCCCAGTTAGTTAATTTGGTGGCGCTGGTATCCACTCCCTGGCCTCTCGCCCCGCCTACAAAATATTCAGAGAAACAAAACCAAAACCAGTCGAGAGTTCTTCAAATGGGCTTTCCAACGGTATAAAACTTGAGCAAATCCAACATTAGTCTCAGGGTCCTTTGACCGTCCTTAACTTGTGTTTGTCTCTTTGACAGCTCTGTGTACAAAAACCCCATTGAACATGCTCTTGAGGAGCGTTCGGAGTATCCCCACCTGCTGGTCATTTCCGGTCTGAAGTTGGCGCAAAGTGGCCCTGAAAATCTAATTTTCGGATGCAGCGATATGTCAGGCACAGGCAGGTACAAACTGGGTTTCTCTAGCATGCTTAGTTCGGGAGATATTGTCAAACATAGCGCAGAATTTATGTCAAACCTTTTTTCGGCAGCAAATTTCTTGCTGGTGTAACAGTACTCAGCCCCAGTTAGTTAATTTGGTGGCGCTGGTAGCCACACTCCCTGGCGTCTAGCCCCGCCTAAAAAATAGTCAGAGAAACGAAACTCAGACCAGTCGAGAGCCCTTGAGATAGGCTTTCCAACGGTATAAAACTTGTGCAAATCCAACATAAGTCTGAGGGTCCTTTGACCGTCCTTAACTTGTGTTTGTCTCTTTGACAGCTCTGTGTACAAAAATCCCATTGAACTTGCTCTTGAGGAGCGTTCGGAGTATCCCCACCTGCTGGTCATTTTCGGTCTGAAGTTGGCGCAAAGTGGCCCTGAAAATCTAATTTTCGAATGCAGGGATATGTCAGGCACAAGCAGGTACAAACTGGGTCTCTCTAGCATACTTAGTTCGGGAGATATTGTCAAACATAGCGGAGCATTTATGTCAAACCTTTTTCCGGCAGCAAATTTCTTGCTGGTGTAACAGTACGCAGCCCAAGTTAGTTAATTTGGTGGCGCTGGTATCCACTCCCTGGCCTCTCGTCCCGCCTACAAAATATTCAGAGAAACAAAACCAAAACCAGACGAGAGTTCTTCAGATGGGCTTTCCAACGGTATAAAATTTGAGCAAATCCAACATTATTTTCAGGGTCCTTTGACCGTCCTTAACTTGTGTTTGTCTCTTTGACAGCTCTGTGTACAAAAATCCCATTGAACATGCTCTTGAGGAGCGTTCGGAGTATCCCCACCTGCTGGTCATTTCCGGTCTGAAGTTGGCACAAAGTGGCCCTGAAAATCTAATTTTCGAATGCAGGGATATGTCAGGCACAGGCAGGTACAAACTGGGTCTCTCTAGCATACTTAGTTCGGGAGATATTGTCAAACATAGCGCAGCATTTATGTCAAACCTTTTTTCGGCAGCAAATTTCTTGCTGGTGTAACAGTACGCAGCCCCAGTTAGTTAATTTGGTGGCGCTGGTAGCCACACTCCCTGGCGTCTCGCCCCGCCTAAAAAATAGTCAGAGAAACGAAACCCAAACCAGTCGAGAGCTCTTGAGATAGGCTTTCCGACGGTATAAAATTTGTGCAAATCCAACATTATTTTGAGGGTCCTTTGACCGTCCTTAACTTGTGTTTGTCTATTTGACAGCTCTGTGTACAAAAATCCCATTGAACATGCTCTTGAGGAGCGATCGGAGTATCCCCACCTGCTGGTCATTTCCGGTCTGAAGTTGACAAATAGTGGCCCTGAAAACCTAATTTTCGGATGCAGCGATATGTCAGGCACAGGCAGGTAAAAACTGGGTCTCTCTAGCATACTTAGTTCGGGAGATATTGTCAAACATAGCACAGAATTTATGTCAAACCTTTTTTCGGCAGCAAATTTCTTGCTGGTGTAACAGTACGCAGCCCCAGTTAGTTAATTTCGTGGCGCTGGTAGCCACACTCCCTGGCGTCTCGCCCCGCCTACAAAATAGTCAGAGAAACGAAACCCAAACCAGTCGAGAGCTCTTGAGATAGGCTTTCCGACAGTATAAAACTTGTGCAAATCCAACATAAGTCTGAGGGACCTTTGACCGTCGTTAACTTGTGTTTGTCTCTTTGACAGCTCTGTGTACAAAAATCCCATTGAACATGCTCTTGAGGAGCGTTCGGAGTATCCCCACCTGCTGGTCATTTCCGGTCTGAAGTTGGCGCAAAGTGGCCCTGAAAATCTAATTTTCGAATGCAGGGATATGTCAGGCACAGGCAGGTACAAACTGCGTTTCTCTAGCATACTTAGTTCGGGAGATATTGTTAAACATAGCGCAGAATTTATGTCAAACCTTTTTTCGGCAGCAAATTTCTTGCTGGTGTAACAGTACGCAGCCCCAGTTAGTTAATTTGGTGGCGCTGGTAGCCACACTCCCTGGCGTCACGCCCCGCCTACAAAATAGTCAGAGAAACGAAACCAAAACCAGTCGAGAGCCCTTGAAATGGGCTTTCCAACGGTATAAAACTTGTGCAAATCCAACATTATTTTCAGGGTCCTTTGACCGTCCTTAACTTGTGTTTGTCTCTTTGATAGCTCTGTGTACAAAAATCCCATTGAACATGCTCTTGAGGAGCGTTCGGAGTATCCCCACCTGCTGGTCATTTCCGGTCTGAAGTTGGCGCAAAGTGGCCTTGAAAATCTAATTTTCGAATGCAGGGATATGGCAGGCACAAGCAGGTACAAACTGGGTCTCTCTAGCATGCTTAGTTCGGGAGATATTGTCAAACATAGCGCAGAATTTATGTCAAACCTTTTTTCGGCAGCAAATTTCTTGCTGGTGTATCAGTACGCAGCCCCAGTTAGTTAATTTGGTGGCGCTGGTAGCCACACTCTCTGGCGTCACGCCCCGCCTACAAAATATTCAGAGAAACGAAACCAAAACCAGTTGAGAGCCCGTGAAATGGGCTTTCCAACGGTATAAAACTTGTGCAAATCCAACATTATTTTGAGGGTCCTTTGACCGTCCTTAACTTGTGTTTGTCTCTGTGACAGCTCTGTGTACACAAATCCCATTGAACATGCTCTTGAGGAGCGATCGGAGTATCCACACCTGCTGGTCATTTCCGGTCTGAAGTTGGCAAAAAGTGGCCCTGAAAATCTAATTTTCGGATGCAGGGATATGTCAGGCACAGGCAGGTACAAACTGGGTCTCTAGCATGCTTAGTTCGGGAGATATTGTCAAACATAGCGCAGAATTTATGTCAAACCTTTTTTCGGCAGCAAATTTCTTGCTGGTGTAACAGTACGCAGCCCCAGTTAGTTAATTTGGTGGCGCTGGTATCCACTCCCTGGCCTCTCGCCCCGCCTACAAAATATTCAGAGAAACAAAACCAAAACCAGTCGAGAGTTCTTCAAATGGGCTTTCCAACGGTATAAAACTTGAGCAAATCCAACATTAGTCTCAGGGTCCTTTGACCGTCCTTAACTTGTGTTTGTCTCTTTGACAGCTCTGTGTACAAAAACCCCATTGAACATGCTCTTGAGGAGCGTTCGGAGTATCCCCACCTGCTGGTCATTTCCGGTCTGAAGTTGGCGCAAAGTGGCCCTGAAAATCTAATTTTCGAATGCAGGGATATGTCAGGCACAGGCAGGTACAAACTGGGTTTCTCTAGCATACTTATTTCGGGAGATATTGTCAAACATAGCGCTGAATTTATGTCAAACCTTTTTTCGGCAGCAAATTTCTTGCTGGTGTAACAGTACGCAGCCCCAGTTAGTTAATTTGATGGCGCTGGTAGCCACACTCCCTGGCATCTCGCCCCGCCTAAAAAATAGTCCAAGACACGAAACCAAAACCAGTCGAGAGCCCTTCAAATGGGTTTTTCAACGGTATAAAATTTTTGCAAATCCAACATTATTTTGAGGGTCCTTTGACCGTCGTTAACTTGTGTTTGTCTCTTTGACAGCTCTGTGTACAAAAATTCCATTGAACATGCTCTTGAGGAGCGATCGGAGTATCCCCACCTGCTGGTCATTTCCGGTCTGAAGTTGACAATTAGTGGCCTTGAAAATCTAATTTTCGAATGCAGGGATATGTCAGGCACAAGCAGGTACAAACTGGGTCTCTCTAGCCAACTTAGTTCGGGAGATATTGTCAAACATAGCGGAGCATTTATGTCAAACCTTTTTCCGGCAGCAAACTTCTTGCTGGTGTAACAGTACTCAGCCCCAGTTAGTTAATTTGGTGGCGCTGGTAGCCACACTCCCTGGCGTCTCGCCCCGCCTAAAAAATAGTCAGAGAAACGAAACCCAGACCAGTCGAGAGCCCTTGAGATAGGCTTTCCAACGGTATACAACTTGTGCAAATCCAACATAAGTCTGAGGGTCCTTTGACCGTCGTTAACTTGTGTTTGTCTCTTTGACAGCTCTGTGTACAAAAATCCCATTGAACATGCACTTGAGGAGCGTTCGGAGTATCCCCACCTGCTGGTCATTTCCGGTCTGAAGTTGGCGCAAAGTGGCCCTGAAAATCTAATTTTTAAATGCAGGGATATGTCAGGCACAAGCAGGTACAAACTGGGTCTCTCTAGCATACTTAGTTCGGGAGATATTGTCAAACATAGCGCAGCATTTATGTCAAACCTTTTTCCGGCAGCAAATTTCTTGCTGGTGTAACGGTACGCAGCCCCAGTTAGTTAATTTGGTGGCGCTGGTAGCCACACTCCCTGTAGTCACGCCCCGCCTACAAAATAGTCAGAGAAACGAAATCAAAACCAGTCGAGAGCCCTTGAAATGGGCTTTCCAACGGTATAAAACTTGTGCAAATCCAACATTATTTTGAGGGTCCTTTGACCGTCCTTAACTTGTGTTTGTCACTTTGATAGCTCTGTGTACACAAATCCCATTGAACATGCTCTTGAGGAGCGATCGGAGTATCCACACCTACTGGTCATTTCCGTCTGAAGTTGGCAAAAAGTGGCCCTGAAAATCTAATTTTCGGATGCAGCGATATGTCAGGCACAGGCAGGTACAAACTGGGTGTCTCTAGCATGCTTAGTTCGGGAGATATTGTCAAACATAGCGCAGAATTTATGCCAAAAACTTTTTTCGGCAGCAAATTTCTTGCTGGTGTAACAGTACTCAGCCCCAGTTAGTTAATTTCGTGGCGCTGGTAGCCACACTCCCTGGCGTCTCGCCCCGCCTAAAAAATAGTCAGAGAAACGAAACTAAAACCAGTCGGGAGCCCTTGAGATAGGCTTTCCAACGATATACAACTTGTGCAAATCCAACATAAGTCTGAGGGTCCTTTGACCGTCGTTAACTTGTGTTTGTCTCTTTGACAGCTCTGTGTACAAAAATCCCATTGAACATGCACTTGAGGAGCGTTCGGAGTATCCCCACCTGCTGGTCATTTCCGGTCTGAAGTTGGCGCAAAGTGGCCCTGAAAATCTAATTTTCGAATGCAGGGATATGTCAGGCACAGGCAGGTACAAACTGGGTTTCTCTAGCATACTTAGTTCGGGAGATATTGTCAAACATAGCGCAGAATTTATGTCAAACCTTTTTTCGGCAGCAAATTTCTTGCTGGTGTAACAGTACGCAGCCCCAGTTAGTTAATTTTGTGGCGCTGGTAGCCACACTCCCTGGCCTCTCGCCCCGCCTAAAAAATAGTCCAAGAAACGAAACCAAAACCAGTCGAGAGCTCTTCAGATGGACTTTCCAACGGTATAAAATTTGTGCAAATCCAACATTATTTTGAGGGTCCTTTGACCGTCCTTAACTTGTGTTTGTCTCTTTGACAGCTCTGTGTACAAAAATCCCATTGAACATGCTCTTGAGGAGCGATCGGAGTATCCCCAACTGCTGGTCATTTCCGGTCTGAAGTTGACAAATAGTGGCCCTGAAAACTAGATTTTCGGATGCAGCGATATGTCAGGCACAGGCAGGTACAAACTGGGTCTTTCTAGCAGGCTTAGTTCGGGAGATATTGCCAAACATAGCGCAGAATTTATGTCAAACCTTTTTTCGGCAGCAAATTTATTGCTGGAGTAACAGTACGCAGCCCCAGTTAGTTAATTTGGTGGCGCTGGTAGCCACACTCCCTGGCCTCTCGCCCCGCCTACAAAATAGTCCGAGAAACGAAATTGAAACCAATCGAGAGCCCGTGAGATTGGCTTTCCAACGGTATAAAACTTGTGCAAATCCAACATTATTTTGAGGGTCCTTTGACCGTCCTTAACTTGTGTTTGTCTCTTTGACAGCTCTGTGTACAAAAATCCCATTGAACATGCTCTTGAGGAGCGTTCGGAGTATCCCCACCTGCTGGTCATTTTCGGTCTGAAGTTGGCGCAAAGTGGCCCTGAAAATCTAATTTTCGAATGCAGGGATATGTCAGGCACAAGCAGGTACAAACTGGGTCTCTCTAGCATGCTTAGTTCGGGAGATATTGTCAAACATAGCGCAGAATTTCTGTCAAACCTTTTTTCGGCAGCAAATTTCTTGCTGGTGTAACAGTACGCAGCCCCAGTTAGTTAATTTGGTGGCGCTGGTAGCCACACTCCCTGGCCTCTCGCCCCGCCTAAAAAATAGTCCAAGAAACGAAACCAAAACCAGTCGAGAGCTCTTCAGATGGACTTTCCAACGGTATAAAATTTGTGCAAATCCAACATTATTTTGAGGGTCCTTTGACCGTCCTTAACTTGTGTTTGTCTCTTTGACAGCTCTGTGTACAAAAATCCCATTGAACATGCTCTTGAGGAGCGATCGGAGTATCCCCAACTGCTGGTCATTTTCGGTCTGAAGTTGACAAATAGTGGCCCTGAAAACTAGATTTTCGGATGCAGCGATATGTCAGGCACAGGCAGGTACAAACTGGGTCTTTCTAGCAGGCTTAGTTCGGGAGATATTGCCAAACATAGCGCAGAATTTATGTCAAACCTTTTTTCGGCAGCAAATTTCTTGCTGGAGTAACAGTACGCAGCCCCAGTTAGTTAATTTGGTGGCGCTGGTAGCCACACTCCCTGGCCTCTCGCCCCGCCTACAAAATAGTCCAAGAAACGAAATTGAAACCAGTCGAGAGCCCGTGAGATTGGCTTTCCAACGGTATACAACTTGTGCAAATCCAACATTATTTTGAGGGTCCTTTGACCGTCCTTAACTTGTGTTTGTCTCTTTGACAGCTCTGTGTACAAAAATCCCATTGAACATGCTCTTGAGGAGCGATCGGAGTATCCCCAACTGCTGGTCATTTCCGGTCTGAAGTTGACAAACATTGGCCCTTAAAACTAGATTTTCGGATGCAGTGATATGTCAGGCACAGGCAGGTACAAACTGGTCTTTCTAGCATGCTTAGTACGGGAGATACTGTCAAACATAGCGCAGAATTTATGTCAAACCTTTTTTCGGCAGCAAATTTCTTGCTGGTGTAACAGTACGCAGCCCCAGTTAGTTAATTTGGTGGCGCTGGTAGCCACACTCCCTGGCCTCTCGCCCCGCCTACAAAATAGTCCGAGAAACGAAATTGAAACCAGTGGAGAGCCCGTGCGATTGGCTTTCCAACGGTATAAAACATGTGCAAATCCAACATTATTTTGAGGGTCCTTTGACCGTCCTTAACTTGTGTTTGTCTCTTTGACAGCTCTGTGTACAACAATCCCATTGAACATGCTCTTGAGGAGCGATCGGAGTATCCCCACCTGCTGGTCATTTCCGGTCTGAAGTCGACGAAAAGTGGCCCTGAAAATCTGATTTTGGGATGCAGGGATATGTCAGAAACAGGCAGGTACAAACTGGGTCTCTCTAGCATGTTTACTTCGGGAGATATTGTCAAACATAGCGCAGAATTTATGTCAAACCTTTTTTCGGCAGCAAATTTCTTGCTGGTGTAACAGTACGCAGCCCCAGTTAGTTAATTTGGTGGCGCTCGTAGCCACACTCCCTGGCCTCTCTCCCCGCCTACAAAATAGTCCGAAAAACGAACCACAAACCAGTCGAGAGCCCTTCAGATGGACTTTCCAACGGTATAAAACTTGTGCAAATCCAACATTATTTTGAGGGTCGTTTGACCGTCGTTAACTTGTGTTTGTATCTTTGACAGCTCTGTGTACAACAATCCCATTGAACATGCTCTTGAGGAGCGATCGGAGTATCCCCAACTGCTGGTCATTTCCCGTCTGAAGTTGACAAATAGTGGCCCTGAAAACTAAATTTTCAGATGCAGCGATATGTCAGGCACAGGCAGGTACAAACTGGGTCTCTCTAGCATGCTTAGTTCGGGAGATATTGTCAAACATAGCGCAGAATTTATGTCAAACCTTTTTTCGGCAGCAAATTTCTTGCTGGTGTAACAGTACGCAGCCCCAGTTAGGTAATTTGGTGGCGCTGGTAGCCACACTCCCTGGCCTCTCGCCCCGCCTACAAAATAGTCCGAGAAACGAAATTAAAACCAGTCGAGAGCCCTTGAGATGGGCTTTCCAACGGCATAAAACTTGTGCAAATCCAACATTAGTCTGAGGGTCCTTTGACCGTCCTTAACTTGTGTTTGTCTCTTTGACAGCTCTGTGTACAAAAATCCCATTGAACATGCTCTTGAGGAGCGATCGGAGTATCCCCACCTGCTGGTCATTTCCGGTCTGAAATCGACGAAAAGTGGCCCTGCAATTCTAATTTTGGGATGCAGGGATATGTCAGGAACAGGCAGGTACAAACTGGGTCTCTCTAGCATGTTTACTTCGGGAGATATTGTCAAACATAGTGCAGAATTTATGTCAAACCTTTTTTTTTTGCTGCAATTTCTTGCTGGTGTAACAGTACGCAGCCCCAGTTAGTTAATTTGGTGGCGCTGGTAGACACACTCTCGGGCGTCTCGCCCCGCCTACAAAATAGTCCGAGAAACAAAACTAAACCCAGTCGAGAGCCATTGAGATGGGCTTTCCAACGGTATAAAACTTGGGCAAATCCAACATTAGTCTGAGGGTCCTTCGACCGTCTTTAACTTGTGTTTGTCACTTTGACAGCTCTGTGTACAAAAATCCCATTGAACATGCTCTTGAGGAGCGTTCGGAGTATCCCCACCTGCTGGTCATTTCCGGTCTGAAGTTGACGCAAAGTGGCCCTGAAAACCTAATTTTCGGATGCAGCGATATGTCAGGCACAGACAGGTACAAACTGGGTCTCTCTAGCATGCTTAGTTCGGGAGATATTGTCAAATATAGCGCAGAATTTATGTCAAACCTTTTTTCGGCAGCAAATTTCTTGCTGGTGCAACAGTACGCAGCCCCAGTTAGTTAATTTGGTGGCGCTGGTAGCCACACTCCCTGGCCTCTCGCCCCGCCTACAAAATAGTCAGAGAAACAAAATTAAAACCAATCGAGAGCCCTTGAGTGCAAATCCAACATTAGTCTGAGGGGCCTTTGACCGTCCTTAACTTGTGTTTGTCTCTTTGACAGCTCTGTGTACAAAAATCCCATTGAACATGCTCTTGAGGAGCGATCGGAGTATCCCCACCTGCTGGTCATTTCTGGTCTGAAGTTGACAAATAGTGGCCCTGAAAATCTAATTTTCGGATGCTGGGATTTGTCAGGCACAGGCAGGTACAAACTGGGTCTCTCTAGCATGCTTAGTTCGGGAGATATTGTCAAACATAGCGCAGAATTTATGTCAAACCTTTTTTTTGCAGCAATTTCTTGCTGGTGTAACAGTACGCAGCCCTAGTTAGTTAATTTGCTGTTCACTGGTAGCCACACTCCCTGGCGTCTCGCCCCGCCTACAAAATAGTCATAGAAACGAAACTAAAACCAGTCGAGAGCCCTTGAGATGGGCTTTCCAACAGTATAAAACTTGTGTAAATCCAACATTAGTCTGAGGGTCTTTTGACCGTCCTTAACTTGTGTTTGTCTCTTTGACAGCTCTGTGTACAAAAATCCCATTGAACATGCTCTTGAGGAGCGTTCGGAGTATCCCCACCTGCTGGTCATTTCCGGTCTAAAGTTGACGCAAAGTGGCCCTGAAAACCTAATTTTCGGATGCAGCGATATGTCAGGCACAGACAGGTACAAACTGGGTCTCTCTAGCATGTTTACTTCGGGAGATATTGTCAAACATAGTGCAGAATTTATGTCAAACCTTTTTTTTTTTGCTGCAATTTCTTGCTGGTGTAACAGTACGCAGCCCCAGTTAGTTAATTTGGTGGCGCTGGTAGACACACTCTCGGGCGTCTCGCCCCGCCTACAAAATAGTCCGAGAAACAAAACTAAACCCAGTCGAGAGCCATTGAGATGGGCTTTCCAACGGTATAAAACTTGGGCAAATCCAACATTAGTCTGAGGGTCCTTCGACCGTCTTTAACTTGTGTTTGTCACTTTGACAGCTCTGTGTACAAAAATCCCGTTGAACATGCTCTTGAGGAGCGTTCGGAGTATCCCCACGTGCTGGTCATTTCCGGTCTGAAGTTTGCGCAAAGTGGCCCTGAAAATCTAATTTTCGGATGCAGGGATTTGTCAGGCACAGGCAGGTACAAACTGGGTCTCTCTAGCATGCTTAGTTCGTGAGATATTGTCAAACATAGCGCAGAATTTATGTCAAACCTTTTTTTGCAGCAATTTCTTGCTGGTGTACAGTACGCAGCCCTAGTTAGTTAATTTGCTGTTCACTGGTAGCCACACTCCCTGGCGTCTCGCCCCGCCTACAAAATAGTCATAGAAACGAAACTAAACCCAGTCGAGAGCCCTTGAGATGGGCTTTCCAACAGTATAAAACTTGTGCAAATCCAACATTAGTCTGAGGGTCTTTTGACCGTCCTTAACTTGTGTTTGTCTCTTTGACAGCTCTGTGTACAAAAATCCCATTGAACATGCTCTTGAGGAGCGTTCGGAGTATCCCCACCTGCTGGTCATTTCCGGTCTGAAGTTGACGCAAAGTGGCCCTGAAAACCTAATTTTCGGATGCAGCGATATGTCAGGCACAGACAGGTACAAACTGGGTCTCTCTAGCATGCTTAGTTCGGGAGATATTGTCAAATATAGCGCAGAATTTATGTCAAACCTTTTTTCGGCAGCAAATTTCTTGCTGGTGCAACAGTACGCAGCCCCAGTTAGTTAATTTGGTGGCGCTGGTAGCCACACTCCCTGGCCTCTCGCCCCGCCTACAAAATAGTCAGAGAAACAAAATTAAAACCAATCGAGAGCCCTTGAGTGCAAATCCAACATTAGTCTGAGGGGCCTTTGACCGTCCTTAACTTGTGTTTGTCTCTTTGACAGCTCTGTGTACAAAAATCCCATTGAACATGCTCTTGAGGAGCGATCGGAGTATCCCCACCTGCTGGTCATTTCTGGTCTGAAGTTGACAAATAGTGGCCCTGAAAATCTAATTTTCGGATGCAGGGATTTGTCAGGCACAGGCAGGTACAAACTGGGTCTCTCTAGCATGCTTAGTTCGGGAGATATTGTCAAACATAGCGCAGAATTTATGTCAAACCTTTTTTTGCAGCAATTTCTTGCTGGTGTAACAGTACGCAGCCCTAGTTAGTTAATTTGGTGTTCACTGGTAGCCACACTCCCTGGCGTCTCGCCCCGCCTACAAAATAGTCATAGAAACGAAACTAAAACCAGTCGAGAGCCCTTGAGATGGGCTTTCCAACAGTATAAAACTTGTGCAAATCCAACATTAGTCTGAGGGTCTTTTGACCGTCCTTAACTTGTGTTTGTCTCTTTGACAGCTCTGTGTACAAAAATCCCATTGAACATGCTCTTGAGGAGCGATCGGAGTATCCCCACCTGCTGGTCATTTCTGGTCTGAAGTTGACAAATAGTGGCCCTGAAAATCTAATTTTCGGATGCAGGGATATGTCAGGCACAGGCAGGTACAAACTGGGTCTCTCTAGCATGCTTAGTTCGGGAGATATTGTCAAACATAGCGCAGAATTTATGTCAAACCTTTTTTTTTGCAGCAATTTTTTGCTGGTGTAGAGTACGCAGCCCCAGTTAGTTAATTTGGTGTTCACTGGTAGCCACACTCCCTGGCGTCTCGCCCCGCCTACAAAATAGTCATAGAAACGAAACTAAACCCAGTCGAGAGCCCTTGAGATGGGCTTTCCAACAGTATAAAACTTGTGCAAATCCAACATTAGTCTGAGGGTCTTTTGACCGTCCTTAACTTGTGTTTGTCTCTTTGACAGCTCTGTGTACAAAAATCCCATTGAACATGCTCTTGAGGAGCGTTCGGAGTATCCCCACCTGCTGGTCATTTCCGGTCTGAAGTTGGTGCAAAGTGGCCCTGAAAATCTAATTTTTGAATTCAGGGATATGTCAGGCACAAGCAGGTACAAACTGGGTCTCTCTAGCATGCTCAGTTCGGGAGATATTGTCAAACATAGCGCAGAATTTATGTCAAACCTTTTTTCGGCAGCAAATTTCTTGCTGGTGTAACAGTACGCAGCCCAAGTTAGTTAATTTGGTGTTCGCTGGTAGCCACACTCCCTGGCGTCTCGCGCCGCCTACAAAATAGTCAGAGATACGAAACCAAAACCAGTCGAAAGCACTTCAGATGGGCTTTCCAACGGTACAAAACTTGTGCAAATCCAACATTAGTCTGAGGGTCCTTTGGCCGTCCTTAACTTGTGTTTGTCTCTTTGACAACTCTGTGTACAAAAATCCCATTGAACATGCTCTTGAGGAGCGTTCAGAGTATCCCCACCTGCTGGTCATTTCCGGTCTGAAGTTGGCGCAAAGTGGCCCTGAAAATCTAATTTTGGGATGCAGGGATATGTCAGGCACAAGCAGGTACAAACTGGGTCTCTCTAGCATGCTTAGTTCGGGAGATATTGTCAAACATAGCGCAGAATTTATGTCAAAACTTTTTTTTTCAGCAATTTCTTGCTGGTGTAACGGTACGCAGCCCAGGTTAGTTAATTTGGTGGCGCTGGTAGACACACTCTCGGGCGTCTCGCCCCGCCTACAAAATAGTCCGAGAAACAAAACTAAACCCAGTCGAGAGCCCTTGAGATGGGCTTTCCAACGGTATAAAACTTGGGCAAATCCAACATTTGTCTGAGGGTCCTTCGACCGTCTTTAACTTGTGTTTGTCTCTTTGACAGCTCTGTGTACAAAAATCCCGTTGAACATGCTCTTGAGGAGCGTTCGGAGTATCCCCACCTGCTGGTCATTTCCGGTCTGAAGTTGGCGCAAAGTGGCCCTGAAAATCTAATTTGTGGATGCAGGAATATGTCAGGCACAAGCAGGTACAAACTAGGTCTCTCTAGCATGCTTAGTTTGGGAGATATTGTCAAACATAGCGCAGAATTTATGTCAAACCTTTTTTCGGCAGCAATTTCTTGCTGGTGTAACAGTACGCAGCCCTAGTTAGTTAATTTGGTGGCGCTGGTAGCCACACTCCCTGGCCTCTCGCCCCGCCTACAAAATAGTCAGAGAACCGAAACTAAAACCAGTCGAGAGCCCTTGAGATGGGCTTTCCAACAGTATAAAACTTGTGCAAATCCAACATTATTCTGAGGGTCTTTTGACCGTCCTTAACTTGTGTTTGTCTCTTTGACAGCTCTGTGTACAAAAATCCCATTGAACATGCTCTTGAGGAGCGATCGGAGTATCCCCACCTGCTGGTCATTTCTGGTCTGAAGTTGACAAATAGTGGCCCTGAAAATCTAATTTTCGGATGCAGGGATATGTCAGGCACAGGCAGGTACAAACTGGGTCTCTCTAGCATGCTTAGTTCGGGAGATATTGTCAAACATAGCGCAGAATTTATGTCAAACCTTTTTTTTTGCAGCAATTTCTTGCTGGTGTACAGTACGCAGCCCTAGTTAGTTAATTTGGTGTTCACTGGTAGCCACACTCACTGGCGTCTCGCCCCGCCTACAAAATAGTCATAGAAACGAAACTAAAACCAGTCGAGAGCCCTTGAGATGGGCTTTCCAACAGTATAAAACTTGTGCAAATCCAACATTAGTCTGAGGGTCTTTTGACCGTCGTTAACTTGTGTTTGTCTCTTTGACAGCTCTGTGTACAAAAATCCCATTGAACATGCTCTTGAGGAGCGTTCGGAGTATCCCCACCTGCTGGTCATTTCCGGTCTAAAGTTGGTGCAAAGTGGCCCTGAAAATCTAATTTTCGAATGCAGGGATATGTCAGGCACAAGCAGGTTCAAACTGGGTCTCTCTAGCATGCTTAGTTCGGGAGATATTGTCAAACATAGCGCAGAATTTATGTCAAACCTTTTTTCGGCAGCAAATTTCTTGCTGGTGTAACAGTACGCAGCCCAAGTTAGTTAATTTGGTGTTCGCTGGTAGCCACACTCCCTGGCGTCTCGCGCCGCCTACAAAATAGTCAGAGATACGAAACCAAAACCAGTCGAAAGCACTTCAGATGGGCTTTCCAACGGTACAAAACTTGTGCAAATCCAACATTAGTCTGAGGGTCCTTTGGCCGTCCTTAACTTGTGTTTGTCTCTTTGACAGCTCTGTGTACAAAAATCCCATTGAACATGCTCTTGAGGAGCGTTCGGAGTATCCCCACCTGCTGGTCATTTCCGGTCTGAAGTTGGCGCAAAGTGGCCCTGAAAATCTAATTTTTGGATGCAGGGATATGTCAGGCACAAGCAGGTACAAACTGGGTCTCTCTAGCATGCTTAGTTCGGGAGATATTGTCAAACATAGCGCAGAATTTATGTCAAAACTTTTTTTTCAGCAATTTCTTGCTGGTGTAACAGTACGCAGCCCAAGTTAGTTAATTTGGTGTTCGCTGGTAGCCACACTCCCTGGCGTCTCGCGCCGCCTACAAAATAGTCAGAGATACGAAACCAAAACCAGTCGAGAGCCCTTGAGATAGGCTTTTCAACGGTATAAAACTTGTGCAAATCCAACATTAGTCTGAGGGTGATTTGACCGTCGTTAACTTGTGTTTGTCTCTTTGACAGCTCTGTGTACAAAAATCCCATTGAACATGCTCTTGAGGAGCGTTCGGAGTATCCCCACCTGCTGGTCATTTCCGATCTGAAGATGGCGTAAAGTGACCCCAAAAGTCTGAGTTTCAGATGCAGGGATATGTCAGGCACAGGCAGGTACAAACTGGGTCGCTCTAGCGTTTTTGGCTCGGGAGTTATTGTCAAACATAGCGCAGAGTTTATGTCAAATCTTTTTTCGGCATGAATTTTCTTGAGTGTGTTAGTATACGCAGCCCAAGTTAGTTAGTTTGGTGGCGCTAGTAGCTCTACTCCCTGGCCGCTCGCCTCGACTACAAAATCGTCACAGAAACGGAACTAAAACCAGTCGAGAGCCCTTGAGATGGGCTTTCCAACGGTATGAAACTTGTGCAAATCCAACAATATTTTGAGGGTGATTTGACCGTCCTTAACTTGTGTTTGTCTCTTTGACAGCTCTGTGTACAAAAATCCCGTTGAACATGCTCTTGAGCAGCATTCGGGGTATCCCCACCTGCTGGTCAATTCAGGTCTGAAGAAGGCCCAAAGTAGCCATAAAACTTAGATTTTCGGTTGCAAGGATATGCGAGGCAGATTTTGATTACATTTTGCTTCTCTAGCATATTTAGTTCAGAAGTCATTGTCAAACATACCGCAGAATTGGTTTCAAACCATTATTCGGCAGGAAATTTCTCTCTTGTGTTAATTTGTATAGCCCCAGTTGGTGGTGGTAGTAACCCTACTTCCTGGCCGCTCGTTTCGCCTACAAAATTGTCACAGAAACAAAACTAGGTCGAAAAGAGTGCCCTTGAGATGGGCTTTCCAATGGTATAAAACTTGTGCAAATCTAGCATTATTCTGAGGGTGATTTAACCGTCCTTCTTTTGTATTTGTTTCTGTGACAGCTCTGTGTACAAAAATCCCGTTGAACATGCTTTTGATGTACATTTTGAGTATCTCCACTTGCTGGCCATTTCCGGTCTGAAGATAGCCCAAAGTGGCCATAAAACTTTTTCAATATTCGGATGCAGGAATATCCTAGTCAGACGCAGGTGCAAATTGCGTCTTTCTGTCTGGCATGCTTAGTTCAGGAGTTATAAGCAAACATGGAGCATAATTTATTTCAAACCATTATTTGGCAGCAAATTTCTTGCTATTATCATTAAACAAGAAGGCTTTCGTAGAGAAATTGCAATATTGTTTTCGGATCATTACCAAACATGACCTTTCCTTAACGTCGTTCTTTTAAATTTCGTATTTCTTAAAACCAAAAGGGCCTAAAAGGTATACAAAGTGTTAAAAATCAGAAGAAAAAATGTCAAGCTACAGATAAATGTTTTCCTGAACACGATTCTTTTTGTATATGAATACTTTTGGGGAGGTATATCACCAATAAAATCAATTTACCAGGCGCGTCACAATATGGAAGACTAATTTTCTGGAATTCATTCCAATTATAATAATGACCTTATTGAGACTGATCGGGTAAAGTGGTTCTACAGATAAACAAAACAGTAGACACGTGAGCCAGCAGCAAATTAGTTAAAGTGTCGGTAAATGCAATTCACGGTGCCACCCTGCAAGCCTGGTAAACACAGGGCTTATAAAAATGCTATTCATAGCGTGAAAACTATTTTAACAAAAACGATCCTCAGTCTACCATCGTTTCTTCTATGTGAAGCTTTATATTACCAATTTGAATACAATCATTTTAAAAGTCATGATTTTTAAGCATGTTGCACCTTATTTGAGATAATTGTCTGTAAAAACCGATCATAATTAAAGATTCCTGCAAATAATGCAATTTAATTGCCAATGTTCACACTCCACAAAACAATTAGTCATCATCTTGCTACAAAAACACCAACTGGGATGACGAGAGATAATTAATTGCAACCCGTCATTGTGTTTCATATTTCACCCTCATCTTGATTCTCAAGGTGTCATCCCCTGCTCAAGCCTGAATCATCA
The DNA here is from genome assembly GCA_021014325.1 of Plazaster borealis. Classification (NCBI taxonomy): domain Eukaryota; kingdom Metazoa; phylum Echinodermata; class Asteroidea; order Forcipulatida; family Labidiasteridae; genus Plazaster; species Plazaster borealis. The sequence goes on from CM037467.1 coordinate 9,085,168, forward strand.
CCAACTCTCTCTTGTGCCACTGATTAGCACAACAGAAATAAATCCCTCCCGCCTTCTGAAGATCCATTGTGATTCCCCTAAGGCGTTGAAGCTTGCGCGGCTTGCGTTAATTGAAGGCGGTCTTTAAAGGTAGGGTCGTACTCCGGTAATGACCCGCAGACAATATTGTGTAATTGTTTATCTGAAAGCTAACTTGCTATTAAAGGCACTGAACACGTTTGGAAATTGTCAAAGACCAGTTTTCTCACTTGGTGTATTCCAACATATGCATAAAATAACAAGCCTGTGAAAATTTGGGCTCAATTGGTCATCGAAGTTGCAAGAAAATGATGAAAGAAAAACACCCTTGTTGTACAAATTTGTGCGCTTTCAGATAGGAATAAAAACTTCTTGCAAGAAGTTTTTATTATTTTAGTGAGAAATTACCTCTGTCTCAAAAACTACGTTACTTCAGAGGGAGTCGTTTCCTACAATGTTTTATACTATCAACAGCTCTCCGTTGCTTGTTACCAAGCAAGTTTTTTCGCTAATTTTTGTTTTGAGTCATTACCAAACGTACCTTTAAAGATGGTAATGGTATAGCATCCTGCGAAACTATTTCATCTGAAGTGATCAAAACTTTTAAAAAGAATGTCGACAAATTTCAATCTCCAAAGATCGCTTGAAGTCTTTTGGTGATTCAAATTTCCGTGGTGTCCGTTTGTGAATGCTGCGGCCAGAGATGCGGTTAGTACCCGCTGTCACCTCGCTAAACGTGGAGGGATTCCACGTTCTTGATGATGACATTACCGTGTTACACTTGTTTCCTGTTTTCTCAACAAGTAGAAACTGTAAAATCAACTGAAAATTTCACAAGTGACTTGTATTGTATCTTTCCGTAATAATTGTCCCTATAAATCAGCTTTACGTTGGAGAAAAACAAACCGATAACCCTACCTTTAAACGAATCATACATAATAGGTTTCGGGTTATTCATCCTCTATAGGGTTTTCAATAAACACACTATAAACCAACAGGAAAAATTTCATGAAAATTTGCAGTTGTCAACTCAAACTGTTTTTGAAAGATCTAATCAGCCTGAACAATCACCTCGTTTTAATTTCATTGAACTGAACGGCAGCGTTCTTAAGAAAACCCTTAAACGGTAGCAATGCCTATTTACTTCGAAATAATAACTGAAAGGTTGGGAATTTTTTCTTTGTTTTATTGAATTATATTTTAATCATTACCAATGAGGTATTTACTACACCAGCCAAAATGGTTGGTGAAGCATAGCCAGAAGCAGTAAACCAAGATGGTTTCTATCATGATGATGGTTGCTGCTTCTTGCTAAAAAAAACTGCAATGCTGGATTTGCTGATCAGATACGTTCCAAAAAGACAAAACATTAGGCATACCTTTATCTAGAAATTGTTCATACCCTGAAAAACTAATGCTTCCAAAATGTTAGCTGTTATTCAGTACATAGAGTAATGCAGTGGTCTTTTTGCCGCGATCGTATCTATTTATAACGCAGTGTTGATTTTTATGTGTATTTGTTTAAGAACATCGCACTCCTTTAACCGAACTCTGTCTTTAAGTACCTATTTCTAGTCTTATTATGAAGTTACTATAATGTTGCGAATCCTATAGCGTGCTTGGGTTAGCACCAGTAATCGCTGCAGTGCTGTGTGTAGAATGGGCAATTACATACACACAGTAATGTATTAAATTACCATCTTCCATCTCAAGCCCCACACCCATTGACATGGAAAGTGCCGCATTAATCCAACTGGCCAATTTAGAGTCATGTGACAATGTCATGTGACTTAAGGAGGCGTGTGCGGCTCAATGCACGAGCTACACTGTAAGTGTTTTACAGTACGGCTTTCAGAGGGAGCGAATCTGACAGCACGCCACAGTGCCTACGGAGCTGTCTACGGTAGAAAGCAAGCTCGCGCTCGCGCTGTGAGAGAGCCCCCATTCATACATTAAACATCGCCTGTGCAGGTTGCTGGTGCGTCGGGGAACATCTGGTGCGTTGAATAAACCTACGCCTGGTCGAGCTTTGTTTCTGCAACCAGTGGGGTTAACCCTTGGATATATTAAAGGTAAGGACTTTTCGTTAAATTTAACCAATAGGTAAATGATTGAAAGGTTTATGATGTCTCAAGGAATGGTTACTGTCACATCACTATAATATGCATGTACTTGTATATACGACCCTACCTTGTTTATTTATAAATTTAATGTGTGCTTAATATTTGTGTGTTATGTAAAATTCATGTGTAGATATCTGGCTCGATTTTGCTACCTGCTGGTATTGGTCTTGTAGACGGATCTGCATATGCATATGAAGCGATCGCTGTGTCACTAAAACATTGACTGGTAATGCAATCGAGGGGTCACATCTAAACCGCGTATAAGAATACGTTTTACTGTGCATCCAATCTGTAGTAGTACATGTACATGTAGTACAGAAATAGACAATAGGCCTACTCCATGCGTAAACGAATCCCACATAAGAGATCAACGTGCGTTTTGTGTGCAACCAGTGTCGAGAATAGTCCAATATAGCCAAAGCAGTTATCATTAACAACAATGAGTAATGGTGTCTCCGTTTTTATCCTCTGTCATTGAACCATGGAAGAAGGTTTTACCATGATTGAACCAACCGTGAGCCAAATACGTGAAAAGCCTTTGTTTACGGGCTACAAATGGCAATGAATGCGGCGCTATGCGATGTGCTGGTTGGGAATATTATTATTAAGTAATAGACAAATCTATAGCAGTATATTTACGCGCACTATAATTAAATGTCCGTAAATAGTACTATATATGCAGATATAAGACATACATGAATACATTATAATTGATTGCCACGTGCTTCTTGTAGAAATGCTAAAAGTAAATGATATTGGACTAATGTATTATGGGATTTTCTTTCATTTCCGTGCGGTGTAACTTGATGCAGATATCAGGCCTGTTAAGCCCATAGTAATTGAAGCAAACCCGAATTAATTATCATTGGAGTTCCTGCGGGCGGTGATTTACTTTAATTTAATAGACAGAGTCATTAATGGTATAGGCCTTCAGCATCCTTCATCTGATTGTCATATTCCCCGTATACTTTAACAACAATGAATACCAATTCTTATTCAACCAAATAGGGGCCAGACTATTCTGCTCTGCCAGTATAGGCCTACCATGCCCGATATTGGGCAGAGAGTGTCCCCCAGTGTTCCCATAATTTACACACTATTTTCCTATTGTATACAGAATGACCCCCGTAAAATACTCAAAAGAATTCCTGAGATGCTACTCACACAATGAAGACACAATGGGGGTACACCATGGAGGAAGGAAGAGATTCCCTTCATCCATGGGTACACCATAGAGAAAGGACCCCTTTCTCTATTGGTACACCATGCCCCATATCGAGCACCAAATGTTGGTTTGGTCCAAGGCCCTCATCGAAACAAAGGTTTCGGTTTTATAGGCTCCGGCTTGGGCTCTGTCAAGGATTTTGAAAATGTCCATTTTTCGGTATACAGGACTTTCTTACCAGCAGACCGGTGCTCAAGGCAAAGCCGAAGCCTAAGCTTTTGAAATTGGCCGTCGAAGGGGATTGATTGGACAGTCAATAGACCTTTATCAAGCTGCCACCATCTCGGTCATATTTCCTGTATCAAATAACAGTGCTGAATGCTTATATTCATTGTACAAAAGGAACCAGACTATTTCTCATTCCAGCCTCGTTTTTGGTTACATTGATTTGAAAGAGAGAAAATCAAGATGGCCGCGGCATGATAAAGGTCTATTTGCTTCTCTTTAGTTCTAATCGAAGATACAAGGTGAAGTTCGTGTGTCAACAACACCGGGTTTTTTTCACTCAAAATTAAAACGACTCCTCAATTTGACCACGACAACAAATAATGTTTTTTTAAGACTATTTGCATAAATTGCGGGGAGCCAGTTACAAGTGATATTCCATAATACTGTGTTTTTGGCGGGTAATCTGTTTACACAGCAAGTTCGTCAATGCTCATACAAATTTAATGTGTCTACAATGTTTCTATAATGTCTATAATATAATCTTCTTATAGTGTAAATTCCATCTACTATAATCTTCAATGCTATTCGTCATAATAGTTTTGTCATAAATAATATCAATACTGCAAAAGAAAAATGGTGGGCATCACCAATCAACTCATACGTGCGTAATGACGGATGACGTGATTGCATACATAAAGCAATGGTGACTATTATAGATGTCTGACAAAGACACGGTGAGTCACCAGAAGATTGCAATCAGCTTATAAAAGATATTAAGAAGGAATGATACAATTATTGACATGTTTCAGTTTCTATCTGAGGTTTTCGATGGGTTGTGAGAGCCCCTGGGGTTGGAGGGAGGACCCCCTGGGGTGGGGTAGTGTAGACAGCAAATCGAAAGTCAATCTTTGAAGTGATTATGTAGAATTAGTCATGGTCTTATTGTATTAATTTGTCAACGCCACATTAATGTTAATACAAATTTACTCTGATACACGATTCCTTATATACATTCCTGTAGACTACATTATATTGAAATCATAAATCATGTCCAAACCGCGTGTGACAGTACAACATGATTAGAATCAGTAAGGAATTAAACAAAACGAAATGAAAAAAAATGAAACAAAACGTAAACATAAACAGGGAGAATAAACAGGGAGAAATGTCAAAGTTGAGTTAAGAAGAAACCCCCCCCCCACCAAAAAAAAATTAAATTAAATATACGTTGAGCTGGTAGAGAAGATCCCAGTTTTACTTTTTTGTAAAAGAAGAAAATGTTGCTTAACAAATTCTGCCAACTGAAAAATTCACCGTGGACACAACCAGTACACATGAAGTGATAATGATTGATTTGATTTGATTTGAAATGGTTTATTGTAATAAAAGGACAAAGGCAGAATTGCGGGTCAAATTACAAAGAGTTTAAAATTTAACATTCAGAAATCAACCAAATTACAGATCACAGCAACAAAAACCATAAAAAAGAAACAAAAATAAAAAACATATGTATATATACAAATAATAATGTACAAAATATATAAAAGACAAAATAAAAAAACAGGTAAACAAGCTACATTTTCTTTATGCGCAGCTAATTTATGTGCTTGAAATGGGGCCTATAGTTAATGAAAACATACACATCTATAAATCACTTCGTTTCACACGCGGAAATAATTGCAAGAACAAATGTCCATTGTTAGGAAATTGACTAATTTGGTGCCTTAATGAGGACCGTGGGCGTGGCTCCATCAGAAAAACCAATCTTGTGTCAACCAAATGAGGCTTGACCGTACGTGCATTAATTAGAACAAACAACATCGTTGCATCCCTGCATCGTGACTATACTTGTGTTATTCAACTTGCAAGTCTGTTCTTTGTTAATTCGAAAATGATAATTTGTTGCCTTGATCACAGCCACTGTCTATTTTTAAACCTAACCGTCCACAACCATTCAACTTCATTGTTTTGTTTGCTCTGTTGGACTGCTACAAGTAAACTGATGCTTCACATGGGGTGACTATTATTTTGTCAGGTTTCCTGTGTCCAAGACTGCAATTTTTAATTACCAAATGACACCAGACTAATTGTCTTTCTGGCCTCGGTTTGGGTAGGCCTAGATTGGTTGCAGATCCATAATAATAAAAAATATTTAATAAAGATGAAAATATATCAATTGGTCGGTTACAGTTTTTACCGGAAAAAATGCCTTGTATTTATTGTTCTACTTGTACATTATGAATTAGTATTCATACATTAAATGCAGCACAAATCCTTTACAGGGAAATGATATCATCGGTAATTTTTGTGTGAAATTGTGGATTTGTGGGATATGATTTATTATGAAATATCGTTGACCGACCTGTCCATATTTGTGCGTCCGTGACTGCGAGAAAAACGTGAGCAAATCGTGACGATTTTAAGCTGTCAGACAGACCGTATTAAAACTCACATGCTCAAACGATTGTCGGCCGACCATCGCTTCAAAAAGTTTTTTAAAAATCAGTTTTCTTTAAAATTAAATTACACCCGTTAAAACAACTTCACTGGATACTTGGGAATAACATATACTTTCAGTGTAGTAAGTTATTTTGTAGAAACTTGGAACTATATTTGTTTTCTTCATTTCTGCAAATGTTGTAATTTACCTTTAAAGGGGCTGTGTCGTCACGATCAAAGCAGGCCTGTGGCTGTTCATGGAATTATGAACTCTCATCCAGTTACTGCACGTTCGCGCCCTCCTTCCGTATCTTTGGAGAGAGTGCGCGTGTCCTGTAACTGGGTGAGAGTTCCTAATGCCATGCACAGCCACAGGCCTGCTTAAAGCATGACAACACGACCCCTTTAAAAGTGTACTTTCAGATGGGCTTTGCTGTTGATAATGCCACGTTATTACATCATAGGTCAAATAAACTATAGTAATAAACTTCACTTCAAATCCTTCCCATTCTGGCGAGCATGAATGTTAACAGCGTTATCCCACAATCGAATTGCGAAGGAGGAGCATTCTGGCACGAACTTAAAGGTATCATCCTGAATAAAATGGCAAACCTGCTGCTCCTGGTATGTGAAGTGTTTAGGTCAAACAAAAGCCATTGTTTCAGTTGCCCTAGATTTGGCCTTCATCCACGGCTTTGCAATTTTACAACTGTTGATCACACTAAATGTGTGTCCAGACTTTGAAGGGAAAAAAAATATATTCTCATAGCCCCAGTTGTTGGCATTGCGTTTATTGCCCTTGCTTTGGCCTCTGTACTTAACATTTCAATTGCTTCTCCTACCTTGATCTATGCTCCTACTTGTGTATTTCCAGTCTTGAGAACAGAATAACCAGAGCCACTGTTTTTGTTGCGCACGTTTTGGTCTTGGGGCTGACAATTGTACAACTTCTGGAGTCTAGTAATGTCCACATTGAGATCAAACAGAATGTAGTGCATCCATACATCTTTTCCATGTGGTGAAGCCTTACACTTTGCCATGTGGTGCACTCACATTTTCCCATGTGGTGCCCCATACACTTTGCCATATGGTTCACTCATTATCATCTTGCCATGTGGTGCTCCATAAATATTGCCATGTGGTGCCCATACATTTTCCCATGTGGTGCAACCAAATGCATGTGGTTCACCCATACATTTGTCATGTGGTGCCCCATACATTTTACCATGTGGTGCCCTACATTTTGCCATGTGATGCACCCATTGCCATGCCCCATATATATTTTGCCACGTGATGCACCCATACATTTTGCCATGTGGTGCACACATACATTTTGCCATGTAGTGCACCCATACATTTTGCCATGTGGTGCACACATACATTTTGTCATGTGATGCCCCATACATTTTACCATGTGGTGCCCTACATTTTACCATGTGATGCACCCATTGCCATGCCCCATATACATTTTGCCATGTGATGCACCCATACATTTTACCATGTGGTGCACACATACATTTTGCCATGTGGTGCCCATACATTTGTCATCCCACCCATACATTTTGCCATGTGCCCATACATTTGTCATGTGGTGCCCATACATTTTGCCATGTGATGCACCCATTGCCGTGCCCCGTATAATTATGTGTTGCCATGTGATGCACCCATATACATTTTGCCATGTGGTGCCCCATACATTTTAACATGTGGTGCCCATGCATTTTGCCATGTGATGCACATGCATTTTGCCATGTGATGCACCCATTGCCATGCCCCGTATATATTTTGCCATGTGATGCATTCTTTGCCATGTGATGTACCCATACATTTCACCTGATGGTGCCCATACATTTTACCATGTGATGAACCCGTTGTCGTGTGGTAACCCGTATACATTTTGCCATGTGATGCACCCATACATTTTGCCATGTGATGCGCCCATTGCCATGTGGTGCCCATACATTTTGCCATGTGATGCACCCATTGCCATGACATGTTCCCACACGTTTTGTCATGTGGTGTCCCGTACAGTGATGACCATTTTTTTTTTGCCATGTGATGCACCCATACTTTTTGACATTGAGCATTTCAAACTATGGCATAAAACAAACGTGATGGACAAGTAACGACACCTTTAAGTTGCACTGACATATTACACGTAGCCACAGAATCCAATAACCGGGCAATTTTCTCCATGATTCGATTTGTCAGTATCTTTGCGAGGCGTTCACGGAGGCAGTCACGGTCAGGTGGTGATAAAGTAGACTGACCACTGTCAGAAGCCTCACCTCACAAATTGACCTCAAGGCTGACGTTGGGAGGATATGATAGCCTGTGACTTAAATGGCAATTTACACAGTAGACTCAGCCCAATGATCGTTTTTAATTTGATTGCTCTAATTTTTCTTCTTAGACAGATCTGTAAATTCAGGTTTTTAGAAATAGTTTGTACTGATTTTATATAGATATATACTATTTCGACCTTTTGGAGACCATACTTGTTTTATAAAAAACAAGTATGGGGGAAATACATGTATATCGTTTGGTAATTACTCCACAAGTTAATGACTATAAAAACTCACTTGGTAAACTAAAGAGCACTGGAGAGCTGTTGATATTATAAAACATTGTTAGAAACGACCCCCTTAAGTAATATAGTTTTAGAGAGAAAATTTGAATCTGAGAAAGGCTTCAGGCATGAAGCCGTTCTCATGCATCTGAAAGCACACAATTCAATGCAACAAGGGTGTTTTTTCTGTCATTATTTTCTTGCAACTTCGAAGACCAATTGAGCTCAAACTTTAACATGTGTGTTATTTTATGCATATGTTGGGATACACCAAGTGAGAATACTGGTCTTTGACATTTGCCAAAAGTATACCCTGCCTTTAACACACGTTGTCATTCAGACAGGGTGTATACCAACATTGTGTGTCTTCCATTAAGATCAGTGCTACCAAACCGAGGTTGTGAACTTTTCAAACAAATTAAAATAAAAATTTAATAAAAATGTCACACAGTATTACTCTATACTTTCCACGCGTACAAGAACAACGGCAAGAGTAATTGAATTCCAGTTGGCCCCCATGCCACTGTAGGCAATACCAAACAGTGCTTATATTTTCTTCGATCCAAATGAAACAGCTGCAGTTTAGTGCCCTATTTGAAACAGCAATCTTTTATAATTTTCAAATTGGAGAAATTCAATTATAAGTGCAGCACTTGGTAAGTTTGGTGACCTTTTAGTAGAACCCTTTTCCACTTCAATTTCAAATAGCATGCCGCTCTAATTCACTCACACGGATCGTTGGCCATTTTCCTCCGAGGCTACGCACTTGTTCGTGAACGATTGTTCGCTGAAGGACACTTGAAAAAACCACCCAGTGATGCCCAACACAATTAAAGATCATTAACCTTCAATAGACATCTCACACACTGCCGCCATCTTTGTCGTGTTCCCAACCTGCGTGCAATAGCAACTTAGGTACTGTTTTGTATTACTTCAAAGAATTATGCTCGGACTGTTATTTCATTCCTGCCTTGACTTGCTATGCTTTTTACGTAGGGGCCTTTTTGCTTAGGTTCCGGCTTGGGCGCTGTCATCAATTTTGGAGCAGTGGGCATTTTTTAACATCAAACGGCTAGCACAGAGCCGCAGACTATAAGCCGCATACTATAAGCCAAGGTTTGGAAAAAGCACGATGTATCGATAAAATGGGGGAAGGGGCGTGCTTTGGCTGTGTCATACGATTGGAGTCTGTGTGTAAAACGAGAAGCGCGTAAAATAGAAAATCAGGCGCGGTGCTTTAATATGTACAGCCACACTGGCATATACCTTTACGCTGCAGCCATTTTTGTATGGTGCCTATGTATTCACAAATTCATTGTTCACATCAATGGTAATATCTAGAAAAGTGAAAATTTGTACATGCTTTTTTTTCCTTTCTGTTATTACCCAAGCTCTTATGAACAGCTGTTACTCCGGTAACCGCATCCTTTCTAGCCACTTTACCCAGACAACCATGTTGTATATTGACAGAACGTATGGAGATGGGTATAGTCCGCGCGATTGTGTTGGGGAAATAAACCGTCTCTTGAATGCCATTAGGGTTGTCGTGGAAACGGAGCAGTTGGGCTAGGATGTCTGGAATGCGATATATCACAACGGGCCGAGCTCGTTGGCTTGCGTAGTGTACCCGCATACATTAAAGACTCTTGATTTCCCTGGATGCAAACCAAAAAAACATTAGCTCGGGAAAAATAAGGAACCCGAGATGATCGTACATCAGTGAATAGACATTTATCATTGTCCACACTGGTCAGGTGACTTTCCCGTCCGAGTTGATGTTTGCTAGCGGCTGGAGGTGGGAACGGAAAAAATAGATCGGTCGTATTTGTCCTAATGGTGTAGGCCTTGCATGGATTATATTCATAGATGTAGTGGCCGTTGTGTGAGCATTCGGGCGCCAATTGGTGGTTTGAGGGGAAACAGTTGTAATGGTTCCAAAACGTACTGCACATGTTCACTGTCAACCATTAGTTATATATGTTAAATTTGCATTTGGGATAAAGAGTACCAATGTGTGTGCACTGTATACTCAGTACTTTCCCGAGTCATGTGAAACTAAAACCACAGGTAAAGCCAGGTAATATTCATAATATTATTGCTTGAAATTAAAAGGAAGAAAAATTGCAACGACAAGATCTATGCTGCCGCCGTCCTGTTCCCTGTTTGCCCATAATCGTGAACACCAAAGCAGTTTACCAGACTATTTTCCATTTCAACCTCGGTTTGGGTTCAATAGATATGGAAACTGAAAGACGCAATAAATTGTCCACTGTATAGTAGCAAAAACTAGGTCAGAGCAATCAAATTGGGAATTTTTTAACAATTGAAAGAACTTCTGTCTTTTTTCCACACTCCTGGAATTATGCTCGGCTCGATACATATATAGAAATATGCTTGAAAAGAGTCCCTTGTGATGTTTCACAGTCCATACAAAATGTGATAACAATATATTTATCTTATCAAGGGAAATGCTTTTATTTTATTCAATCCGACGCGGAGCAATTCACATGGTTAAAAAAGTGGATACAATCAATTTTTTTCTGTCTGCATAAAATGTCACAATTTTGTTTTTTTATGTCTGCATTTAGTATTGTGGGTTTTTTGTAAGTTCTTTGCACTCACTATAAATAATACATATGGTGTGAGTTTGGTTAAATTGAGCATTTGGGCTTTTGGAAACAAAGGCTATTAATTCAGTACTTGAGAAAATAAATTTCAGCCGAATTTTATTTGTTGTATATATTAAATTGTTACATGACAAAATTCAGCCAGTTTTGAAATTAATATGTGTCAGGACTCACTCTTCTTCAGAAAAAAACCCACGCATGCTTCGCATTGAATTGTGGTGGGAAAAAAGGAAGAAAACAAAATCTAAATTTTGAAATTAAACCGCACAGAAATTCTTCGGATCCTACTTTGTTTACAACGGATCAAATGCATGCAAGAGAAGACAAATTGTATCGAAACACAGTATTATTCCATGCACGGCATGTATCGGTTGACGGTAAGCCAGTATTGCATGCTTTTTGCCGCCATTGAAATACCAGAAAAAATAGCTGAGTTTATGAAAATTAAACCCGAGGGGAAAAAATCTAAATAATACATTTACGCTGAAATATCATACAGTATAGACGTGACTCGAGTCTGATATAAAATACATCAGAACTGAATCGCGTTGTAGGCCTGTACCTTCAGTAGCTTTTAGTCATACGCTACTGGACATGCGTTCACATTATGCGTGGGAGCTGCAATATTATGGTACCATATGGTGGCATAATTCTGTTGAAATTTATACCGTATATAAAACAATTCCTTCAGATAGACGCTAAATCTTAAAAACTGGAATGAAATATATTAGGGTTGTTCCATCAAGTGAGAGATTACCGATTGCGTAAAACTTGGTTAATAAATCTAATAAATAAATAAATCATAGTTAATGAATGCAGTCATCCAAAGTAGGCCTAATTATAATTTATCACATACTTTTATGAAATTACGAAAAAATAACTGTATTCGACAATTTCAAACGCTTTCGGTATTGCCATTATGTTGGATTTGCACCCAATTGGGGGGCACAATGTCTTTCTTGTGAGTTGTGTTTTGGTGAGGGAAAACTCCCTAGTTTAAAATTTGTGCAGTCAACAAACATCTTGTCATTTATATAATTGCACGATGTCTCTTATGACAAAAATTATGGAATCACCACCTTGCTTGAAGTTAGAATTTCTCATTTTGATAAAACTCTCACAACTAAACATTGCCACAGTTGCCCAGAAGAATTTCTCAAAAGTCGATGAAGCTCTTATACACTATAACCGTTATACCATATCTTGATTCAAAGAGAGTAAGCCCACAGCCAGCATGTCTGCCAACAAGAGCAAGGCAGCTCCGAAGTGTAACCACTCAAACAATAAACCGCGGCGTGGGAGGTAGTTCAAAGGGTAAAACAACACAATGTTCTTATTGATTCAAGACCTTAATCTAATCACAGATATACTCAGTACAAGCAGACATGCCTTGGCTTCTACACACAGCACGTCAATCATCCACTAACCCACATGCTTCAGCGTCTCTAGTTGCCTCAAGTTCAATTAATGGGCGAGATATTTCATTTCACAACCGCATGATGCGATATATGCCTACCTTTTCAATCAGAGCTATTTCCTGTGGGAAAATGCTTCATGGACCACAATGCTCTCTGTCCAAAAAAATCCAACCTAGAAATGACAAATCTATCAGAAAAAAATAATATGTCAACACCAAACAGATCTTTCATTTTTGTTTAAATGCAATTTTCATAAATTGTATCCAGGTCTATGTAAATTTCAAGAAACCAGAAAGCAAACATGGAAGCCACCTCTATTTTGGTGAGCTTTCTGCCACGCCCCACATTATGAAACTTTATTTTCAAATCATAAAATACATATTGTTATTTTTTATTTCTAGACGATTCCAGTCACAAAACATGATCCACATGCTAAAATTATTTTCATGAAATCAGTGTGCAGATATTTGAAACGTGTTTGTATTAATTTTTTAAACTTCAGATTTGATACATTTATGAGCATTTAAATAATTGACTGGCGTATTAGAAAATAAATCTTGTAATTTAATTGAAATCGTTCACGCATCACATTAGCAAGTAGCATCATCACAAACAAACATTAATCAATTCACACTAATTAATTAGTTATTGTTTTCATGATATCGGATTGTGAGTTGTCTGTTCTTTAGGAATATCCTTCCGGAATCTCGGAGAAAAGAGTCTTCTTTCCCAAGAAGCCAACGGGGATATTCAATATTAATTCCCACCACATCGATTCAGTCAGACTTAAAGGTTAAAAGTCAATGTCGAAAGTCACATATCCCAGAGGTATTCCCAGTGTCATTACCAGCCTGGTCATTACGCATAGACTTTTTCCATCACTGTCATCGTCTTGTTCCATGTACTATTGTAATAACAATCTTACTACAGACATCTAAAGGGACCTGACCATTTTTGTTCTTGTAGCTTCGGTTTAATTTCGTTGATTTTAATAATGTCAAAAACAAGATACCGTGACAGACGCGTGATTCATGGCTTTACTCTCTTATAAATGTAAAAGAGTGAGAAATTTTGTTTTTGTTGCACTCCTCCAAAGAGCCATATGGCGGACAAATATTTTTGGAGTGGAACAAAGGAATGATCAAGATTCACTCAATAAACAGTGAAATTTCACCCTTATATAAAGAGTGACGAAAAAACGCTCTTTTAAAGAGTGACCATCACTCTTTTAAAGAGTGACCATCACTCTTTTAAAGAGTGAATAGCAATCTCTACACCTGTATGGTGGTTTAAAGGCGCACTCGATAAAGAGTGATTCAACTTTATACGAAATTATATACGGGGAGTATTTTTTTCACTCGACTCGGAGTGACTTTCACTTTAAAAAGATCGAATTCGATATCACTCGAGCGAGGGAGTGAGTTTTTGAATCTTTTACATTAAGAGAGTACTAACTATACTTGGTTTTGTTTTGTAGATTATTTTGTTTTATAAAGACCTTTATGTTCGACTGTTATGCAGGATTAACCCTACCATGATAATAATTTGTAACTCATCAAGAATTCTGAGCCCGTTTGTGGTTCCCATATTGCATGCAAACTAAACTCCACGGCGTTCTTGCTGTTCTATTTTTATCAAATGCCCTTTAACAAAAAGCAAACATCACCCCTTCTGAATAATTAACACAAGAAAAACATTTTGAATTCTTTCTGATGATTAAATTTAAATCAATTTTTGCTTCATAATCATAACTACAGCTCAAAAAATTCGATTGAAAGCAGCTTTGCTAAAACAAAATTGCTTTCCCTTTAACTCCATCTTTCAAGATGCCCTGAAAAGCAACATTTTTTGTCTCTCCGCTCAAATCTCCAAGCAATTTCCAAAGGCCCTCATAGGATGTTACTCGCCCCTCCCAGTCACAATAACGATTCTCCTATAAGTGATGTTCATTGCAGATGGCCGGGGCACTGATTCCCCTAAAGACTTGCATCCACAAGCACTCTCCATACTTGAACCCTAACCAAAGTGTGGAGTGATGAATTATTCATTGTTCTTATATACTGGACTAATATGAATAACATTTGTGTGTAAAATATGGTAATTTATTGCATAATGAGAGCTTTAATTTCCCGTGTTAAGGCATTGTAGGTTCGCATTGAGCCTATGATCAGGTTTAGCATGTGAAATTAAGACGACACTTAATACTTAGACAATCACTTTGTATTCTCAATTTACACAACTGGGAATCGTGACTGTTGACATGGTATTGTATGACGTTTATCGTCAAAAGTTCAGGCTTAAAAGTAAATAAAACTTTTTTCTCGAAGAGTGCTCCATTACTACATTCTTTGTGGGTCAGTATGAGCCGGAATCTGTGTCCAAACGACCTACAAATAATTGGTCAAACTCACGCAGAGAGTGCCTCGTTCCTATCCTACACTCTAAAAACCTCCGGATTAGAATTGACCTGAATCCAGAACCTATGTGGCCTGACCAATTTCCGGGTCAGTGTAACTCGGAATCTGTGTCAAAATCCCATTCTTTTTACCATTTTCCGGGTCAGTCTGACCCAGATATGGGCCGAGCCCCCTGGGACTCGGAATCCGGGTCTATTCTGACCCGGGAGTTTTTAGAGTGTATTGTTTCAAGAAACACCATACCACTAACTTATGAAAATATCACCAATTTTGGCTGTCTTCTTTTCCGGCACATTTTCCCCCATGTGAAATCGTTTCATTATGAAAATGTTGTCTTTGGCAAATTGTTTCTTCGATCAAGTTTAAATTTCAGATTGAAAATTGTCATTTGATAATTGTTTCAATTCAAATCCTTAAAAAATGTGTTATAACTCTAACAAAAAAGGGCAGTGCTTTCCGTGATCTTAATGTAAACAAAGGAAATTAGCTGATGCTTATACAAACCAAAAGGACATGCGGTAAGATCAAACAAAATAATGTCAAAACATATAATAATAATATAAGGTATTTATACAAAAATGAAAGAAAATATTTGAGGTGCTATGTCTCTTTAAGAAGGAACACCCATGTTTGCAATTGATTCAAAAATCCAACCGCGTGCCGCAGCAATTAGACTTGCCATCTAAGTCTCCTCGTAGTAATTATTAACCATATAAAGTGTTATAAACATCAATAATTAACCCAAGCTGTTTTAGTCAAAAAACACACAGATGTTACTCTATGCATTCCGAGACTATAATGTTCGCGGGTGACTAAAAGTGTTTGAATAATTCACGAGAAAAATACCTGTCGCGGAACGCGTGCAAAGTTGTGATAATATTCCACTATATTTGGCCTCTTGGGCAGGAGGGTGAACATGGGCCGAGGCTAAAGGGCAGTCTATCCGTGCATGACGTCAGACTCTTCCGCTGTGCCCATTTACGGATTCCTAATTCGTCAGAGAAATTCACATTTATGTAAAATACATCGCTATTTGTCGTGACCCTGGTATGAAACAGAATTAATGCAATCTGATTTGTCGTGATGCAAAAAGGGACCAGACTATTTTGCCCTGCCAGCCTCGCTTTGGTGTCATTCGTTTGAACGGGATATTAACCATAATTGGTTGCGCCATGGTGAAATCTGGCTCTTTCAATAAATTGTCTTCATTTTAACATCGCACTCAAACAAACGGATGCAGTTAGAGGCGGCTTTATCACACTCAACATTTTATCTCGCCACAATCAAGTCTGCATGTTCCATTCAAATTTAGAATTAAAACCAGACGCTTTTGTGCTTTCGAGGCATCTGCCATCGGGAAAGACTCGCTCACCAGTCAATATTCCTGTAAAACTACGACTGATACCCAAGGCTATACTTACAGTAAATCGTATCACATCAGGCCAACATGCGTTAATCGTACACGATGATGAGTCCTGAGCGTAATTTCATTTGGTTGGCGGAGCAGGGAGCGGCGGTTTTAAAGAGGCACCCTTCGTTGGGTTTATTGAAGGTGGGACGTGGCGACTAACTCTGTTGGTATATCCCCAAGTAAGTCTGGATCGCAGCTTTACGTCGCAGCTTTACGTAGATGTAGGCTATCTCGTGCAATTATCTATTTTCTCCCTATGATGTCAACGGGAGGAATTTAACTTGCACCATGGTTTGTTTGTTTTTTTTGTGTTTTACTTTTTCTTTTATATTTTTCTTGCCTTTATCCTTGTTAAGTTAATTTGTACTGCTAGCCAGGACACCAGTCTTATAATTATTGTTGTGCGTTAATATCGCTACATAAAATGATGCGTTATAATCACTTAAAATTCTAACCACATATTATAACAAATACACATTTATATATATTTCAAATTTATATGTAGAGATTCCAAGAGTCTACAGTCTCTTCGGATAAAAATTAATATTAACTTCATCCCTTGAAAATGCCATCGTATCTTAGCCATGGCGCGATGTTCATTATTTCAATATATTTAAAAGCAGACGAGAAATTACACCGTCTCAGACTGAATTATTTGACGAGAAGCTCAAGCGATAATGAACCAATAGATCTAGTTCATAATATGACGTCACAATCTCAGACAGCGCCCTCGCTGAGCGTGAGGTCAAAGGAAGACTTGTCATTGGCTGAGAGTTGTGCGTGGCGCGTACATACCCGTCTTGACTGAGTCGCCCAATAATGTTTCAGCTCGTTTCGCTGGTGCCCTCCCCGTTTGTTCCCATATGGCGTCCAGTGATTGATTGATGAGCTCCAAAAGTTATCTGTTCTACGGCTTGTGTGTCCTGAAAACCGCAGCTCAATTTTCTCTTTTGTTACTGTTTCTAAAATGTCCTTAACTTTGTTTTGTTCCGTCCATATCCATTTGTTTGCTTTTTTGTCCTAACACGTGATCTTTCTTATTTCGATGTTGTGTTGAGCTGTTGCTAATTTTCTTTCCATTTTTTGATAAAATGGCGGCCCATGCAAGGGGTCTATTGACTTAACTGAACCTGACGTCATCATCACAATAATCTTTGGCTGCGCAATTTTGGGAGAATGTGTCCGTGTGTTATACAGTGCAGTGCGCATTTTAGGCGACGTGGCGTTTTGCAATGTTTACGTTGGTGCAAGTGGTCAATACCCAATAGTCTGAAAATACGAAGACATGAAGAGTTTGACATTTAGATTCAACGGTGTGGTTATTATTCTTGTATTATTTATACCGACTTTTTTACGGTATCTCTTCATTTAGGGCCAGTGTAAAAGTAAATTGCATTTCCCGTTCGGTTTCTAACCCCCGAGCCATAAAATGTATACACAAATCCTCTCGGGGAAAGTCGTGCATAAGCGATTTCTGTGGGGGAAACACGAAATGAAAGTACCTTTGGTATAGCATTGTAAGTGTCGATGGGAAAACGAGTCGCCAATAATCATTTGCTGTCATGACTTCTTTCCAGACGCAAAACATTTAGAACACAAGCACGAATTTACATGAGCTTCAGACACACTGGATTAGATCTAGACAGAGGACGGTCTGTAGATTGGAGGGCACACTGCTCTACACAATAATATGCACTGTAAGGGTATTGTAAGAGCTGCGGTAAATGATAATGACTCTGTAGAATGACGTAAACGTGATGTCATTTGCCAATGGTTCGATCGTTAGTCATCAAAGGCTTGCGCCCCTTGGCCATGCGTTGTGGGTTAAACTCTGTTAAGGGCGAATGACGTCATTAATGTGACGTCACGGATGTCCACTTCTACGCTCACGCTATGCGTTTGAATGAGCCGCCAGTCAGATCCACTCAGTTTCATTTTATAACGACATGTTCTATTAAGTAGATCTTATTCGACGTATTTACCTATGAAATGCAGCGCATCCTACTGGTGTACACACACACGAAATTAAGAGAAACTCATGCAAGGAGCTTCATGAATGAAATGTAAACACACAACTTTTTCTGTGAATCAAAGATTTGAAGGTCATGCTCCTAAAAATGGCCCTGTTTTGCTGAATAGTGTGCGGTAATTTTTCCAAGATGGAGTCTGGCCAGTTTACTCGTCCAGGGGTGTTTTTATTTTGGATGAGCCTAGCTCAAAAGCTGTACGGCCAACCTGCTAAAAATTTGGTATGAGGTAAATTGGTTTTCAAGAGACTTTTTTTTAAATACTTACCATTAAGCATTGTTTGCTACATTGAAAGTGTGGTGCACCTGTGTAAAGACAACGCTGCTCTACAGACTGTGGTTTATAAACTTTGGGCGTGGGTTTTGCAATGACAAGGCAAGGAAACATGTTCTCATTCAAGGCCCTTTTTGAAGCCTTGGCTTCGGATTTGGCTTCAGCCTTGGTTCCGTCTTTGGCTCCATCGGTAAAATTTTTAACATGCACTTGTGATACGGTGCTTTAAAGGATCTGTGGCGTGCTGCCTTGTCCATATAGTCAATGAGCCAGGTGCTGAAATTCAACATGATTGGTACCACCTCGCGGGACTAATTCTAATATCACTTTTCTTGTTGCAAATAATCCATAACTTACCATAAATTATGATAGCCTGTCCAAACAATTAGATTTCTATCAGTTTTCGAAAGATTTTCACCGTAAAATCTGAAACCTCTTAGCCTCTTCCGTTATTGTTAAGTCAACGGCTGTTTAAATAGTAACATTTTTTAAGCCCATGTGTTTGCATGGAGAGAGAATATTTTGAGTATGCATACTCAAACAGCCGTTGTATTTATCACTTTGCTGCCTGTCATTAAAAACAGATCGGCAGCCATCTTGTTTTCGCTTTCAAATGTCGACAGTTTACAGTTGATTTTAGACCTTTATGAGTAAACAATCAATGTGTGTATATATTTATATAGAGTAGAGGTAAGCTGTTTTGTTGTTTGTTGATAAAAAGGAAGGAAAAAGTGCAAACTGAGTAAAACAAACCAGTAAGAACGTGCCGTGAATGTGCCCCGTTCGCCCATTATGCTGACCGAGGACGTGACGATCTAGATCAATTCTGTTCACATTTTGAAGTATAATTGTAGTACTAAAATACCTGGATTTCAGAAATGTAATACACAGAAAATGTGTAAATTTCATTTATTATGAATGACAGAATAACATAAAAAGGCCGACCCAAGAGCAGTTTTGGTCGGTCCGCGTGGAGGACATGCAACGCATTGGACCTGAATATTATTTTATTTTATTTTGTATTGTTATTGTTATTTTTTAAATATATATATATATATATATTTTTTTTTGGGGGGGGGCTATTTCTTGATTTTAATTTTACGACGCTGTTTTTTTAAATAATATAACATGTTTGCTTTTCCAATTGATAGTTATTGCTGCATAACCCTTGACACTGTGATCATTGAGGAAGGACATTTTAAATGGCCGAGAAAAAAGTGCTGCGCTGCCTATCCGCTCGTCACTTTCTTTTTATCGTTTTCCCAGGCTTTAGGATTCGATTCCCTCTAAAATAAAATTTACTGGTGTTTTAACTATTTTACTTAATTACTTAGAAATCATCTACCGGCTACGGGTGGCTCCCCTGACCAGAACTTAGTGAGGGGTTGCATGCGGGGAACTTATTTTTCTTTCCTTCTTCCAGGCATCTCTTATACTAGGCTTCTTCCACTCTACTGGGTTTTTTAAAATTTTGAGTGGTTAAGAAAAAGAAATTCTGATGACTGCTAAGGAAAGTACATGAGCAATTATTGACAAAAAAGAAACGTTGTTGACAGGCAGCATGCTTGCCATGTGACAAATACAACGGCTGTTTGAGTATGCACACTCAAATATTCTCTCTCCGTGCAAACACATGGGCTTAACCAAGTTGTACTTTCTAAACAGCCGTTGACTTATCAATAACGGAAGAGGCTAAGAGGTTTCAGATTTTACGGTGAAAATCTTTCGAAAACTGGTAGAAATCTAATTTTTTGGAAAGGCTAGTTTATAATAAGTTATGGATTATTTGCAACAAGAAAAGTGATATTAGAATTAGTCCCTTGAGTTGGTACCGGCAAGTGGGGCTGGCTCATGGACTAATATGCCATGTAAAGGTTTGCATGGTTTTCCACCTACCCGTCAACAAAGACCTTGTTGATATCATAAGGTAGTTCCATATACCCGCATTAGACTTTATCCTTTTCGATTTATACTAATGGCCGGGTTCAGTCCATTTCGGGAAAACAATTTAAACGTTAATTTAAATACATGTTTGCCGAACCAACATGTTAAACATTGGTAATGCATTATGTAATAAATTGGGAATTATTGATGTATATCCCCGACCGCAGACTATCTTGTTTTATTCCACGCAAACAAAGTCTGGTCTTCCGAGCACACGATCCTACATGTACATGTGTATTAATCTTGCGCAGAGGAAGCTGGTGGATGATTTGAAAACAGCTGAGTAAGCAGAAACTATTGATCAACAGGTTTGCATTGCAAAAAAAAAACACAAAAAAACAACAACATAGGAAACCAGTCATAAAATGTACAAAAACTTTTAATTATGGCTGACGGGTTTTGTCTCCTTGAAGACTTTTCTTTGCTAAACGAATTCTGCACTAAACAGCTTTACGCTTGGTCCCCGACACTGATCTTAAAATCATGTATCATCCGTGTGTCTTTGGCTTGAGCGGCTTAGGGAGAATCAGCCGTCTGTAGCCAAAGCCGTTATTAGGTTAATTACTTGATACCCAAAGGGCTAGCTGTAGCCATTCCGGAAAAGCCAAGTTGGCAACAGCACGAAAGACCTTTTATACAGTGGTCAACAATGTTGGCAACTGCCTGAAAACGATTGCAGCAACACCATTGAGACCTATAGAATACATCCCAGTTTCCATTCCACATCATTCAGTTCTGCATAAGGTCATCACTTAATGTCACCAGAGGAGCTATAGTGGCATTAGGGAGATGACTGATAAGCTGTTGCGAGTCTCTTCAGCGTCGGGTCCTCCAGGCATTGCTTAAAGGAAGTGTCAAGATTCAAGAAGTCTGTAAATACATCCAGTCATGCTTGACAATGATGCATTATAAAGACCTGAGAATGTGTGCGCAAAACGCTATGCCATAGACAACGCGAATTACAACCAGGCCCAATTTTCATATCAATATTACTTTTGGAAAAGTGTCACGCAAGTATTAATTCAATTTTCTTAATGTATCACAATGGTACACTAAATTTCTTGACTAATAATGCTTTTCCCCATTTGTTTCAAAGAAACCATATTAAGGGGAGTGCTATAGTTACAAGTGAGATCATCGTGTTGTGTATAATATTATTTTACTCTCTATCTCACACCGAGAGATGTGCATCTTTAAACTGTCCCAGCCAATCCACTTAAGTCCAACTCCTCGCCATCATGATGCGAGTGGAATCCAAACAGTCTCCAAATGGTCTGTTTTACATGGCTAATGGGATAGCCGTCAAGTGGATAGGTCGCTTAAACATTCCTCATCATCTACACATCAGTTAGGTCGGTATCTCCACAATTTATGTTTGCAATTGAGCCATAAGAGGATGTATTCCGCATTTCACGCTCTATATATCATTGCAGTCTATACGCCGCCGACGGCACATGTATTGTCTTGCTGTGTATTAAGTAGATCACGGTACTTTTCGTACAGTGCAGACTTATTTTGTGCCTCTTCTAGTCTCATCGAAAACCCTTTTCGAAAACATGGCTTCAGGCTTCCGGCTCCGGCCTAGGCCCCGTCTGCCTGTTTGAAGCCCCGTACAAGAAGTGCACGTTTTCAGAATAGACTGTGCAAGTCTCGCGCATATCGAAAACGAGACAAAAACTCGAACGAAGACTACATTTTTCTATAAAATCAAATCTTTTTTTAATACAAATTTCTTGAAAATAAAAAACCCTATAGCAAGTTATTATTTAAAAAATCAATTTAAAAAATACAAATATTGTTTAAATTAACATTAAAACAAAATTAAAACTTGGGACGAGGATGCTTATTGTTAGAAACCCCATTTGCCGAACACGCCCAAATGTGTGCGTCTATCACATAGGTTTAATGACAACATGCCCGTCAGTTGGGCAGCTTTCTTAATTTTGTGCAAGTCACCGGAAACGGAGGTTAAGTCTTCCTTTCGGGTTTTCTTCGTTATTTTGTTGAATTAGTTTTACTTTCATAATGTTTATCGCTTAGTATTTCATTCCCATCATATGTAATTTTCCTGGCCATAAACTACGCTAAATTAAAATAATTTACGAAAAAAATCCCGCCCACGTAAAACTCCGTATGGTTGGGACTACAATGGTCCCGGAAGTTCGAATAATTATGCGCGAGACTTGCACAGTCTAGTCTGACGGAACCTATTTAGAAGCCGGGGTTCGCTAGTGGGTCGAAGTAACTAAGGCCCTTTTCGAAACGATCGGCTTCGGATTCGGCTCAGGCTAGCCAGGCCCCTCGGATGTTTGACTATACGCGTGCTATGCGTTCAGGGATTCAGACGAGAGAACGGAGCCTGAAGCCGAATCCAACCCGGAGCCGGTCGTTTCGAAAAGGGCCTAAGGCGAGGGTGGACGGGAAAATAGTCTGGATCTTAGTACAGTTTGTATTTTATATAATTAGAATGTATACAGGAAACATGGCAATGGTGGTGAGTGACATGTCCTATGAAAAAGTGTATATGCACACAACGTTTCAGCCCTATTAAGTGCCTTACCTATCCTTTTTAAAAGTTTGCTCCAGTCGTTAAATTCAATCTTCTAAAGAAAATATTCATTTCGTGTAAATTGGGGAAAATATCAAGATCGCGTCTTAAATCTGTGACCCCTAGGTGAATGTTATGTTAATTTCACTGTGATGGGTTTTAAGCAAAGGGATATTATGTACTTAAATTCAAATTGGATTACAGGAAAACTCTCTGAGTCAGCTTGACCAGTTTTCAGGGACCATAATTTCGGATCAGACAAATCAATGGATCGTTATTTTATGACCGTCCAGAGACTTTACTTTAGATTGTAGCAATTGGGTGAGTAAGTGTGAGTTGTATGTACCTTGTAAACCCGTAAAGGCGTTACATAAAAAGGTCTCATAATTCAAAAACTTTTTTTTTAAACCTGTCTGGAAATAAATGATGAAAAGCGCTTTGAGACGCCCGTAGATAAAGCGCTATATAAAAACTAGTTATTATTGTGTATAGGTTGAATTATTCATTGGTTTTGTCGGATCATAATCCACCTCAATGCAGCTGACCTACCAAAATGCAAATTGTCCAATAGGTTTTCCCATTATTGATCATGAACACAAAAATACACCACAAGTTTGAATGACTATTCAGTACATTTCGAAAGAAGTGTGTCAGTGTTAAACGAACGTGTTTTTTGAAGACTACCCAATGGTATCGTTTTCTCAACGGAAACATCAGATCTCTTCTACTCTTAAACTCTTACTGCATTTTCTTCTTATTGATTGTTGCCAAAGGCTGTAGTGCCCAACTGCATGTTACAAAACACAGTCGCTTCTGAAATGTGATATTGATAGTTTTTACTTTTCAAAATACCTAATAAAGGCGACTATAGTCCGTGTCTGGAAACTAAAAAGCATCCACACGATTGCGAAATGGAAAACTCTCTCTGGTAATGTATCCAGTTTTGCCTCTTCTGGAACCACTTCAAGTTCTAAACGGCCACAAGAAAAAGAAATAATGTTGTCCGGGCCCAACCTTCCCCAAATCGATTCACGGGAGACAAGAAATACACTTCCATAGAAACGTTCGTGCAACATTCAGCGATCATGATGTTTTTCTTTTCATAAAATTCAGTTTATGTTTTCGATGTTAAAAACAAAACAAATAGCCGGTAAAATTAGGGTCAAAATGTCGTCATAGGGCCTTCAAAAATACTAGAAAAATTGCATAGATAGTAAGAGGTGGGAATTGGCAGCTGTGGCCGGTGTTGGGCCTGGGCTATGGTTCATCCGGTGCCCCGCGCGTACAAAGTTGTCATTGTTTCATCATTGTTTTACCTCTAAGATGGCGGCAGGATGACTTCAATGGATAAAATGTATAGAAAGAAAAAACCTTAAACACGTTTTTATAATGAAACAAACGCCTAAACTTAAAGAGTTCACCAATACGTCAAACTGTCAAAAACATTTGGCATCACGTAATTGATCTGCTGCAATTTCATACCAAAAAGGCCTACTTCTTAAGTTGCTTGTGAGTTGCTTCTTAATTGTAACGGGACGCCGTGCGTCGATTCGCTTTGTCTCAAAAAACGAATCTTGTATTTTTAGCTCCTACAATCCCACTTAAAATACGGGGGATGCGAAGCTTTTACCTGATGAAAGCACCGAGATTTGCAAACACCTGTCACGGTTTAAAAATAGCTTTATGTTCCAAATATAGAAACACATTCAATAAATGGCAACTGTGGAAATGAATAGTCATCGGGTCTGAATCGATTGAGTCAGAGACCTGCTAGCAGATCTTCTTTCACTTTCTGCTTTAAATTGTTAAAAATAATTTCCTTTTATGTGTGTTTTTGCTTTTAATTACAAAAAAGGGGAAACTGTTCATCGCTTACTGAATGCACAAATGTATCCACCATATGTTAGATGCCTTTTATATGGTCAGTTATAGGCTTACTCTATCGTAATACTCACCAATACACCTAGACAGAGAGAAGCAAGTATGTTTTATTATATCATGACGCAATTATTTATAGGGCCATCCTGACCAGGATGCGTATCTGGTCAATGTTTGAATAAAACAAAACATAAACATACGTTAAAAAATCTTCTTTTGAAAAAAAAGTAAGTCAGTGCCCCCCATCCATAACAAACAAAGACACGCCAAAAAATCCCATCCCAACCCAATGATTTTATAACAAAATAGTGGCGGTGTCATTGGGGATTTTGTCCCCTGGTGTGTATGTCCCCATTCGGTAAAATTAACATGGGCTGAAGGGAGTTCATTCAAAAGAGGGCGCTATCAGACGAAATTTCTACGAGAATCTTCTGCCACGCAGCAGCACCAGATTCCTACTGAAACATTGTTTGGGAGACAAAAAATGACGGACAGAGAAATTCTTTTTTGGGGCGGATTGAAGCAATTGAATGTGATTTGCACTGTATCCAAAACGTTACTGCAAGACTGATCAACGGTAGTGTTAGCCTTTCGTCAAGGCCTTCGTGGCTTTGACAGCTGTGTGGCCGGGCCGCGATTCCCGCGAAGCGACTTGAACCAGAGACCACACGCGCGAGTGGCAAAGCCACGAGGCTTTTCCCAACTTGTCATGAATTTCTGACAATGCACTCTCCTAGTCAGTTTCAGTTTAGGGGAAAATGCCACCCCCACCCCCATACTCTGCAGCTCCACCAATGCATGTAATGATCTGTAGTAGAATGTTAAAACCCTGACCCAAATGATTTAAGAAAAGTGCATTTTGAGGTTCGACGCAATATTTTCTATCTACGCATGCCTGACTCGGCTAAAACATGTCTCGAACGCCATTTTATCTCCGCCTATTTCCACACATAATACCAGTACGTGCTTTTTCAAATGCCAGCCATTTTTACTAGTGCATGCATGAGAAGGGGGAGGGGGTTTCGTCAAAAATTGTCCTAGATTTATATTTTTAAGGTCGGCCTCAGGCACTCAAGCCTCCCTAATGAAATTGCAAATATTCACCGATGATTAAAGTGGGAATACTCTAGCTCACTGCTAAATTATGTTTGTATCCGTTTGGTTTGGAGTAAATTTATAGCCCGCGGGAATTTCAGACTGTGTCGACATGATTTCAAATAAAAACGTACCCACAAAAAAAACTAAAGAAAAGTGGTGTGGTGTTGCGACCACGGACGAGGTAATTACTTTTGTCGGTTTCATTTTACACACACACACACACACGATAGTGAAGCACTAGGCATAGCCATAGCGTCCAGCGCACACTTCAAAAATATATAGGTTAAAAACTGACCTAAATGCTTCTGTATGGACAACATAAACCTTTTTGAATTTCGAGCGTTTTGGAAATTACTCAATTTTGATCTTTTGTTGACAATGCACTGTGTGCGGATAAACGAACGTGGCCAGCTGTGGCTTCCAACTTCGTCAATCCAATAAAATATGACAGTCTCACACCTCTATGTTGTGTCTAGTATATACATTGTACACCTGCCATGTTCTTTACAAGGCGAAAAATTGACACCACTTGTTCACACATCGTGTCAGCGAACTATGGCATTATGTAGATGCTGATCCTTGGCAGTTGGGGAAGAAGGCTGCAAAGAGGGTTTCGTCCATAAAGGATCCCTTTGATATTTGCCTGGTGTAGTGACCCATGTCTGAGATCAGAGAGCAAAGGGTATGGTCTTGCCCAAACAACCCTGGGCTGTCTAACTCCGTGCCGTTGAAGTCTATGGACCTTGGTGTGTCAATGCAGAATTTCATAACCAACTTATTTCTGTGCAAGCTCCGTCATTGAGTTCGTAGTCACACCGAGCTGTATGATTTTAAATGGAATCTTTGTAGTCAAACAACAGCAAGACCGGTTAGAATTGTGATGGAGGCGGGCAACTCAGACACGGAGCAGATGAAACTTTATGACACCACTATAGGTAAATCCGACTCTAATAATTACCATCACAGACTGCACCGGATCAAAAACAGGTTTCCGATTCAGCCTGACCCACTGGCATGACTGGACTGATCAAAACTAGAAATCCCTCAAATTCGGATCAAATCTAACCTGGAGTTTATACTTCAGTTATTTATTTTTAGATTTTTCACTCATTTTGACTATAAATAGTATCTTATTTACCCAAATGAGGTAGATACTCATAAACGGGGGAAAATTGCAATTGGACAAGGCATTTTGTTTTCCTTTTAAACAAATTTATTTTTTATTTTGTAATTTCTTTAATAGGGATGAGGAAGTATTGTCCAGGGATATTCAATTCGAATTCAAAAGGGAACTTGCAGTGGCAGGCATGATATTATTCCTACTTTAGTTTGACTTCCAATTTTTGTTGCTCTTGGAAAATCAGAAAAACAAATTGTGATTAAATAGCCTAAAAAGTATATCAAAGCCTACACCATGTGCACTGGATAATGCTCCTACTTTTTTTCAATGGCCATAGCATGCCTGCACCATGGAGCAATAAACTAGTTTATTGCTCCATGCCTGCACTCAGTGGCTTGATTCTTGTAAGTACTCAACCTTCAACAAATCTTGTTTACTTCAAACTGGCATAATTAGATTTGTCAATTGGAGGAGTTGAGATGGGAAACAAATCCTATTTCTCCGTTTTCATCAGATCCACTTGATCAATTTCACACTAATTCTGCTTCTTGATTTGTGCTCTTTTTCCAAAGGTGGGGGATTTTTGTGGTTTACGTTTGGAGTATGTTCTTCTCCACATTGCTGCCTCGTCTTTATTATTTGTGTAGAGGAATATTTTCTCATGGGTTTTACTACAGAATGTGGGATAATTTTCTTTAAAGATGAGCTCTAAATGTTTAAAATGAGCCATCTTTGTATCCTTTTTTAATTAAAAATTCTTTTCCACTTTGCTATTTCTTGATTTGTTTCGAGGTTATTTTCTCCACTGTTTTACTGACAGGATGAGGAATGTTTGTGTAAAGATGAGGTCAAAATGTCAAGTGGTCTTTCTGGTTTGGCATTGAATTGTTTCTCTTCTCGGTTTGCCTGCAAAAAAAGAGTAATATTTGGCAGATGATTTAACAAAAATATAAAATATAAATTATGCATTTTCCTGGCAGTTATCTGTCTCTGTGTGTGATAAAAAAAAGTACAAGTGAATATTACACTGCAATTTCTTCGTGTTACATAAAACATTGGGGGGATAATGAACAGTCGGGCGAGATTTGTACAAAGTGTTCCCATGGAATTTGATCTTTGAAGGGGCAAGGCCATTTTCACTTAGCAAAGTGCACTTCCATTAGGTAATCCTTAAGTCTATGTGAATAATATTTGATGGGGCACCAAGGCAAAGACCAGGGGCAACTGAGGCCAGGCCTCCTTGTTATTTCTGGGTTGACCTCTTATCTTTTATTACAAGGAGTTCCACTCAGCTCCCATAAGATTTTGCAATTATTTTCAAAAACAATATGCTATGTGTGGTACACTATACATGCCAGAGCTAATAAGTTTGTTCAGTCTATGAGCATTACTTATCTTAAAATGAAACAATTGCTGTGGAATTCTGATCAGTCGGAATTACTCTGACAGTGTGTTGTGTCAGTCACAACTTAACAGTCAGCTAGCTTAATGAATTGTGCAAACTTTGCAATCTGATGATTGAGTATTTTTAGATGTTGACAATAATCTTTATAAATCAGATCAATCCTATTAGTGTATACATGTATTTTGTCATGTGTTCTTGTCATGTGATGATGTGGTGTAATCAATATTGATATTGATTGATATAATTGCTGATGGGATGCTTGTCAACTCATTCATTATTGTACATAAAATGGTGATGTTAACATTTATATTTAAATATTTATACATATTTATATTTATATTTTATATATTATTTTATATTACCAAGTAAACCAGTCAGTTTCCCTTGTGGTTTATTACTTGATATTTGAAATAACAAGTCACATCCCCTTAAGTTGATCCCCTGGCTGCCGCTTCCCAGGTTGTATCGTAAACTTGGGTGTGATCCCTGGCTATACGGCAGTTACAGGTTGAATGGCCAGGTTGAATGGCGTCTGACAGCAACCCCCAAACAAAGATATTGACAAAATAGGGAGACCGCCAACATTAGGGCTAAGTAGCTCAGTTTGTAGAGCAACGGCACATTAATCCCGCTGTAGTTAATTTATTTAAAGTTTATCCAGTCAGTGCTTTATAACCTAAGTTAGTTTTGGGTTTTTGGGGTTTTTTAGTAGAGGATGGTACACATTAAAAATATCGCTCATATTATTAAAATAAACTTAATTGTGTCAAACTGCAATATGAGGTTTTTGAGAAATGTTGAAACCTCATTTTAGTTGGTTTTCTTGTTTTTTCAGAAGATAAGAATTTCACATCCAAGAGATCTGGTCAGCCCACTGCAGTCATGTCAGGAGCTTTCTACCCCCTGGTCCTGGCCTCTCAGATCGCCGTAGTCACTGTCCTGATCCTGGCTGGCTACTGGACAGGTCACTTCCTTGGAGGCTTTGCCTGGGACGGATCAGCGCAGGAGTTTAATCTCCACCCGCTGCTGATGATTCTCGGGCTTGTCTTCTTCTACGGAGATGGTAAGAGAAAGAAATTACAAATTTCATGAACTTGACTTGGACAAACTCAATGACCCTTTGGTTTCATCTTCCAGAAAGCTCTACTAGAGATTTAAGAGCTAGTTCGGTATACAAAGGTTTGTGGTAATCACCATGCAACCCAATATTTTGTTGCCCTGATTGTCTTCAAAGAATTGTTTCTTACTTTAGTTTCCTGGTGTTTGTTTTTCCATCCTGTAAAGTTTCAAATCCTGCTAAAATAGTATTGCTGGACAATAACTGCCCTCTTGTGACCTGAGAGCCAACACACTTTTGTGTGGTCGATTGAGATAATTTACCTTGGTCTCAGAATTGGAATCAAGGCTACATGACTGTAGTTTGATTCCATAACAAATCAACAACACATATTATGTACCTCATCTAATAGACTAAGTTAAAACTTTCTTGTCTGGTATTGCGTCAAGCAAAATGTGATGTTAAAAATCTCATGAGAAACACAGGACTTTTTCAACTCTTTAAAATTTGTGAACTGCTTTCTCAAGAAGTGTTTTTTCACAAACTTCATGAGTTGGAACTGAGAGATTTTGTAAAAGTTAATCATTTACAGAAGCTGTGTGCAATCACTCCCAGAATTTAAATGAGTTCCTTCTTTATCTCCAGCCATCTTGATGTTCCGCATCTTCCGCAAGGAGAACAAGACAGTGGTGAAGATAATCCACATGTTGATGCAGTCCTTTGCGCTCATCTGTGGAGGCATTGCCCTTAAGGCTGTGTTCCGCTTCCACAACAATGCAGGCATCCCTAATATGTACACGCTTCACAGTTGGATTGGGTTACCAACTTACATCTTGTTCGGATTACAGGTAAGCTTGAGGAACCCAAGATTTCACTACGTGAGATACATGTTCCTCCAACAGCCCATAGTGAGCCCAAATTTAAGTAAATTGGAGTCCATTTGTATATCCTCTTTGAAATAAGAAGGGTCTCAAAGAGGGAAGAAGGGTTACCCCTTAATGGGTTAAATTGGGTGACAACACCCTGGGAGCCCTGGTAAATCATGCAGGAGGTGCATGTCACCCAAGGACTTCCTGTTTGGGAAACAAATTATTTTCTCAATTTGGTGACAATAAACCAAAGAGCCCATCAGGCATCATGCAGGAGGTGTACGTTTACGTTTACGTGGATAACTCGGCAGGATCCCTAAGTCAGGATGTTAAGCCAAGGGTGCTTGATTGTTGGTGGAGTGCAGATCGGACACAAAAGTGCTATCAGAAAAACAAAACTTAAGGAACTGAAGGTGCTGAAGATAAGACAACTGAAACTCAATTGGTGCTAGACATCGTGCAAGTAAAAACTGGGCTGCTGTCTATAGGCTTGATGCAACTCCTCCCCTGAAGGCCTCTATAGGTTGGGGCGGCCAACACCACAACTGGGAGCGAGTTCAAAAGTTTGACAGTTCTGGGAAAGAAGGAACTTCCATATAGCTGAGTGCGGCTAGTGATGGTGTTTGGGGGATGTGGCCACCCAAAAACCAATTATTTTCTCTTATAATACCCAAACTGGGATACCTTTGTTGACAATAACCATGGGATCCCATTGAGCCCATCAGGCATGGTCTGATCACCCAAGGACTCCCTGTATAGGAAACCAATGACTTTATCTTTATCCCAACTGGAAATACCTGTGTACCCATCGAGGGAGGTGTTTTGGCTCGAGTACACGAGAACACCTTCCTGATGCAACTGTACACACACAAGAGTAACATATCACCTGGGCCCAATTTCATAGAGCCGCTTAAGCAGAAAATATTGCTTAACAATTGTCTGCTAAGCAGAAGTGAGCAGGATACCAGTCACAAATTGTACATGTGACATGTTTTTTTGGCTGATAACCTTATTCTGGTTAGCATACTTTTCTTGTGCTTAGCTACATTTTGTGCTTAAGCAGCTCTATGAAATTGGGCCCTGATGAGGAATTTTTGCTAGGGGATCCATTGATATTCTTTTAAGAAGAGTCCAAATCGTGTTTCAAATGGGTTACTTCAGTTGACAATAATCCTGGAAGCCCTGGTACAGAAGAAGGTCATTTGTTAACTAAAGGGATTCTTGCCTGATGCAATTGATAATCTAATATTAGGGAGAAAAAATGTGGATAACAATCTGTTTTGATTGAGACAGTTTGCTGGGCTAGTGTTAAGATTGAGCCCTGAATGATCCTAAGACTTCACCGACCTTAACCAATGCTACTTCGTGTTGTTTTCTGTATCCAGTATATAGGTGGCTTTACCTCATTTCTATTCCCCAAGCTGAGTGAGAGAGGAAGGGCTGCCATCTTGCCCTTCCACAAGTACCTTGGAGTCGCTCTCCTAGGGATGGTCTGTGCCACGGCAATAAGTGGAATCAATAACAAGCTCTTCTTTGCTTTACCGTAAGTCTTTGTCAGATTCAGGGATGGCAGTTTAATCCTAAAACCAATGGATTCATTTTAGCTCCTCCACCTGGGTATTTCAACCTGTTCTTGAATACTACTTATTTGTCACTGTGAGTCTACTCTATTTAGTCGAACAACATTAGTATTCTAATGGAAGATACAGTAAATTTTGAACTGACTCTCTAAAACATGGAATATTGTTTACATTTATAAACTTTATTTAACTCTTTGATGGCGGTATATGAATGACATATCAACTAACTTTTCTCTAAAATGTTTTTAGGAATACAGATGATACCCCGTACAAAAGCCTCCCTGCACAAGCCTATGTTGGTAACTTCCTTGGCATTGCCATCGTCATCTACTGCCTCATTGTTGGCTTCCTGGTTACCTTTGATGAGTTCAAGAGAGAGGAGGTCATTAACCCAGAAAAGCTCCCCCTAGCCCAAGCAGAGATGAAACAGTTCAAGACAATGGATCCCACAGATACGACGGGTGATCACGAGGAGATCAAATAGATGGTCGGGTGTTTCTTCAATAGGAGGCAGGGGTGGGATTACTGGAATCAGAAGTGGGATTACTGGCGGCAGAAATGGAATAACTAGTTGCAGATGGGACAACTGGTGGCAGAAGCAGGATTTAAGGTAGCTTCAAACCAAAGAATGTACCTCAATTAACATACATGTAGTAATTGGAGAGGAATTTCCACCAGTGCTCAGTTGTCCTGTTTCCAAGTCTGCCATTTACAACTATTTCCAGACATGGCTCTTAATAAGCTAGGAAGTGTACTTGTAACTAGTTTGTTATAATATGTAGTTCAGATCGCTATCTAGTTTAGTCTCCACTAATTGTAATACAGTTCACTAAGTTGAGTAATAAACTGCTAAATCTAAGGAGCAAGGTTTCAGAAAGTTTGTATTACAAAATTATGTTAGGCTTTGCATAAAGTGAAAGTATACAGCGAACCTAGGAAAGTTGTACTAGGAAGAAAAACCTTTACTAAAATGCAAAGTATTACTCTTCAAGGTGGGTAATGTGCGAGGTAGGGCCTAGGTCGTAAGTAAAAAGTCCTAGCTGTTAAGTGTTTAGTTAATAGTCTTTCCAACAATGTGCTTATATTTCTTTGGGCTTGGAAGAAATTGTCATTGAGGTTTCTTGAACGGGAGCTTTATGACATTTATTGTTTGGTGTGACCGACTTTTCTTTAGCCTGAGTGAGTTGGATTGGTCTTGTGATTATTAGAACTGGTAGTTATAACTAAACCATGAAATGTTACTTTAATGAACTTGCCACTGTTTTTACTGTAAGATTGTGAACATACTGAAGTTTGAAACACAAATTTCTTAGACTTGCTTAGCGGAAAGTTCTGCTTAGTGCTTAATCAAAATTAGGTTAGAACCCAGAACTAAAACGTCACTAACCTGTGGACCCAATTTCATAGAGCTGCTTAAGCAGAAAATATTGCTTTACTTTTTCTGCTGAGCAAATATAAGCAGGCTACCAGTTACAGATGGTACATGTGACATGGCAGTTTGGCTGGTAACCTGATTCTGGCAAGCACAATTTATTTGTGCTTAGCTACTTTTTTTCTGCTTAAGCAGCTCTATGAAACAAGCCATTTGCCAGTTAGATGTCTGGTACAATGACTTGCTTAGTCATAAGTGACCGCTTAAATTTGAATTCCTCAGACTAGAGACAGTTCCCATGTCAAATGGTCGGGCAAGCTTTTGTATAGCAACATGAGCAAACCCTGGTACCATTGTGCCATACACATTCATTCAGAATTGTGTATGGGTGTTCGCCGTCTCTTGTGTTACTACGAAAAAGCTCACCTCGAACCATGAGACATAGCAACTGTTTCTATAGTCTGAGGAATTCAGATTTAAATGGTAAGTTGTGCCTTTAAGCAAGTCATTGTACCAGACATTATTCGTATCTAACTTGCAAATGGCTTATTGAGAGCAGCTGGACAAGCAGAAAACATTTGCTACATGTTTTATGAAGTTGTCACTGGGTTTTAGTGTTGATAGATCTATAATTTGTCATTCCATTCTGGATTTAGAAGTTTCTTGTATCACAAATGCCTTGCTAAAAACGTGGACGTACATGTACTAGAATTAACAGCAAATAAATATTTATATATGTATATAATTAATGTGTAAAGACAAAAGAATATTAATAATACGAATTGTCTGTGGAACATAATGTATTCTATTTTGATGTTAAAATGTGAGTCTGCATTCTAATGTAACAAAATATTCCGTAGTGTTAGTGAATTTTGACCCGTATTTATTTGTTTAAGATAAAATGTTTAATACATTTATTTAATTCATTATACAGAAAGTTATTCCAATTATTTCATTTAACGCCTTATTATAAAACAAATTTTAATGAAATGAAATTATTTATAAGGGATTTGAAGAGAAAAATGTCCCTTGAAGGTTAAAGGAACATTACAGAATTTTGTTTTGCTAACAAAACAGTTGCTGGCAGTGTGAGCACTTTATATAATCCACCATATACATAAACTGACAAACCTGTTGAAGTTTAAGATCGATCGGCCATCTGGGTCACGAGAAAATAGTGAAAAACCAATTACACAATTGCATGTGTTATACAATACATGAATAAAACGCTCATGAGCGATAAACTCCAATCGGAAATTAGTTTTATTTATTTCTCATCAAATATGGCATTTCAGACAGAAATATTTCTTGGGATGTTTTCTACCATCATCATCATTAGACCATGTAAGTTTTATGTAAATCTGTGATCTTAAAGAAAATTTTAATTACCAGTTCTGTAACGTTCCTTTAACAAAGATTGTTTTTCAACAAGTTGTATAAGTTAGGATTGCATTTGACTTTTTGGTAACTATAAGTTTTTATACGAATCTATAAAACTCTTTTTTGGGGGGGTAAAGTTGAGACAGTACGAGGGCATAAATATATAATCGGTATTTTCCTGAAAGCATCAGCACCTGTTTCAGAATTTGTTCATAGTTAATTAATGAGCCCATTTAGGTAACAACAAAAACTGGACTATTTGAAATGATTAACGTTTAAGTAGCTAGTCAGACAAAACATTGCTACTGGATTTACCTCAGGGCGTTTGCTGTGTGTGTGCAGAGGGGAGGGGGAAGGTGGGAGGGGCGGGGCAGAGGAGTGCCTTGCATCAAGTTCCAGACTCGCTAAATCCATTGCTATTAATATTACTCTATTCCCAACCCCCTGATTTGATTCAACACAAAAATATCCCTTCCACTTTTTTTATACTTCTTAATAATGAACCAAAATAAGAAATTACAAAAACAAGACACTACCAAATTTACCCATAAAGAAACACTTGAGGTAATCCTGCATAACGAAAACGTATTCATGCATTTCTTTCCTTTATTGCATACATTTCTTTAAAGAACATGGATTATATTATTTACTTTGGCAGTTCTCTTAGCTTATTGGGATATATATATATATATATATTTTTATACAAAACACCAGGAGCATAAATTCTTAATCAAGGAATTTTATTTTCAATTCTCTCTGCAAATTATGTTCTTGCAGAAGTATCTCATACAGTGGTGTGTGATTTGTCAAAAGTAACAACACTTGGGAAAAATAGAGAGTACAATTTACAGGTCTCCCCTAATTTTAAAGGACGGAGGTCCGGATGATGAGGAAGCCAAGGTTTCATTGTAACAAATGAAGAACTTTATAAGTGGACCTGGGTCTAATTCCTCTGGTCTGAGATGTAAATTCTCATGATCCTCTTTGCATTTTACAGTATTTAAAGACTCTCCTGTCTTTCCAAGGCGTGCACCTTCGGTTTTCTGAAAAAAATAGAGGAAAGTGCTACAGCACAACAAGTTTTTGTAATGTGTTTTTCCATTTTCAATGGCACAGCTGAGCCACAAAAAACGAGGAAATCAGCTTATCACCTAAACAGTTTTTGCCTGCCCTCCACATCAACACCTTAAAAAAACAAAAAAAGGGTAGTGGACCCGAGTTTTAACTTGGAGTTTAACAATCATGATATGAATAATGCAGAGTTACACCAATAAAAACTTATGCTTTGGTGACATTTTTCCCTTGTTTCTACTCCAATTCCTTTGAAACAATTTCCAGGCAAGAAAGATTCATATAAAAAAAAAATTCAAAAAAATCATCCCCCAAAAATTATGGACCTGTATTTAAAACTAGCAGTGAATAATTATTGATTAACTCAATATGAAATACAAAAAAGTAACCATTACTTTTTAACTTTGTGTTTTAACTATTAAGATTGATATTTTGCAGTTAGAGGGAAAGAGCCACAAAGCCTTATGCATTGTCTTGACATGAAGTCAATGTTCAACTGTACATTATATAAAAAGAAGCCATAGAAGGTCACTTAATACTTTTAGTAGCAAGGAGTTACAATATATCTTGACAATTTTGTCAATTCATAACCCACCATCCTGAAAACAACTTAAGGTGCTACAATCTCTTATTATAATTTTGAAAGGCTGCTAAGGAAATAAAATATTTACTAATTAATGTTTTATTACTATGGCCCTTTTCAAAATCACAGCTTGGTATCCGACTTTGGCTCTGTCCGCCCGTTTGAAGCCCCAGAAGGAAAGTAAATGTTTTCTAAAAAAAACCTGGCGGGGCCCATGCCCAAACAGTGGTTTTGAGAGGGGCCATAAATACGAGAAATAGTCAGTGTTCATCTTACACGTATGTATGTGACTCTCTCACAAGCATAGACTTTAGCGCATCCATTTTGTTTGTCTCCGACTCAAACCAGTGTAGCCAAACTGGGACTGGAAGGGAAAACAAATAGTCGGGCCCCTTGCTAGTGAAATGAGCATATGTTATTGTAATTTAACACTATAAAGGTGTATGAACAAGGTTTAAGACCTCGATTCCTAATTTTTACAAAGTTTGTATCATGTTCCAATTTGACCAACTGTTTTAACTACAGTTGGGCATCCTACCTACATCTGGGGCAGGACAATGAGCGCGCACAGATTGGACCCATCTGAAGCTGGAACAGTTAACTCAAGTTGGGCCATAAGAACTGGATTCAGCATTTTGACCAGCTCTGATGGTAAATATTGTACCTTCTTACAATTAAAGAAAGGCGAAATAGCAGCAAGGAGTAGTTTAAACTTAAATTAAGTCTCTTTTGTGAAGAGGAGTTTCGATTTCACAAAACAACAAGATTCATCTTAAGATGAGTTGTCAATATCACCATAGTGATTTGTATTGTGACATCACACTTTGCTTAGCGATTAAGATTAACACACATTTTTAGATCAATCTAAGCTCTTTATGAAATCTTGACCTGAGGCCGATTTCACAAAGACCCAAGATTGATCTTAACCATGTATCAATCCTAATTGCTTAGTGTGATGTCGTAATACAAATCACTATGGTGATATTGAAAACTCATCTTAAGATGCATCTTAGTGCTTTGCGAAATCGGGACCTGGATTCCCCAAAACAGATTTAATTCCCACGGTTGTTACTCGTAAACCTACTAAGTTCGCTGCACCATGCAAAACCTCAAATCTTACTTAAAATAGCGGCTGTTGTAGTAAATATAAGAGGTTTTTATTCATAATTATGACATGTACAACTCTATTTAAAATGTATTGTGTGTTAATGTGGAGTCTGTTCTGTTAAAGTCAATCTGTACTCTACGTGCTAAAAGATGGAATAATTAAAACTAAATATAATTAACTACTGCAAAATTGTTAATAGTTGTTTTTATTTATTATTTCTTGAATCTTTAGCCTTCTCACTATCCATAGCATTTCCAGGTGACCAACTGGTTGTGTATGGTGGCACAACTGTCTGACTGTACACAGAAAGTCTGTGTATTCTGTGTAGATATTTAATGTTTGTGTGAATATTGCAGGTTGGTGCAGTTTGTTGGTGCAGTTTATCTATCCTTCACAACGGCAGTGTATGATATCGAATGGACAGACGAATAGGAAGGAGATGTAGATGCATTCACCTCATGATATCACATTGCATATATCATACAAACTATTGACATTCAAAAACATGTGGATGATGTGATGTTTCCATTTGATATCATTAGCTTCTAATCCAGAACTCAAACTCACAGTAAGAGAGATGAGAAATTTGATGAGAAATTTGATGAGAAATGCAACCTTAGAAGTTAAACACCGTGCAAGTTAAGGTTGCTTTTAAAAGACTTGAGAAAAGGTAATGAAGTTGACAATTTTATATTTGCTATGAAGAATACCTTTATTATTGTAAAAGCGGATATTTTATATCAGGGTTATTAAATATAAACAGTGTAAGGAAATGTCACATAACATTCATAAGTATTTTTTATTTTATACATTGTAATCATCACATTTAAATCTACCACAGCCGGAAACAGCTCACAGCCAGAGCCATATATTGAGAGAGTTTGTAACGTGTCGTGGCCGAGCGTTCTAGTTCACCGAACCCAAGCTTTGGTGTTGACAGCAGCAGAGTGTGGGTTCGAATCCCGGTCATGACACTTGTGCCCTTGAGCAAGGCACTTGCCGTATATGCTTCCTAAAAAGTTGGGAAGGTAGTGTGTTCTACTCTACCAGCCTTGCTCCTAGTTGATGATACCCATGCCTACATCCTTACGGGCTGTGAAGGGGTTAATCATAGAGAAAGACCTTTCTCTATGGGTTAACCCTGTTTCAGCCCTAGGAGTAGGTGGCAACGTGCCCCTGGTGACAGTTGATTTGGGTCGACAGCCCAAATCAGTTAAGTGTAGCCCTCACCTTGAAGTGGCCGCCCTCACCTTGAAGTGGCCGTCCGGCCTTGTAAGGCGGTATCTCATAAAACAAAATTAAAATTAAAAAAACCCCTTGTGATTAGAAGCAATTTTGTGTAAACAAAACGCATGGTGAATACAGGGTGCCAGACTAGTCTGCCCATTGGGTTGTGCTGCATTTTGACTAAAAATGGTGTCCAGCAACCACGTGACCGAAGAAAACTGGTCCCTCTATGTCACAACTCTCTCAATACACAAGTCTGCTCACAGCTATCATCCAAATCCGATTAGTATCATGTTAACTATATAGTCATAATTTGATTTTGGCGAGAAAAATGGTGGCCATCTTGGAAAATGACAACCATCATGGAACTTTTCTTGCTCAAATGTATTTGAAAAATATGCAGTGATCATATCAACATTTCTACAGGGGGTGTGCGTACATATACTAGAGAAAATAGAGGCAATTTTGTTGTTATGAAAATTAGGAACCTTTCTCCAACTTCCTGTTTTTTACCTTTTTGATGTGTTGTTTGGGGGGTAGGGTTTCAAGGAAAAACTTGCAACAGATTTGACTTATTTTTGTGCATATGGTTTTTGTGCGAATGGTTTTCCATTACATGCATTACTTTGTACAACTGTTGCATATTTTATAACAATTGAACAATTTTAAGTCATAATTTTGGGTTGAAAAATATTCTTTGTTCAAACCAAAATAGTTTAATAGTTACCCTGTTAGTTTCCCTTGTGGTTTATAGTTGAAATTTTAAGTCATGATATATTTTCTCTCTAAATAGAACTTCTGTCTGCACAAAAGTCATCCGTCCAAGGTAAGCATGTACAAAACTATGAATAATATAAATAGCACCACGATATTGAGAAGCTATAGATGGCAGCAGACTTACTTGTACATTCAAAATCAGTCAATCTGAGCAAGCTCAACTTTCCGGATCTACCAGGGCCCAATTTCATAAAGTTGTTATGCAGAAAATACTGCTTGACAAATTTCTTTGCTAAGCAAAAATTGAGTGAGGCACCAGTCACAACAATGCAAACTTACTGTAATTTTGGCTGGTAACCTGTTTCTGTTCAGCAATACTATTCTGTGCTTAGCAAGTTTTTGTGCTTACAGGCTTTATGAAATTGGGCCCAGGGCTCAACTTCATAGAGCTGCTTAAGCGGAAAATATTGCTTAAAAATTGTGTGCTAAGCGGTAATAAGCAGGATACCAGTAACCAATTTAACATGTGGCATGGTAGTTTGGCTGGTAACCTTATTCTGGTAAGCATAATTTTGTTGTCCTTAGCTACTTTTTGTGCTCAAGCAGCTCTATAAAATTGGGCCCTGGTGATTTTGAGGTAACCAGGGGCCAATTTCATAAAGCCTGTAAGTAAGCAGATGTTTTCTGCTTGCTGAGCGACCATTAGCAGAATTTCTATTTTCATGAAACACTGCAAAGCGTAAGCAAAACAAAAGGCTCACTAGTTTGCTGGTGGTTTTTGTAAGTAGATGATTGACACAACAATGCAAGTCCGTTGTAAACTTTCTCATGCGCTGTGAAATCTTCACGATCGTTTATGAAACACACTTTAGCTTGCGGCTAGTTTTTCTGCTATAGTAAGCAAAAATATTAGCTTACTGGTAACCAGCTTCACCAAACAGGGTTCAATTTAATAGAGCCACTTAAAGGCACTGGACACGTTTGGTAATTATCAAATACCAGTATTCTCACAAAGTGTATCCCAACATATGCATAAAATAACAAACCTGTGAAAATTTGGGCTCAATTGGTCATTAAAGTTGCAAGAAAATAATGAAAGAAAAAACACCCTTGTTGTACAAATGTGTGCTTTCAGATGCCTGAGAAAGGCTTCAGTTTCAGATTCAAATATTTTAGTGAGAAATTACCTCTTTCTCAAAAACTGTGTTACTTCAGAGGGAGTCGTTTCTCACAATGTTTTATACTATTAACAGCTCTCCGTTGCTCGTTACCAAGTAAATTTGTATGCTAATAAATATATATTTTGAGTAGTTACCAAAGTGTCCAGTGCCTTTACACAAGCATTGACTAATACC
Organism: Plazaster borealis; assembly: GCA_021014325.1. Classification (NCBI taxonomy): domain Eukaryota; kingdom Metazoa; phylum Echinodermata; class Asteroidea; order Forcipulatida; family Labidiasteridae; genus Plazaster; species Plazaster borealis. The sequence goes on from CM037467.1 coordinate 9,126,196, forward strand.
CAAGTCACAAATAAAGCGGAGGCCAGGCTGCGTTTGCAAGTTCTAGGCATTGACCGGCGAAAGATCGCGCGATAGGGCGATCACAGTCGCAATTAAAAGTGCCCCTCATGCTGCCATGACGGAAATGGGGTTGAATTCTTGGCCCGTTTGATGGCCGGTGTCCGGCAGGCTCTCATCCGATATCCTGCCCAAGTGTGATAAACTGTGTGTAAATTTGTAACCTTCTGTTGGCCCGGCGCCCGCCCGATGTGTGCGATACCCTGCCTGACATCGGCCAGGCATCAACCAATTTATTGGCGATCAGTTTGCAATGTGAAACGCCTCAAAGTAACCCGATGCCCGCCCGAATCCCAAAAATGACCCCGCATTTGTAAGGAGTCCCGTAGGGCCCCGGCCGAAAATGCCTACAAATCTGTCGCAAACCCATCACAAACTCATTGTGACTGGGGTACATGTATAAGCAAGAAAACAATTATTTGGCTTACTGGAAAAGGGTTACCAACCAAACTACGACCTAACAGCTAAATGACACTGGACCCAGGAAAAGCATAGATCGTTACATTGAAAAACACTAAATACATGTACATGTCATTCCACGTTTATCTTTACACCAAGTGTACCATGTATTTATGTATTATTGTTACTTTTAATAGTTTGTTTACAGTGCTTACATGTATCTATCTTTACACCAAGTGAACCATGTATGTATTTTCTTTTGCATAACTGTTATTGTTACTTTTAATAGTTTGTTTACAGTGCTTACCGCACACCGCTGTAGGGTCAATACCAAAACTAATAGTCCATTAATCCCCATTAGGACTAAAACATCTACTAATTTTTTTTTTTTTGTGCGTGGCATCTAGAAAAACCATTTGGTTTGTTAGGTGGCCAACAGATTTTTGTTAATTGATGTTTGGGTTTTAAATTGTTGTAGGACTTAAAAGCACACACAGATCACCTTTTCAACATCCCAAAAGCTTGTTTTTGCACAGTACTTTTAATTCACACAAAAAAGTCTGGTACCCTGTACCCTGTACCCCCGCTTACTGATCCACATTAATCTGCTCTGTGTACTCCCTGTCTGTGTTGGCAGCAGGCTTGAACTTGTCATTATACAGAATGTAGCACACGAGGCCAACGAAGAGGACGATGAATACGCCAAAAGTGTTTGCCACGACTGCAACTGGTGGTAACTCGCTGTAGTTTTTGCTGCATGAAGTGAAACAGAAAATGTATTTTTGTACTCAGATTGAAACCAATTTTGTTAATTAATTATAACAAAAAAATTGGGATTGATCAAAGAAAAATTGACTAGAGCGGGACTTTAACTTGTGACCTGCAGGGGCTCTTTATATACCAACTGAGCTAACTAGCCCTACGTTGGCAGTCTCCCTATTTTGTTAATATCCTTGTTCAGGGTGCAAGTCAGAAGCCATTTATTCTGTAAACTGCTGTATCGCCAGGGATCACACCCAAGTTAATGATACAAACCCATTCAGTTTCCCTCGTGGTTTATTACTTGATATTTGAATGGGTTCGAAAAAGGCGTGTCATGGCCGAGCGGTGAAGAGCACCGAACTCAAGGTCTGGTGTTTCTGATCAGCAGAGTGTGGGTTCGAGACCCAGTCATAACACTTTTGTCCTTAAGCCAGACACTTAACCATTAATGCTTTGTCCTTCGGATGGGACGTAAAGCAGTAGGTTCTGTGTGTTTAAACTATCAATGCACGTAAAAGACCCTAGTACACACGTATCGCTAAGAGAAGGGGTTTGCCATGGTGTGTCTGGCAGTGTGCTTATCTTCAATCATGATTTGGAGGCTGCACTCAAAAGGAAGAAGGAAGAAGAAGAAGGTCTGCAATTGGGGATTACACAACTACACAATAATCCCTGGTATAGTAAGAGTGATTTCTAGCATTGATTCCAGCGCCTGTACCAGGCCAATGAGGCATGACACTGCGAGTGCATGTATGGTGAATGCTACACAATGAACCTTCCCAATGAGTCAATGAGTCTTCCCAACTCTTCCCATGCTATCATGTACAACCTGCACGACAATTTATATATCATTTGTTTTTACCCTAACACCAATGTGAATTAAGCACTGTATACTCGGTACTTTCCCCCCCGAGTTCAAAATCCACAGACAAATCACTTGAGTGGGATTTAACCACAAGACCTTTGCATTGCTAGAGCAGATGTCTCACCACTAGACCACCGAGCTAGCTCCGTGGCTAGAGGCAGTTCGATTCCTATGTGTTAGCAGCGGGTACAGCAACTTAATATGTTCGCAAGCCTTAAGTCCTTAAAAAAGTTGCAATTAGACACGTCTTTAAGGAGCTCTGTAAATATTTGTCTAAATCTTTTTGAGGGACATATATACGTACATAGAGAAGGAGATTTTCTCTGCTGTGCCGAGCAGGGATACTGCTCCTGCCATCACAAAGATCAACACCCCTCCGTAGACGTGAAAGTGAAGATAAAATTTTCGGAGGCGGGTCAATGAATTCGGAGACAAGACGGCCAAGATCAAGAACAATGCAAGGCCCAAGAGGAGCTGAAAAGAGAAAATGATGGGGTACTGAAATTAATTGAATCGGAGCATGACATGACTAGAGTCATTCGTACATATGTTCAACTTCCCTACGTATGTCAGTAAACAACCACTAGTTAACCATTGGTACTTGCGCGAACTTGACCCATGCTGGAGTAATATGCACGTGTAGGACATGTACACATAATGCCATCCAGCATTGCGTTTCGTAGCACATGTTCAGGCAGTCCTAGTATTAAGATGCATGAAGTGCGCGTGTAAATGGTGACGTCATCTGGAGGGTTCTATAATATGGGTCTCAAACATGATTCTACATACCTGTCAGAAGAATAATTAAAACACCTGCATTGCCCATCTCGCTTAGATAAAGCACTATTTAAACTATAAATGGGTATTATCTTTGCATCAGCTTTGTAACAAAGCTGAACGATTCCAACATGTGCTTTTTAAAATGTGTGCTATGTTTTTGTTTTCTGGATGTATTTTAGTTTCATGTGTAAATCCATAACTATTTTTAAAGAAGTAATTTAACGTACATTGTATTGTCTTTAAATTGTAAGCTTTGCAGCAATTTAGCCCCTGAACTACAAATGCATTGTTTTAACCCCTTGAAGACGGAAGGCGGCTATGTCCACTAATCGGGGTCCGGAATGCTGTGGACAGTGTATGTGGTAAGCCCTGGAATGCAGTCTGCGGCCGGTACAGCTGTGAGCAAACAAAGGCTGCTGTGCAGTCATGCGTGTAAGCCGGGCATTGAGGCCGGATAACACCGGCGTCAAGGGGTTAATAAACCGGAAATAATAATAATAATAATTATTAAAACTCAGGAAGTCTTGAGTTTGTACGAAAGCCAATCAACATCAGTCTGTGAAGACTTTGTTTATTTTTTATTTTTTTACCTGCAGACAGAAAAAGATAAATGTGATGAGCCCAAGCCAGCTGTGTAGCGAGTACAGGTTTGCAATTCCGCTAGCATTATGGAAATGGAACACACAGGCAAGGCCGAAGGATGCACAGATCAGAGCCACGAGTTGCAAGAGAAAATGAATGATCTTAGCGAACAGGCGGTGGACGTTGTTTCCAAGTACGCGGTAGGTCATCAGAGCTATTGAGGTGACGAAAATAAAACAAGATCTTAATTAGTGAAGTTTGGTTGTTAATAGATGCATTTTTTTCCAAAACCAGAACTATGCTATTGACAAAGATATTGACATAATAGGGAGACTGCCGCCAGCATTAGGACTGAATAACTTAGTGGCTAAAATTCTGAATCCGACAAACCACTTTATCTCCCTTAATTTATGTCAAATTATATCCTTACCTGTCCAGAAGGGTTGACAGAATGTCTACAGAGAGGCACAGGCACTTAGAACTATTACAAAGTGTCAAAATCATGACCGGGTTCGAATCCCGGTCATGACACTTGTATCCTTGAGCAAAATACTTCACTATAATTGCTTCTCTTCAGCCAGGGGTATAAATGGGTACCAGCGAGGGTAGAGGTTGATATTGTGTTTGAAAAGCCTTCGGAGCACCACGGCAGTTCGGGCTGTATACTCCCCTGGGAGCTGAGAAAGATTACAGGAATGTTATTGGCCCAATGACCAGGGCACTAAAGTAAAGCGCATTGAGACGTTATTGTGAAATGCGCTATATAAGAACTAGTTATTATTCTTATTATACTCCTAAGGAGTTGAGAGATGGTTTCAGGAATGCTTAGGGCCCAATGAACAGGGTGTAACAATAGTATAAGGCGCTTTGAAAGGCCTACTTGGCTTGAAAAAGCACACACTAAATACACATTATTAATTTATCATATATATTTCACATTAAAGGGTCCCTACCTCCATGGTTTATGTTTGGTAATGACTCTAAAAATGCAGTTATGGAAAAAGATATCACTTTTTATCCCTAAAAATTTGAATCTGAGAAGCGTTAGGCCAAGTAAAATAAATAACATGTTGCTCGTCCCCGCCCGCCTCGGTTTTGGCGGCCGCACCGATTTTTTTGTTATTTGTTATTTTAAAAAAAAATAAATAAATAAAATCAATTTACATATTATTTATAGCTATTTCCAATGTACCCTTTATTTTTATTGAGCAGTTTCATCATCTGTCTTACATGTAGGCCTACAAGAATAGCTATTGCAACGCATAATGAGAAACTCTTTACTTTGAAATGTTTTGCCTTTCAGGTTTGCATGCCACAGTTCTTTGCACAAGGACGCGATGCCACGCACCCAGAATAACTTTGGAGCAAAATCAAGACTGACTCTTTAGAAATAATTACAATGTATCAAAATGGACACAGAAACACACACAGAATTTGAGGACATACAGAACATACTCATAAAACCATAAAACCATCTTCAAAAACGATATGGCGGCCATCTTAGACATGGTGGCCATCTTGAAAAAAATAACAACAAAATTGAAAATAACAAATAACAAGGACCTCCCTCACCAACTTTTTCAAAAAGTCCGGACGAGCAACATGTTATTTATTTTACTTGGCCTTAACGACAGTAACTCAGATTGTGGATTCCAATTGCAGATTATTCTTCCTGTGTGGACATAACCGCTCTAGATTTTCGGCAATACCTCAAAAACGTTACCACCTTTTGAAATGAGATTTTCACAGGTTAGTTTTAAGGTATATCTACAACTATGTAGGATTAAAACAAACAGTGGGTTCCAACTACCAAACGTATACAATCCCTTTAAGCAGCTCTATGAATTTGGGCCCTGAACAGCTATCCTTGTTTCCTTACAATTGGCATTGAAGAACAGGAAACCAAGAACCATAAATACTGGATGAAGGTTGAATTCTTTCGCCGACTTGTCCAGAGCGAATCCCCCACCGTATTTAGCAAACCAAGTAATGCCGAGTCCAACGACAACGAGGCCAACTACTTCGGCTAGGACTAGGACAGCAACCAGTGTCATTGGGGAAGGCATCGTCGAACGCTCTGTTTCTTTACTAAATGCCGAGTAAAGCTATCTGGAACAATAATAAGAAATCCAATATTTTAACAAAACAATTTAACTGAATCTGAATTGTACATCGGAAAGCATCCTAATGGAAACATCACAACCACTTTTTTAAGAAGACAATGAAGAAATTTCAGTTTTAGACATGGGAGGAGAACCCCAAATAGGGAAAACCCACACAGCGCAGTCAGGTACTGAAGACCCAATCCACATGCAAGAGTCCAGTCAGGGAATCACAGACAGAGGTGATAGGTAGGGAAGAAACCACTGAGTCAACCTGACTGAATGATTAATCAAATGAAATAAGCCGTGTATGTATGTGTGACAAGTGCTACTCCTACTACTACAGTACTACTATAGAACTACTACTACAGTAGAATCATATCAGGGTTTGCCCTTAACTTTTTTAGTGACTGGCCAGCAGGACCAGTTACATTTAGCTTGTCATTTTACAAAACAATTACTAATTATCTCGTCCATTGGCTTTTTCACTAGTCAATCTTTCAAATGAAATAGCATGACTAGGGATGCTTTTCAACACTGAACTAGCCAGCAGGACCACTTGGAGAGAATTCTGACTGTTTTAACTGGCATTTGGCCAGCGGACCACTGTTAAGGGAGAACGCTGTATATCATTTATGATAATGAGGTTCGTTCCGCCATCATCCTAGCGGAACGAACCTCATGTCATCGTTCGACCTTGGACTAGGTAGCGGCCAGCTGTGGATGGATCACCGCAATAACAATAACACGAGGTAGAAGATATATAACCAATACATTCATAGTCTAAATATTCAAAATCAAACAAACTTCTAATTTTAATTTAGTATGATGATTGAATGAATGATGACGCCAACCCAAGGAAGGTGGCACTGCGCCTAGTTTCCGGACAACACAATCCTACAAAAATAAACGTTACGTAGACCATGGAGGAAGAACGTACACGACACCATTTTAAAAACACAGGTATGTCCTGCTGCCTGCTGTCTGCTGTGTAGGATGGATAAACCATAGAGCAAGGACCAAAACTTACATTCGATCACCGTGTGTATAACACGATTCAGGCACAAGTGAACTGGAGTTTGTAGAGAAGCGTTGGTGTTGCGATGTTGCGTAAGTAAACGAAAACTTTAGAGTCACGTGCCAGACGATCACGTGAAAGGCAGCACGCGCAGCGTGAATGGTTCAGGGTGGGGTGGCTGATTAAATGAACGGGGGGGGGTTCGTGGCAGGCTAGAAGGAAGGGTATAAAGATAGAGTGGGAATGAGTGGGATAAGGGAATAAACAATTGGTTTCAATCCGGAAGCCCTCTGACTGTAAATGAAATTTACCAGCAACCTTTGTGTAGTCCGGGTAGGCCATACACCCCCAGAGAAATCGACTCGTTCAGGGGCAATGGGGTGGACACTTTGCCATTTTTTTAATCTACAACAATTTACCATTTAAAGCCGATTGAATCCTAGTGAAATATTTCTCTAGGCTTGTTAGTTCAGGCAGGCCCCTATAAAGTGCCATATTGTGTGTATTTTAAACTTCTCGTTTTTTTTTTTTTTATTAAAGGAGATTTTATTTCAAAGTTTCCGTCGGAAAACAATTGTAATTCTGAACTTTTGGAGTTGGCAAGGCCGCAGCGTAGCCAAGGATTGGGGCCTCAGGGGGCACGTCCCCCCTAGTGCCCCCACCCCTACCCAAGTGCCCCCACGATAAAATCAGATGGGTGCGTATCAGGAAAGCTAAGTAAGCACGACACGACCTCTCTAATTAAAAAAAACATGGCCCATGCGGCCATGCCCCCTAAAAGCAATTCCCCCACCCCCTTTGTCCCACTGAAACAATCTTGGCTACGCCGCTGGCGGCCCAACCTGACTGAAGACAACGTTTACAGGTACCACCGATCAATGCATATTCACACATAGGGCCTACTCGTTCTGCCGGTCCACATGCAAAAACTATAGGGCCAATTATACAAAAAGTCAAAAGCAAGTCACGCCCGATGTGGGGCTCGGAACCCACGAGCTGAGCTAACAACAAATGCCCCTCTTCGAAAAGTGACAAAGAAAGCGCTTTTGATTTGATTTTAACAGGTTGTGTGTACTCGGTTCACATCGAGGGATTGCCCAATGCCAGCCTGTAGTGTTAGCCAAAGGTTATAGAGCACTCTGTAATCTATGGTGTTAGTCGATAGGAGCATCCAGGTCGTGGGTTCGAGCGCGCGTACATTCACCTCTGTTTTTGTTCACCAACATGGAATACCCCTAAAAAAATTATTCAAATATGGGGCCTAGGCTCATCAATATTATAGACTATTCTTGTTTTTACTTCACGCTTTACAGTCAATAAAACTAAGCTGAAGCTGGAAGGAACACTTCGGTAAGTCTGGTGTATTTTGTAATTTTTGTTGTGTATTGAAAAGTATGACAATTCAGAATTCAGAAATGGGAACTTGACAACTATAATGGCGTGTCAGCTTGATAGACCATTGTATACGCTCATCCCTTGAAACAAAGCACACTTATTGCATTCTGCAAACATTAGGAGCGAATAGAAATGTGGAGAAAACTCCGTCTCCTCAAAATGTCATCGTTCCTTTATTCATGTATTACAAACACATAATAGGAAAAAATAATATTGAATCCCCTTAATGTCGAATTTGCAAAAATAAAATTTGCGCCCGATGTGGGGCTCGAACCCACGACCCTGGGATTAAGAGTCCCATGCTCTACCGACTGAGCGAACCGGGCTACACAACAGATGCCCCTCCTCGAAAAAAGAAGAAGAAAGCGTTTACTTTGCTGATGAGGATTGAGGGAACAGGCTGTGTGTACTTCGTTCACATCCAGGGATTGCCTTCAAACTAATGTTAGCCCGGTTAGCTCAGTCGGTAGAGCATGGGACTCTTACTCCCAGGGTCGTGGGTTCGAGCCCCACATTGGGCGCTCCTTTTATGTTCATCAACATGGAATACCCCTTTATTAACTAATTGAATTCAAATAGAGGGCTCTCATCAGATAGTGGGCTTCTTTTGTTTGCTTCACGTTTTACTACTGTCAAGAAAACCAAAGCTGGAATGAACACTTCAGTCGGCCTAAGTCGGGTGCATTCTGTAATTTTTGTTGTGTATAAATAAATGAAAAGTATGACAATTCTGAAATGGTGAACTTTACAACTATAATATGGCGTGTCAGCTTGATTTATTGCTTTTATATGTAGGCCGGTACGCTCATCCCTTATAAAACAAAACAAACTTATACTGCATTCTGCAAAAATTAGGAGCGAATTGAATTGTAGAAAAAAATCAATCTCCTCAAAATATCATTTTTAAATCGATCCATTTAATACAAACACATAATTGGTTAAAGAATAATATTAAATTCCCATATGTCAAAATTGCAAAATATGTGCGCCCAATGTGGGGCTCGAACCCACGACCCTGGGATTAAGAGTCCCATGCTCTACCGACTGAGCTAACCAGGCTTGCTTGCTTTCAAAGCTATCCCAGAGAATATATAGTTATTTTGACTCCCAAAATTGAAACAATTTTCCTTTTTGTCTGTGTCTGTTCCATACAGTGACAGTTTATTAAAAGTGACTGAGGCTCAAGTGACATTTCCTCGCAATATTTCATTGAAAATTTTGAGTCATGTTATTTATTCTGTACGAATGACTGTGTAGAGTTGATTTGTAGTGAACCCAAACCGCGCGAAACAAATTTCCCGCGGTTTGTTTTCCCGCGAGTTCCTTTGTTATCATTCACACACTGGCTATGGCGTGGTGCGCGGGGTCATCTCGATGCTCACGTACACAGACACACCTACGAGCGCACTGGAGTGTGGAGTGATTAAACGGCATACCAGTGATCTGAGTATCGAGTGGAGCCAGCCATACAGCAGTATAGTGGAGCACACTTCGGCCTGAAAGAACAGCACGTCATTCGTTCATAATTCGCAAAATTTGACAATTTCGGAGAATGTTGTTGTTAATAAAGGTTCCATTAATAAGTTGCTTTTTGTGTCGAAAAACCACTTCCGACTAGGCAATTTGTTGATTCCGATGTCATTCACCGTGTTAACAAAAATCATGATTTTCTTTTCCGCGTTATTTAAAATGTATAGGGCTAAGTGATCACACGTTACTATAACAAAAAAAGGCCATAAACATCCAACCCTAAAACAAAAAAAAACAATGAAGTTAGCAGCGGGAAGATAGCAGGGGAGGATAAACGAAATTTGAAGTTAAGACAACGTCTAAAAATTCAATTGCCTCAAGTTTGGGAAGTCCATGGAGAGTTACTCCCATCTTCGTGTGCCCTACTGGAAACTTCGTACGATGGCGTGTGCAATTGTGTTTCGAGAAAACTGATCGTGGTTCAATGGTTTTCTGACATTCATGAAGTCATTATTTGGAAGGTGTGGGAGTGGGGGAAACATGTCTATGTTCTAATTCTAGCAACGAAAATGTAACAGTAATGCCATGTATTTTTCAGGAGCCACTTACGACCTCCTGTTGGACAAAATGTACTGGGAGTGTGTGGCTGGCGGCCCATGCACACGACGTCAAAACGTTCGGATGTAAAGTTTCTCTTGCATGCTCAATGTTGGCCTCAATTAAAATTGTCTCGTATGATGGTGTGGAACGGACCAAACAATAAAGCATCGGTTCTTTTTTAATTATCCCTTTAAAAAAATAATAATATAACACAACACTCCAGTGGTAGTTTGTTTTTGCTGAAAACGAAAGACGCCCTCTGCTAAAACTGAAACTAAAGAGGGCGCTGCATAATTAAACCGTGCATGAGTTTCTTGCCTTGCATCATAATGTTGATCCCCTTAGCAAAAAGCGCAATGCATACTGCTCTAGTTTCAGCAGGTGTAGACGTACGGCGTACAACCTGAGTTAAGCGTGACAGCACTCCTTCCTACAATGTACTTCTGTGAATTCTTTGAAGTATTTCTACGTGAAACAGTTACCATGAGAGTTTGACATTGGTTGGGTTGGATACAAAGTCAAAGGAACTGTTTCCAAGCAAGCACTGTTTGATTTTTTGTTTCTTTACTTTTCAAAGTGCCGGGGGACCGTTACGGCGGTTTCTCGTGTGTGGTGCACCGATCACCGGCGGTCGTGTCGTGGGCCGTGGAAAGTTACAGAGTAGCCGGTGTGGTGGATCGAGTGGAGTTCCCTAGATAGCAGGGCCGACGGACTCATCTTCAACACGGGAGATCAAGAAGGCGTAGGGTGAAGTGTTGGAATGAACGTTTGAAAGGTAGGTGAAATTGTCAATAACAACACAGCTAAATGGGTTGAACAAAGAAAAATTATTATTAAAACTTTTACAATTCTTCAAAAGTCTGTTGTAGGTTATTGTAGTTTTTTTTGTAATTGTATTTTGTAAATGTAATCCCCATGTATCGATAATTTAACTTGAGATCTTGACATTCTTGAAGTTGAGAATTGCAACTCGCTGTTTTTCTACCTACTCGGTCATCCAACTTTGTCAAATATGGCTGTCAATGTCATGATTATCTAATGTATCCTTGTCGAGAATCGTTTACTTTGATTTTGAAGGGTAGCTGTGAGATAATAATCCTGATCAAGGGTTACGATTATCGCAACTATTGAATAAAGACTAAAAAACAAAAGACTACTAGTACCAAAGACCATCTGACCATAGCCCCCATGTTGTAGCACAGACAGCCCACCTTGGGCATGGCTCTCTTAAGTTTTAACATTGGTCATCATAATGGCGACTATGATAACATACATGTAGCTCCACAATGTCCTGTGGAAAAAACAATGAGCACTTACTTTGAGACGCCCTCAGGTGTGATAAAGCGCTATAGGCCTATAAGAACTGCGTAATTATTATTATTAATGACTGTAGTAAACATGTATTTTTCGGGATTTTATGATAAGCCAGAAATTGTGAACAAATACAGCAAATATAAACTGTCTGACCTTGTAAACGATTCCGATGTTGCTTACATTTCATGTTGAATTGTGTAATGTCACTCAACCTTGTAAGTTATTATTATAACATGTACATGATGATGCAGCATGACTTTGAGCGTATGCACGTCACGGCGGCATTCCATCTATTCTGTCATGTGATTGTGGCGATGGGAGGGGCGTTAACAAAGCCGGGCGAACGACACCCCAGAATGCCGGATGTCACCCAGCTGTTGCCGTAACCCTTACAATTCTACAGAAAATCTTCATAATGCACCATTTGACTCTCTGCCTATCCTCAAAGTTGCCATGTGTTAACACTCACACAACTGTGAAAAATTTGTTTGTGCTGATAATTTTAAAAGTTTCTTTGTAAAATGTGTATTTGTTGAAACCGTGTACTGTTTGACCGTGCACATAAATTTAGAACTTGGGAATAAGGTTTTATGCTTGGCTAGAGTTTAAACAATATCAACATATTATAATTTGTGAATAATTATGTTCGTAACACACACCTGGGCCCAAGTAGATACAGCTGCTTAAGCAGAGAATTATGTTTAGCAACTTTCTGCTTAGCAAAAAAAAGCAGGATACCCGTCACAGATTGTACATTGTGACGTGGTGCTTTGGCTGGTAACCATATTCTGGTTAGCATATTTGTGTTGTGCTTAGCTACTTTATGTACTAGCACTAGCATCTCAGAAATTGGGCACTGATACTGTGCTCAATGTAAGGGCAAGGCAGCTTTCCTGCCCTATTGGGCTGCCAATACACTGTGCAACCAAAAAGGCGCCATACATTAAAAATTGTATTTTGTCGCAAGTAGTAGTCAACTCAAATCCCATACCCTGTTGCACTGTGCTGTGTTTAGCAGGGTTCTACGTGACCTTGGCATACATGCATGTGAAGTCCCAGTCCCCAGCAAACTTCACTGCATTTTAGCAGGGGGAAATGCCCAGTGTCAAGGCTGGCATAAAGTTTGTAAACCAGTTCACTTTACAATGCAACAAATTATTATCATTTTGCTGTTCCATTGAGCAGGGTTTTCATTTCAACTGGTGGGTGGTTCGGGTTACAGTGGACTACAGGCTGTATAGTGTGAAGAATTAACACAGACCAAGTGTACATTATCCAGTGTATAATTCAGGCCTGGAATTACACTGAGGCCATGGAGGCTGAAGTAGATGATCGAAGTTGTCTCCGTTGAGATCTTATTTTGAGCATGGCTGTGATGGACTTAGGGGACGGTTTATAGTGTGCTTTGAACTTTTGAATAATTGTAACCTTGCAGTTGATCCTTTGATAGGATGGAAGTCAGTGTTAGTTCATGAGATCAGGTCTGATGGAGTCATATAAAAATTGTGTTTATTTAGAATCAGTCTTTCTACAAGTCTAAACAGCCCCTTTAAAGTCTTGTGGAAGAGTATTCATTTACAATGTAATAAGGTAGGTCATAGTGGTGGTCATGGTCGGGGTAGAGCCATCACGATTCCTTCTTTAACATTGCCACTCAGCTCATCCTTGCTCCCGTCTCGTGTGTCTTCTTGTCGGCTGATATATACGGCCGATGATGATGTCATCTCAAGATCTCAAGGGGAGGTCAAATTCTTGGATCCACGTCATGTGATTTATAATGATAAGATAATAGGGTGATATACAAGAGAGATACTGGGTTTTCTTAGGGATGCAAGCTCAACGCACACAAACAAATTAAGTTGGAAACTCGCTGAAATTAGGTTTGAAATTAGGTTCACAGTGGGACATGTGGTTGTCACACCCTGTTTTTCAAATTGTGGAATTCCTAACTCGGGTATCTTTCATGTGCATTGTACATTATTTGTACATTGAAAAGTATTGTGTAATAGGGAAGTGCAGTTTTTCAATTTGCAGCAAAAAGTACACCTTTAAATTAAAGAGCAGGGCTCGAATTTGGGGGGGGGGGAGAATTCCACAAGAGCGCAGCAGGGCTTCAAGCTCAAAATGTTTACCAGACCAGAATTTATTTTACAAGACCAGAATCTTAATGAGAAAGAACTTTCTACAAAGTTAAACATGTAATTAATTTATTTGAACAAGCACTCAGCGAAGATTTATCTCATTTGTCTTGTGGGTAAGTTTGTTTTGGACCTCAACAGACTTGTGTTTACCAGACTCAAAGTTAACATTTGAACATCATTTCTTTCTGTTATAAGATATTACACAGTGAGGTCTAAATATTCAATTGAAAAACACAAGACTGCTGGACTTGTCTGGTGATGAGTTTACTGGCCCGGGGCGAAAATCACTGGCCTCGGGCCTGCGGTCCAGTGTAAAAAATTTGAGCCCTGAAGAGGGTTGGGTCATTGTTCAAAATGGGGACTAGATTGCTGTTCCTGCTATGGCTTCAACTTTGTTGCTTGAGCTACTGTGCATTTATAACCAATGTTGCCTAGGGTTGAACATGGCCTCATTTACGGAGGAGGAATATTTAAAGGCAAAGTACATGGGGATGTATACCTTTAGTTTTTTGAACCGTTCAGTTGTTTCAATCCAATATAAATGTATACATGCAATAAAACTAACCTGTGAAAATTTCATTTCAAAAGGTGGTAGAGTTTTTTAGATATTGCCGAAAATCTGGAGTGGTTATGTCCACGCAGGAAGAATAATCCGTGTTAATTAATTGGAATACAATCTGAGAAATGTTTCATGCAGAAATGTTTCTGAGATTGAAATGTTTTTGAATCCCTCTCAATGTTTTTGAATGTTTCTCAACAGTTGCATTGCTTCTTACCAAGTAAATTTTAATGGTCATTAATTTTTGGATTAATTACCAAAGGTATGCCCTCCCTTTAAGGGGACGTGACCAGGGCTCGAAATGTTTGATAGTAGTGGACCACAGGCCCAGGGCCAGTGATTTTAGCATCGGGCCAGTAAACTTATGACTGGACACGTCCGGCAGTCTTGTTTTTTTGTTCAAATGTTGACTTTGAGTCTGATAATAAATATTTTTTCAATTCTGTTTCAGTATTGATGAATACTTTCTGTACCCATATTAAAAATCAGATAAATGTTCCTGTTTTCTTATGTCACTCCACACCAAATTGTTTGGACGTCAATAAAATTGTTATGCCTGACGCTGTGATAAGCACACTGTCCTACTGGCCCCAGTCCTTCTGAATCCTTCACTATGGCAATTGAATAGGTCTATGTAAGGAATTGGGACTGTAAGGGTTTTAAAACCATACAAATGTTAAATTGTGTAGGTAATTCTTTTTTCTTTCATTTAAATTCTGGTCTTTAACAACAAAATCTGGTCCTGTAATCTTTTTGAGCTACAATACAAGCCCTGCAATCTTGTCGATTTTCCCCCAACTTGAGCCCTAAGTGACAACATTATTGTATAATCCATTGGTTTTTCAGTGTGCAGAATACTTGCCTGTGTAGCTCTTCTTGCATAGTCAACATAGTAGCTTAATTTGTAGTACAAGAATTCAAGGCAAGCATTTTGTGTCCGACCATACATGTACACAGTAAACTGACCCTCTCACAAACCAATCCTAAAATATCTCAAACCACAAGACATTTTTTTATATTAACCATGCCAGCTGTTCAACTCATCACTTCTCCTTTCTGACAATAAACCCCCGTTCCCTTTTGATCTCCACTTTGGTCAGCTGAGCCAGTCTGGGTAATGCGGGATCGGGCTCTTTATTGCCAGATCAGACCCCGCCCTGGATCAAAGAGCAATCAAGCGTAAGTGGGACCGGGAGGGCGATCAAGATCCAACCCAACATTTTGATCCCCTTCCGAAAACGGATCAAAGATCCCATCAGTGCAATCACATCAGGGCCAAATCTCATAGAGCTGCTTTTAAAGCAGAAAATATTGCTTAAAGGCAGGCATACTGTAGTGTTAGCCAGAGGGGTGTCTGGGCGTCTTTTGGACACCCTGTTTTAACTTTGGACACCCTGTTTTATCTGTCAAATGTATTGTAGGCCTAAGTGAAGAATTTAGACACACAGTTTTTTAATTTCCAGCAAATGATACCCTTTTACCAAATCCTGGCTAAATCCTTGTGGGCAGGGTGTACTTTTGGTAATTACCCCATATAAGTGAATGACCATAAAAACTTACTTGGTGAAGAACACAGGTGGGCTGATGATATTATAAAACATTATTAGAAATTAGTAATGTAGTTTTAGAGAAAGGGGTAATTTTTCACCCAACAATTTGAATCTCAGAAAGGCTTCAGGTTTGAAGCCTTTCTCGGGCATCTGAAAGCACACAATTCTATGCAACAAGAATGTGATTTTCTTTCATTATTTTCTTGCAACTTCGATGAACAACTGAGCCTAAGTCAAGTGAGGATACTGGTCTTTGACAATTACCAAAAGTACACCCTGCCTTTAAACATTTTCTGCTAAGCAAAAGTAAGCAGGCACAGATTGAACAGTGACATGGCATTTTGGCAGGTAACCTTATTCTGGTTACTTAAAGCAGCTCTCTATAAAATCAGGCCCTAGTCGTAGCATAAGGGACAACCTGCTCCCTTAAGGTATCAGAAATCTGACGTACGTCTCCTAATTGTCAATTCATTAAGTGGAAGATAACCCTGGGGGGTTGATGAGTCGGCCGGGCAAGCCGGACGATGACGGCTTGTTTGAAGAGCAATTCTCGATTGGAACGATCGCTCTCATTTCTGAATCCAACAGTCGTAGAAATGTCAAACATGTGATTGGTTCGATCCCCCAAATTAGAATATGTCAAGGGGAATAATTTTTGGCGGGTGTTGGATGTGATTCCAAGATGCCTTGGTATGTTTGGGGGTGAAAGAGGAATCCCTCGAGTAACATGACAACTATTTTCATTAGGGTTTGAAGTAATGCATTTAAAAAAAAATCCTCAGTCTAAAGTAAATTAAGTACATGTAGGTTTTTCATTAAAAAAAATAGAAATAAAATATCCCCATAAGGCCACATAAAAAAATAAAATTGCTGATCGTCCCCGCCCGACTCTACAAAACCCCCCGACCCCAATTTTTTAAATTTTTTTTATTTTTTTTAAATCATAAAAAACGGTATTTCTAATGATCTTTTCAGTCAAACTTGGCTCCCAGATTTTTGTTTAGCTGATATTTTTTCAAAATCCATAGGTCGGAAACATTCATGTTCGCAAAACAAGAAAAATTCTTCAAATATTTACTTAGGCTGCGTTTTAGTTTGTTGAAAATGTTTACAGAAAATGTCATCTAGGATTTGAAAGGGTTGACAAAACAATTGAAAACATCAAAATCACACAAACCCTTTTTTTATAGTGATTATGATGATATCTTTATTCTTTATTTCATATTTTGCCATGTCAAAAAAAAAAAAAACGCCCTCCCTCCCCCACTTCCCATCAAAAAAGGACGTGTTTGTTTTTTTCCTCATTGTGATCCAAGGAACGATTTCATCCAGTGATCAATTTTCCCAAAATATTTGGACTTTACATGTAGTGTGTTTTGTGCACGCTTCGTACTAATAATGAGTAGCAACTGATACATTTTGGGTAGCACTTTGCCATCTCATACAAGGGAATTCATTCCCTGCGACCCATTTTATTTTGAGCTACTCCTAGTCCCACATTTTCCAATCCTCTTTCCCTTCGCTATAAAATGCCAGAAGCTTTAAAGTTGGAAATTTACGGTAATAGGATTTTTTTTCCCACTGATTTGACAGAGTAATCTTTCCCCAAGTGCTATGATAGGAACGTAAATCTGGCTTTAAGTGGTCGGCTGGCACTGAGATCATTTCTTGACGAGGGACGTCCTGAAACTGTACTCTCAGGATGTTTTGATAAGATTTTGTTCTTAAAGTGCACATATTGGAGGATTTTGGTCAATTTAAACAAGCAATCAAAACAATTTATACAGCGCCCGAATCCATAAAAAATACATTCAAAGGCAATTTGACAAAACAAATATAATATGAAATGCTTTAGTAGGCCCTAATAGATGGATTTTCAGTCTCTTTAATATTTTATTATTATTTATTTGTTATACAAAAAAACCAAAAAAAACAAGAAACATACAATGAAATAGACACTAACTGATGACAGGAACTAAAAAAGTGAATTAAATAAATGTTGCCCGTAGGCATTTAGTGCCTGATAAAGACAAGGGAATAAAATCCAATCTTCTGGAAAACTTTCACATTTGGCAAAGTTTTGACACCAAACTGATCCAGTGGGTATCCCCTGGCTGATGAATTGGGTGAGGTGGTAAAAAATTGATAATTGAAGCAATATTCATGCAGCCTGCAAACTGACAAGAATGCAGTCATCAAGGGCTTGATAAATAACATTGGATCGCACGCCCGAGGCCTGTGATTTTAGTTAGTGTTAACTTGGGCTGGTAAACTACTTCTTCTTTCGTGTGCTGCAAACGGTGGTAGAGGCGTAGATCTGGAGCTTGGTTTTGAGCAGCCAATCCGTTGAGTCGTTAACCACCGGTTCTGTTCAGAACCAACTCTAGTCAAAAGAGATATTCACATGGTGTTACCCCAAACCTCTCTAAGTTATACCTCCACCATGCAAAGTTTCAAATCCTACTCAGCAGCCAATCCCTTCTGGGAACATCAACATCCGCCAAACCTTGGGCCCCATTGGGTGGTGCAGGGATCTCCCCAGGATTTGTCAAATCTGTGGGGCATTCTGGACCCAAATTTTGGAAAGTTGGCTGAAGCACGCTGAATTGAAACAAGGTCTTCTGAATGTTTTCTGCTTGGTGTTTATCTTTGTTTTAAAAGCCCTACTGTGCAATCTGAAAAAAAAACAACCAAAACCAAACATTTGTTTGCGTATTGACCGAAATTTGCACGTGTCGGCACGCAAATCGCGCCTTTCGGCACGATACGCTTGCTTGTGCATGGGGAGACCCCGTGGTTGATGAAGAGGGCACTACCTGATGATGTGGTCAGCTGTTTGAGAGTGCCCTCGCAAACCTTCATGTAGTAAACTCATGACAGGACAAGCCCGGTGGTCTTTTGTTTTTCAATTGAATAAATTACCTCATTGTGTAATTTCTTAGTGAAAAATTTGGATTTATGAATCTAATAAATATCTTTCAATCTGTTGAGTATTGAAGTACACGTGAGACAAATAAGATAGATCTTCTCTTAGTGCTTGGTCAACTCATTTTGATTCTGGTCTTGTAAAATAAACTCAGGTCTAGTGAACTTTGAAGCCCTGCAGCCTTGTGGATTTTCCCACAAATTTGAGGGCTGTGATCACGCAAAAAGTGCGAGGATTACAATCTACACAATCAAAATCGTGAATTATTGATACGTATATTAAAGGTCTATTATTGACACAAAAGCTCATAACTGACATAAAATAGTTTTATGATATTTTGTGATGATATAGAATGTGCAAACCACGCACATGTCGAAAACAAACAAAAACAACTCAAACAAAGACTATATTTTTCTTTGAAATCAAATCTTCTTTAAAAAAATTATTCATTTTATTAAAATAGAAAATTCTTGACAATAAAAATACCTGTAGCAATTTGTTATAAATACAATTTAAATTTTTAATATAATACAAGTTATTTGTTAAGATTTAACATTTGAAAAGAATTAAAACTTGGGGCGAGGGTGCTTAATTTCTTAGAAACCCCATTTGCCAATCACGCCCGAATTTGTTACAACCATTACATAGGTTTAATGATAACATGAACATCAGTTGGGCAAAATTCTTAAATTGTTTACAGGTAACCAGAAATAGAGGTCAGGTCTTAATCCCGGGTTTTCTTTGTTGATTTTGTTTAAATTATTTGACTTTCATTTCATGGCTAAATTTTACTTTTCAAATAACATGAAACTACATAGTACGTTAAGCTATAAGTAGGCCTATTTGTGGAAACAGAATCGCGCACACTATGTTTGGTACCTCCTTGGTCCCAGAAGTTCAAGTACGCTCAAGACTTGCACATTCTATCGGCATAAATGAACAAGGTGATTATTGAAAGTTAGCAAGTTGTGCCACCTCTCATTAAAATGGGAAGGTGAAGTATAACTGATCATAAACTTCAATGGTTTAAAATTTGTACTGCTACAAATTTTGCACCATTGAAACCACTCCTTCAGTGTAAAGTATACTGCTGTTTAGAACTCAATAGTCACAGTTGACTGATTAGTTTATTGTTGGTTTCCTCTATTGTTGCATCCAGAGTAAATCCTAAATTTGGCCTTAATTTGCCCCACGGCCCAGCGGGGCACTGGGGTCTGGTTTCATCCCATGGGAACTCTCATACTGTGGAGGTTGATTTTGATCTGCATCGATGAACAATATGGGCGCGAGACTATTGTGTTCATCTCAAATGAAAAACATTGTGGTTGCAATACAGAGAGCATTATAAAAACCATCATGTACATGTAGTTAATATATTTACTGTTTGTGTAGTGTGCTATACTGCAGCCTCCACTGGCCAGATGCACTATAAAATATCCACTGATCAGCCAAAGTTCTACTCTAAGTGGTCTGGCTGGCTAGTTCAGTGTTGACAAGCATTTCTATTAGACTAGTGAAAAAGCTGGGGGACTAGTGAAACAACAAGCTAACTCGTCCCACTAGCTAGTCACTGAAAAGGTTAAGGGCAAACCCTAGGCATGATACTTTCATGAAGGCAATCCTCCATGCCCAGCTGATCATTGCCTTGGTGCCCTTGAAATGCTCTAGTAGAATTGACATTCCCCTCACAGAGGTTACCCTTTACCAAGGAAAAACTGCCTTGCCCTTCAGAAGAACAAGTAAAGAGGTCTTGTACTGTCAGTGATATATGGTCAGTGTCTGTTTTCATCAGGGGTCAGGCAGGGCTTGAAATGGGGGGGGGGGAATCCACAAGACTGTAGGGCTTATACTATAGCTCAACACTTTTACTGGACCAGAACATTTGTTACAAGACCAGAATCAAGATGAGAAAAACATCAGTGTCTCAATTTAAACTGTTTTTATTTGAACAAGCACTAAGAGAAGATTGAT
The DNA here is from genome assembly GCA_021014325.1 of Plazaster borealis. Taxonomy (NCBI): domain Eukaryota; kingdom Metazoa; phylum Echinodermata; class Asteroidea; order Forcipulatida; family Labidiasteridae; genus Plazaster; species Plazaster borealis. The sequence goes on from CM037467.1 coordinate 9,146,687, forward strand.
TATTGTGTTCATCTAAAAACACTGGCCTCGGGCCTGGGGTCTAGTGTTCATTTCAAGCCCTGGGTCAGGAGACATTGGACTTGTAGGGAGTGTGGGGGCAATGTGATACAAGATGATTTACAGGCGATCTCAAAGGAGAAACAATTTAGGCCTGGAATTTCATCTTTGAGAGGGCAAGGTCATTTTAATTTTGAAAAGGTCACTTCCATTGGGAAATCTTAAAATCTATGGGAAATTTTTGAAGGGGCACCAAGGCCAAGACAAAGGCAACAGAGGCCATGCCTCCGTGTAAGTCCAGGCCTGACAATTACATGTATTCACATTTTAGTTTTTAAGAAAATAGAATTGGCTACTAGCCAATTCTATTTTCTTTTTGCAATGATTGCAAACTGCTTACCAACCAAAAAGACATTGGTATAAATGCAAACATTTTTTTTAGCATGCAACTAAGTAGTTGAAACTGAAGCAGGCCTGATATTTCATGGAGTCATGCACTGTCAACAGAGGCAATTGCTTCTGGTGATTGCCTTGGTGCCCATTGATGTTCCACTAGAAATTGGCATTTCCATAATAGAGGTGCCCTTTACTTTACAATGATGAAGTATTACGCATGCAGAAATGGAAATTGCCAAACACACAAAACTTTCAAAAAAAAATTTCTATTAATTAAAAACTGAATTTCAATTTTCACCTTCCTACAATTTCATGCAGAAATGGAAATTGCCAAAACACACAAAACTTTCAACAACAAAATCTTCTATTAATTAAAAACTGAATTTCAATTTTCACCTTCCTACAATTTCATGCAGAAATGGAAAGTGCCAAAACACACAAAACTTTCAAAAACAATTTCTTCTATTAATTGAAAACTGAATTTCAATTTTCACCACCTACAATTTCAAAATGTGTTAACATTGTTTGTTCTGAATATGGCCCCTTAAGGCTTAACAAGAACTAATTTCACGTGGTAAGTCTGTAAGTCCCCAGATATTGCAGTGGCTAAGTTAAAGCTTTCCCTCCTCAACATAATTTTTCAAGATGAAACTTTAAAGAAAAAATAATCCTCAAAACGTCTGATATAATACTGCATACTCCTGCTCGAAACTTAAAATTAACCCATGATGAAGGTAGGAAAAACAGAAACTAAGGTTGGTTAAAGGTCATGTTAACATTCATGTTTTACGAGTCCCCGCTTGTTCATTAATAACCACAGGCTGAGCAAACATAGGGTGTGTGTCTAAAGCTCAGACCCATGTCTCCATGGGTTAACCACATCAGTGAGAAAGTGGTCTCAGATTCCTTGTTCAGGAACCTCTTATTCAGTAACTGCAAACAATTCAAGTGTAAATTCAATAGAAGTTTGTTCTTAAAGTTTAATTGCTGTTTCTTGGACGTGGGCTGGCCTTCCATCGAGGTCTACCAGTCAAGCCACAAATGGTTCCCTGCACACTATTAAAACTGTCTCTGTGTACACAAGAATATTATGCGTGATCATGCACAACCTTTAATCAAAGGCCTTTCCTTCTGACTCGAACGAAAGCAAACAAGATGACCCCTACTTACTTCGTGTTACTTTACTTAAAAGCGTCCAAACAAATTTGTCTTGCTTCTTGAGGAAATCAAACAAACAACAGGGTCAGAAAACACTCGAAAAATGCTACAAATTGATCAACAGACAGACTCCATGGGTGAGAGTCTTTGCTGACAAAAAGGTCTTACACTAGAATTCACATTTAGGGAAATTAGGGGTACAGTGTATTTGACCCCTCGTACCAACATCACATTTGGCTACTGTCTGCCAATGGTATGCCATGTTGGGAGTCAAATAACAGCACATGCCTGTAAGGTGAGCGCATTTTAAAGGGTCTGTAGGCCTATATGTTTGGTAATGACTCTGAAAATAAATGGCAATAAAAAATTACTTGGTAAGAAGTACAGCAGCTTTGGATAGTGCAAGGCTTTTTGAGAAACTTTTCACTTCGAAGTACTGCGGTTAAAATGGAAAAATGTATCACTTTTTATCCCCCCACAATTTGAATCTGAGAAGCGTTACTGCAGTAACGCTTCTCAGATTGTGTATTCCAATTGCAGATTATTCTTCCTGCGTGGATATACATGTAAGCACTCCAGATTTTCGACAATATCTCAAAAACGCTACCACCTTTTGAAATGAAATTTTCACAGGTTAGTTTTATGGTATATCTTCAACTATAAAGGATTGAAACAAATAGTGGGATCCAATTACCAAACGTGTACAACCTCTTTGATGCAGGTAACTTGGATGCAACCAACAGCAATGGAAGTAGCACAACAAGATACTTTTTCTAAACAGGGTCTTTACTCTTACACCTTCCTTGGGGAAAACTGTAAACATGTATCAGGACAAATTATCTGTGATATCTTTTTGGAACAACTTTCCACCACTTCTCACCATGGCTGTCCTCTCTTTTTCCATAGAATCCTATAATCCCCTAAAAGGATTAAGTCACTCTGTCACTCATCAGTGTCATGTTATAGGGCGACCCATTAATCCCTCCAGCTGGGCTTTTTAGCTAAAGCTGATTAAAGAAGAGATTAAGGAAGTTGAATCAATTTTGATGCCAGGAAATTGAAAAAGGTGATCTGTTTTTTGTTTAATTTCCTCATGTTGTCATTGAGAAGTTAAACAATGTTGGATCTCGCCCAGCAACCTGGAATGATTTTCTGAGAAATTGTTCTGAAGTTCCAGAGAAAAATGGGACACTTGGAAAATGAAACAATGCAGAAACATAGCTTGCATATCTCAGCCTACCTCCATGATTTACCTGTGTAGGGATTAGCCACTTGAGAAAATGAACATAGTGTGACCAGGGCTCAAAATTAACACTGGACAGCTGGCCAGAGGCCAGTGGTTTGGCATCGGGCCAGTAAACCTAGACCAGACAAGTCCGGCGGTCCTGAGGTTTTTTTTCAATTGAATAGTAATACCTAAATGTGTAAAATCTTTCAAATAAAAGAACATTTAAAAAGGAGGTTCAAATGTTTTTTTTAGTCTCATAAATATCTTTCAATTATGTTGAGTGTCACGGTATACTCACCCATAAGACAGTTAGATTTATCTGTAAAAAAAAAGTTCTCATTATGATTCTGGTCAATTATATAAACAAATCTGGTCCAGTAAAATAGCTGAGCTACGGCCCCGTGGTCTCGTGGATTTTCCTCCCCCAAATTCAAACCCTCGGCGTACATGAACTTACCGTTAAAAATCTTTGCCAACAATGAGTGGATTTTTTTTGGGTATCAATTTGACTGCCATTCCATGAACAATATTTATTTAACAAAATGTCCCAACAAAGGTGCAAATGTACGTAGGAGGTAGAAGAGTTGGAGAGAATGGAAACACTCTTATTAGTCACTGCAAGTTGCACCACCAGTCCATGAACGGCCCCTTGACGTGTGTGGGAAATTTCCATTCTGTTGAAAATGCTTGTGTGTTTTTTTGTATGTATTGGTGATTTTTTTGTTGTTGTAACTTTCATTCTCTTGGTAACAACTTCCAGCGAGTTGCCCAACCGTTTGGAACTGTTCAACTTCAGGGGTTGTGTATGGTGGCACAACTACATACACAAACCTAAATAAATCTCCTTTCACAGTACTGAGCCAGGGCTTGAAATTTACACTGGACCACAGACCCGAGGCCAGTCCCAAACAGTACAATTGATTTTTAGCTGGTAACCATTTTCTTCTTAGCAGATTGTAGTGTGCTTTTAGCGAACTCTGCTCTGTTAGAGTTGGCCAAGTCTTGTCCTTGGTGGTGCCCTTTAAAATGATATTCTTTATACACCTTAAAGCCCTTTTCACGCGACAGAAAAAAACCCAACATTCCTGGCGAAATGTTCTCAATGTTTGTATTACAAAATGAGCTTTGTGTGAAAGGGAAAGGAAAGCAATTTTTTACATGTTTTACATTCCTTGTGAAATTTTCTCAAACATTGTGAAATTTTTTAAGAGGTAAACTGACCTACGACAACAAATTTCGCTAGCGGAACTTATCGCAAGGAACCTTGTGCACTCCCTCGTGTGAAATGATCCGTTGTTTATTGTTGGGCGTTCCTTGCGAAAGCGGTCTTACCACGCGAATGTTTGCGCTACTGTTTTTAAAATGTGCGTCACGCTAACAATCTGAACCGGACTTCACTGGTACTATTAATGATTAACAATGAAATCTCGATAGTCAATGGTAACCAGCTATATTTGTACTCTCTTCGCATGGAATGTTGGTAAATTCATTACCCGGTGTCGTGTGAAAGCTTGCGAAAGCTCTGAAGCGTGAGATGAGAAGTAAACAATCCGCGCTCGTAAAATTTGTCACAAGGAATCTTTGGGGGATCGTGTGAAAAGGGCTTAAATTAAAAATGGCCTTGCCCCTTCATAGGTAGAATTCTTTGTCCGATTTATAATCACCGTAATTTAAAAAATCACTTCACCATGCTTAATTTCCCTCTCAATTTCTCGAATCCCCCCTATGAATTCAAGAATCCAAGCCTCCCCTTCCTGATTAGTGTTTGGATAGCCAAACGACTCATTGAGTCACTCCCCAAGTGTCGCGCTCACAATCGCCTCCAATCAATGTACCACCCTTAGGTTTGTTCAAATATTGAGAGACCCCCCTCGAGCCCCTTGGTGAATGGTGAATAAGCTCCCCGTCGGCCGTGACCAGCTTCCTCATGACTTAGTACAGGCATACAGGAGCCTGGTTGGGGGATGGATGTGATGCTTGCAGAGCTCTGACACACGCCAATTTGCAATATCAAGTTAAAGGGTAATCCAAACGTTGTTAGGGGTCCATCAAAAGTTGTCATCATTTTCTTGGTCGTAAAAAGAGTAAAGAGGGGCGGGGGGTCAGGCCTGAGACTTTGTTCTTATAAAGGGCAAGGCAGTTTTTCAGGCCTGGAGTTACCTGACCTTTGTCTTGGCCTTGGTGCCCCTTTAAGGAGTTTCCCATAGACTTTAAGATTTTCCAATGGAAGTGCCCTTTTCTAAAAGAAAATTGCCTTGTCCTCTCAAAGATGAAATTCCAGGCCTGGTTTTTCCACTAGTAAAGGGCACTTCAATGAGGGAAATTTACATTTCTGCTGGACATTTCAAAGGGTACCAAGGCAAAGACCAAGGGCATGGAGACAACTGCCGTTGTTGCCTCTTTGAAGTGGGAGGGAGGGGAGGCGATGTCAGGGTTAGAGCAGGCACAAGCAGGCATTCAGGTTGATTATGCTGTTGGCCATGGGGAGATTTTATGAACATTTAATACGAATCGACATCGACGCGCACAAAAAGATGTTTGCATTAAACGTAAGTACTGCTTTAAGGGGAATGTGGTGTCAATATGAAAAATTTTGAAAATTTTGGACGACCCCCTGACCCCCGGATGGAATGCTGGTATTTGAAACCAGGGACTGCTTGCTATACTAGAAAAACATGAGTAAGCAAAAATTATGTGAAGTGCAGTAACACCAGAGTTAGCATGCTGAGTGTTCTTTTTTTCCCCTAGGAAAATTTGCATCAAGTGTGAAACCAACATGGGTTGGTGGCGGGGTTCAAATTGGACTATCCTGGGGTTTTGTTGTGGTTCTGTAATGTGAACGGATCTATAGCTTTGACGAGATGGCATTGTTCAATTTCTAAACTCATGCCCTAATAATCCCTAGAAACCTAATTTTCTCTTGTTGTGGCCCTGCTCCTGCATTATTGATGCGTTAACAAGTCCGGTGGTTATAATAAGTAAATTAAAAAAAGGTTTACAGTATATTGGATGGATTCCAATTGCATTATTCCCCCCCCCCCTATGTTGCCTGAGGCGAGTCACACCTTCAGATGATGCATTGATATTTTGCCTGATGTTGATTTGAAAGCAGCCAGGCTGAAGACGAACCGTGCTTCCTTTTTAAAGATTAAATGTAGAAAAAGTGATTAATACTTCAAAAAGAAATTAATTTGACATGTGGTATTATTTTGAAACTGAACAGAATGTCTGTAACAGGGTGTACTCTTTTTATGTTTTTCAGTGAATAGCCAGCAGAACTTGAAATTAGCTTGTCAATGTCATTTCACTAGTCCGCCAGCTTTTGCACTAGTCCATATTTCTTGTTGAAGAAGGGGTAGGCCTGATACTTTACAGAGTTGCCTTAGTTGTCCCTTGAAATGTTCCACTAAAAATTAACAGATTCCTCATAGAGGTGACCTTCACCAAGGAGAAAATACCTTGGTGCCCTCGCCCTTTCAAAAACGAAGCATCGGGCCTGGAAAGGGGCTCCAACGGTCAAAATTCAGTTTTGTGATGCACTCATTTTCCAATAGATAGAGTCCTTATGAAAATTGGAAAACAATTTACAAGTCTCTAACCTGACTTTAAAATGGTTTGAAATGCCACTGAAGTTTGATACCCTCGAAGCGCAATTTTGTCAAAATCCAAAATCGTTCAATGACGACACATTTAAAATGATCTGTACTTTTTTGTACAGAGAATTTTCAGTTCATTCCTGAATTTTGATGGTATTTGACCTTTTGACTTGCACAAATATTCCTCGTTCGAATGTATACAGACTCATTTGTTTTTGCTGTCCGATGACTTCATGTTTCAAATTCCACTGTGAAAGAGTATCAAATAAAATGACATTTTACACCATTTTAAGTGGAGGTTAGACAGTTGTAATTTGTTCCCACTTTCATAAGAACAATGAGTGCATCACAAAACTCAATTTGACCCTAGAGCTCCTCATTAACTAGGGATGCTTTTCAACAGTGAACTAGACAGCCAGACCGCTTTGATTGAGAGAATTTTGAGTGGTCCTCAGTAGTTTGAAGGTAGTTCTTAACATTGGTAAGATTGACATCAGTATTCTTCACAGATTGCCAACATACTTGGTACAAAGATACCACATTGGTACCAAAATGAACACTAGGCATAATAACCCCTGGGGGTCAATTTCACAAAACTCTTCCTAACTTAGGACTAGTCCTAGGCAATGCTAAGAGATAGGACTAGTCTTAAGTACTGGTCCTAACTTATAAGACTAGTCCTACCTCTTAGCATTGCCTAGGACTAGTCCTAAGTTAGGAAGAGTTTTGTGAAATCGACCCCTGGAGTTACATCGCTTGAACTCTTGCTTTACTCACATTTGTCTGGTATAGTAAGCAGTCCCATGGTGGGAAACCTCCCTTTAAAAATATTTGTGCTTGAAATGCAAAAGGTTTTTTTTAAATGAGTAAAACAATTAGTTTTGATCTCACGAGTCCAAAACTAGGGGTTTGAAAACAGTGAAAACATATAATGGGGTTTTTTACTATACTCTTGTTATTCCAATGACTGATTGAGCTTAGACTTTCACAGGTTTGTTATTTTGTGTATATGTTGGTTCACATAAAGTGCAGATACTGGTCTTTGATAGTTACCAATGTTGTCCACGTGCTTTAACAAGTATTTTGGCCAGCAAACCACTGTTAGTAGAGAACACTTTGCTGTACAATTATGCCAGAAATAGTTCCCTCTGAACTCTCAAACTTTAACACAACTATAAATTGGAAGTCATTTTGTTTTAGATTGTAATATTTGTCGGGTATGAACACCAAACACAACATTGTCTCGGTTTGGGGGTAGGGATTAATAGTTAATATCCGGCTGATCCAAAAACTTGTAAAGTTCTTTGGGTTCATGGGGCGTATTTTGTGAATTTCCAGACAGAGTTGCAGGGGAAGGAGGAGACATTCTTCCAATTTGAGGAATTGACTGAGGTAGTGAGTATTGGTGGATTCTAGTAAAATAGCCGGAAAATTCCTGAGAAATTTTGGTTGGCCTTTTTACCCAGAATGCACATCTTTTGGAAGGTAAACTCCTTTCTAGTATTTAGTTTCGATGAATAAACCTTAAAACCAACCTGTGAAAATGTCTGAATTCAATTTTTTTGAGAAAAAGAAAGAGAGAAAAACCAGAACAAGGTCATGTCTCATCAAGGAGTTGCAGCAATCAAAATAAGCAATGGTTATTTAGGGGCCTTAAAATGCTATCTTCTTAACTTTGAGAGTGTTTCAACCAGAATAAACGAAATGAAATGAAATGAAATTTTAAATGAAATGAATAACTCGCTCAGGAGAACTCGTCAGAGAAAATTATGAAAATTCCCAGCAATTACTGGGAATGTATTCCCCAGGAATTAGCTCCCTAGTGTGAACTAAAAAGAGTTAGTTAAATGTCAGTCAAGGTGTTTAATAAGTGCAATTACAAGGTTTATTTATATACACAAATAAATAAACCCAGGCCAAGAATCTTTTCTGAGAAAATTTGATTATCACTCTGTGAGGGTAATAAACACCCCCCTCCAACACTAAAAATGTCCATCATCTAAAAATATCTCTGCCATAATTGACGTTTTGGCTTGAACCAATCTTGAGAGACAATGAACTCAGAGGGGAAAACAAATTCCGGCCGGGAGTCTCTGGGGCAGGATCTGGCATATTTTCGTAGGGTATGTAATTCCAGTTTTCAGTCTTGGAGATCAATGGTGGTAGTGGGTCAGGTTTTGTTATTATTGTTGTGGGGTAATTGGCTGGAATGGCTGGGGTGTTTTGTGACGATGAACAGAAAGATGTCATCAATGAACAGGAATGTTTGGTTTTAGACATGGAGTTCCCTTCAAACAAAAATTGTAAATACCTCACCACTCTTCACATCAAAGATTATTGACGGAAGCAATTTGTTAGTCCGGTTCATTTACCCTAGACCCACATCTGGTTTCATAAATAATGCTTATAATGGGGAAAAACATGCTGGAAACATCCGACCTAAAGCAGTGAGTGACGTATTATAACTGTTAAATATTAATGTCAGAAAAAGATTTGTCATTATTTGAAACGATTGCTAAAGGGAACTTTGCCATAAATTTGATGAACTGTTTTTTCTAAAACGGGAATTGTGCTTAATATTTTGGATGGATATTATTGTTGTGAGTTCGATGGACTTAATATTGATCGTCGTGTAATTCTAGGCCTGGGGCCAAACAGTAATCATCACATGGCAAACTTGGATGGGAACCTGTTTTTTCTCAGCAAGTTTTTTTTTCTGACTTGATTGATAACCAATTGCAGTGCTGGGCAATCAGGCTCTGAACTTTGTACAGTTCACGAGCTGGGATAATTATTTGGTAACATTTCAACTTGACTAATCGTCAATAGTGTACCCAGCACCCAACAGGAAGATCCCGTCCATTACATTGGAAACGGGCTCTTCCTCACTGCCGATTAAGGATAAGCCACAACATGCATGTACGTGTTGGGGCCGAAATATATCGCGCTGGTGCCACGCAACTTATCTCCCGGATTACAAGATTTATCCAAGAATTACCGCAAGGATTTCAGATGACCTAAAAATAGCTTTTAGTAAAAAATTATCAAGACGTCACCGACAGTGGGATTTGATGGTTTCCCCGGCGCAGTGCCCTAAGGAGTTTGTGAGGTCGGAGTGAAGGGCAAACTTGATGATGGTATTTGCCGTCGGTAATTAGCTGTGAAGAAACTGAGAAACTTATTGGGAAGCTGATAGTGTTTGGGGATGGGAGCCGGTGAAAACATCCTGATTGATTTTTCAGCGTGATATGTTTGGGGTTTTTTCTTAGGAAGGTATGCAGTGTACTGTAACACAGTTTGAAATAAGTTATTGAGGTATATTTCCGACCTTCATATATAGAAATCAAGGGAGCTCTTTTAGTCACTCTCCTGGGGTTACTCAGGAGCTCAATTCAAGCTTCTCAGTTCATTCTCCAGGGGTTACTCAGAGCTTCTCAGTTCACTCTCCTGGGGTTACTCAGAGCTCATCAGTTCACTCTACTGGGGTAATACTCAGAGCTCCTTAATTTTTTCTCCTGGGGTTACTCAGATCTCCTCAGTTCACTCTCCTGGGGTTACTCGGAGCTTCTCAGTTCACTCTCCAGGGGTTACTCAGAGCTTCTCAGTTCATTCTCCAGGGGTTACTCAGAGCTCCTCAGTTCACTCTACTGGGGTTACTCAGAGCTCCTCAATTCATTCTCCTGGGGTTACTCAGATCTCCTCAGTTCACTCTCCTGGGGTAACTCAGAGCTTCTCAGTTCAATCTCCTGGGGTTACTCGGAGCTTCTCAGTTCATTCTCCAGGGGTTACTCAGAGCTCCTCAGTTCACTCTCCTGGGGTTACTCGGAGCTTCTCAGTTCATTCTCCAGGGGTTACTCAGAGCTCCTCAGTTCACTCTCCTGGGGTAACTCAGAGCTTCTCAGTTCAATCTCCTGGGGTTACTCGGAGCTTCTCAGTTCATTCTCCAGGGGTTACTCAGAGCTCCTCAGTTCACTCTCCTGGGGTTACTCAGAGCTTCTCAGTTCATTCTCCAGGGGTTACTCAGCTCCTCAGTTCACTCTCCTGGGGTTACTCAGAGCTCCTCAATTCACTCTCCTGGGGTAACTCAGAGCTTCTCAGTTCAATCTCCTGGGGTTACTCAGAGCTTCTCAGTTCATTCTCCAGGGGTTACTCAGAGCTCCTCAATTCATTCTCCTGGGGTTACTCAGATCTCCTCAGTTCACTCTCCTGGGGTAACTCAGAGCTTCTCAGTTCAATCTCCTGGGGTTACTCAGAGCTTCTCAGTTCATTCTCCAGGGGTTACTCAGAGCTCCTCAGTTCACTCTCCTGGGGTTACTCAGAGCTTCTCAGTTCATTCTCCAGGGGTTACTCAGAGCTCCTCAGTTCACTCTCCTGGGGTTACTCAGAGCTCCTCAATTCACTCTCCTGGGGTTCAATTCAATTCAAGCTCCTCAGTTCACTCTCCTGAGGTTACTCAGAGCTTCTCAGTTCACTGTCCTGGTGTTACTCAGGAGCTCAAATCGACTCCTCGGTTCACTCTCCTGGTGAGGAGCTCAATTCAAGCTCCTCTGTTCACTCTCCACTGTTACTCAGGTCACTCAGTTCACTCTCCCAGGGCTACAAAGGAGCTCAATTCAAGCTTCCAGTTCTATTCTGGGGTTAGTCGGGAGCTTAATTTGAGCTCCTTAGTTCTCAATTTTGTTTTACTTGTATTACAGTGTATAAACTATGACACGTTACCACTCCTCCATTAACTCCACTGGCTCGCTGTCCAACAGCGAATTGTTTTCAAGATCCTCACCATTGTTGACAAATATCTCCAAATCACCGCCCCTGCATACCTCACCAGTCTCATCAAGGGATACCATACCTTGCACCTGGCCTTTGCTCTGGTTCAGACAGTACACTCCTGGCAGTTTCTAAGGTGCACTCTACTGCAGGTGATTGTGCGTTTAACGCACATGCCCCGCGTCTTTGGAACTGTCTCCCTAATCAAATTCGTTCCCCGCAGTCACTGGAAGTTCTCAAGAAACATCTCCAAATTTTCCTAATCAATGTTTGATTGCTCAGGACAAACTGTCTTGTCCCGTTCTTATGGTACGGAAATATAGCTCAGACAAATTTCAATGGGGATACAAACAAGATGGCCGGACCGTGGCCTCGTCATCTCAAATCAAATATTATAATCACAAAAGTTTGAATGATTAACGGAAACAAATCGGCACAACCACTGGATTATCGGCTTCACTGGAGATCCGACTGATTTTATGAGGCACCCTGGATCAGCATATGATGACATTGTCCATTTCCTATCAAAGATTGCAATTGTTGCTGTTCTGTCTTCCTACATTCTATCCAGCTGTCATCATATCACACAGTGACAGCTGTCCTTGAGGTTTTGGGACCCACTTTTTATTTCCATTCAGGACTCAGGAAGTCAAAAAATAAATGATATTTTGTCTTCTTCTTCGGGCAGAAGTGTTAATTGAAATCTCTGTGGAGTGTCATTGCATCATCGTGTCATTTCTAACCAACTTTCGTAAAATTACTTCTGATCGGAAGCGTTGATATTCAACACGACTTCATTCCATTGCCTTAAGTCTTGTCGATGTTGACTCATTCCTAAAAAGAAGGAATTTATCTCCAGTTCTTCAGTTACTCAATGGTTTTTAGCTGTTTGCTTTTGCAAAAAGAAAAAGGGCACACATTTCACAAGGCAGAAGATTGTGTTTAGCAAATTTTTCTGCTCAGTGGCAATTAGCAGGGAACCACTCTGAAACAATACGCATTACATGGTATTTTGGCTGGTAACGTGCTTTTTTAGCAATGTGCTTAAATTGGGCCCTGGCCTTAAACTGAGATTGACTTGGATGCCCCGGCTTCCTTTGCCCCAGTCTTGACCTTGGTGTCCCTAACAAAATTCTGATTTTGAAAAGGATGTACCCTTATTTCATCAAAAGTAGCCTTACCCCTTCAATTCCTGACATCTTTTCGTTTGTATAGTGTAGAAAATTTCAGTCACCAGTTTTTATCTTCTGATATCCTCTTTCTCTTTAACCTTTACCCTCCCAAGTCCTTACTCTTTGCCGAAATGAAGGATTCAGAAGGACTGAGGGCTGTAGGCCCAAATAACAATTGCTTATCACTGGGTCAGGCATTCCAATCTTCAATCCAATGAGATATTGGAGGATTGAGGTCACCTGTAGGCAAGTTGGCGTGGGGAGTTAGGGTTAAAAACGAAGTGTAGAATTGGTAAATCCCCCTCCCATACATGTCATATGTTAGGTATTCTAAAAGCTCACTGATTACAAAAAAATTCTTACCAGTACCACGTATTTTCCTTCCTCCATGTCAGTACCAACCCTCCAGAAAAAAGGTTTATGTCTGAAATACTGTCAAAGTTGACAAAATAGCATTAGAAGATCTTCACAAACTACATTTCTTTCTACAATTTATGTGCACAAAATCCCTGTCAAACGATTTCAGTTTGTTTTTGATTTTGACAAGAAGACAACTCTAAACGTTCCCTTCCATTTTTCTTGAGATTCAGCAAAATTATTGCTCAAAAGTTGCAGGTCTGTGATGCATCATACGTTTTCTCTTGAGACTGTGACCTTGGGAGGGGCACGTTTCAACATTGATCATATTCCGACAGGTTCTTCCCACTTTGGTTATTCAATTACGCTGTGATAAATGAGGGAGTTTAATTGAATTTCATATTTTTCTGGTAAGTGGATATCCAGTTGAACCCGACTGATGTCATCTGGAACGGAGAGGTACTGGTGAGGTGCCCGTGGACATGACGAACTGTCTACTCGAGTTGAGCAGCGTTGTCTGGTTATACCATAGAGAAAGGACGGTTATACTGAACAGTAGCCCTTTTCACACTACCGGGCCAAATTCCTAGGGGATGAAACCCCAGGAAATTCCTGGGGAATTTAAGCCCCCTCCGCCACACCTGTGTTCTTTTTTAGGCTTGATGTCATTTTCCTTGGGAAAAATGAGCACTTGGTATCGTAACCCTGGGGTTATCTCACTCAACCCTCGGCCCAAAGTCTCCCATAGGCTGTTTGAGTGCAGGCTGGTTTAATAATAATAATAATAATAATAATAATAATAATACTGAGTTCTTATATAGCTCTTTATCACACCCGATGGGCGTCTCAAAGCGCTCGGTATTTTTTGGTTTCCCTGCAAGGTATGCGGAGCTATGTTTTGAAGTATGAGACCTATTCCTTTACATAGCTCCATGTAATAGTTTTCAAGGTGTTAGGCGCAATAGTGTATGCAGCCAATCAAACCAGGAACACCGAGGCGAACCCCTTCTCTTAGCGATAAGTGCACTGGGTTCTTTTACGTGCATTACATAACACGGAACATACGACTTTACGTCCCATCTGAAGGGCGCAGCATTAATGGTTAAGTGTCTTGCTTAAGGAAACAAGTGTCACGACAGGGACTTGAACCCACACTGCGGTGTTCTTATCCGCTCAGCCACTACACGCCACACGGAGGGAATGATGGCTGCTATGTTTGTTGCCTAGTTTAGACCTCAGTGTCCACGTTGTATTAAAATAAAGAGCCTCTTACTCAAGCAAAGCTATGCCTCCAAAAGTAAAATCGTTTAGGCTTGTGCATGATCTTGCATCTTGCATTTGTGTACTCTCCCACAAGCATTGCTGCTGTCATGGAGAGGGTGGGTTGCAATTTCCATTTTGTGCTCTTTGCTTGTGCTGTAAAGATTGTGCTCATAAGTTAGTGATATTGTCAATTTGTCCTGAGAGAGATTGGTAGCTCCATCCCTCTTATAGCTGGCAGTGCTTCTCTCATTTGATTGTTAGCAGTGCTGATACTTCACTTTTCAGCATTCTCCCAAGGATTTTTCAAAACTGTGGGGCATTCTTGAACTAAATTTGGAAATTTGGCCAAAGCTTGCTGAATTGAAACGAGGTCCTCAGAATGTTTTCTACTTGGTGTTTTTGCTTTTTAAAGCCATACTGTGCAATCTGGAGCATTCTGTAACTGGTTTTTATCTTGATGATTTTTGTGAATTTGTCTGATCGGCCCAATACGCTAGCTTGTGCATGGAGAGAAACCTACTCTTGTAAAGGGCAAGGCAGTTTTTCCTCTAGTAAAGGGCACCTCAATGAGGGACATTTACAATTGTTGTTGATCAAGGGGCACCAGGGAAATGGATAGTGGCATGAAGACAGTTGCTTCTGTGAAGTATAAGAACTGTGTTAGGCTCTTACTATTTATTTTCATGAGATACTGTTCAGCTGAGTAGGGAGAAACTGTGGATAAGGCGCCTTCAAACCATTCAACCCCATGGTCTGAACATCCAAGAAGGAAATGACTAATAACCTTTTGTCTCTGCCTTCTCCTTTTTCCCACAGATATCCCCTTTTTAGTCTGCCTCATTTACCAGTTAATTACTTGTTCTCCCTCTTCCCGCCTTTGATTGTGTTTCCAACTTCTTGTGGTAAAACCGTTGATTTTGTCCTAATTTGTGTTTCCAACTTCTTCTGGTCAAACCAGCCCCTTCCCTCCACCCCCCCCCCCCATCAAGGTTTTAGACAGGATTTTGTAAAAGGGTGTCCAAATTTGCTGGACATTTTAAAGCTGGGTGTCTAAATTGTTCACTTAAAATACAATTACATGTAACTGACAGATAAAACAGGGTGTCCAAATTTCAAACAGGGTGTCCAAAAACCACCCAGACACCCCTCTGGCTAACACTATGCCCCGATTCGTCTCCTTATTCTTTTTGTCTCCTTTTGCCTACTTTCTATCTCTGTTAATGTATTTCCACTTAAGTGCTTCTGTTACACTTGTATACCTGTTTATGTGTGTTGTGTTGTCATTTAGCCTTCGAGAAAGACTCTGCAAGGGTTGAAACGTCAGGCCATTAACTATTTGTTGTATTTTATAAATTAGGCCCTACATGTACTTCATGCATCCTAACAGTTACTACCTTATAGAACAGCCAGCAGTATTTTTTTTTTTAATTAAAAAAGTTGCAGGTAGGATGCTAAAACTTGCAGCTGCTTCTTTCACAGCTTTGTTGATGTTTAAAGCTCGAACAATCATGTTGGCACTTGATCAATATTGAAAGTGGACTTCCGATGTTTTGAACCAGAGGCTGTATGTAACATTGTGTTATTTATAGAACTTCGTGGGTGAAAGCTTTGAGACATTGATGTTGTTAGTTGGAAAATGTGTGAGCCGGGAAAATGTTTCCCTTGGAAATACTGTGACAGGGTGGGGGGAGTTTGGTGGGGAAAGTTGGCAAGCAATGTGTTTGGGCATAATTTTTGGTGCCCTTTTTTGGACTCGTTCACCCACCCTACATCTTCGGTTGTTAATATTTTAAAAAAATAAACAATTAAAAAGGGGCATTTTGGCAAATTTGTTACTTTTATTTTACAGCAAATATGATCACCCTATTTATAAACCCTGGCTGACATCCTTGCAGGGGAGTGGGGTGGAGAGGGGTGGCACCTATAACTACCTTCCTCCATGGTTGATCTAAGCATGCACAGAGCAAGCTCCTTGGGTCATACAAATACATGTAGTACTACTAATACTTTTTTAGATTTACCGAGCGAAAGGTTTTCCAATGCACTCTGAAAAATCGCCCGCTGGTACGTCATTTTCGTTTTTCGCTGCCCAGTTACAAATGTATGAAACTTAGATTTTTCAAGAAATTACGTTAAAATGTCACATTGTCATTGTCACACAATGATGTCCTTTTATTATTGTTCAATTTTGTATTTTGTTTTGCTTTTGTCTTTGTTTTAAAGTTTCATCGAACCACTGCGATCTTGATGAAATAGCGGTATATTAATTGATGCCTATTTTGGTATTGTATATTGTATGTGCATGGCATTATTGTACATTAAAGAGGGGCTTCGAGGTCAAATTGAATGTTGTGACGCACTCATTTTCCAATAGAAAGAGTCCTCATAAAAGTGGAGGAAAAAATTACAAGTCTCAACCTCACCTTAAAATGGTGTAAAATAATCGTTTTATTTGAAACTTTTTTGGAACAAAATTTGACATCATCAGACAACAAAATCAAATGGTTCTGTACATTCCAAAGAGGAATTTCTGCGCCAGTCAAAAGGTCAAATTCAATGTTGCTTCAATTTAATTTCATCAAAATTCAGGAATGAACTGAAAATTCTCTATAAAGAAATGTACAGGCAATTTGAAATTTGACATCTAAGAATGTTTTTGGACTTTTAAGGGGTAACTATTACCTGGGAAATGACTTTTTTTCAGGAGTTTGCAAGGAGGGTTAGCAATTCCAAGTGTGGACAGATCAACCAAATTTCCCTGGGAATTTCCCAGGAAACTCGTCTAGTGTGAAAGGGGCTTAATGACCATGAAAATGTTGAAAACCCAAGAAGGTCCCTGAGGCGTTCACATTGCAATAATTACAAGATGGTCAACACAGCGCACAGGTCTTTGTTGTGGTCACAGGTGATTAGAACCTGAAGCCAAGTGCTGATTACACTACCCTCAGTAGGTGTCAAGTGTAAATCCCTTTTGTCCACATGTCTTGGTGACCTCCCCCTTTTGATAAAAACAACTTTTTTTGACTCTCAGCCAGAAAGAGTCATTATTGTTCAAAACACCACGAGGCTCTGACTCACCTTACCCTTGCAGGAGCCCCTTGGAGCCCCAGGGGTGTGTTTGGTGTTGCAGGCAGGGGGGAGGCTGCTGATATAGGTCTTCTTACAAGATAAACACCAGATTAGAATGATATTCACCCTGGCTGTGTGATGGCTTGCTCCCGATAAGCGCAGTGACTGACAGTCGGACTGTCTGGGGACGGTCACCCACCAGGAGTGTTTTTGTGGTTGGGGTTGAGACGAGAGGAAGAGTATTGTGTACACTGGAGTCAGCGTTGCAGAAAGGTGCTGTAGAAGTTGCCGACTGCTTTTGCTGTGGCTTGGTGTTTTTTCTGCTGTGGCATTTTCATCAGGGTTTGAGTTTAGAATATTAGCCCTAAAGTGAAGCAGGGAGTTCCTAGGCTAGGAGTGTGGCATCAAAGGCTAGCAAGAATTGGCTCAGTGTCAGATGCATGTTGGATGTAAGTTGCCTTTACTCGTGTAACAATGTCTTACTCATCATTCCACCTCCATGATCATACAAACAGACATATCTGTGTTTCAAGTTGTGTTGATATATATTTTTTTGGAAGTCTAAATGGTTGGATATGGATACATTGTATGATTGATGTAAGATCTACAGTACTGGAGGGAAGCAAATTGAACATGGAGGCCTACATAAATTTATGTAGTGTTTAGTATAGGGCAAGGGTTTAAGGCTGCCTACCGTGGAGTACGTACATGTACGTGTACATGTGTCGTGCCGGAGCGGTCAAGCGCACTGGACTCAAGCTCTGGTGTTTCTGACCAGCAGAGTGTCGATTTGAGTTCAGTGTCCTTATGCAAGACACTTACCTGTTATTGTTTCATCCTTCGATAGGAATGTTTTTGTGTTTACAGACGGGGCTTTATGAAACTGGACCCTGATCAGATTTATAGGCTGTAATAATAATAATAATAATAATAATACAATATTTATAGAGCGCCTTATGCGAGGGCCTCAAGGCGCTTCACAGATAAAAACAGAAGCAAAAAAATTAATAAACAGTTAAAAGTAAGCCAAAATACAAGTCACAAGAGACAAGCCATTAAAAACTATAAGTAAAATACTGAAAGCCTAAAAATACAAGTACTAGAAACAAAATTTTAAAGATCTCAGCCAAGAGACAATTAGTTACCAAAAACAACAGTAACAATAGTAAATGTGAGGGGAGAGGTTACCAGCACATACACCCTTGGCCAATGATCTTCAGCATCTGGCCGTTTAAAAAGGTGCTACATACTCAACATTTAAAAGGTCACCGTAATGCTGTGCTTTGTGTAAGTTGCACTTGTTAGACCCTTGCTCCATGGATGAACCAGGTTCATTATATTGTAAAGGGGATCTGTTAGGATTCTAATTGATTGGCTGTGACAGACACTGGACTGTCACTCCACCCAGCAGGTAGGGACACAACAAGCGTGTACTTCCATCACATCCATCCACTTGACGTGTCTACACTGTAGGAGAGTTTAAAGAGCCATTGAGTCTCCTCCTAGGAATCATCTGGGGTATTGTGTGTTTGTAGACGCACGTCTTTGAAACCCTCCTACTGTCATACTCTTGGAAAACATTTTCCAGTTAGTGGAACAACTGTTTGAAACCATCCAACTGCATGGTTGTGTGTGGTCGTAAAATTGCATTGAACTAATTGTGTACACGCGTCTACTATACAATGTACATGTTTGTACATGCATTCACCACATGATAATGATGTCACAGGTTGGCATAGTTAACCACAGTGGATCATATTAAATGGTCAGACAGTAGGAGGGTTGACTGTGTACTCTGTAGATGTATCAACACATGATATCATATTGCAGGCTGGTACAGTTTATCCATCATTCAAAACCATCTTGATGATATTTGAATGGTCAGACAGTAGAAGGGTTGACTGTACTGTGTAGATCACATGAAATCATATTGCAGGCTGGCATAGTTTTCTTTCATTCAAAACCATTCATTCAAAACCATTGGATGTATTTTGAATGGTCAAACAGTAGGAGGGTGGACTGTACTGTGTAATATGCATTTACCGTGTGATATCATATTGTACATGTAGGCTGGCATGGTTTATCCATCATTCAAAACCGTTGGATGGTTTTGAATGGTCAGACAATAGGAGGGTTGACTGTGTACTGTGTATCATCACATGATACAATGCAGGCAGGCACAGTTTATCTATCATTCAAAAACCACAGCGGATGATAGGCTATTGAATGGTCAGACAGTAGGAGGGTTTGAAGCCCCGATTATGACATACGTGTACACGTACTTGTATCAAGTACAAATGTTAGCACTTTGAACACTCTGAAAATGAAATGTATACGCTGATGGTTGGGGCTTTCAGATTATATTTATTGATAAATGATAGCTTGCTGTCACTGAAACATTGATTAGGAGTTGTGTGATTCTTGGGTGTGGGGAATAATGATTATTTTCAATTCAAAAGCTCAGTGATTGTAAATTATTGTCAGAGTCAAGGAATTAGTATTGAAAACTCCATCGCTGTTGCTTGCTGTTTTGATGGCCACAATTGAATTAAGCTGGTATCTGAACAAGCACATCAATCCCTGAGTGAAGAGACATCAACTAGTTTTTTATTGTTTCTGGCTTTGGTTCGTGTTCATATTTGGGTTGATGTGGCTGGCAGCCTAAGGTGACTTTACATGTCTGCAGCTCAAACACGTTGTAGCTAGTGGCGTCCTTTGCAATTCAGCTTCTGGGCTGTGAGTAAGGATGATTTTCCTCCCAAATTAAATTTACCTAGAATGCAGATGTACCCCTATTAGTAAACCTTGCCCTATACGTACATGTACATGCTACTAAACAACAAAGTTATACAAAATTTTTCAGGGGTAGCATCATGTCAATTTATCTTAGGTAGGCCTGATACTTCCTGGAGGCAATTGCCTCCATGCTCCCTGGCCATTGCCTTGGTCCCCCTTGAAATGTTCCATTGGAAATTTTAATTTCTCTCATATTTGGGGCGAACTGCCTGGTATAAAAGTGCACTAGGTCCAACTTCATGAAGCTGTCAAGCACACAAATTTGAAATTGCTTAGCGCAGAAAAACCTTTCTCAGCAAAAATGGGTTACCAGCCAAAATACCATGTGTAATGAATACTGTGTGTGACTGGTTCCCAGCTAATTTCTGCTAAGAAATAGTTACTGAGCACCATTTTCTGCTTATGAAATTGAGCCATAGAGAGTGCAACAGCTGTATTTTTTTTTCTTCAAAAGAACTGTTGGCTGAAGAGAACAACTTGTACACTTGTTATGGCACCATGCTGTGTTAGGAATCTGTTCAAAGGATCAAAGGATTGCGACTGTGTTTTTGGATTTGGCACAGTTACGATGTGACATGGTTTTAACACACTTCTAACAGACTAGCTCTGCGTGATTTGTTTTGATGGCAAGACAATCGTTAGAAGCGAAACAGGACTTTAGTTTGTTCAAAGGGCTGTAGGCAGTTGGAGAAGGGGAGATTCTGGGAATTCAAAACTGTAAGTTTTTGTCTTTGGGCAGTGTATTTGGTGAGCACTGTTTTGAGTATGAAAATTGTGACGTCTTGTACATTTCAGATTGTCTTAGCAGGGATAGTGTGCAAACAAGAAATGTTTTGAAACAAATGACTAGATACATTGATACAATAAACATTGATACCTCACCATGCAATGCCTCAAAACCAATAAAAAATTGACTGGTTTTGTTTTAGGTCAGTGGTGTACTAGTTTCCAGGGAACATAAGTTTCTGTTCTGCAGTGCTGCAAAAGTTGGTAATTTGAAATTCAACTGGTTTTGTGTCGCGACGTAATAACACATAGCCTGGTGATACAACAGGAAACGTCATTGGCTGCAAAAGGGATATTTGATTTCGGGCTGTTGGGATTGGTTTAAAAATAAATAAACAGAACTTGAACTTGGGCTTATATTGCAGGGACGCTGTGTACAGGAACGTGTACGTTGTACTTGAGTTAGTTTTGTTTTGACCATCTCCTGATAATGATCGATGTTTGTTTTGGCAACTGCAGTTAGAAATCAAGGTTGTGTACTTGGCTTGTTTACAGGAAGATGTTTATCTTTGTGAGGTTTAAATGAAGTCTGACATTGGATGTTGCTGAATGGTTATGCAGGCATACTGTATACATTTATTCCGAAATGGTGGTTCATGTATATGTAGGTTGGATGTGAACGATCCCACATGGTCCGCTGATTAGGTATGTACAACCCGTTAAGAATGTTCATAATCTATGTCATGGATATGGGACTTGAAGGTACATAATTTAGTCTGATCCCATTTTGATATAATGAGATTCGGTATGCATCTAATACTATTGCACACAGGGATTATGACAAAGATGGTAGCATGGCTGTAAATGTCAATGTCGTACAATCCCTTTAATATCCAACCGTCATCATTACTCATACTCCACACAGTGTACAAGCTAACTCAGCCAGCCTCCATGATCCTAGCTCCCCCCCCCCCACTCTCAGGGGGGAATGGGGGCAAATCCTACCCCTCAGAGATACCCAAATGCCATGTGGCTAGTGGGGGTACGCATGGGAAGGGAAGGGGCCAATCAGACCCAGTCCAATCAAAGTGATGATGGAGGGATGAAAGTACACATGACATAACTTTGTGGTAATCTGCGTTGTTCCTCTGCAGAGGCTGGGGGATTAAAAATATACGTGTGATTATCCATTATTCCAACAGTCAATTTGGACCCTTCTTGGGATTGAGACATCGTTTTGACAACTCGTCGGTCGCTTAAGTCGGACCTAAAGTCTGTCGTCAGATCTCGGAGAAACTTCTGACGAATTCTGAAAGTGATTTCTGATGGCATAAGTGCCAGTGTTGAGATCAAGCTACAACAAAAAGACAGTCTTAGGAAACTATTTGTTAGGACTGCTATAAAAATCGGTACTGTGAAAGACGCTAGTGCTCAACATTGCTTTGAAGTAGGTGGTACAAATAAAATGTGTTTAACATTTACATGTTGATCATGTGACCAATCTAAACAGAGCTTGTCTGCTCCCTTTCACTTTTCACAGTATCAATCTTTTAAAGCCACTAATGAAATTCCCTTTTTGTATGTTTTTCTTTATTTTCAGAGGAGTCCCAACAAACATTGAAGGCAATGAAGATAACGTGAAGATTCACAGGCAAACCTACGGGCCATCGCTGCTCCCCACCCCCCCTCTTGTCAAAGATGTCACAAACCTCGCAAACACCCTCGGTTCTCAGCCTTCTGTTACAGACTGAGTTCAACATGACGACGCTGGTGCCCCCGGTCACTCAGTCACCGACCAACCCAACGCTGGACTTGCCGTGTGATGGCATCAAATACGACTATGAAATCCCTACGGCCGTCGTGTGTGGAATGTGCTTCATATTCGGCATCGTCTTCACATTTTTTGGTAAGTTTCACCGTGAACTTTGACCTCTACCAGCCACCCTGCTGATAGCATGGACCCCAATTTCATACAGCGGGGCCAATTTCATAGAGCTGCTTCAGCAGAAAATATTGCTCAACAAATTTCTGCTGAGCGCAATTTAGCAGGAAACCAGTCACAAATTGTACATGTGAAATGGTATTTAGGCTGGTAACCTATTTCTGGTAACCCAAATTGTTTTGTGCTCAGCTACTTTTTGTGCTTTTAGAGGCAGCTCTATGAAGTTGGGCCCATGTAGTCAAATGAGGACTGGTTTGGTGGCTTAAACATGTTTATCATCACACTCTTTCACTGACTAGCCAGACTAGTCAGCAGTCTGGTTTACTTGTATGTCCTTTCACTAGTTCGCCAGCTTTTTCACAAGTTTACAGAGAAAAGCTGCCAAAACGTTTTTAAAAAACAAATCTTGTTGATCTTGTTGCAACACATTGTCTTCGTGGTTTCCAGTGGTCCCATAAAAAGTTTCCAGAGAGAAAGCTCAGGAGAGAAGTTACAGTTTTTCAAGACCCCCTCCCTCCCCCACCCCAACCCCCTCAAATTCACACTTGTCAGTATCTACGCCACCATGGTCAAAGCTTTATTCACCATGTACATGTATGTACAAATAAAAAAATCTCAAGGGTGACCAGATCATTTACAGCACACCCTACATGCTACATCAAGGTCAGACTGTCAACAAGTTTATACATGTTTTTCATATTGTTTGTCTGTGGGGTTTCCATAGTTCTGATAAGTTCCAAGGCTACAGAGGGAACTAGATTTCAAGCCATTCTACCTCCCATTGAGTTAGTATTTTTTTTTCCCGCTTTTTTTTTCATCGATTTTTCACCAAGTTTTTACGCTCTTCCCAACATGAAAATGTACAATGTGGGGTAGGTCAATCTTGTTGTGCCTCTTTATTGTTCATCACGTTGCATGGGTTTCTACAGTAACAGAAGTTATAGACCCTGTAACCTGTGACATCACATGTTTACATAAGAGCCACAGAGCCTGGACTTCCTGCAGGCGCGATTTGTACACAGCTCAACTTGGAAGAAAACAGTAAATCTTACATTGTATGGAGATTGCACTGTCTGATTTGTAATCAACTTTTGTTATGGGGGCACATCTCAAAACTTGTTCAGCCTTTATTTTTATGTGGAAATTAGTAATCAAAATGTAAAATTTTCCATATATGACAAATGTAGTATCTTGCCTGCCAGAAAGGCCCTGGATTGCATGGTCATTCTTTTTGTAAGTAAAGGTTACATGGGTTTTATGCAGTACGCAGTGTTCCTTTTATAAGCAAGCGTTCACAACTGCATGTTCGAAATCAACATTTTCAAAGATGTTTCCAAAACTTTATACCCCCTCCTCTCACTGTGTACACATTTAGGTCTGTACACACCGAGACCATAAATTTGTAACATTCCACCTATGGGTAAATCTTACCGGTGTCCGCACTTGGATAATATTTTAGTTCTGTATAGACGATGTGACCTCTGTTTACATTCAAACTGCCCTCTGTTGACAAAACACTGTCCAAGTCATGTTCCGCCGGGCAAGAAGACGCGTGCTCATTGTAAGATTGTGTGTACTTTCACGCTGGCTGTCAAAAACACAAAGGTTTTGCCCGGCGACATGCCCGCGCATCGTGTTGAGGTTTTCGAGTGACGTCAGAGGTCACATCGTCTATACCGCCGCTACAACAACAAGGAGTGTGAACATCACCAGCTTGCATGTTAAAGTTCACTTCCATGTGTCATGTGATCATGGCTGTGCATAGAGCCAGATGCGGTATTTTACTGGCCGGTTTTTCCTGGACGATGCGTCTGCAGTGGACTTTTTGGCTCGGTTAGTTTTACCAGGTTAGTTTACCTCGGGTCAGAAAGTGGCCGGTTAAACAACCCATTGGACTCGTTAACTGAGTTGCCCCACCAAAAAAGTCCAACGCAAACACAGCTTTAGTTTTTCTGTGCCTCTTGTACTGTGTTGTATTACAATCCATCTCATTGCACTGCTGGAGGTGTTAGCCCCGGTGTTTCTGGCAGTGGCTGCCGTGCGCCGCAGCAGCTTGTAAACCCTTATGAGGTGTTACATGAATCGGTCTCATAATTCATAACTTTAAAACCTGTCTAAAATAAGTGTCTCTCTTTGTTCAAGCGCCTTGAGCACCTTATTGGTGGCTACGTGCACTATAAGACTACATTATTATTTCTACAGAAGTTTATACACAAAGAAACAAAATTGACATTGTCAAAGATGTATCTCCTTGCCGAGATCATGGAGGAAGAACTTCCCCCCATGTCTAAAATGTAGGTCAGCTTGTGCCTCTTCAGTTTTTACGCTCAACATTGCACAGGTGTGTCCAATAGTTTTATGTAATAATCCCAGGTAAATCTACTTCATCATTATTGGAGAGCTTCCTTGCTTGGAAGACCCTGAATTGTCACTCTTCCTGTCCAAGGCTGCTCCTGTCTCAGAGGTCGCATTGCCCCCCAGGTATTATCCCATGCTGCCTCCAGGTCTGGGGTCCTGGCTCGTTATCACCTAGGCTCAGCAGGTATCAGAGCAGGTGGACCTGGGGTTTCTTCTGATGAAGGGGGGTCTATTTTTTTCTTCTTTATTTTTCTCAAGAGCTGGTTGATTTGAAAGTCTACACCTGTTATGTTACATGAGCCTGGATACTTAAAGTATTCTGAACTTAAAGGGACGGTATAAGATTACTCTTTGGAAGAGAACATTTATTTCCATCGTTTGGATATAAATGGTCTATGACACATCATACAGCGGAGCTGTGAAATGTTTCAACGGCCAAGGGGTTTTAGGTGTTTTTCTGGTTCACATAGCAAGCACCCTTGGTTACAGGTTACCTCAGGCTCGTGAGCTACAGTGATTAAGTTCACTTATGAGGCATCCTTGGTTTCATTACAAGACTAATATTGATTAATGATAATACTTGAAAACACAAGACCGGGCGGGACTTGTCCGGACATCAGTTTACTGGCCAGGTGATAAAATCTCTGGCCTTGGGCCTGCAGTCCAGTGTAAAATTCAAGCACGGGTTTACTAATCATACTATTTTCAGGGATAGGTTTATGAAATAATGCTGATATATTTAGATATTCGTTCCAGGGGTAGCTGGGAACTTCCAACAAACAATGGTGACCACAGGTACACCACATTGTATCCCTTTCACTAAACACAGGTGTTTTGGGGTTTCATTTTTCTGGGAAAAAAATCCCCCAAACTTTTGATGAAAATACAAATAGTTGGCAAATAATTTAACCATATCCTTGGGGTAAGGGCAGTGTTTATTTTGAAACAAATATCTGGGCCATATTTTATAAACTTGCTTATCATGGACCACTGCTTTAAAAAAACAATCCTTATTTTTGCTCAGGTGGCGACCGCAAGTATGTAAGCACAGTCTTTTATTACAGGCATCGTACACGTTTGGTAATTGGAGCCTAATGTTTGTTTCAAACCTATGTAGTTGTAGATATATACCATAAAACTAACCTGTGAAAATTTCATTTCAAAAGGTGGTAGCGTTTTTGAGATATTGCCGAAAATCTGGAACGGTTATGTCCACTCAGGAAGAATAATCTGCAATTGGTCATATATTTGAACGCATGAGGGCGCTTTCTTCAGGGAATGTCTTGCATCACAATTACAGTTTCATCTTGTTTTAATTGCCTGTTTGTAGTTTTCTTGCATCAATGACGAAATACATCAACATAATAAGAACAAAAATGAAAAAACTCAGTTTGTTTACTTGTTTTTCATCACGTACAAATTGGTCCACATGCGCCCTCACGCGGTCAAAAATACGGCAAATTGGAATACACTATCTGAGAATGTTACTGCAGTAACGCTTCTCAGATTAAAAAATTTTGTGGATAAAAGGTGATAACTTTTTCCATAACTTCTTACCAAGTAAGTTTTTATTAACATTAATTATCAGAGTCATTACCAAACGTGTACGATGCCTTTAAGCAGAGAAACATTGCTTACCACAGGTTACCAAGGAATTCAAATATAAGTGATAACTTGTGGCTAAGCAAGTCATCGTAACAGACGTTATTCAAATTAAACTCGCAAATGGCCTACTGCATGCGTGTTGCCTAAAATGCGCACTGTGCAGTTAACACATAAGACTCCGTCTCCCAAAATAGCACAAGCAAGATATGTTGCGGGGTGATGACAGGTGAATTGGGTAAATACATCTCTGGCTACTGTACTAGCAGGGCCCAATTTTATAGAGCTAACTAAGCAGAAAATATTGCTTAACCATTTGTTGCCTACATGTAGCAGAAACTAGGATACCAGTCACAAGTGACATGGTAGTTTGGCTGGTAACCTTATTCTGGTAAGCATAATTTTGTTTTGCTTAGCTACTTTTTGTGCTTAAGTACAGTAGCTCTATGGAGTGTGGCCCAGGTGGTTAATTTCGTTAATGATGTTTTAATTACAACCTTTGCATGGACCAATTAACAATTTCTTTTCCCTTCGTTATTCTAAAAGCAGACCTGTGATTACTCCGGATATTTTCACGATTGCGTACGTCAATTTGGACATCAATTAGAATTGTTTGTGGGGCTGCTAATTACAGGATTCAAACTGGCTTCTGGGCACGCACAGTGGTCTAGTGGTTAACACATCTTTTATAGAATGAGGGGGTTGTGGGTTTGAATCCCACCTGAGTAGCCCGTTGGTTTTTGGTCCCCCACAGTACTTGGAAAAAACTGCATCACATCAGTGATTAGGGTAAAACAGTTTCTTTTAAATTTGTGATTGAACAAAGAAAAATTGACTAGAGCGGGATTTGCACCTACGGCCTCCGGATTAATGTCTCGGCGCTCTACCAACTGAGCTATCGAGCCCTAATGTTGGCGAGTATAGCGATTAGTCTCTTCAGTGTAATTGTAAAACGTTTTTTAATTATTTTTGGTCGAACAAAGAAAAACTTACTAGAGCAGGATTTGAACCTGTGACCTCCGGATTTATGTCCCGGCGCACTTCCAACTGAGCTATCCAGCCCTTATGTTGGGGATGCGACTTTTTATTTCAAATTTCAAGTAATGAACCACAAGGGAAACTGACTTGGTAAATTTTTAATTAAAATATAATATTTCTTTATCCCCGATGCATTGTCACATCAATTAAAATGATTTCAAGTTGCTGTAACCATGGAGGTAGGAATCTATTCCTACCTCCAATGCTGTAACAAAATGTCTGTATAAAAACAATGTGAGAGATCCCCCCCCAGTAGAAACTCCCCCCCCCCTAATTTGTCAAGCCATCTGGTGGACAAATTCTACTCCTCCACTCCTATACCCCTGCACTCTGTTACATTTTTGAAATTCTTAGGGTGGTCAGTGTGGACAAACCACATGGATTTGTTTCAGGGTCATAATCACTGTAGGTGTTTACTGTTCAAATTGGGATCATGGTCTCTGGGTGCCAGACATAGCTGGACCGTGTTTAGTCATATATTCGGTAATTGATGTTAAAGTGATGATACATGGAATGGGAATACTGTGTAGGCCGTTTACGAATTAGTGGCTACCGCTACAGCTGGATCGCCACCTTTTAACAGGCGTTGAAGCATAGACTGCGCTTATAGCAACACCCTTAGCGACAGCCGCAGCTGCTGCTGCTAATTTGAACACGGCTTATCATGAGGAAATCTTGCTTAGCAATCAGCTACCCACTGTATCAAATTATCACCTCTAAAATGTATTGTAGTGCATTTTGTTTTTGACTGGTACTTCTATAATTAGCTAAGCTCTTACTGTTTTTACACAATGTATACAGGTGCAGATCTCAAATCCAAGTTTTAAAAGTCATGGGCAGGGTTTGCTCTTAAAAAACCTTTTCAGCGACTGGCCCATTTCAATAGTCTGCCAGCCTTTCCACTCGTCCACATCTTTTACGGTTTTCTTTCAACACTCCTTTTGTGTGGCACCTCCATCTTTTATGGTTTTCTTTCAACACTGTCATTTTGTGTGGCACCTCCATCTTTTATGGTTTTCTTTCAAAGCTGTCAATTTGTGTTGCACCTCACATCTTAAATTTACGGTTTTCTTTCAACGCTGTCATTTTGTATGGTACCTGAGTTTGAAACCATAATGAACAATCAGTGCAGGTGCAGGCAGCGGTTTACTATATGGCTTCTGGAAGCAATAAACTAGCCAGCCGGACCACTTTGACATAATTTTGGCTGGTCCTCAGAAGTTATAACTGGCATTTGGTCAGTGGACCACTGTTAAGGGAGAACGCTGATCGGGGATTGCTCCCCCCACCCCATGTTGATGCATCACTCATTTGCTAGCAGAATTGTCAGCAAATTAGCATGCCTTTTACAGTACCTTGGTGTCAAAGGCACTCTGTGTGCTGAGAAAAAATCTGCCTGTAGGTATTTTGACATTCTGCTATCATTTGTACCTTGTTCCTTGTAAAAGAAAAAATCTTCAAATTTTTATGTCAGCTAGTTTTGGAACAGACAGTATACAGGCGTGATCCTTCAGTTTTAAAAATGTGCATGCTTGCCTCGGTCATTGCCTTGGTGTACCCTTGAAATGCTCTGGTGAATTAAGATTTCTCTCATAGCTGAGTGCCCCTTCGCCAAGAAAAATTAAACCTTGCCCCCACAAGGTTGGTTATGGAAGCTAGATTTGGAACAGGCCATATTTACAGCCATGATACTTCACGGAGGCAGTTGAAATAATTTGCCTGCATGCCCCCTGGTCATTTCCTTGGTGCCTCTTGAAACGTTCTAATTGAATTGACTGATTTCCCTCATAGGCCGGTTTGCCAAGGAAAATCTTCTTTGCCCTAAACAAGATTAAAGGAGCATGCAGGCGGTTGAAACAATTTGCCTGCATGCCCCTAGTCATTGCCTAACTCTCTTGAAATGTTTGCCTTCATGCCCCTAGTCATTCCCTGACTCTCTTGAAATGTTTGCCATGACCCTAGTCATTGCCTAACTCTCTTGAAATGTTTGCCTTCATGCCCCTAGTCATTGCCTAACTCTCTTGAAATGTTTGCCATGACCCTAGTCATTCCCTGACTCTCTTGAAATGTTTGCCTGCATGCCCCTAGTCATTGCCTAACTCTCTTGAAATGTTTGCCTTCATGCCCCTAGTCATTGCCTAACTCTCTTGAAATGTTTGCCTTCATGCCCCTAGTCATTGCCTAACTCTCTTGAAATGTTTGCCTTCATGCCCCTAGTCATTGCCTAACTCTCTTGAAATGTTTGCCATGACCCTAGTCATTCCCTGACTCTCTTGAAATGTTTGCCTTCATGCCCCTAGTCATTCCCTGACTCTCTTGAAATGTTTGCCTTCATGCCCCTAGTCATTGCCTAACTCTCTTGAAATGTTTGCCTTCATGCCCCTAGTCATTGCCTAACTCTCTTGAAATGTTTGCCTTCATGCCCCTAGTCATTGCCTAACTCTCTTGAAATGTTTGCCTTCATGCCCCTAGTCATTCCCTGACTCTCTTGAAATGTTTGCCTTCATGCCCCTAGTCATTGCCTAACTCTCTTGAAATGTTTGCCTTCATGCCCCTAGTCATTCCCTGACTCTCTTGAAATGTTTGCCTTCATGCCCCTAGTCATTCCCTGACTCTCTTGAAATGTTTGCCATGACCCTAGTCATTGCCTAACTCTCTTGAAATGTTTGCCTTCATGCCCCTAGTCATTGCCTAACTCTCTTGAAATGTTTGCCTTCATGCCCCTAGTCATTCCCTGACTCTCTTGAAATGTTTGCCTTCATGCCCCTAGTCATTCCCTGACTCTCTTGAAATGTTTGCCTTCATGCCCCTAGTCATTCCCTGACTCTCTTGAAATGTTTGCCTTCATGCCCCTAGTCATTGCCTAACTCTCTTGAAATGTTTGCCATGACCCTAGTCATTCCCTAACTCTCTTGAAATGTTTGCCTTCATGCCCCTAGTCATTGCCTAACTCTCTTGAAATGTTTGCCTTCATGCCCCTAGTCATTCCCTAACTCTCTTGAAATGTTTGCCTTCATGCCCCTAGTCATTCCCTAACTCTCTTGAAATGTTCAAGTAGAGAGCTTACTAATTTCCCTCATGAGTGGGTGGCCTTTGCCAAGGAAAAAAACTACCTTGCCATCTCACAAGGTTGAAGTAGCATGCCTTGATTTGTAATGAATGTGTACACCTCAGGCATCTATGAAACAATTTGTTTGCGAATTCAGGCCAGCCGAGCAGAAAATTTGTCACAGGTTGATCTTGTAGATATATTTTTTACGTGAATGTTCACTGAGTGAGAGAGCACATGATGAGGGTCATCAGATGATGTGACACTCTCGACAAGACGTACGTAGTCAGAAGAACGTTCAATCTGTTTTCCAATTAAATGTGATGGCAATTGTTCGCTCGCCGTGAAATCGACACGAATCTGCAGTGAGCATTCCCAGAGCGGGTGGGGGTGTACCATGGGAAAAGAAAGGTCACCCATGGAACTAAAAAAAGTACACCGTGGAGTTCAGAATTGATCAGTTCTGTGGAATAAGGGGGTTGGTGTTGATGTCGGGCTTTGTTAGCTTGGTTGGGGGTCAGGTGGGGGGGGGGTCTACTACTACTAGGGGAATCGTGATGCAATGCTGTGTCATTTTTACTGAGAATAATGCGTCACGTTTCTTCAGATGGCCGTGGGGGGGGTATTTTTTATTTCTACAGAAAAATGCTGTATGGTTTCAGATGTACCACTTAGACAGGTTGTCAGTTTTCTTCCTGGTTTGTGGGGTCACCGAAAGTACGATGTAAAAGGTGATATCATTGTTTGTGCACTTTTGCGTTAGTCTGCCTGCAGAGTGTGGGTTCAAATCCTGGTCAGGAGACGCATGTTCAACCCAAGATGTGGACCCTAGACCTTTAAAGTTGTTATCACTAATTGGGGTAGACAGTTCTTCTTTGGTGAAATGTCTTGTCATGCTTTTTTTGCTGAACAGTTTGGTGCGTCAAACTCTTCTTTATATGGGTCTATAATTCCATCTTTGAAGGGGGCGAGGTCATTTGTAAATGGTGTTTGAAGCTTTGCATGGTGTGGACAAATAAGGAGTAACTATAAATAAATAAACAGTAAACTTCACGGGTATAACCATGTGTGAAATCTTCTTTGGAGGAGTGTTGGCTCTGAAAAGAGCCGGTGTGGTCTCGACATTTCGAACAGCATACTCTGCTTAATTTAATTGTATTTGTTTAGCAAATGGCAAGTCGCCTTCCATCCGAAAGTCTTAAAGTCTGAAAGTCTTAAAGTTGAGTACCAAAGCCAAGACCAGGGGACACAAAGGCCATGGTGTAATGCCTGGCCTTCCGCTGACCAACTTTACATGCAGCTATTTTTCCTTCTAATGAAGAGAAATCCGTCAACACATGTCGGCAATCAGAAATCCCATTGTTCAGAGCTCAACATATATGCAGGCAGGTCAGGGGTTAGCATTTGATAATTAAAGTTCTAGGGAAGGTACTATGCGACAAAATGGCGCATTCAAGCTCATTATATCATATTTCACCCCCCCCCCCCCCCCCGCACAGAACAATTATAGCTTGTTAAAGGCTAGAGAAGTAACTTTCAGCAGGTCAGAGGTTAGAGTTTTATAAAATCAAATTCCAGAGAAGGTGAGCACCTTTAAGCTTAGATCACACTCCCCCCAACAAACCCAAACCAAATCACACAATTGCAACTATCAACAAATTACAAAAGGAACAAGCAGAGTTTGATTTCTATCAGTCCGGAAATTTTGGGAGAGAAGTAAAGCCGAGAAGGGGTCAATAAAAGTTTTAAACTCTGGCCCTCGGCCAACAGCCTTTGACAGCAAGTGAAAGGGCTAGAGAACTAACAAATTCAAAAATAAACCCCTCATGAGTATAATCAGTGAAAAACAAAATCTGCAGCTTAATAAATTAGTGTCTGGAAAGCCACAAGGATGTGGAGCATGCTCAGCAAAGATTGCAGCAACTTTTTTTTCTCTCTCTCTCTCTCCGTTTCTTGATGGGCTCAGAAATTGAGGCGTTGATTGAGGATGGGAACCTTTATTAATCCAGCCACTCCGTGAACTTCCTGTCAACCCGGGCTGCTTAATTGGGGAACGCCACTGGTGAGAACGACCACCAATTAAGAGTCGTGAAGCTCGGGTGTGAACCCGCGGGTCTGAGGCAAGGCGATAAGTAAGAAGTTAAAATAAAAAAATGTGTGTGAAGGAAAGGAAGTCGAAGACAACTTGATGAGACTGATGATGAGTTGTCTGTTTTGATTTAGCCGAGGAATCCACGATAAGGATCGCTTTTGACACCTTGTGTGAACATTTCAGTTGAGGGGAAATTTAGGCGGAGTTTAGGATGAACTTGGACTTGTCTCTTTGGGGGATGAAGCACTGCTGACAATGTGTGGGTTCGAATCCTAGTCATGACACTTGTGCCCTTGAGCAAGGCATCTTACCATAATGCTTCGAAAAAAGTTGGGAGGTATTGCATTCTGCTCTACCAGCCAGGCTCCTAGTGGATGATACCCATGCCTACATCCTTACGGACTGTGAAGGGGGTAACCCTGTTTCAGCCCCAGGAGTAGGTGGCAATGTGCCCCTGGTGGCAGTTGAATTGGGTCGATAGCCCAAATCAGTTAAGTGTAGCCCTCACCTTGAAGTGGTCGTCCGTCCGGCCTTGTGATGTTAGGCGATCTCTCATAAAAAACAAATAATAAAAATAATTTTAAAAACATGTGCACATGCTGCATGTAATATTATTGCAAAGGTTTCAATTTTAATTTATTTAGAGGGTTACTCTTTTAAGGTTGCTTTTTGTGTTATTTTCATCCCTATGAAAGACCTTGCCCTGTAAACACCCTCATGTCGTCCTTGTTTGTTTTTCTGTCCTCTTAGCACGAGGCAAGTCCACTGAGGTCTTTACCATCCACAATGTACATGTCCTTAAGGTCAAACTATGATCAGATTATTTTTCCACAACAGACACCCTACCATCTTCCCAGTGGGGTGTCTTGTTCTCATCTCAGTTAGAGGGCTTAGGCAAGTCTAAGGTAAAGTCCATCCTTGTTTGGCTTTTGACCTTAACGCTCATTATTTCCCCCACAGAGAAAACCCATCAACCCAGCGCCGCATCTTGGCCCCAACAGTCCGAGGGCTGAAGTAAGTCTGGTAAAGTCCATTCACCCTGTAAGGCCTTTGACCATCTCAAGCAAAGACCAATCTTAAAAAGTACGGAAAGTTCATCCCCATCTCCACTGGTCCTCAGCGCCGCATCCCAACCTTGCCCCAGCGCCATGTCTGGCCTTCTTCTCATTCCTGCATCCCGGTGTTTGTCACGAATCCTCTTACACTCAGAGCCACATCTTGGGCCAACTCTCAGGACAACCTTCTGTTTTGCTGGCATCATCAGCATCTGAGGAACAGATGTTCTGCTCGTCCGTTTGTTTTTTTGTCTCCATCCATCATCACCATCTTTAGATTCTATTTGGTATCACACACTCTCAAGTATTTCATCTGGCATACTTCCATCTTTGATGAAACTATTCATGGGCCTTTTCCAAACCTAGAACTTTGGCTCTGGCTCCCGCTTGGGTTCCGGCTCCTTGCATGGTGCTTCAACAACAGATGGAGCCCGAAGCCAGAGCCTGAGCCAAAGTTTGAACAAAAAATCCCCTAGGGTGTATGTTTGTCTTGTTCCTTGTGGCAATAGCAACTCTGAATACTGACTCCCTTTACGAATGTATATCTGAAAGTGAAAAGGGGGCAGACTAATTTTCCCTGCCAGCCTCATTTTGGTTACCCTGACTGTGAATGGGAAAAAAAAACCAAGGTGGCTGCCCTTGATAGAAGTCTTGTGGTCTCTGTCCAGCAAGGTTGAATTTCAACACACAAACTTGTATTCAATTATAGGCAGTCGAAATAGAAGCTTCGTTTGTTGTGATAAGCCCACTTTGGAATAGCTGTTGTCAGTCCCTCTGTTTTAATGAAGTGATAGGCACAAGCCAAGAATCCTTCAACTGAATTATAAACTGCTTACAATCATGGTTGGAAAGGTTTTACCCGAGACCGACCCCAACCAGTCAAATCCTGCTTTCTAAGAACCTCTCTGTGACCCTTGAGTCATAGTCCTCCCCCCATGGTACCCATATTTGCTCCAGCGATTCACCCGGCACAAACAAACCTCAAAACCTATAAGGACTTGGGTCATACCCCCAATTTGACCCCCTCCCTCCGTACTCCAATCTTATTACCTTATGTTGTCTAGTGATTCACCCCTCCTACATGTACACAAACCACAAAGGGGGTGGGGAGGGGGTAAAGTCATCCCCACCCCCAGTCCAAGGGTTTGTGGTTTTTCTCAGAGTTGTCAATCTGGTTAGTTATGCCATGAACAATGTTGATCAGGTGTACTCTCAGACTATGCATGATTCTACACCAGTCACCGTTAGTCACTTTCTTAAAGGGATAATGCAAGATTAGGTGTAAGAATATGTTCGTCCCAACCCACTTTTCAAGAATATTTCAGAGAAAAGAAACTTAGAAATTAATTTTTTGTGGACAAGAAGTGCTAAGAGATTTAATAACAGATGTAGTAGGTGTATCGGGGATTGGATGCATATGAGTGCCTTGTCGCAAAATATAATTACGAGGTGAAATGGAAAAGCCAGATCTCACCGAGTGATTATATTCTGCGAAAATGCACAAAAGAAATGCATTCAAAAACTTGTTTTTGTTATAAGTCTTTTAACAAAGACTACTATTAGTACATGTATGTGCTAGCTGTGTGATAAAGATTTTGTTGTGTGGTTGTACTTGAGCTCACAGTTAGAGTGTAGAGTTTTAGATAAAGCTGTCTAAAATAAGTGTCTAGAGTCGCTGTACAATTTGAAAAGCGGTTCGTTCAAACCTATACACTAGCAAATGTGAAATGTTTGTACTTTTTGGGAAAACCCCCCAACATTGTTAAACTGTTGACTCGCGTAATCGATTGGTCAGTGGTGCAAAGTTACTGGACTCTGGCCAGTGGTCAACTTGGTGTTTCCAGCCCTGATGTAAACGTTTTATGTGACATTTTTTAACTTGAACATTTTTATGAGCCATCTACGTACATGTACTAGTAGTAAGGTTTGCGGTAACACCATGCACAAGAATCTCTCTCTACAAGTAGTGGTTCTGAAAAAACCTGTGGTATAATAACACAACGTTACGATCAGTATGCTCTGATCGTCTTCAAGATTGTACTTCCACCATGCAAAGTATGAAGTCCTACTTTTAAGAGCATTTTTGGTCCGGCCTGCATTACTGAATTTGGAACCTCAGTCATGCACAACCTAGAGATTCTGAAAGGTCTGGGGCAGGCCTAGAAGGCATGTTCATGTGTTACAAACATCCTCGTCTATATGTAGACCATGTGAACACTTACTCATCAATCATCAAGTCTTACCCACTCCACCTGGACTTTTGAAATTACTCTGTCATCAACCCCATCAGATCACCCTGGACAGGCTTTACACATGTACAGGTGTTGCCTCCCAAATGTCAAATTATAGACCCAGCTCAAACAAACATCATTACTTCTCAACCTTTTGAAGGTCCATTCAGAGCAAACCTCAAAAAAAAAAAAACCTGGGTTCAATTTTATGGAGCTACTTAAAGGGTCTGTATACATTTGGTAATGAATCTGAAAATTAATGGCAATAAAAAGTTACTTGGTAAGAACTACAGCAGCTTTTGACAGTATAATGCATTTTGAGATACATTGTACTTTTCACTTCGAAGTACTGCGGTTATGGAAAAAGATATCACTTTTTATCCCCAAAAACTTTGAATCTAAGAAGCGTTACTGCTGTAACGTTTCTCAGATAGTGTTTTCCAATTTATTCTTCCTGCGTGGACATAACCGCTCCAGATTTTCAGCAATATCTCAAAAATGCTACCACCTTTTGATATTGAATTTTCACAGGTTTATTTAGTTTTATGGTATATCTATAACTATATAGGATTGAAACAGTGGGTTCCAATTACCAAACGTATACAATCCCTTTAAGCAGAAATTATAGCTGAAATATGTTCTGCTATTAGAACAAACCAGCAGGATACCAGTCACTGGTGGT
The DNA here is from genome assembly GCA_021014325.1 of Plazaster borealis. Lineage (NCBI taxonomy): Eukaryota > Metazoa > Echinodermata > Asteroidea > Forcipulatida > Labidiasteridae > Plazaster > Plazaster borealis. Next base: position 9,183,261 of record CM037467.1, read on the forward strand.
ACATGGTGTTTTGGCTGGTAACTTTATTCTGGTAAGCATTTATGTGTTGTGCTAAGCTGTACTTTTTGCGCTTAAGCAAATGAAATTGGGCCCAGGCACTGAATTCATTTGCTAAGCACAAAACAATTTTGCTCATAAGAAAAGGTTTACCAGTCAAAACACCATTGGCATTGCACTTGTAGTTGTACTGTTTGTAACCGGTTCTCAACTTGGAAATTTGTTAAGCAGTAATTTTCTACTTAAGCAGCTGTATGAAATTGTGCTCTGCTGAACCACTTCACGTCGGTATTTAAAAAAAAGTCTGTGCCAAACCTCTGCCTTATTTTTCAGCACTTTTTGGAGCTTCTTGACTCTTGAGTAATCGTTTTCCTTTGAAAATATCATTTCCACAATAAAGCCTTGACTTGAGAAATTAAAGAGAAGACAACAAAGGTTCTTATAATTAGCTGCGGAATTTACTGTTGTCGTATGAGAAAATTCAATAGGCACTCACCATGATTCGCAGAACCTCGGCCTTAAGCCACGGCCTAAAACCTGCCATGGTATGCTGGAATCTCAGAACGCTCGGACTTACCTCCCATTGAGCCGAATTTAATAATGAACATTGGTGGCAGCCTGTCCATTCTTGTATGCCACATTTGTATAACAACGGTACAAAGGTCTGGCATCGGGGGTTACACAATATCCCCTGGAAAGGGATTTTACAAGGCAAGTTTTCCAGAACCTGTTTTCGCTCTTTGTATCTGGGTGAAACGAAGCGCATCACGGTAGGTGCCTGCCGGTGCACGCTTCCCAATTGAAAGTCTGGTTGGTTAAAAATGTAGGCCATCCAGCTGTCAGCAAAAATTGAGGAAAATCCGAAGTTGCACCGGGCATTAAACAAAAGTCAATTGTAAGTCTTTTCAAAAACTGTTTTCGCGGATAAACACGTCATCCGATATGAAGTGGTTAAGCAGTATTTTTTGCTTAATTAGCTGTATGAAATTGTGCCCTTCTTAAAGAGGAACTGAATAAGATTGACCTTCATATGTCCTTGGCTGCTACCATCTACTACATGTATGTCATGTACCCTGTGTGCCGTAGCAATTTAATACTGTTTCTCACCATACTAAAAAGGTACCAGACTATTTTGTCCTTCCGGCCTCACTTTGGTTACATGGATTTGAAATGTGTGGAGTAGCAATAATGAATACTGTTTCTCATGATATCCAGCCTCACTTTGATTTCATTGATTTGAATGGTAGATAAACCAAGATGTCCACACCAAGATAAAAGTCTAATCACCCAACCCCTTTAATAATATTTCTATTGCCCAGTACATGTACGTAGGTACCTGCCGAATTGACGTAAATTGTTCGTCAGCATTCATGACTCGGACTTGACATTTGCAGCTGCCGGAAGTCCCCAGACAGTTCAAAAGCAACATTTGTCAAAACCTTGGAAAAATATCGTAACAAAATTGAGGAAAGTTGAGAGTCTAAAAAAGTGAAGTGACATTTTAAGTACACCGTTTGCATGCACAGTTTTCAAGAAAATTTGTTTAGGGCAAAATAAGGATTTTTTTCTGGTAACATATCGTCACCGACACCACGAACTGACACCATGTGTACAAATTTTTTTTTTTTTTTTTTTTTTTTTTGTTTGTGTTTTTGTTATGTGTGGCCTACAATTATTAAGTTTCGCGCGCGCTTCAGCTTTTTTACTTTTAATTACGATTTACTTTATATGAGGCTAGCAACCGAAACTTCGTTTTTCACTTTCCACTGTAACTGACACACAATTTTTATTCTTGCAATTGCACACACGCGCGCACACACCTCAAAGATGGGTAGGTAGATAGAGTACGTTATTTCCCCCAAGAGTTTTTATTTTATTTTTATTTTTTTGTATGGATTTGATGCATTTAATCTAACATGGTATACACTGTTATTTGCTCGCTCTAAACATTTGTACTTGTTGTACTAGATTTTGATTTTGACAATTTTGAGTGAATAGTTGTTCAAAGAATAAAAAGTCCTACCTTTTTAACCTGAGAGTGATTCGTTTTCTAGAACTTCTCTTGACCCTGGTTCAATTTCATGAAATTGTTTATTAGAATGCTGTTATACTATTGACTAAAACAAAAATTAGCATGGGACCAGCCACAGACAATATACATTACATGGTATATAGTTGGTAACCTGTTTCTGCTAAACAAGATTTTTTCAGCGCTTAGCGAATTAGCCTAGGTTCCCAGACAGACACATTTAAAAATTCTGGAAGATCTTTGTGGTTTGTGCTGGAATTCTTGCAGAATTTGTCATCGGGGTCATAACAGTTTCAGTCTGGTGGGAGTGTTTAAATCTTCTTTATCAAAATAAGCTTCATCAATCGCCGTTGAAACCGTGTTTACAAAGATCCTTCCCTTCAGCCTCTCACAGGATCTCTGTTTTGATTATTTTAGAAATGTCATCATTTATCAAATGTTGAGTTGATAAATGAGGGATGCTTTCAAACGAAAGACAAGAAAGAAATTGTCAACAGATTCTGTGGTTTTTCCTCTTAAGAGTTGTTTAGAGAAGTACTGCATGGATTTTTTTAGTCTCCCTATGAACAAAGAAATTTAGCAAGATCGTTGCAACGGCTTTCCTCAAGAAGATTCAAGGCCTATTTAAAGTCGTCTTGTAATCATATCATCGCCTACTTTTGCAATTAGTATTTTGGAGTAAAATCACTGTTGTGCCACTTTGTTTGCCATGTACTACGTGTTTTCAAGCATTTAAAACAGGCATGTGATTTGTCGGGATCTTTCCTGATTACAGGATTTTTCATTGACCTTCCATGGCCGTCAGAATTTCTTAAAGAGGCGAACTCAACATCACAGAGAATAAAAGCGCTGCTACTATTCTTGCCAAGTTGTAAAAGGACATTTAAATGTTTTTTGGTTAAATGGTTAAATGTCGTCCATTTTGTACATCAAAATCAAGCTTTTACTCTGTTGACGCTTTGGAGCCATTAGGTCGTGCAGTCCTGGTTTGTTTTTATCTTGGCCTCTGTAATCTTCCCCATATCCATTGAGAAAATCTTATTTTGGTGCTGATTTTGTATCATATCCATTGAGAAAATCTTATTTTGGTGCTGATTTTGTAACGGTTTCATTTCTTCTCTCTCGTTACAGGTTATAGATGCTTTAAAGCCATCATGTTCCTCGTTGGTTTCATCTTGGCCTCCATCATCATCTTCCTCGTCTGTATAGAAGAGAGCTCCCTCTCCATCGGGGCTAACGTGGGCATCTCCATTGGTGTGGGCGTGGTCTGCGGCCTGGCCACCATGCTCTTCACTCTCTTCGGTCTCTTCATGTCCGGCTTCCACATGGGGATCTTCCTCTCGGCGGCCGTCCTGGTTGCCATCGAGCACTTCTACCACCCGGACATCATCTGGATCCCGCTTGGGATCACGTTCGGGATCGGGATCGTCTGCGGACTGCTCACAGTGAAGTGGCAGCGGCATCTCTACATCCTGGCCACGAGCGTCATAGGGGGCGCCATTGTCACGACGTGCGCTGACTATTTCCTGGAGTTGTTTCGGATGGTGCAGTACGTCTACGACCGGTTCCTTGTGAAAGAATCGCTAGAACTGTGTTGGTACAGCTGGCTGATTCTGGGAACGTGGCCGGTCATTACTACACTAGGGATTATCATTCAGTATAAAGTTACATCCAGAGGGTTTAACCACAAAGATGGTAAGTGGTTTAATATCTCCATTAACTGTTCAGACACAGCATCAGTAATCCCTAGTTACCTCAAGAGGGTTCAATTACAAACATTGTAATCTGTTCAAACTCTCAGTTGAAAGTTGATAAACCATAGTTACCTCCACCAGGGTCAACCACAAGGAGGACTAGCAGTGTAGTTATGTAATTTTTAGTAAGCATATATGTATTTACCTCCTCTGCGTCAAGCGCAAACATTGTACTGTGTTAAATTTGTTCATGTAAAGCTGGTAAACCTGGTAAATTTTAGTTACCTGTGGAGGGTTCAACCACAAATATTGTAATCTGTTCAATTTCTTAGTTTTAAAGTACATTTACCTGCTCTTGGTCAACCACAAACATTGTACTTGATCTTTTAATTTTGTTAAGTAAAGGTGGATAACATAGTTACACCAGGCCTAGAATTACACGGAGGCCATGGAAGCCATGGCCTCTGTTGCCCCTGGTCTTGGCCTTGGTGCCCCTTTTCCAATGGATGTGTCCTTTGCAAAATGAAAATGGCCTTGCCCTTTCAAAGGTGAAATTCCAGGCCTGTTATACCTCTATAAGGTTCAACCAAATACATTGTAATCTTTCGAATTTCTCAGTCAAAATCTAGTAAGCCCTAGTTACCTCTAGACAGTTCAACCACAAACATTGTAATTTGTTCAATGTCTAAGTTAAAATCTAGTAAACCCTAGTTACCTCCAGAGGGTTTAACCACAAATATGGTCAGCAGTGATTTCTCTTCAATGTCTCAGTTAACATTTTAAACAAAAATTTTTGTTCCATTTGTTTCCTAGGTCATAAAAAGATCAAATCACATCATGTAGAGCTACACAAGCTTAAAAAAAAGAAGCCGCCTAAAGACCGGGACGAAGTACGACTACAAAAATATCAAAACCTTTACCGGGTACGGAGGTGCAATGGGGATGTCGTAGCAGTGGTAAGAAAACTGTTTTGCTATTTTTGTTTTGTTCCGGTATGGTGTCTCGTGTTTAACTGAAATCTAGTTGGCCAAAAAAGGATTTATTCAGGGGGGGGGGGGGTATTAGGTAAATAGGGTTGTGATTGGATTTGTGAAAAACCCAGATGCAGCATTGTACTTTATGACTCTTCTACTCTTGGAAACATTTTCCAGCGAGTTGACAACCAGTCAAAACCATTCAACTGTATGGGTCGTGTATGGTGGCACAACTGTGCACAAAAATAACTTTGCACATACTGTGTAAAGTATGCATTCATTACATCATATTGTAGGCTGGCATAGTTTATCTATCATTCAAAACCACAGTGGATGAGATTGAATGGTCAGACAGTAGGAGGGTTGACTGTGTGATGTGTGCATTAACCACATGATATTATATTGCAGGCTGGCATAGTTTATCATGGAAAAACCACAGTGGATGATATTAAGTGGTCAGACAGTAGGAAGGTTGACTGTGTACTGTGCGCATTCACCACATGATGTCATATTGCAGGCTGGCACAGCTTATCTATCATTCAAAACCTTGGATGATATTGACTGGTCATACAGTAAGAGAGACTTAAAGGAAAGGCCATTTTAATAATAATAATAATAATCAAGTCTTATATAGCGCAGGTATCTAGGACAGGTTTTTGAATTGTTTGAAATTATGAGACCAAATTTATGTAGCACCTTATAAAACTTACCTTATAAGGGTTTATAAGGTGCTACGGCGCATTCAGCAGCCACCTGCAAAACACACCGGGGCAAACCCCTTCTCTTAGCGATAAGTGTAACTGGGTCCTTTTACGTGCATTACACAACACACCGGAACTACATGTACAGCTTTACGTCCCAGCCGAAGGACGAAGCAATAATGGTTAAGTGTCTTGCTTAAGGACACAAGTGTCACGACCGGGATTCGAACCCACACTCTGCTGATCCGAAACACCAGAGCTTGAGTCCGACGCTCTTAACCGCTCGGCCACGACACGCCATTTTACATATAAGGGGCTCCTCAGTAATTAATGTAAGTCAAGATGGAAATATTAAGCCAAGTGCAGGCCTGAATACCTACATGTAGCACAATACACTTTACATTTGAACTTCAATACGTCAACCAGTCAGTGTTTTCAGTTCTCTCGCCCGCGGGGCAAATGGCACTTAATTGGGCTGTGTAGTCACTTCTGTAGGAAATAGATGACTGCTATTTCCCTCCAATCCTGTCAGCATTTATCTGCAATTAGGGACTTCACTTGGACTGGTTAGTCATTTTTGAAGAAAAAAAAAATCATCTAGATTAAAGTATAGCATTGGTTAATGATTGCAGGTTCTCTTGTTTGTGCTGTGCGTGCACGTTTTGTACATGCTTTGAGTCAAGATAAGGTACACAGGGTTTGCCCTTAACTTGTTCAGTGACTGGCCAGCAGGATCAGTCAGCTTTTCATTTCACTGGTCAGTCAGCTTTTTTACTGGTCCATATTTCATATTTTAGGGATGCTTTTCAACACTAAACTAGCCAGAGGAACCACTTGGAGTATTATTTTGACTGGTCCTCAGGTGTTTTAACTGGCACCTGGCCAGCGGACCACTGTTGAGGGAGAAAGCTGGCACATCCCTTGAAATGTTGGCAAAACTGCTGTTTCTTGTTCTCTTTAATACTTTCCTTGAATGAAGATAATGGTGCCACATCATTGATGTTTGCAAAATTGCTGCTGTTGACGTGATTACTTTCTTTGAATCAAGATATGGCACATCACTTGAAATGTTGGCAAAATGGCTGTTTCTTGCTCTCTTTGGTTGAAGATGTTACCACATAAGTGCTCCCAGCCAATGTGCCGCTATTGGTGTATGCTTACTCTCTTTGAATCAAGATGAGGTATAGCATCAGCAAAAACTGCCAAAGCTATGCTTTCCCCTGTGAGTCTTGATGCATTGCAAAGTCTACAACGCCTTCCTAAAATATTTGTAGAAAACTTTGTTTTAATTTTTTGTTTTAAGGTCCTACAATTTGAAGTGACCTTTCACCATTTGAAGGATTCCCCCCTTAAACCGAAGTATCTCTGTAGTTATATTTCCTTTTTAAAAGGGTGACAAATACACTCAAATTACCCCCTCCCCCCACCTCCCCTTCCCAATAGTTTGCTTCAACCCTGAAAGCTGCAGGAAAAAGAGCGTTTCCAACCTTGTAACATTTGGCCACAGGAAAAAACAAACAAATTAAATGATCCATCTTGGTTTTTGAAATGCTAGTCATCAATGAATCTCACTTTGTTAAAGGTGCTATCACTTCAAAGGTATAGTCATACTTTGGGAATGACCCCCCCCCCCCAAAAAAAAAATAAAAATAAAAAAAAATAAAGAGAAAGAGATTTTGTGATTTCTATCAAAAAGCTTACTTGTTATAAAGATGCTAATGGTAGTAGTAAGGTGTTATTTCGTCTGAAATGCCCCCCGTTGATTAGAAATCAACAACATTTGAATCTAAGAAAAGATTCATGCATGAATCAATTCTCAGATTTGTGAGAGTTGGTGTCAGTTCGCGAATGCAAAAATAAGTCTGCAAAGGGCCTGATTTGTGTTGGCAGTGGTTTATATGAGCTCGCTAGCAAGAACACTATAATATATTGTTCACCTGTTTGGAATAATTAACATTGCAATTGGCCAGAGATGCCGTAGGTAACCGCTGTCACCTCAGCGTGGATGGATTTGGCGTTGTTTTTGTGAAATTACCTTGACAGTTTTGGCTGTTTTCTCAACAAGTAGTCAGCTGAAACTTTCACTGGTGACTTCTATTGTATCTTTCTTGATAATTTTGCCACTAATCAGTATTATGTTGACGAACACCAAATGACGAGCCTACCTTTAAGCTACATAATAGAGATACTAAATTGATTACAGGCTGACTAGGTAGAGACATATGTAGGAGGAGTGCCTTGGTTTTATCAGGAATTAACCTCCTCATCAGGCGCCCTACATGTCCCCCTTCATTCCTCCTCGTTCTACCTCACCGCTTAACAGTTCATGAGCAAATCTCACTTCCCGACACAACAAGTTGTCTGAGTTTCGAGTACGTAGCAACGGCATTGCCTAGCAACGATAACGATCAGAGGAGAGAGGCTTTGGCTGGGTCGGGTTGATACGAATCAACAGTCATCGAAAAATAACTTGGGTTTCGTTGTAAACATGTTGGCCCTGATGAAACGGCTGGGAGCAGTTGAAACAGAAAAGATTAGTCAGTTGCCTTGTAAGTCAACATGCTTAGCAAAAATAGAAGGGTACCAGCCAGCCACAATATATGATACTGCCTTCTTTTGACTGGTAGCCTATTTTGTTTTATACTAGGCTAAGCACACCTTTTTCGTGCTTAACAATTTCAAAGAACCAAGTCACAATGGATGATCCTTTATAGCATGATGCAGCCTTGAAATTTTGGCTGAAACAATTATTCGCAGACCTCTTTAGTGCTTGAACAATAACTCCATGGGAACCAGCTTAATGCAATACATTCTTAACATTTTGGCTGGTAACCAAGGTCTACTGTTTAAGGAACCAAGTCACAGTACTGAGTGTGTGATGAAGCCTTGAAGTTTTGGCTGGTATTCTATTTATTACATGTTCTTCAAACATGTACGTGCAGACCTTCCCATTACTTTAACAACAGCTCTATAGGAACCACCTAATTTGGCTGGTAAGCTGTTTTTAACTGTACGGACCTTAGCAACTCAATGAAATTGGCCCATGTTTCTATTGTTGCTTAGCAGATAACCAATCTCAGTTGGTCCCCCCCCCCCCTTCTCCTTACCCCCTCAAGTCATGTGTCCCTAGACGCTAAGGAAGTGTCGATGTGAAGCAGGAAAATGATAACTGACTTCACTGAGGTCCCCATAGTCGAGGATATTTCCTTAAGTCTGGTCCCTGGATACATGAGTCACTGACTTCAGGTCACTTAGAATAGGTGCTAAACGCAGACTTGACATTTCAGTTTGCACGCTGTGTTTTTAAAGAGGTGGCACGTCTAAAGCCTCACTCCTGAAAGGGGGAAAGCTACTTCTTTTGAGAAAAGAGAACAGATTTTTCAGGACAAGCCGTAAAATTTACGTTTTTTGTTTCACGTTTTCAGCTCAAACCTGTCCTTGTTTTTTACACTTGCCCACTGCAAAAAATGAACTGATTTCAAATGAAACCCTGACTAATTAAAGTGAAGTCTACAGTCATGTAATTTGGCACCAGGATTTCCATCTCTCTTCTTAGAAATTTTGTATGGAGGCCCTTTTTTTCACTGTGGCTCGGCCGTCCCTTCGGTCATACTTCAAAGCCATTTCTAAAACAATCAATGGTGAACTGGTGCACTTCAAATGTTATTTCCTCAGCTTTGACAATTTTTGCAGTTTGGTACTGGTATGAACTTTTTATAATTAGTGAGCTTTTAGACTGATCTTATCAAATATTTTGTATGATCGTTACCAATCCTGTGCTTTGTCTTTTGGAACTTGTGCTACCTGTCCAGGCCTGGTATTACATGGAGACCACGGAGGCCATGGTCTCCGTTGGTCTTGGTGCCCCTTCAAAAGTTTCCCGCAGACTTTAAGATTTTCCAGTGGAAGTCACCTTTTCAAAATGAAAATGACCTTGCCCTCTTATTGGTATTCTGCCTCCTACAGGACTGTCCTGCACATGAGTTTAAAAATAATTGGACAGCCTTTTCCCCAAGCTACACGGTCCTGGGCCACTCTCTCTGACTCCCTCTTTCTAGTCCATCAAGAAGCCCCTTTCCTTCTCCCTCTACCTCTCTTTCCTTCAAATCTTCCTTCCAGGACATCCTTCAGTAAAACTGTTCCCTCTGAAAGTACTGATAACCCATCCACTTCTTCTGCCTCTGATCACTAACTTACTTTCAACAATCCTCTTTCCTCGTTGACTCTTTCCAGCAGCGTCTCAGCATCGATAGCTTTCTCCATCCAGCTGATCATCAGCATTCTTCTCCAGACCCACATCTTAAAAGCACTTAAAATAGATCCTTCTCCGTCCCTAAACTGTTGTGTCTCAGATGCATACAGTGCTCCAGATCAAGCACGTGTAGTACACAGGAATTAAGGCTTATGTTAAAGTGTCTAAGGACACAAGCCTCGCATCCGGCCAGCCCAGGAATCCAGCCCAGGAATCCAGCCCCTACTCAAACCAACCCTTTCTTTAATGTATTAATTTCAAAGTCTCTATAAGTCTACGTACTTTACCAAGGTGCATCATAATTACTAGTGTTTGCAGAGGAAATTCAATTCGCCAAATCATGCCACCTCAAACGAAAAAGTTCTCCATCAATGACGGATCTGCTTAAAAATTTGAGTCCTGCCAGTTTACAAAGTTTTTTCTAGGGGGCAGTTTTTCTCTTTTTACTCTGTTGAAGTTTGGTGTCTGTTTGTTACATGTAGGTACGCGTAAGGCCATTTTTTCTTGGACTTAAAGTTTAAGGAGTACAACAGGCAAGACCGGGGTCAGGGGGTTAAAGGACCTCAATAATTTCAGGCCTGGTCCTCTTTCTTGTCAACTTGGAGTGCATTTTTTCATATTTGTTTTTTTTAGTCCATCACGGTTTTTTATTTTGGCCTTTTGAAATGTTCCATAAAATAAGATTTTCTTATAAACAGTATCTAATAAGATTTTCTTATAACAGTATCCCTTGAAATGTGAAGATGACCTTCCCCCCTTGCAAAGCTTAGATGGAGTGCCTGGCTGGCCCTGAGGCCAATTACAGCCAAACTTGACTCTGCATGTAACTCCTTAATCATTTTAAAGCTGGAAAACCTTGAGCGGTTTTGTGGGGGCCAATCCACAACCCCAGTACATGTACATCACACTAGCAGTTTATGCATGTCGAAATGTGTCAATCATCATCTACATGTAGGTGATGTAAATGCAAACACTTGTAGTAAGGGCACACAAACCGTATTTTGTACCATACCAGACAACATGTTTCCCCCCATCCCTCCACCTCACGTTTCTGTACCTCCATATTTTAGTTTTAATCTGCATTGTTTTAAGATATAGAGTCTGCTGTCACCCTCTGTCTTAATACACTAGATTGGATTGTCCCCATAAATCCACTTGGACAGGTGAACTTTCCAAAGTCCCTCCTAGCGCCCCGTACATGTATCTCCAGAACAAAAAACTTCCCTGCCACCTTTTGAGAAAGACAAGAAAAAGACCTGACAATCATCGGATTCTATCTGGACTTCCGGCTGTCGGAATGTTGGTCTGTCTGTCCATCAACCGGTTCCCGTAGAGAGAGGGCGGGTTATTTTAAAACACAGGGTAGCGGTTAGCGGCGACTGCATCCAATTAGCATGGCCGTTAAGCAGCTGGTTACTGACACACCGGCTGGTATCCTGATAAACAGCTGGTACCTTGCTTGAAAACAAAGACAATGTTGTCAACTTTACGTGTTGTCAAAGTTCAACCAGAAATTTTGCATCAATCTGCGGTACTTTTATCATTCTTAATCACCCAAATGTAACCAAAATGAGGCTTGGAGGAAAATAGTCAGGTGTCCTTATAATAAGTATTAGTCAGAGCCTTTTTGTGTACATTACTGTATAAGGAACATGACCAAGATGATCACCACAGTCCAGTGGCCAATTTTCTGATGCAATTGACTAATTTGTTTCCAGTGTATAGAAAAAGTACCTTGCTCCCATAAACCCATCATTCCACAATTCATTATAAAAAATAAACCCCCTATAATTACTGCTCTTTACCTCCTCCAAACCCAGCCAACTGGAATAAGTCTTGGCTTCCAATTTTTCATCCACAAAAAAAGAGAGAGACAAAAAACCCAATACTGGAAGATGTCACACTTGAAAATACTGGCAAGATTTTTATCTCGGGACAGGAGTGACTCACACAATGGTTCACACAGACATGCGGTTTTAAAAAAAAGACCTGCAGGCTTTCACCCTAGTGTAATATCGTTAGCACTATTAGTATTTATACACTGGAGGCAAAAACTGATGCGCACTTTTATTAAATTGCATTGCAAACATTTACAGGGACGAGGAAATATTTGTGTTTGGAGGCGTTTTTTGTTTTTTTTCATTCCGATTTCCAGTTCTGCCGTTACTTAAAAACTTCTGTTGATGTTTGAAATGATGTTAGTCATTTGGAATAATTAATTTAGGTTCCCAACGATGGAGTCACCATCCCCCCCCCGTAAATGTTTTCTTTTTTTTTGACATTTTTGTTTTTTTATTAAGCCCTTTTCACACTGCGGAGCCAATTCTCAGGAAATAAAACCCCAGCAAATTCCTGGGGAGTTTTAACCCCACCCCCACCCTATGTCCGTTCCACACTTGATGCAATTTTCCTTGGAAGAATGAGCACTCAAACTTGCTTTGCTAACCCCAGGGTTAGGTCCCTTTGCCCTGCTCCCAAGCAGGGGTAACTATTCCCAGGAAATGGGCATTTCCCTGGACTTTGCTAAGGTAAGCAACTCAAGCGTAAAAGATCAACCACATTGTCCCGGGAAATACTCACCCTTTTTTCCAAGGGAAAATTTTCATTAGGCCTAATACTGTACAGTGTACACGTGCAGAAAAAAAATCTGCTGACTTTTTTGAAAACAGCAATTTTTTCCCCCTGTTCATTTACTTTGTATGTTTAGTTGGGTTATCACTGCAACAACAGCGGGCGATGAAAGTAACGGATGAATGTTAACGGATAGTTTAGGCTTTATGTTGCAGTGGCAAGTGTTTTTGAGTTTGGTACTGTTTATTTAAATAGATGTAATAATTGCATCAGGGATAAAGAATATTATTATGATTATTTTGTTTTACTATTCCGGAGAATTTGAACTCATGCCCCCCCCCCCCCCCCCGCCATTCTAGATCTGTAATTCTGGTGCTGTTATTATTAATTTGTTGAATTTCTGAAAAAGAACATTTTCAAATAGTGAACAATGATTTGAGATAGGTCAAGGGCATTTTTGTCCGTTGGACAGAGGGTTGCTAAGCAACTGTTTCTTTTTTACATGGCGTAACATTCAGTTGTTCCCTTTAAAATCGTGGCGTGTGTGATCCCCTATAAATTTTTCTTTGAGAGGAGCAGGGGGGGGCAAGCTTCTCTGAAAGGAAATGAGCGATTCTGAGAGATGGGGAGTGAAAACAAAATGACAGGAAAGAGTTCTTCATTTAAAGATATACAGATGTCTGACTAAGCTTTCAGGATCGTGTCGTTAAAGTACGTAGAACTTGTTCAGCCGAGGGAGTTACCTACATTGGACTTTCTATTTGGCAAAGGATAGGTTAACATTCCTCAACGGGATTGTATACGATGTTGAGTTTTAACCATTGCACTCAGAGGTTTCCGGAACAATTTTTTTTCTGTACCACCCACATTTTCTTTTTGAAACACCAATCCAAATTTGTGTGTGTTTTTGGAATAGCGATGTTGAAATGAAACAACATAACATAACATAACAATTAAAATTTATAAGGCGCTATTCCATCAAGATCAGAGTGCACATAAAAGCAATTAACATGGAAAAAGTCTTAAGAGTCTTAAGAGCTTTACGAAACGTAGATAAATTAACAGATTCCCCAATGGCACAGCTACACTGAAAGCTTTTTGACCTAGAACTTTGTTTGCTCGGGGAACATTCAAGCGAGTGATGTCAAGTGTGGACCGAAGAAATCTTGGTGGAGTGTAATGTGACAGTAAAGTGGAAATATATCGCGGAGTAGTTTTGTTCAAGCCTTTAAAAACAAGAATAGCAATCTTAAAAAGAATTGACTAAACAAAGTAAAACATATTGTGGTATCTGATAATGGAAGTTACAGTTCTCTTTCGAGAAATTTTGCATGGAAGCTGTCTTTTTTTATCGTGACTCAGCCGACCCCCTCAGCCACCCCCATCAGCCATAAGCCACAGCCGATAACCGGCCATGGCATGCTGGAATCTCGCACTTACCTTGACACTGAGAATAATGGGAGACAATCATCGCATCCTATCAACCTCTATTAAGCCTAGTGTTTGTCAGACTAGTCTGGCATCTTCTCTACACAGGTATCTTCAGGCCTACTGGTCACAATGCTAATAACTCTTGAGGGTCCCTTGTTTTCATTACCAGAAAGATATAGTAGTAATAATAATACCCTTGCTTTAAAGAGGGGCTCACAGGTCAAAGTCAGTTTTGTGATCCACTGATTTTCCAATAGATAGAGTCCTTTTGATAATGGGGGGGAAAATTACAAGTCTCTAACCTCAGGTTAAAATGTTGTAAAATGCCACTGTGTTCGATACCCTTCAAGTGCAATATTTTTTTTCAAAATCCAAAAATATTTGATGAAGTCATAATGGTCTGAACATTTTTGTACAGAGAATTGTTAGTTTATTCCTGAATTTTGATGATATTCAATCAAACTTGCATTGAATTTGACCGTTTGACTGGCGCAAAAATTCCTCTTTGGAATGTACAGAGACCCATTTTGTTTTTGATGTTTGATGAAGTCATGTTTCAACTCTGAAAGAGCATAAAAGAGCGTGTCGTGGCCGAGCAGATAAGAACACCGGACTCGAGCTCTGGTGTTTCTGATCAGTAGAGTGTGGTTTCAAGTCCCGGTCTTTACACTTGTGTCCTTAAGCAAGACACTTAACTATTATTGCTGGGTCCTTCAGATGGGACGTAAAGCCGTAGGTCCCGTGTGTTGTGTAAAGCACGTAAAAGAACCCAGTGCCCTTATCGTTAAGAGCAGGGGTTCGCGTCTGTGTTTCTGGTTTGATCGGCAGCATATTGCGCCACAGCACCTTGTAAACCATTACATGGTGCTATAAATGAATAGGTCTCATACATAAAACGTAGCTCCGCATACCTTGCAGGAAAAAAATACTGAGTGCTTTGATATGCCCATCTGATGTGAAAAAGCGCTTTATAAGAACTCAGTTTAAAAATAAAATGAAATTTTACACTATTTTATCGTGAGGTTAGAGACTTGTAATTATTTCCCCCACTTTCATGAGGATTCTATCTATTGGAAAAATAAGTGTATCACAAAATTCAATTTGACCTTGAAGCCTCCCTCTTTAAGCATGTGCAGTTGATTATAATATGAGCCCTGTTTTAAATAATGAAGATATAGATTGCAAGAATTAAGGTTAACTGTAAAGGTTGCAGCCCCGCATGTCGTCTATTAGGATTATTTCTGTCTCAAACATTTCCTTAACAGGAAATCAATTGTCGTGGACAATAGATCATGGGGTATCTTTGTCCAGAAGAGAATCTGGAACGAACCATAAATTATTCGGTTACGCACTAATTCTTTAGACAGATGGTAAAATATTGTGTGTGTTTTTTTAAGCAAACATCATGGCACTGCTTATCATCTATTTTAGCAGAAAATTTAGCAGAAAATTTCGGTAAGCAAAATTATATAACAGGGCACCAGTTGTAACTATGTAAATGACATGGCTTGCTGGTAACCTGTTTCTGATAGCAAGATTTCTGTGCTTACCAACTATATTAAACATTGAGCATTCAATATCATCCCCTCTGGTTTGGAATGATAGATAAACTATGCCATCTTGCAATGTATGATATTGTGGTGAATGCATCTACGCAGTACATAGTCAACCCTCCTACTGTCTGACCATTCAATATCATCCGCTTTGGTTTTGAATGATACAATGTAGATAAACTATGCCAGCCTGCAATATAGTATCATGTGGTGAATGCATCTACGCAGTACACAGTTAACCCTCAGACTCTCTGGCCATTTAAAATCATCCTCATGCATTTTTTGTGAGTGTCAGCCTACGACATATGTTTTTAATGCATAGTCTATACTGTACATAGTCAACCCTCCTACTGTCTGACCATTCAATATCATCCACTACTTGTATGTGGTTTTGAATGATAGATACACTACGCCAGCCTGAACGTAATGCACGTGTGGTGAACAGTGGTGAACACCATACACAACCCATGCAGTTGAATGATTGCAAATGGTTGGTCAACTCACTGGAAAATGTCACCAAGAGTAGAGCGGCTTTAAAAAGGGCAGACAGTAACGTCAAACTTGGGCCTTTTGAGGATTGTATACTAGTGAATTAGTTGGATTTCTTTAAAAACAAATTGATGACTTTTGCAGATTGCCAAAGTCATGATGAGTTTTTGCTCTACTAATAAGTTCTTTACTCTCAGTAAATTGTTTATAATTGACTTCATATCCTGAGCGGATTGAGAGATATGTTTTGAACTAACTTGAGGAAATTGGAATTAATTTCATTCTTAATTAAGAAAATATGATAAAGGAAGGAGCTGGGGTTTATCTAAAAGGAAGAAAAATATCTTATAGTTCTTTTCCTGTGGACTTTTTCCATGGGTTGGGGTTGGGGGAGAGGCAGGGAACTTTAAAGTCTAAACATTCAGTTGATGTAGAGTAGAATATTTTGATTGATTTGGAACGGCTCTTGGCCAGAACACCTAGTGATTTAGAGCTTGTTAAATTAGAGTTCCTCAAACTTAATCTTACCGTTTTCTCGTTTCGTTCTTGTTCACAGAGTTACTTACAGAGCATACAGAATCATCTATCACCGGAAATGCAACGCATCGCGTCCACGACACACCTACCCCCAGAGCCGGTCATCATACCGCCCCCTATCCCGCCCATCCCTCCACCTCCAGAGATGACCACGACGTTGCTTAGCAACGCGTCAACAACCATAACAACCCTAGGTCCTGTCACTCACATCAATGATGCCGATATTGCTGATGTTTGAGCCGTTTCAGTAAAAGAAATTGCTTACCGCATTCTTTTGCTAAGCAAACTTTAGCACAGATCCAGTTGTAAGCAACGCTTAATAACATACCCTTTTTAGCTGGTTATCTTTTTGTGCTAAGCAAGGACTTTTGGTGCTAAGCAGTTTTATGAAATCGGGTTCGGTTCAGAAAACTGCATCTAACTCAAAGTCTGGCGGCACTGGAGTGTCGTGACTTGAGTTTCCTTCGGCGGATATTTTTTGGCTTGGCTCCACACCTAAACTTGGCACAACTATGCCTAAGCCAAGATTTTGGGATAAGCATGAAAAACATCATACCAGCCAAAACTTGTACATTTTTGTATGGCCATTTAACCGGTAACCAATGAAACCCACTAAGTAAACTTTAATTTTCATTATGGGAATTTTTTATTTTTTATTTTATTCTCTTTGCAATGGAAAATATAATAAATGGAATTTTAAATGACACAAATGTTTTTCACCTTCGAAGGATGTTGACAATTTAAAAAATTAGCACCAGGGATTTTGGCGCAATCAAATCAGAGGGAGATCTCGATTAGGGGAGGAAAAAAACGACAGATCAGAATCAATTGCAGTTTCTGATGAATAGAATCCTCGATCGTGATCTGATCGAGATTAAAAACTTTGACTGATCACGGAGATGGATTCTTGGTGTGACGGTAAAAGTCGGAAGTGAAGGACGTTATCAGCATTTCACATCGACCCTTGGATGTCGTAGGAGTTTCAGCGAAACAGATGTACAGGAAACATAAGATCAATTTCAAAGATGTCATCTTTTTTCCTTTCTTGGTGCAACTTACAAAGTACAGAGTGTGCTTATAAAAGTTCAGTGGCGAAGGGAAAACTCAAGTTGGTTTTCAACAAAT
The DNA here is from genome assembly GCA_021014325.1 of Plazaster borealis. Taxonomy (NCBI): domain Eukaryota; kingdom Metazoa; phylum Echinodermata; class Asteroidea; order Forcipulatida; family Labidiasteridae; genus Plazaster; species Plazaster borealis. The sequence goes on from CM037467.1 coordinate 9,200,614, forward strand.
AGGTTACTTGAAAATACCAATCATCATCAAAATAATGTGTTTGATTGTGCATGATGCTACTGTCAAGTTCCTTGTGTACGTTAGTAGCCACGAATTACTAATTGTCATTATCTGAAAGGGGTACCAGACTATTTTTACCCCAGCCTCATTTTGGCATATCAGGGCCTTTTCCAAAACCTCGACTTGGGCTCCTGCTCCGGCTTAGGCTTCGTCATCAATTTTAGAGTAGTGTACATTTTGCACGGTGTTTCCAACATCAAACGGAGAGCTGCAGCCAGAGACGGAACCTAAGCCAAGATTTGGAAAAAGCCTTTGAATTTAAATGAAATCAACTTTGGCCAGACATTTTCAGGTCTGCTTTTAAGAAGAAAATATCGCTTATAACATATATCTCACTGAGCGAAAACAAAAATCAGGTTACCAGCCACAAACAATACACAAATTACCTGGTGCATTGGCTAGTGACAAGATTTTCCTGTGCTTAGCAAACAGAAACAGTATAAATTGGAGCCAATATTTCGACAATGTGTGTGTTTTGATAAATTTGTCTGTATAAAGTGCAATGCAAAAATGTCTATAAAGTATTCAGTTTTTAAAGCGGCATTGTGTATATATCGATGTACATTGAATAGTGAAACCCAACCCTTTGTAGTAGATGAGCTTTTAACAAGATTTCAGGAGGTTTACATCACCAGAAATACAAAACTACTGGTATGGACACAATGTGGACTATTTCTTTCTCCATTTGGTGCTTTTTGTTTGGGGTTTTTTCTCTCTTTTTTTCAAGAAAATTTGAACTGAAATCAAGTTAAAAATAACTGAGAAATTACACGCCTGCATTTATGATTAATAAACCATGGAAGTATCACTTCCATTCAAACTTTTTGGGAACCCTGCGTGTGAAGGAAACAAAATTGTGCTTTTTAACGGATCTTAGCGTTTAATTAGGGGCATGACCTGCCCAGTGTATAAATATGCAATATTGTATAGCTGGTGTGTATGGTTGGTAGCAGTTTGTAATCTATGAAAGCAATGGTGAAGATTTTTATGTTAGAATTAGACGTGAGAATGCTTCGGGATAAAAAAGGTTTCTGTGTAAATTGTTTCCATGCAGGAGGAATCTGGTGATAAAACTATGATGTATTCAGCTGAATTTGTGAAATTATTTTTTGATTGGATCAATGTTTACATTGGCATAAATCTGAGCTTCCAAACAAATTAACTGGGCTACTTTTCAAGTTATATGTACCTTTTAAATATATCGCACAAAAATGCATTTTGAAGAAACAAATTTGTTAGTTTCTTGTTGACTTGAAAACAAATTGAACGATCAAACGTTTTCATAAGACTTTACTTTACTGTAGATACATTTGAATTTTTTATTTGTTAAAGTCACTCCAACCATAGCCCCAATTTGAATCTTCAGATGTCATCATGATGCCTTGATTCATAGCGCCCTCTATTGGCCCATGGAAGGCCAATGGGTGAAGCTGGCTTTAAACCTAAGCGCCAAGAGAAAATGTTTTCACACGTTCAAAATTTTAAAAAAGGGTGCATAGTTTTAGGCAAAACTTAAATGTTTAAGCGTTAACAAATTTGCCTTCCCGGACATTTTTTCACCAATAGAGGGCGCTGTCAGACAAGATGACTCATATTTCATCATTAAATCATCTAGAATTTATTTTCTGTCGGACAAGCGTAACTGTACAAACGGGACATTGTCCTACGGCTACTATTTTTAACACTGTGTTTTCTTAATGTGACAGTTATCTTGTGACAAAGTTGTCACATACATATATGCAATATGGCCAACGGGAAACTATTTATGTTATTGGTCCGACATTGATGTTAAAATATTACCTTTTTTTATATACTGCCAAGATAATTAGAAAGGTTTTAGGAATGGTTATTTTCCAACAGCTTCTTCTGCAAGAAGATTTGGGTTTTTAATTATGTTTTTTTAATTATGCTTTTAATTATTACTTTGAATTTAAAACCGTTTTGGAGCAAAGATTCTTTCTAAACGTGACAGTGAACACAAGGCAGCAAGCAATCACTACGAGCCGTTTTCCCATATTGTTGCATAGAAATTAAATACTTTAAAATGCAATGTGGCAGCCAAGGAAAGTTTCCATCGATTTGTAGTTTTGAGCATGCGCACATTTCCGTGATCAATTTATCTGGTAAGTCTACTGCCACCTGGTGTCCCAAAAAGTCTCACAGTCACTCTGCTCTCACAATGCATGTAAAATACAAAGTAGGCTCCACAATTCTGATTCAAACATGGACTTGTGGAAGAAAAAAAACTGGCTCAGAGACTGGGTCAAATTTCATGGCTCTGCTTACCGCGGAATTCTGCGCTTACCAAGCCATGTAGAGCACATAATTCCATGGGACATAAGTGCAGAATTCCATGGTAAGCAGAGCCATGAAATTGGGCCCTGATGTGTAGGAATTCCGAAACTGTTTTTTTTTTTTACGGCGTCCCAAATGGTTTGTTCACATCGCAGTAGCCCTCAGGTGTGATGAATCATCATGTATCGTAACTCATTGATTTGTAAATAGTGGTGTTACTCTTTGGAGAATTTGAACTGAAATGACACTTTGCATTGAAACTATGCATTTGCATTTCCAGTGAGTCATCGTTTCTTTTAAAGTGAGGTTTTGTTTTCTCAAATTCTTGCCTCTGAAAGTTTTGCTTGCTTTTTACAAAAAGATTATAAAGTGGACAGATTAAAAAAAAATTAAAAATAAATCTTCAGAGCAAAACATCTTTTGCTATGCATTTCTTAAAATAATTTATTTTCTTTGGCCATGCTAACATTTTTTGGTGTTTTCTTTAATTTGTTTAATTTTCAACAATTTGTGGTTTATTGTAACTGTTGCTTCCTACTGTGTACTATGGTGCTTTTTATTGAGTGGAATGTATTGTATCTACATATGCAATATTTTTTAACATTATTTTTAAATTCAAAATGGCTGCCCCCAAGAATGTGTAACTAACCAATCAGATTGAAGTAAATGTCTGATGTCATCTCATTGGCTGAACACCAGTTGCCTTAACTTGGACAGTGCTCATCATGTGACATAAAACTTACTGCTGATTGGTCCACCATATCATGTGAACAATTGACTGTATTTTTTATTGTGTTCAGTTTACGAGAATGAATTTAAATCTTTAAAAAATTACGTATAAGTATCAAATATTTAGTCCTTTATGAATTGGAATGGTACGTTTCTTCCTATGTTACTTTTAGCTTATGAAATTTGAAAGATTACTTTTTTTCTCCTATAAGAAGTGGTGGTATTTTGATCTGAATCACTGTTAAAAGATGTTTAAAAGTGCATTATTTAAGCAGGAAAAAAGACATTCGTTGTGACATATTTATTACAAGATTTGTTACTTGTGAATTCTTTTTATTTTGCCGTAAACATTTGTGTACAGATGTAAGATATGAATTTTAATTATGCATATTTCTCGCAAATGTGTAAGAGATAATAAACTTAAAGTGTTTTTCCATAAAAACTTTACCTTGGTTTAGCAATTTATTATAACACAAGAACACAATAATTCACGGACTTGGTAGCAAATGTCTCATTGTACAAATATTTTATTGTAGTAAAACAATATCCATTGTAATTTGACAGTACAAGTTCAAAATGCAAGATACATGTTTATTTCCATAATTATGTATTGAGAAATGTTATTCTAAAAAAACAGTACGCAATATGAAAATTGTTCTCATGACCATGATGTATAAAACTTCTTAACTATCTAAAAAAAAACTAGGCCTAACCCTAACTATTAGAAAATTTGGAAAAACTGCAAGGGGTAAACCTTGCAAACCCTAACCACAACGCTATTGCACAATTTAGTAAAAATGCAAGGGGTAAGCCTTACCAAACCTTAACCCAAAATTTGGAAAAACTGCAAGGGGTATAAGCCTTGCTAAACCCAAACCCCAACACTATTACAAAATTTGCTTAAAATACAAGGGGTATGCCTTGCTAAACCCTAACTACAACGCTATTAGACAATTTGGTAAAACTGCAAGGGGTAAGCCTTACCGAACCATAACAGCAAATCTAATACAAAGTTTGTTAAAAATGCAAGGGGTAAGCCTTGCCAAACCCTAACCGCAACGCTATTACAAATTACAAGGGGTAAGCCTTACCGAACCCTAACAGCAAAGCTAATACAAAATTTGTTAAAAATACAAGGGGTAAGCCTTGCCAAACCTTAACCGCAACGCTATTACAAAAGTTAGTAAAAATGGAAGTGATAAGCCTTGCCAAACAAACCCTAACCCCAATGCTATTATAAAATGCTGAAAAAAGCAAGGTGTAAGCCTTGCCAAACCCTAACTGCAACGCTATTAGACAATTTGGTAAAACTGCCGAACCCTAACTACAACGCTAATACAAAATTTGTTAAAAATACAAGGGGTAAGCCTTGCCAAACCTTAACCCTAAAATTATTACAAAATTTGGAAAAAATGCAAGGGGTAAGCCTTGCCAAACCCTAACGCCATCGCTATTGCAAAATTTGTTAAAAATACAAGGGGTAAGCCTTGCCAAACCTTAACCCCAACACTATTACAAAATTTGTTTAAAATACGAGGGGTATGCCTTGCCAAACCTTAAGCGCAACGAATTACAAAAGTTAGTAAAAATGCAAGGGGTAAGCCTTGCCGAACCCTAACACCATCGTTATTGCGAAATTTAGTAAAAATGCAAGTGATAAGCCTTGCTAAACCCCAACTGCAATGCTATACAAAAAAATTGAAAAGCTGCAAGGGGTAAGCCTTGCTAAACCCTAACCCCAACGCTATTACAAAATTTAGTAAAAATACAAGGGGTAAGCCTTGCTAAACCCTAACTACAACGCCATTAGACAATTTGGTAAAACTGCAAGGGGTAAGCCTTGCTAAACCCCAACAGCAACGCTAATACAAAATTGTTAAAAATACAGGGGGTAAGCCTTGCCAAACCTTAACCCCTAATACTATTACAAAATTTCGTAAAAATGCAAGGGGTAAGCCTTGCCAAACCCTTACCCTGACGCTCTTGTAATTTTTGTTTTAAATGCAAGCAGTAATTTTGCGTCAAAAAAAAGCGTCCATACTGACTTCAAAAAGTATTAAACTAGTATCCAGGATGTACTATTTAAACAAATTTGACAGTTAAAACAATACAGCAGAGAATTTAGTAAGCCTTGCATTTGCAGTAATTCTGGGAAAAGGTGCATTTTTCTTAAAAAATATTGATCTCCTATTTTATTATGCAAATCACAAATACATAATATTAATCACAAGATTTCATTAAAATTTCTACAATATTAAAACAAACAATAAGTGTTGTTTGTTATACCTAAATTACCTTCGGTAATATTTGGACCTAGTATAGATAGTTCCCAGTTGACGTCATGTCGACCATCTTAACCGGCAATTTTAAATCATGTTTTGAATGCACAACCACCTGTGCACAACGATTAGTTAGGCGTAAATACTGTGTGCGACACGCAGGACTTTATTCAAAACAAAACCCGGGTTGCTCGTAAAAAGATGGCGTCTTTCGGGAACTATCTATTCCAGGTTGTTGTACCTTTAGTAGTTCTCTTTAGGAAATTAGGTTATAGAATGTTTTTCTTTGGACATGATGAGACAATCCTACCATTCATGGTCATGAGAATAAAATATACAATTCCTCCTGAGGAAAAAAACTCTTGAAATAACCAACTGAAATAGTAATGAGCAATGATTAATTTTGTATAAAAAAACGTTGAGGAAAATACACAGCTGACATCAAATGTTACTCATTCTACATGCGTACAAAAAAAATCCTATAATTGTTTTTGATAATTTGGAAGTGTACACTCGGCACTTACGCAATCAGCAAACAACTCCCCAATCCATGTACACCAGGAAATTTAACATAAAAATATAATGAATAGAAATATAATCATTTTGTTATAAATTAATCCTCATATTGACCGATTAAATATTTCTCAATCAAAATCAAGTGATGATAAACATGTAAGCCACCAAACCAATCCTTGTTTGACTACCTGGGCCAAATTTCATAGAGCTGCTTAAGCACAAAAAGTAGCTTAGCACAAAAAAATTATGCTTACCACAATAAGGTTACCAGCCAAACTACCATGTCACTTGTACAATTTGTGACTAGTATCCTGCTCATATCTGCTTAACAGAAAATTGTTAAGCAATATTGTCTGCATAAGCAGCTCTATGAAATTTGGCCCTGAAGCAGAAAGTGACTTGAGAAAAAAATCAAGAGCTAACTCAATGTGATGCTGCATGCCATAAACCAGTAACTTCCTGCCATAACTCAAAACTGGGTTTATTCGCTCATTAAATAACACTTTATTAAGGCCTACAGACCCCTTGCACCAACGTCACAAGTGGCTTCTGCTGTCGAGCTTGCCATTGTGGGAGAGTCAACTTGTAAAATATATTTTTAAAAACAAAAATGCACACACTACACTTGTATAACACACTGTGACACCGAATCACAAAATAACGCAACCAAGATTACTGTGATGATGACGTCAGGTGAATAGGATCAATAAGGTACGTATTTCTCAATCTACAGTGTCAAAATTTGTATGACATCAGACCACATTGATATTAAGGAGCATGTTTTGGTTGTCCGCACTTTCAATGCCACTTCACACTTATTCAGTCGTGGCTTAAAGCGCTGTAATTAGCAGAGTTCTTATTCTACGCGCCCAGGAGTGTCTTTCTGACAGACATGGCGCAATACAAATGTCCATTATTATTATGTATTATTATTATTCACTATTCCTGAGAACTGCCTAATTTTGGCATGGGACATCACAAATAAACTCCAAGAAAAGCAAACTCCAAAAATAGCACCAAAAAACAAAAACAAAAACAAACACAAATTCTAGAAATTACTTTTGATAATGACAAAATAGACTTCCTGTAATATAGTACTAGCAAAAGATAAATTGGCATGTACACTGTGGTCAATTAGTGATGTTGTTTTTGTACAATTTGTTGCATGCACGTTACGTATAACTGATACTGAATGATGATATAGCATGGTGCCTTCAATGATGCCCACAATGCCTAGACTATACTGTACAGGGAACTTGACTTAGAATGCATTTATGTATACACGTGGACAAGGCATTGTCAAAACAAAACAATTCTAAGCACACACTTAAACGTAGACTAATCTGCTTTGCGAAAAAGGGGTAAATGTTCTATGTTTGTTGCAGGTGTGTTGAACAGGTGACATCGAGGGGTTTGAAGAGGTGAGCTTGGGGCATTCTGAGGGGTGTGCAGGGGGTGTCCTGAAGAGGTTAACAAGGGGTTGGTAAAGAGCTTGAAGAGTGGCGTATGGGGGTTGCATGCAAAGGGGTGCACTGATGGGGACAATGAAGGGTGTGGTGAAGGGGCTTGATGACGGGTGTTTGTGTGGGTTCACTTCATGGTGTGATGAGGAGGGGGATGGGTAAGGGGTTAGTATGGGTGTGTGTATGGGTGTGAAGAGGGTAAGAGAGGCAAGACATGGGGTGTGGTAAAGGGCTTGATGACTTGTGTGAGTTCACTTCATGGTGCAATGAGGAGGGGGATGGGTAGGGGGTTAGTATGTGTGTGTGTGTGGGTGTGAAGAGGGTAAGAGATGCAAGACATGGGGCATGGGGTGTGGTGAGGGGGTTAACAATGGGGTGGTAAAGGGTTTTAAGACTAAAGGGGTGTATGGGGTTGCATGCAAAGGGGTGCACTGAGGGGGACAATGAAGGGTGTTGTGAGGGGCTTGATGAAAGGGGTTGGTGTGGGTTCACTTCATGGTACGATAAAGAGCTGAATGGGAAGGGGTAAGTATAGGCGTGTGTATGGGCGTGAGGAGGGTAAGAGAGGCAAGACATCAGGGGTGGTGAGGGGGTTACAATGCAGGAGAGGTATAACTCGAGTGCAGAGGTGCCATGAGTGTATACTACGGGGATAAATTTTATTTTGCAAAGGGAGCACTTCCTAAAAACAAAGTGTATGGGAAACTTTGGAAGGGGGAACAAGGCCAAGTAGAGGGTAAGCCTCCGTGGCCTCAGTGTATTTCCAGACCTGGGACTGCAGAACGATGTGAGAGGTACATAGAGTTGCCAACCTTTGCATCTTGCAATCAGGGAGATTTGGTACAACAATCAGGGAGAGATTTAAAATTACATGCAATGTAACAAGATAAAAGTTTCCATCATCAGGGAGGTTTTCATATTTGTTCATCTGAACATGGAAAGATTGGTTTATTTTCAGGGAACTTTCTGTAGAATCAGGGAGAGTTGGCAGCTCTGGTTACATAAATAGAGGGGTGCAATGAGGGTCACGAGAAGGGTAATGATAAGGGGGGCTTGGCAAGGGGCATGCACTTTGACAGGAAATGAGGCAGGAAAAGCAGCAGACAGTGTACAATTAAATGAAAAACTAATCAGCACAGACAGTAAAAGCAGCAATGATACAAATTCTGGAGCTGGTAACTCGGAAGTATATGGCAAAAGATGATAAATGGAAAAATGAGGTATGAACATACAGTTATATTTATCAGAACTATAGAGGGAGCGTTCTACTATACACACACGTAACCGTGCTGTCCAATCATAGACACGAATCCCTATGGGTAAATTACATTACAGATCTATGTCCACTTACAAAATGGTGGTTGTGTGAACTGGTGCTTGACCTGTTTTATGTGATGGGTCAGCACCATTTTCTCAATGGCCAAAAAATGCTTCTTGTCGTGTCACATGGTTTTGTACGCCCTCTAGTTCTATCATATAACTGTATGCGTACAACTTATGCTAGTGATAGCAAATAAAAGAATGTGTTGTGTGTTATACGATAGCAATGTAAATAATAGACTATTTATGGTGGAGTGTTTCAGCGTTACAGCGGGAACAACAACTACAAAATTTTAAGGTTGTTTTGAAACTTTAAAACCCAGTTAAAAATGTTACCCTGTATACAAAATAAAACCAGATTACTCAGTGTTATCGCTGAGCAGTTGTCTGGTGGCTTAATGCCAGTTAAAACACCTGAGGACCAGTGAACCCTCACTCCAAGTAGTCCTAGCTGGCTAGTAGATCATCGCTTCCTAAACAAAGCTTACATGTAAACCATTTGTAACTGCTATCATTTTGCTAAGCAGAAAATTTGTAAACAATGTTTTCTGCACAAGCAGCTCTAAAACATTGAGCCCAGCAAGCTAAATGTAGTTACCCAAAAAATAAAATAAAATCTACGGTGACAATTTTCCTCTTTTTGCTTTCTTTCTGTTTGAAAAGATTACATGTACCTTTTAAAAATGTTAACCTTGTTTAAACAGATTATCTACATGTATTTAAAAAGTTATCCTGGGTTTTTTTTACCAGATAAAAAGTAAATGTTAAAATGTCAACCTTTAGACTACATGTACTTTAGACTTCTGAAAGTTCATTTTAAACCTGGTTAAAAAGATTAACCCTGGTTACAAAATGTAACCAATTAAAAAGTTACCCTGGTTAATATTATTAATGTTAACTTGAAGACATGTAAATCTGAATGCACTAAACAACTTAAATCGACTTAAAAATTGTAAAACCTGGATTAAAAAAGTTACCCTGGTACACAAAGATAACTTGATAAAAACAATTACCGGTCCATGGTTAAAATTTTAACCTTTTGACTTAACACCCCATTTGTTTGTGCATTCAGATGAATGCACAAACAAATTAATTTGAAGACTTTAACATTTTAAAAACTGGTTACAAAAGTTACCCTCGTCTAAAAACATAACCAGATAAAAAAAACGGTTAGGCCTACCCTGGTTAAAATGTTAAATTTTTAACTTGAAGACTTTAAAACTTTTAAACCCGGTCAAAAATGTCACCCTGTATGCAAAATAAAACCAGATTACTTGGTTGAAATGTTAACTTTAAGTGTTCATGAAACAACTTGCAGATTATACCATTGTAAAGACTGGCTTCCTTGCTTGACTTCACAAAAAATCAAACAGTTGAAATTTATATGGAAGCCTTAAAGGGAGGGTACAACTTTGGTAATTACTCCAAAAATTAATGACCACACAAACTAACTTAGTAAAGAGCACTGGAGAGCTGTTGATATTATAAAACATTGTCAGAAACGACACACTTTAGAGAAAGAGGCAACAAATTTGAATCTGAGAGAGGCTTCAAGCATGAAGCCTTTCTCAGACATCTGAAAGCACACAATTCTATGCAACAAGGGTGTTTTTTTCTTTCATTATTTTCTTGCACCTTCGATGACCAATTGAGCCCTAATTTTCACAGGTTTGTTATTTTGTGCATATATAGGGATACACCAAGTGAGGATACTGGTCTTTGACAATTACCAAAATTATACCCCGCCTTTAAGGTGACATGGTTAAAAAAAAGAATTACCAGCAGAGTTCATTGTAATTAAATTATGAACAAATATTTTAACAGTCATGCAGCATAGCATAAAATGCAAATTGTCTTTAAAATCACAGAAAATAAACTGGATGCATTTTCACCTTGTGGAAGTCTTGTGAAATTTGTGATATTGAAGAAAACAAATTGTTGGGCAGTAAGTTTTTTAAAAAAAATGAGAAATTGTAAAAAATAATAATAATCTGCTAAAACACAAAGTTTTCAAATGGCCAGATTCCAGCTACAATATCAGTTACATATTGATAAATCGATTTAAATCGATAAACAGATTCGTACATTGTACAATACTCAGCTTTCACACTGGGAAAGCTCAACCCAAGATTTTCTTTTCAGAATATTACCAGATACTGGTTACTTAAAATGTTTTTTAGACTAAGAATTTTCAGAATATTACCAGATACTGGTTACTTAAAATGTTTTTTAGACTAAGAATTTTCATATTGGCAGTAGAATAAATGTGAATAATAATGGCTAATGTTTATAGTATACAAATAGAAAAGTTTCATCTTCATAACATATTCATCTTCAACCTTTGGATCATTACACACCAAGAAACAAGTATTAAAAATGTGTGTGTAAACTTGGAAAATAGTTTTAGATGATGTAGGAAAGTAGCACCACAAAAATCATAGCTGAAAACTTTATATTTTTCAAATAGTATAGAAATTTGAGATAAACTTAGCACTTGAAAATACATATGTACAAAACCTACATTTCCTAACATGCATTTTCTTTTATTCTTACCAAACAAACTATTTAATGCTGAAAGCTTTAAACACCTTTTAAAAACTTTTCCAAAAAACCCAGAAGACTTACTCTTTATATCTGAAAATATTTAAAAACTATTTTTGACGCAGCACTTCTTTAACCTAAAAGCGCAAAGCACCAAAACTACAAAATTGCAACCAAAACAAACAAACAAAGGGACAAAACAAACAAACAAACGAAAACTGAATGGCAAACATCCCAAGATACAAAAAATAAAATTAAAATACAATTCCTACTTCTGCAGATCCAATTTTCGATTGGAAGTCATCTCTGTACAAACATAAAACAAGTATCCATCACAAGAAAGGGAATACAAAATCCAGAACATATTCATTTTTTACAAAGGAATAAATGTCACATTTTTCACAATTAAGCAAATTTTTATTTCTAAGATCAAATTCAGTTTAAGATCTTCCAATGCAGGTGATTTCATTCATACAATTATTCGGTACAAAAGAATTTACTGGAGAATACAAAATTACTGGGGAAAAAAATTAAATGTAATACATAATTTCAACACAACATGAGACACTGGAGTTACTTTCATAAACTCAATAAAAACCCTCCTACCTTTGGTAACATTTTCCAGTGAGTTGACCAACCAGTCAAAACCATTCAACTGCATGGGTTGTGTAGGGTGGCACAACTATGCACTGAACTAACTGTGTACATATGTGTACTGTAAATAATATCACACTGCAGGCTAGCCTAGTTATCTATCATTCAAAACCACAGTGGATGATATTGAATGGTCAGACAGTAGGAGGGTTAACTGTGTACTATGTGGATACATTCACCACATGATATCATACATGTATGTACAAGCTGGCATACTTGATCTATAATTGAAAACCACAATGGATAATTATATAAATATTGGATGCATCAAAGTGCATTGTGGCAGAATATAATCACCAGGTGAAATCTGGACTATTCTATTTCCCGAGGCGAAATGGAAACCAGATTTCACCGAGTGATTACATTGTGCGACAATGCATGAACGAAATGCATTCAATGTTTGTTTTATAGATCCTTGTCATTTGATTTTTGTTTTTGTTTTACAATAAACACTGAAACTCGTCAACCCAACACTATGATAAATTTTTAAAAAAATTCAAAACAATGTGGAGGACTCCATGTAGACACCAACCTTGTCCACCGTGACACGACCTTGTCTCCTTTGGAAAAATGGGCCGGGATTGTTTATTTTGAAAACGGTACAGTAAAGCCTCCAAATTGTCCTATAATTATCTATATAGGACTCCTATAATAATTTGGAGCATGGCAAAATAAAGAATGACCTGTGATGTGATTTCCACCAATCAAATGACAAGGATCTGTCTGTGTGGTATATAATATCAAATGGTCAAACAGTGGGAGGGTTTTATTTTTCAAAGTGTTCAGAACAATGTAGAAAATGTTTTCATCTTTCAAAATGTAGTTAAACATATTTTGCTATCTCCAGTGATGGAATGCAAAACATACTTTAAAGATACTTTTAGATATGTACATATTTTGCTGAAGACACACTGACCGAAATGTTGAACTAACCAACCAATTACTTCATTATGGCTTCACCACTGGATTCTAGCAAGATTCTAGAATTCAAGTGTCCAAAGTTTCTATAAATTGAGAAAAGAAATTAGGGCTCTAGTTGCCCAATTAGTAACTTTTTACAAATTACTTTTTACAGATAAATAATTGAATGGTTGCGCCTCAATTCAACAGCAGGCATCCCCAAGATGCCTGGGCTCAAATTCACAAAGAGCTAAGATTGATCTTAGAACGTGTATCAATTTTAACTGCTAAGCAACATGAGATGTCACAATACAAATCACAATGGTAATACTGTCAGGGCTCAAATTTAACACTGGACCGCAGGCCCGAGGCCAGTGATTTTAGCTTCGGGCCAGTAAACACAGGACTGGACAAGTATTGACTTTGAGTCTGGTAAATATCTTTTGATTATACTGGGTATTAAAGCATACTTAATTCTTGAGGACAAAATTAATGAGATACATTATTCTCTTAGTGCTTGTTCAAATAAAAACAGTTTTAAACTGTGTAGAAAGTTCCCTCTCTTTACATTCTGGTCTTGAAAAATAAATGCTGGTCCAGTAAATATTGTAAACTACAAGCCCTGTGGTCTTGTGAATTTTTCCTCTAAATTCGGGCCCTGACTGACGACTCATCCTAAGATGAATCTTAGTGCAGTGTGAAATCGAGCCCTGAACGTCTACTGGATCACCCAAACAGGGTTATAGAAACCATTGTTATTCAAAAATTTCTACTTTACAAGAAATTAATCATCAAATTGATCTGCAATTTGTAGCTAAGTATAACAGCCCTGCATTTTGGCTGTATGAAATATAAGCTGTTACATCCCAACTACAAAGATTTTTTACTCAATATTTCCTACATGTACTCTAATTATTTATTTACACTTGTACCCAACAGCTGGAAAGTAGTCTCAAAATCACTACTACGGCCAGAGACAAATCTTTACCATTATCTCCTGTCATTCAATTACCAGACTTTTAACTCATTATTTTCTACTTGTACTCAAATTATGTACATTTATTTACATAAATTGTGTCAACCGCAGGCCGGAAAACTCACTGAGGCCAGGAAGACTGGTTTCGGCCAGAGTACCCCATGAAAACTTCCCATAAACTTTATATCTTTTCTATTTGAAGTGCCCTTTGCAAAATCAAAATTGCCTTCTTGCCACTTCACATACAAAAGCCCAGAGCCAAATTTCATAAAGCATGTAAGCACAAAAACTTGCTAAGCACAGAAAAATCATGCTTAGCGGAACTAGGTTACCAGTCAAATGTCATTAAGTTTACATTATTGCAACTGGTACCGAACAATTGTTTACTTAGCGAAAACATTTTCTAAGCAGTATTTTCTGCAGCTTTATGAAATTGGGCCCAGATCTGCAACTGAGGTGGGAGACAGATAGATTGACCTTTGACACAAGCAGTGTACAAGTAGCTCCCTGAAAAAAAGGGGGTGGATCCAGAGTCACGTGAAAGGGGAGGGGGCTGGTTGGCCACTGATGAAGTGTACCATTAAAATAAGCAAGTGTTGGAATACTTTGGCGAGGGGGTAAAACACAAACCTGGATACCACCAATGATAACTGATTATTCTGATTGTAAATCTAAAAGCTTGCACAACATTGGTAATTGTCAAAGACCAGTATCCACACTTTACGTGTAATCCAACATATATGAAATGATAAAACTGTGAAAGTTTAAGCTCAATCGGTCATTGGAGTTACGAAAAAATAGTGGGAGACCCCATTAAATGTTTTCACTCTTTCCAAACATCGAGTTTTGGTCTCGCAAGATCAAAACTAAATGTTTTACTCATTTCTCAGAAACTGTAGCATTTCAGGTGAAAATGGTTCAAGGGAAGTTTGCTACCGTGACCATCTTTAAACCAGGTAGTTTTGTGTAAATCCGTGAACATTTATATTTTCAATCTTGCCAATGTTGTGCACACCCTTCACAAAATAAATCATTGTATAAAACAGACGATTCTGTCATAGCATTAAAATAAAACAATTATTTTCAAAAGTTTCAAATCAAAGTCAGACCATAACAGACCTTCGTAAGAGCTTTACATCAAATAATTAGAACTGCAAACATCTGGCAACTTTCACCCTAACTATTTACACTACGGCTAACACAATTCAGTTTTAAAGCAAGCATACACAGATTATCTTAAACCCCGGAAGAAACATTTCGCAATCACCATTTTTAACATTCTACTTCAAATACTAAGTCACTACCAAGACTGCAAAGACATGTAATATTCACTGTTCTTATTTTCGCATAAAATCTTACCCCCTCAAATCCCTCTACATCCTCTATGCCGAAATGAAGGATTCAGAAGGACTGAGGGCCTTAGGCCGAAACAACAATTGCTTATAAATCACTGGGTCAGTCGTTCAAATCTTATCGGTGTGGAGTGACATAGGAGTGGAACAATTTTGCAGGATTAGGGTCACTGGAGGGCAAAAAGGCCTAGGGGATATGGGTTTCAAGGGCTAAAATACAACATGATATTATGTAATAATTACACTGGGGATATTAATATTATGAATGTAAGCATTAAAGACATGCAACTTTGTTTTGGCAAAAAACCCAAAATAACAACAAAAGAGGAAACAGCCTAGCACAAAAAACTTTGTAAAGTGTTTTTCAGTTTTTTTATGGCACTAATGAGCAAGAAAATAAAAAAAGGAAATCAGCTGAAAGTTTATTGACCCCTTGCTCTGACGTCACACATGGCTACTTGTCTGCCCATGGTCTGCTGTTATGGGAGTCAGATTGGCATGCAAAAATATGGTGGATGTGTAAATGCGCGGGCGTCGCATTACATGTAATGCGCACTGCACAGTAACGCACAAGTAGGGGTAACTGACTCCCAAAATGGCACAACCAAGATTTATTGCGGTGATCACGTCGGGTAAATTGGGTCAATACTCAGTGCTTTCCTGTGTCCTGCCAAAAAACAAAGGCATACAAACTCAATATGATAAGAAATTTATGTGTTTCGAAAGCGCCATTATTATCGTACATGTATGATCTGTTTTATGTATTCAAAAAGTGTCGTCACTCGTACATGTACGACCCATAATATACATGTTATCACGAGAGGGCATTATCACTCAAGATATACTATTGACTTTAGGATGTACATGTACCAAGGCAACAAAATTTGCAAGGTACATTTTGTTTGGTGAGAAAGACTTATCAAATTTTAGTTTATATACAAAATTTCAAAAAAACCTAAAAAGGCTAGGGATTTTAGGTTCAAAACGAAAAGAAGAAAAAAACAGGCACTGTAAGAGTTAACAGAATTTTTTCTCTATTTTTTGTAGGGGGGGGGGGTGAGGAACATTTACTGACTGACCTTGGGGGGCTGGAAAGAGACTGTGAACTTTATTAAGAAAACCCGGCAGCAATTAAGTCCTTTGCCAATTCGCCTGAAGCGGGTATAGTTCATGTAAAATATCACAGGCACTCATAAGCAATCGCTAATGAAATCAAATCACTCAACGTCAGGACTAATATCAAGTTTTTGATGTTGAGAAATGTTGCATCAAGGCATTGCCTGGGGAAGGGGGATGGGGGTGGGTTAAAGGGTGTTAATGAAGGGGTAATTTGGCTGGTGTGGGTGTAAAATTAGAGGTTGACAGAGGAGTGGCAGGAACCTTCCGGGCTGTAGTTATTTTCCAGCAATAGCTACAGCCTTGGATTAGAATTTCCACTTGGAAGTTAGAAGTCTTGTGCCAAAGCACATGGCTTCAGAACTTGTGCCAGAGCTGGAATTAGTGGCAGACCCTTAAGCTACAGTCAGAACTGCCAGACCTTGGCTCGATTTCATAGAGCTGCTAAAGCAGGAAAAGTAGCTAAGCACAACAAAATTAAGCTTACCAGGATAAGGTTACCAGCCAAAATACCATGTGTCACATGTACATTTTTTGAGTGGTATCTTTCTTATATCTGCTTAGCAGAAAAGTTTTAAGCAATATTTTCTGCTTAAGCAGTTCTATGAAACCAGAGGCTAGAGGCTCATTGTAGATAACTGTACCTCATTCAACATACCCGAGTAACCATTTATAAGTTGAATGGGGCTAAATGTCATAATGTAGTTGTTTTTTCATTGGCAGTTTGGTTCATGCAACACCTTAAATGAAAGCTTGTAACTTTCTTGAATCTATGAAAAAAGCTATTTAACATTAAAATCTAATATTTCAAGTCAAATCGGCCAAAAAGGCCACACCTAGTATCCCTAACTTTGTATAGTGTTTGAAAGTTTTTCATTGGCACTTTCATTAACCAAAAAAGAGGAAATCAGCTGGAAAGTTGCATAGATTTCAAACTTCAATTATCTCAAGTCTTGCTGTTAAACATTTTTCTTAAATGTGGACTAAAAACTGCCCTCTTGAAGGAGGCATTTGTTTAAATTCCAAATCTCTGGAATGCAATTTAAGGAATCTGTTTTAAGGAGCGGGGATCAGGTTAAATTAAAATTCCTCCTTGATGTATTAAAATGAGTTGTTATGGGAAGAATAAATCTCAACGAGTGGACATTCCAGAGTGGATTTCAATATCATACTGACATTGATTGACACCGGGGCCCAATTTCATAGAGCTGCTAAGCACAACAATTTGCTTAGCATGAAATTTCTTCCTTGATAAAAACAGGTTTACCAACCAAATTTTCACGTGATTTTCAGGATAAGCAAACAACAGCTGAATACCAGTAACAAGCAATATGCAACACATGGAAATTTGGTTGGTAATCCTGTTTTTATCAAATAAGAAATTTCATGCTAAGCAAATTGTTGTGCTTAGCAGCTCTAGGCCCAATTTCATAAAGCTGCATAAGCAGCAAACAGTGCTCAGAAATTGTTCTGCTAAGCAAAAATAAACAGGACACCAGTCATAAATGGTAGATGTGGAATGCCATTTTGGCTGGTAACCTTATTCTGGTAACATAAGCATGTTGTTATTATGTTTAGCTACTTGTTGTGCTTTAAGTAGCTGTATGACATTGGGCCCACATTCATACCAAGCAACCCCACCAACATAACCCACACATGCAAGATCAAAACTAATTGTTGTACTCATTTCTCATGTCAAGGGAAGTTTTCCACCATGACCATCTTTATACTGCACAAATTATGTGCAAATCTGTGAACATTTACATTTTAAATCTTACCAATGTTGCACACAACCCTAAAAAGTTCATCAAATAATTATTAAAAGTCACATTTTTTGTTCCCTGTTTTTTTTTAAGGGGAATTCTCAAGTTCATTTATTTGAAATTTTACTCAATTTTTCGAGGATGAAAAACAAATGCCAGAAAAAATATGATACATTATTTTCATGAGATTAACATTTCACACAGGTCTATCCCACAGGAATATTGCACAACCACAGCCCAACTTCCCACCAGGTCATCTTTCATCATTACATATATCCATAAATTTTCTCTGAAACTAACTAAACATCGACCACATCTGTCATCATAAATAAAACCTTGTTAGCTTACAGATACCCAGACAAACTAAACTGATAACGTTAACGATTTTTTGTGACACTTTTTGTTAAATCTGGAAACTGTACGTTAAGGGTGTCACCACCACTTTCCTACGAGGAATCTCTCCATCGTAAAATTGTCAAAAGAATTTTGTAATAATTACATTTTATGAAAGATTTCTTGGAAATCAGATCTGAGGGTGACTGGCCTGATTCTCAAAGGAGACGTTTTTGACCGTGACCCAAGTCATCATATTTCCGTTACTTCATTCTTTAAAAAATTATTTTTATTGAACTTCGTTTGTGACAATTAACATTCATATCTTACTATAAAATATATTTTAAGCTAAAATTTACAACAACTATTTCAGATTATTGAAAAGGTAGCCTCAATTTTTCAATTTTTTAAGAACTGCAAAGCATACAAATTTTCCTTATCCTTAAAGGCACTGAACACATTTGGTAATTGTCAAAGACCAGTGTTCTCACTTGGTGTATCCCAACGTATGCATAAAATAACAAGCCTATGAAAAGTTGGGCTCAATTGGTCATCGAAGTTGCAAGAAAATGATGAAAGAAAAAACACTCTTGTATTAACCCCTAATTTAAGCAGCTTGGGTTTGTATGCTCCCCAGGGAGTTGAACAAGTTTGAGGAACATTCTAATGAACAGGGACAATAATGTTGTAAAGTGCCTTGATTCGCAATATAGCCAGTAGGATATGTGCGCTACAATATGTAAGAACCAAGTATTACTATTTATTATTAACAAATTACCAGCAGAATTACTATTATTGTGATCTGTATTATTTAACTGGTTCCCTACAAAATTCTGCTTATCAGATTAGCTGACAATATACCCCAAGTTATAAGATCAATGAAACTGGTACCCTCCCAAGAAAGCTACTTGGCCTTACTTGGTGTACCAGTTTTCTTGCAAGTTTTCGTGATGTTACCATGTGCGACACTTAGAAATGAAAATTCGGAGAACGCGAGTGAGTAATTATCCGTGCGACTCTGTTGTCAGACAATTTTTCGCATCCATTATCACTTGTATGGCAAGAATTTTCCTACAAATATACCCTGTCATTTCTACTCCCGATAAACAAAATAGAGAAAATGCTCAACGCGCGTCACCATTTTGCCATACACACATGTCACATGACATCATTTTGCTACAAACGCGTGTCACGTAGTATGAATACGCCACATCAACAGCTGGACACAGAGTGCCGTCGAGCTAAGCGTTCTCCAGATTTCAATTCTACGGCACTAGACTTCACTAATGAAGTTATCGAAGCACAGTGTACTCAGTTCAATCCAAGTCTTCTGGAAGATACACCCACCAAGGACTCGGGTGGGAATCGAACCCACAACCTTCTCCATTCTACATCCAGCCACAAAGCCATTGAATTCTCCCCCTCCTAAGCACAACTACCTGATAATTGATGTACAATAAAGGGAAGAAAAACATTTTCATAGACTTCTAGAAGAGATTAACCCCCCCCCTTTCCCCCCTGCAGGGCCAGAAGTTATTAATAAAACTAGATCTGGCACGAAGACATATTTTATGTCAGCCACGTCAGTCATTCAGGCACCTAGGGACTATATCTTGTCAGATTTGATCACAATCAATGTTAAGATTCATCTCCATTTCTTCTCTGGTTTCCAACGAACGAAACCGAACAGGGGAACCGTGTCCCTTTTAAAGGGAGGGTATACCTTTGGTAATTAATGACCATAAAAACTTACTCGGTAGGTAAAGAGCAGCGGATAGCTGTTGATATTATAAAACATTGTTAGAAATGACCCCTTTGAACTATTGTAGTTTTAGAGAAGGGGGTAATTTTTCACCCCCAAAATTTGAATCAGCAAAAGGCTTTAGGCATGAAGCCTTTCTCAGGCATCTGAAAGCACACAATTCTATGCAACAAGTGTGTTTTTTCTTCCATTATTTACTTACAACTTCAATGACCAATTGAGCCAAAATTTTCACCGGTTTGTTATTTTATGCATATGTTGGGATACACCAAATGAGGATACTTGTCTTTGACAATTACCAAAAGTATGCCCCCTGCCTTTAAAAGGAAGGGTAGCATTGTATGGTTTCACTGAAGTAAATGCTACGATTCTCATGACCCTGGTGTAAATTGGTACACATGAGTAGATATTACTTAATGATTAGCAATCTATGACCTATGACCTATGACCTATGCACCCAAAGTCCCTATTATACACATATTTTCCTGTCCCACTACCAGAAGTAGACGCTCCACTCACCTACTCCACCATTTGTTATTGGATTCATTCACACATAAGTGTTTTGAATTTTTCAAATATCAAGTAAAAACCACAAGTGAAACTGGCTGGATAAATGTTGAATAATTTGGGGTTGAACAAAGAAAAAACTAACTAGGGACACCGCCATCATAGAGCTGGATAGCTCAGTTAGTAGAGCGCCGGCACAATAATCCGGAGGTCGTTGCTTCAAATCACGCTCTAGTCAAATTATTGTTTGATTTTTGTAGACTATTTAATAGAATATACTTGGCTTGTCACCTTCATTGCATCTGATGAAGTACCCGTAGTTGTTGCTAAGAAAGGTCATGCAGTTTTTTAAATGCAATTAGTTAAGTCTTAAAAGTGCTACCATTACCTTCTTTGTTTTATCTATCAGACTAACACGGCTATCTCTATCATGATTTTTGTGGAAAAGAGAACCCTGAATTCGGGGTAGAAAAAAACCCCAGAGTCTCTCTTTAATCTACCAAGATGTCAGATATAATTTGCGACAGGATACAACTCCATTGCGGACTGACAACTACCAATAATTGCTTCTGACTAGCCCCCGACTCTCAAACACCCGTTTTCGATTTATCGGCACGCCGTCTATTGTTCCTGTGAGGGCCAAATTGTCCATCCTGAGTTGGCCAGGGAGTAAAGGATAACCCAGATCTGAAGGTAGTGGGAGAATCCCCTTGGGTTATTCCCCTCTTATAAAGAATTGGTCAGGACCCAAACAAGGATAGCAGTCACGGTAATCACTGAAAGATCGTGACCAATATAGCAATCTTTCCAATAAAGCAATCTTTGTCATCTTTTAAAGGGTCTGTAAACGTTTGGTAGTGACTCTGAAAATTAATGGCAATAAAAACTTACTTGGTAAGAAGTACAGCAGCTTTGGATAGTATAATGCATTTTGAGAAACTTTCATTTCAAAGTACTGCGGTTATGGAAAGAGATATCACTTTTTATCCAAACAAATTTGAATCTGAGAAGCGTTACCGCAGTAATGTTTCTCAGATTGTGTATTCCAATTGCAGATTATTGTTCCTGCTGGGACATAACCGCTCCAGGTTTTCCGCAGTAAACGCTACCACCAGTTTAATGGTATATCTACAACTATGTAGGATTGAAACAAACAGTGGGTTCCAATTACCAAACTTATACAATCCCTTTGAAGGTAGGGTCATAGATTGGCAAAAACTCCAAAAATTAATGACCATCAAAACTTACTAGGTGAGAAGCACTGTTGATCGTAAAAAAAAACTTAAGAAAGGATTCCATTTGAAGTAATATGATTTGGATAATTTTCCTCCCAAAACATTTGAATCATAGAAAAGATTCATGCATGAATCGTTTCTATGATTTCTGAGGGTTTGTGTCCGTTCGCGAATGCAGCGGCCAGAGATGTGGTTGGTACCCGCTGTCCCTTCGCCTAAGTGTGGATGGATTTGACGTTCTTGTGAAAATACCGTGACAGTTTTTTGCTGTTTTCTCAACAAGTAGACACTGTACTCTGTTGAAACTTTCACGTGACTTTTATTGTATCTTCTTGATAATTTTGCCTATAAATCAGCATTTCGTTGACAAAAAAACCCATCTAAGACCCTACCTTTAAAACTAACCGATAGACTTACAGGGGCACCTGCAGATATTCCAACATTTTGGACTGCAGCAGACTACAGGCGTTTTGCTATACGGGTTTTACCAAGATGGGAGTTGGAATAAAAATAGCAATTGTAAGGTCATTTCCAGTTTTACAACATGCCTTGGGGATGAGAGGCCACCCCAATCTAGTTTCGAGCCCTGTCATACCCATTTTTAAGCTTCAGAGGGGTACAGGTTGGAATTTTACATTAGTCACAATTTCTCCAACACCCCCCCCCCCCCAAACACCAAAAGGAAATATGATACATAGTTATGACTGGGATTGCTCTTGGGATTGTTATGCTTTTCAAAAATCGTTCACAATCATTCGGTTTTGGGTCCGAAAAACGTACATGTAACACTTGAATAAAATATGATTTTGATGTTGATATTTTTTAACAGTATGTCGTGCAGGAGATTTTTCTTCCAATTGCCCGGTTTTGAGGAACACAGCGGAAACATGATTCATTGCGGGTTTTCAAGACTGGGATTATTTTGAGTTTCTTCGGGATTTATGAAGGATGAATTTTAGTTGTATTTTGTTGTACAATAGCCTAGGGCTCTAGCCAGGATTACTGTTTTCCTCTACTGAGCTGGAAGTTCTGAAATCTAGATCTGGGAGATTTGTGGTTAGCAAACCTGCATAATTCAATGATTCCATAATTGAACTTCAAAATACAATTTGAGACAGTTTAGGGTGACCGTGTAAAAATATGATTCATTTGAAGTGCATTTTGACATGCATGTGCTAAGTGCCCTACAAGCGCCCTGCAAGCGCTCGAAAGTTGTTAACGCAAGCCTGCGCGCAGAGCAATCACTTTTGGCTGGCCAATCAGCATTGTTTCCAGGAGTTAGTAACGAGAGGTATCGATACAGAGCACTGCCCATGGTAGCGAGGCTGGGGTACATGCAAAAAAACCTCCATCATGGAGCATCCATCTTGTCTTTCTTCTATTCACACCAATGTAGCCAAACCGAGGCTGGTGGTTAAAAATAGTCAGGCACCTGTGTGGTTTAATGTGAATCAGTTGCTACTGAACACGGGGTACCTAACTAAGATGGTGGCAGTAGGACAAAAAGTCTACAACACACAAAACCAATTATGTTTCTGTCTAAAAGGGAATTAATACAAGGCATCTGGCTGAATCGTGACAAACTCACAAAAAAGCCTTACAATATGATCCCATCACTTGAAAAAGAAAATCGTCTTGCAAGCACATGTTTCTTCATGTTAAAAGTCACATCAGCTTTCAAAAACTTGTGGGTAATTTTTATGACAATTCATCTCTAAATTTATGCTGAATAACCACGTCAGGTTTCAAGGAGGCAGGAAATGTGGCATGACATTCAGCTGTCCGGGGAAAATTGTTCTAAAACATCTGTGAAGTTTGCCGGGTTGGTTTTTCTAGTTGTGATAGCACATACATGGTTTAAAAACACTCCTACTTTCGGTAAAATTTTCCAGCAAGTTGACCAACCATTTGAAACCATTCAACTGCAAGGGTTGTGTATGGTGGAACGACTGTACACAAAAACAACTTTGTACATGTGTGCATACTGTGTATGCACTCAGTACATGATATCATACTGCAGGTTGGCATACATGTAGCTTACCATCATTCAAAATCACTGATGATATCGAATGGTCAGACAGTAGGAGGGTTGACTGTGATGTTGTACATGAAAATGTATTCACCACATAATATTGTACTGGAGACTGGCTCAGTTCATCTATCATCGAAACTACAGTGGATGATATTTAATGGTCAGACAGTGGGAGGGTTGACTGTGTACAGTATTATGATCACATTACTAGTGGCTGACATTGTGCAATAAACTGTCTACACATGTTTTCTCTTAGAAAACTTCACTATACTTAGGCCAACTGGCTTAGTTCATCTATCATTCAAAACTACAGTGGATGATATTGAATGGTCAGACAGTAGGAAGGTTGACTGTGTACAGTACATGATCACATTACTAGTAGCTAACATTGTGCACAGAACTGTGTATTGATGTTTACTCTTAGA
Organism: Plazaster borealis; assembly: GCA_021014325.1. Lineage (NCBI taxonomy): Eukaryota > Metazoa > Echinodermata > Asteroidea > Forcipulatida > Labidiasteridae > Plazaster > Plazaster borealis. Next base: position 9,224,872 of record CM037467.1, read on the forward strand.
TGTTATTACATGTATTATCAAATTTCACTATGTGTACTTAGTCACAAAAAATAATTTAGAAAACTGGTATTTCTTGAACCAGTGGACGATATACCGTGGGTAACCAGAAAAAAACTTTGATTATTTTAAACCTTTAACTGCTGGCCTAAAAAGTCACGCACTTTCATTAACCTTTATGAGTTCACATTGCTACACAGAAACACAATTTATAAGATAAAATTACAGATGTAATTTTAAAGCTCGATTCAGAAGCCACAAGCCGGAAAAAGGTACTGGCAGCGGACACCCATGAAATTATCGAACCCAAGATTATCCAAGCTCCACTACAGATAAGTAACCCGTTGTTTATATTTTAAGCTACATTCACACACACAAATTTACTTTAGGCCTAAATTTGAGCTTTGATAAAAGCCAAGTGGATAAACCCTGGTTTTAAAGACCGGACCAAGTTTGCCAGGTCAAATTTCCTAAACACAGGGTTTGCCACACCCAAAACACGATCACAGTCTTATTTCATTAGAACCATTAGAGAGAAAAAAATAATAAAACAAATTTAAGGGAGGATACAGATTGTGTTTTGGATGAAGATCAGACCTTAAAATGTTTTCTAAATTTTGGGACAACAAACAAATTAAGTGCCGGGCAAAGCAATTTCAATTGTATGCCACTAACTGTAACCAAAAAGAATGAAGTTAGTTGAATGTCTGACTGTCTGACTGTCTGCAAGCTTAGACCCTATTGACCCAATTCACCTGACGTCATCACCCACGATATATTTTGGTTGCGCCATTTTGGGAGTCAGATTTCCTGTGCGTTCCTGTGCAGTGCGCATTTTAGGCGATGCGCATGCCTGCGCACCATATCTTCACATGGAATTCGCTTCCCAAAATGGCAGACCAAGGGCAGAGACCTGGAACCAAGTGTGGCATCGGTGCAATGGGTCTTCCCAATTCACCTCATGTCATCCATCACAATATTCTTTGTTGCGCCATTTTAGGAGTCAATGTCCTCATAAGGTATACAGTGTTGTGGGCATTTTAGGCGACACTGGGTTTAAACGCTTACTATGCAATTTGACTCCCAACATGGTGAGTGTGGCAGACAGTAGCCATATGTGACGTCAGTGCAAGGCGTGGTGTACGAGGTGTACATGTGTAGTTCCACTGAGCCTCAGTTTGATTACATGCATAATTTGTAAGACTGACAAGACAAGATGGCTGACCCCTGTTGAAGGTGAACAAAGCCTTCCTCGGTCACGAAATTCCTTCAGTTGTTTCAAACTGACCAACTAATTTTGACAAACTAAAACGACACTTTGAAGCAATCTTCAATTTCATAAAGCCATAATAAGCACAAACAATTGCTTAGCACAGACAAATCTTGCTTAGCAGAGACAGGTTACCAGCAAATCACTAGTGTAATGTATACAACTTATGACTGGTTCCCTGCTGATTTCTTCTCAGCAGAAAAAGTTCCTAAGCAGTTTTCTGCTTGGGCCCAATTGAAAACCAGATTGTCGGCCGGTGACAAGCAAAACTCTGTCTAAAATGTATACATTTTGGCTGGTAGTCGTCGTTAAACTCTGCTAAGCGGAAAAATATTTGCTAAGCAAATTTTGTCAGCAAGGCAGCTGTACTGGTTGAACCTCAGGGCAGAGATTAAGAGTTTCCATTCATTTACCATCATGGGGGGAAACGCCCCGCGCACATAACTTTTAAATTACTTTTCAAAACCCATGTGGACAAAAAAAGGAGCTGGGACTAATTTCTTCCCAAGATTACGTTTACCTCTGAAATGACCATAGACCGTTCCTAGTTACATTTCGGATACATGCTTTAAACCCTTTGGGGGGGACCCTTTGAACAAAGTCCTGGTGTGTGTTGTAAAAGAAGAGGGATTTTCGAAGCACTCTGATAAGGCAGGAGATTCATTTAAAAAACACTCAATCAAAGGAATCCGATGTGACCTTCTCAAGCTTTCTTCACAGTTCAGAACGCTGTTCAGTGTCTTTTTTTGTTTTTCCCCTCCGTCTTATAATTGGTTGTATCCACACAACAATTCAAATGTGGAATTGTAAATGTCAACTGTGATTGTAGATTTAGAGGGAAATATCTAAAGCTGCCCCTGAGTGGGAGAGAGAGAAAAAACCCCAGAAATCTCCGAGAAGTTTTGCGTCATATTTCCCATGTTGAATTAGAAAAGGTTTAAGGGGGAATTTTCTTGACGGAAATTCATCCATCAAACTGCTACACACAGCGTCCAGTTTCCTACAGCTGGTGTTTGAGGAAAATAATTGGTTAAGCAGATTTGTTTGTGCTTAGCGGTTTACTGACAACCGGTTAAAAGCATGTTAATTTTTGTGTAAGAAATTGGCTTGGTTAACAGCTTTTTCAACTTTTTTTAATTTTTTTTTAAATAAAAAGTGCTTATGCTTCCTATGGTCACTTGTCAGAAAATTTCTCTGAGCGTTTTTTTTGTGGGTTTTTTTTTGCTTAACAATGAGGAGCAGACAACCAGTTTAAAAGTACCTACACTTTACATCAGACAATGGATAGGTTCCCAACTTTCCCTGCTTACTTACAATCTTTAATAGGCTACGCTGTAGAGGCTAATACACCCATACTTTCAGGAAATTGTACTTAAATGTTTTCACTTAGTGATGTACATAAAAACCACAACCAGTGAAAAGGTATACATTTTGAGTGAAAATTGCTCGCTGACTGCAAATATCTGAAGACAGAATTAAACCCACTTTGAAACTATGAGAATAAGTTAAAAAACAAAAGAACTATGAAACTAAATTTCTGTGAGTGAACAGTTTCACAGAACCACCTCATTGGTACAATAGAAATGACAAAACCTTATGAATAATCATGTGCAAACATTTAAAATCTCTTCTCGGAAGAAGTAGCAGCTCTGAAAAGAACCAGGTTAAGAGGTTCAAAGGCCTGATAGGCCTACTGTACTTCGTTCTTTGTGAGGGCAAGGCAGTTTTTCCTTAGTAAAGGGCACCTCTAAGAGGGAAATGTAAATTTCTATTGGAACATTTCAAGGGGCAATAAGGTAATGACCAATAAGGTCAGAACCAGCCATAGCACTTCTCAGAACCAGCCATAGCACTTCTCAGAACCAGCCATAGCACTTCTCAGAACCAGCCATAGCACTTCTCAGAACCAGCCATAGCACTTCTAAGAACTAGCCATAGCACTTCTCAGAACCAGCCATAGCACTTCTCAGAACCAGCCATAGCACTTCTCAGAACCAGCCATAGCACTTCTCAAAAACCAGCCATAGCACTTCTCAAAACCAGCCATAGCACTTCTCAGAGCCAGCCACGGCAATTCTCAGAACCAGCCATAGTTCTTCTCAGAACTAGCCATAGTTCTTCTCAGAACCAGCCATGGCTCTTCTCAGAACCAGCCATGGCTCTTCTCAGAACCAGCCAGTTCTTTTCAGAACCAGCCATATTTCTTTTCAGAACCAGCCGTGGCTCCTTTCAGAACCACCACTTCTTTCGAGAAGACACTTAAACCGCCTTGACCCTTCAACTAATTGTTCTTACTTAGCTACTTCCTAAACTATGCAAAGCTTAAAATCTTACTTTATATGTACTTGAAAGTTGCCAGATATTGTTCTCAATATACACTGAAATATTTGATGGTATGATACAGTACATGATTGGTATTACTTCGAAAGACACACAGAGTTGTTAAAATATTCTCCTACTCTTTGTAACAATTTTTCCAAAGAGTCGATCAGCCATTTGAAACCCTTCAACTGCTTGGGGTTACTTACAGTCAGGGCAGCACTTTCGCACAGTAAAAATAATTAGACAGGGCTCGAATTTTACACTGGACCGCAGGCCAGTAAACTCAAGACGGGACAAGTCCGTGGTCTTCTGTTTTCTATTCAATATCTTTGTTTTTAAAAAATGATGTTCAAATGTTGAGTTTGAGTCTCATAAATATCTTTCTAACTACCGCTGAGTATCTCCAATAAAACAGAAGAGATAAATCTTCTCTTAAGAGTTTTGTTCAAATATAACAGTTTATATGATAAAACTGTTTCCTCATTTTGATTCTGGTCTCTTCTCATTTTGATTCTGGTCTTGTAAATAAAATCCTGGTCCAGTAAAGATTTTGAGTTACAAGTCCTGTGGTCTTTTGGATTTCCCCCCCCCCCAAAAAAAAAAAAAAAAAAATTCCAGCCCTGTTAGACTGAACATGTTTTGTGCACACTGAATGTTAATATTGAGTAGCAAATGGTGATTTTTGAGAAGGAACCGAGACATTTTACTACCCTCTACAAGGGAAATTGTTCATTGATGGTGGTGAAAAAACCTCTTCCCAACGCAGCTACAACCATGGACAAGAATCTCTTAACCTACTAGTCATGGTGCAAGATGTTCTTAGTGCATTTCTGCTTCCCGATTGGTTACTGTACACTGTATAGCGATTCGACGGCTCTTTAAACGATTCAACGTGCAGCTTTGTTGTGATAACAAACCTTCCCAACTGCCACCGAGGCCGTAGACCCATAACGCGCCCTCTACTGGTGAATCGCTGTACAGTGTGCAAACTAAACGGTGTACAAAAACAGGTGAAAGCCAAAACCCCAAATTTGTTGTTTTATATACGTAAACCCTCCAGGAATAACTAGCTTAAAGCATTTCCTATGGGATTCTGGCACTCGTTGGGGCCAGTTTGTGTGAAGTGGGTGTGGCTTACATTGGAATTACGTCACACTTATGGACAGGATATGTGGGGGATCTCGTCAAAAATCCAAATGTTTTGAAGAGGACTCTAACTCTTGTCCACTATGTTACACACAGGTACCACAGACTGCCACAGAGTACCATACCCTCTAGGCTTGCATTGGGTACATGGGCGTCTCCTGTTTGTACAGCTGGTATTATGTGAAAACCCCATGGCTTATGTACTGTGGACTTTGTCTCCACAGTCTCCCGTGGTATTTTGTGGCAAGAGTCAGTTGGGCAGGAGAGTATACCGATAGCAATAGGGCCATACCTTCCAGGCTAGAATTGGGTGCATGGGTTTCTTCTGTTTGTACAGCTGGTATTATGTGAAAACCCCAAGGCTTGTGTGCAGTGGACTTACTACAGTCTCCACAGTCTCTTGTGGAATTTTGTGGAAAGAGAGCCAGTTGAGCAGGAAAGAAGTGCAACGATATTAATGTCGGAGGGGGGGGGGGGAAGCGCATTCTTTTCGGGGTAAATTCCCATGCAGGCCTCCATCTGGTCTGGAGTCAACATTTACACCACCCATGCTTTGGAAGGAACGAGGAACAGATGGTGAGAGGTGTAAGGGGAGGGAAAGGGTCTGAGGGCTTGTTACATGAACCCCCCCCCCCCCCCCGAACCCAATGAAATGGCAGAATTCCATTTGCCTACTTCCTTCTCCCCAACATTCAAGTGGGGAAATATCTTTCAACTCCATTGTTTGAGTCCATTAAAGGAAAGTTTTGGGATTAGAGCTTCTAGAAAGAATTGTAATCTTTTAATCTTTGTGTTTCATAAAAATACAATAAAAAAAATTAAAAACAAGACAGCACAAATTTTTCAGGAAGCACCCCTTTGAAAAATCATGCCTGAATTTTCCAAAGACTTTTGCCTGATATTAAAAAAAAGTTGAACCTAAAATTTAAAAAATCCCAGGGGTAAATGGGTACATGGTTCTTGTGATTGATTTAGCTTAGTGCGCTACATACTTGGCAGCACAGGCTGTATACTCCCCAGGGAGCTGAGATGGTTTAAGGAATGAAATAAATGGCCCAGTGACCAGGGGTTATAATGTTTGCAGCGCAATGATAATTCGGCCAGGGGTTATAATGTTTGCAGCGCAATGATAATTCTTTGGAATTGCGCTATATAAGAGTCAATATTTTTAATATTACTATTATTATTAGCTCATGCCAGAATTTTCAAAAAGGATTTGAACTAAGGGCATTGCATCTATTGTCTTTGCCATTGTCTTGGGTTCTCTAGGCTTCCTGATTACCAAATGGAGCAGACATTGAGAAATAAACTAGTTTGAAAGAACCGGTGGTTCTGAAAAAGAACCAGAGGTGAGATAAGTCTCGACATTTCAAACAGCATGATCTGTAAGTCTTCAGGTGTACTTTTCTAAAAGAATGTGGCCTTGCTATTGTCGATTCAAGTAAGAACTTGTTTGAAACCTGATAACAAATTTTACAAAGAAAACAAAACTTTATGAGTGCATGATCGTGTACGACCCAACTATAAAAAGATATACTCTTTAAATTAATTTTTTTTTAAACTAAAAATGATGTTGTTTTACTTTTAAAAAGAGGAATTAAACCTTTTCATACACCATTTATTTTAGTGATTTATTGATCATATGGAAGCATTAATTGTTTATTTGTTTTTTGCAAATGGCAACCCCCCATAAAAAACAGGTCACAATAGCACCCTCAAGAGTCCTCTTTTCAATTCTGAAAACTGTGTGGACATGCCATCTTTGTTTTTTGTTTTACAACTATTTTTCTGAAGGGATTTAAACCGCAGCATAAGAAGGTCAAATCATGTAGCCAATTGCGGCCGCTATGGGCTCTAAGGGTTAAGTTGGTAAATCTGTCTGTGCTTTTAAAGTGTCTTTAAAACAAAATATTATTAAACTCTAAGAGTGTTTAATTTTAATGCGGGGGGGGGGGTGGGGCTGAATCTTAGTTATTTTTATGGAATAAGTTTTTGTCCAAGGTTGTAGCTGGTAATAGTAGCGTAGATATATAGAAATACCGGTTTGTGTAAAATATATGTAACCATGCAAAAACTGAATGGCTGATTTCCAACATGTAAAAGCCCTCACTTTGATCCCAAATCTATCTTTGGGTTAAATCGGCTGGTAGCAATTTAGGGTTTTACTCTTAGTGCTGTGAGAGCACCGGTTGTGAAATTTAAAAAGTAAATTCCTTAATGTTCCTTAACGATGAGATTTGAGTTGTAAGTTTGTCAGAGTCTGGGTTTGCGAGACTACATCCATAAGGTCGGAGGTCATGAGTTTTATCCATCGATAGTTGATTTCCTGCTTATCTTGAGGTCCACAGGGCTGCTGGTGTTGGACTTTGGCTGATTTCGTTGGAAGCTTTAAAGTTCCATTTGTCATTGATGAAAGATGTAATGTGGTGGTGGCTCGGAGGCTTGCAAGGAACGTGACTTGTATATTGGCATTAGCTTGTACATTGGCTTGTACACCGACACTGGCTTGTAAACTGCCTGGTGGTGGCTTGTAGGCTTGCAAGGAACTTGGTTTGTACAATGACATTGGCTTGTACATTGGTTTGTATATTAACAATGGCTTGTACACAACCTTGAAAACTGGCTTGCATGTGGTGTGAAATCCAACTGGCTTGCCTTGAAATTCACACTTGCTTGCTTGAAGTTCCAACTTGCTTGCTTGGTATTATCAAACACGCTTGCCTTGAAATTCTTGCTTGCTTCCTTGAAGTTTCAAACTTGCTTGCTTGGAGTCCAACTTGCTTGCCTTGAAATTCTTGCAGGCTTGCTTGAACTTTCCGAAAGGCTTGCTTGAAATTCCTGCCGGCTTGTACAAAATTTCAACTGGCTTGCTTGGACTCCACCATACTGGATCAATATACAAGAAGCCTTATATTCTTTAACCACTTGACGACTTCCTTAAAAATCTTGCCGGCTTTCTTGAAAGTCTTGCCGGCTTTCTTAAAGTTCTTGTTGGCTTTCTTGAAATTCTTGTTGGTTGTGCACGAAGTTCCAAATACATGACTTGGTTTCCTTACAGCCTTGCTTGAAAACTCTATTTTTTTTAAAAACTTGTTGAACTTTTGGAAAAGTTCAAAGCAGTTCAAAAGGTTCTTGTTGCACATCATTGTTCAAAAGTTAATTTCTTCTCCACTTTTTTAGGCAGCTTTTCAGTTATTTAAATCAGCTCTCGGCACGTCAACGAACTGAACCTGTGCAGGTTTACAGTCTTAAGAGTCCAATGAAAATGTTCCTTGCAGTTTCCAACACAGTTTCCATTTACCGTTCAAACAAACGTAGGTAGCTCTCAAATCAAATTCTCTTGTATACTCCATCCAAAAGTCAACGTGCAAAAAAAGTTCTTGATGAAGTGCTCTAGACTTTCACATTTGCTGTAAAATCTTTGCACTGACGTAATTTCTCTTTGTCTTCGAAACCATCCCAACCTTTCCACCTCGTTGTTTACCTAGCAACCAGAGAATAACCTCCTGTTGCCATGACAATGTATCCACACCTTCAACACCCAAATGTTGTACATTTGTTTACATTTGTTTGGAAATTGCGTTATTTTCCAAACTCCAAGATCCATGAGCATTGGTTTACACTTTGTGCGTTCTCACACATAAAAACAGTAACAACCTTAAAAGTTTTGTTTTTTTACAATCTTTGCTTACCACATTCACATATCAAACACTACTAATTAGCAAAAATAATGCACAGAAATTTACTAATTAATATCAATCAAGAAAACAACATTTCAATTGAACAAAAGCATACCACTGAGCCAGATGGTGTTCTTGACGGTATTGCCCTGCCTGTGTTCTACTCTGCTGCCGGTGATGTGAATGGTGCGCTAGTTGATATTGCCCCCTCCCATGTAGACTGCAGTGTGTTGCTGAATTGACGACCCAGTCTTTTTGGGGATGGCTTTGCAGTGAGTGGAGTTGGATGGGAGTAGTCTGGTGGAGACTCAGTCTGAGATCAGACTCACGTTAATGGTGGCCAGATCGATCATGTGCCTGTCGACATAAACAATAAAATCGTTGGTTTAAAAAACATAAAACCAGGGTTTGTTTATATCAAATTCTTAGATTTGTCTGAAGATGAGTTTGCGTAACGGTCAATGTAATGTGGGCCCAATTTCATAAATGCTGTTTACAGAGAAGCAAATTTGTTTGTGCATACTTTAGTAGCAGAAGAATATGCGCGACTACAGTGTACATTTCATAATCGATCAAGAAGAAGTGGCAGAGTGTGTTTGCAATGGATTCTCATTGTCAGGACTCGAATTTTACACTGGACCGCAGGCTCAAGGCCAGTGATTTTAGCCCTGGGCCAGTAAACTCATGACTGGACAAGTCCGGCGGTCTTGTGTATTTCAATTGAATAATTATACCTCACTGTGTAATATCTTGAACAGAGAGAAACGTTGTTCAAATGTTGACTTTGAGTCTGCCAGGGTAAATACAATTCCGTTGAGTATCAAAAAAATACTTACCCATAAGACAAATGAGATAAATCTTTGCATAATTGTTTGTTCAAATAAAAACGGTTTACATGTTTAATTTTATAGAAAGCTCTTTCTCATTAAGGTTCAGATCTTGTAAAATAAATTCGGGTCCGTTAAACATTTTGAGCTACAAGCCCTGCGGTCTTGTGAAATTTTATCCCAAATTCCAGCCGTGATTGTTCCGCCCAAGAACCGCCGGCAAGCTAACTGCCTCTTGCTTTGCTTACAGTAATCTGTGTTTATGAAATAGAAGCTGTGCTATTAGGTCTGTGGTATCACGTTTAACTTTGCAACTAAATTAGACCCCTTGCATTTGACGGCACGATATCGAAACGGCGCCCTCACTGAGGTCAAAAGGAGACCTCTCATTGGTTGGTAGTTGCACATATACACTATATGGTTGAAAGTGGGTAGAATCTTGCGGCTGTTTGCGGCTGCTATGGGCATTCTGGTACATGTACAAGCCACTAGCTGCCCGTGTTGGTCTCCAAGGGAGCATCTAAACAATAGGGCACATTCACGAGATTGAACAGCGCCCTCACTGAGGTCAAAAGGAGACCTCCCATTGGTTGGTAGTTGCGCATACACTATTTGGTTAAAAGTGGAAGTGGGTAAAATCTTGCGGCTGTTTGCAGCTGCTATGGGCATTCTGGTACGTGTACAAGCCACTAGCGGCCTGCGATGGTCTCCAAAGGGAACATCTCAAAAAGTCGGGCACATTATAGTTTGTTCCGCTAGAACTTGTCTTTGTGCCGAAGTATGAGAGCAATCCTACACGAGTGAATACGCGCATTAGTACTTTGAACGTTCACATGGAACGCTCCGACGTTCCAACGGAATAGTTCCATGTGCACACGCTGGAGTACTTATACGATCCAATTAGAATGTTCCTAACATTCCAACTTTTGAGATGCTCCCTAAAGGGTTAAACACACTCCGCATACCTGTGGAACTTCGTCTGGAAGGTCATGGCATCTGCTGGACGGACGAATTTGGCGTAAGCTCTCCTCTCACTGGGAACAATCTCCATATTCTGAATGCGTTTGAGTAAAACAAAAAAACAGAAATGTGATCGATCAAGCAAAATGAGTCGTTTGTCGACCAAGGTCATTGTTCACTTTCGTATACATTTGAAAAGAGCATAATCTATGCTTTAATAATGTTAAAACCCCATGTTGATACCACCTTTGGCTAAAAGTTGTGAAAGTAGAAACACCAAGAGATGCGAGAGAAAGAAACTGAGAAAAGGGGTTTAAAGTCGAGTTGTTTATCGAAACTACATCGGCACATTTTCTTTCAATGCTAATTTTAACCCCTTTTTGATGTTATTTATCAGGAAGGAAGTTGCCAACATAAAATATGATATATTTTGGCATTTAATTTTACAATTTTTTTCTTTTGAAAATTTCGCCTGTTTGGGCTTGTTTCTCAATACTGATATTTCCGACAAACGACTCATTTAGCTTGATCGCGTCACAAATAGTGTTATTATTTTTATGTATAATCCATTAGAAAAACGATATTTCAACTACGGTTTTCGAGGCATTGCATGGGGAGGTATCAATGTATGTTCTTTTTGCAGTAACACAAACAAACACACGTCCGTTTACTGGTGCAATTCTCAGTCCAACAGACAGAATCAGATCCATGTAGTAGCAGACTATGCCCTTAACCAATGCCCTGTCCATCAAGCACCACCAGGGTTCTCCTTGTGCACAAACTAGCATGTTGTGTTTTTTTGTCTTTTAGGGCAGACACAACTTCAGACCAAATTTTTAAACAATCGTAAAGATAAACCCATTAAGAATGCCCCAGATTGCACATAGGGCTTTTTAAACCAAAGATATACACCAAGTAAAAACAAATTCCAAGGACCTCGTTTCAATTCAGTGTACTTGGGCCAAAACTTCAAAAATTTAGGTCAAGAATAGCCTCCCAGTTTTGAAAAATCCAGGGGGACAAACCTAACCACACAGGGCACAGGGCCTAATGAACCAAGACGAGCACACAAAACAAGGGCTCAAATAACTGCGCCAGAAATCTGAAATGTCTATCTGACAAAACGAAAGAACCAACCACGCAGTTTGATCTTGATTGGCTGGAATTAACCCCTCACCTTGATTGGTCCACAAGATTGAAGCATCTTCATCAGGTTCTTCTTATTGGTCGACGCCGACAGTCCATCGATCAAGATCCCCAGGGGACCCCTGACCACCTGAGGGCTCTCCGCAGACACCTGCTTGACGACCCGCTGTGGCTGCGGCGGGAGGACCCTCACCGGCTGATTGGCACCTTGAGGGCGCTGTGCCAAACGCTGCTGCTGCTTCTGCTGCAGCAGCCGCTGCTGCGGTGTCAAGTTCTGTACCACTGTCCTTTTGTTTCCGGGCTGGCCGGGCTGGTTACCAGCGCCCTGTTTGGTGGGCGTTTTCTGGGCTTGCTGAGGGGACTGCTGTTGGACGACGCGTCGTTGTACCTGTTGGGGTGCTTGTTGAGTTTGGGCAGGTCCTTTCTGTGGTATTCCTATCCTGTCTTTAACAGATCTAATTCAGAAAGATAAAATCATCCATTACCGGTTTGGTTATTTTGATATTTTACATTTCCCAAACAAGGTTTATAAAAACCAACCACTTTCAACATTTTTAATTTATATGGTTGTCAAAAACAATTGATACTTTCTATGCGACCTGCCAGGACAATACACAAAATGCTTACCTCTTCTGTGGCCTTGGTCCTCCTTGAGGTGTACCTGGTCCCTGAGGTCTAGGTGCCATACCCTGTGGTCTGGGACCTCTGAATTGAGGCCCTCCCTGACCATGAGGTCTTGGGCCTTGGGGTCGAGGACCATTCCCCTGTGGCTGCCCCATTCTTGGCATTGGAAACCTGGGTTGAGGCTGCCCTCTGCCTCTGCTGCGCCCCATGTTATTCAGAGGCCCTTGAGGTCGCTGTCCTCTCACTTGACTGGGGTGTTGACCTCTTATCTGACCTGGATGTTGACCTCTGGTCTTATTTGGTTGCTGACCTCGAATCTGACCTGGATGTTGACCTCTAATCTGACCTGGATGCTGACCTCTGATCTGACCTGGATGCTGACTTCTGATCTGCCCTGGTTGCTGACCTCTAATCTGACCTGGCTGTTGACCTCTAATCTGACCTGGCTGTTGACCTCTAATCTGACCCGGCTGGTGACCTCTGACTTGACCAGGTAGCTGACCTCTAATCTGACCCGGCTGTTGACCTCTAATCTGACCCGGCTGTTGACCTCTGATCTGACCTGGATGCTGACCTCTGATCTGACCTGGTGGCTGACCTCTGATCTGACCTTGCAGTTGATCTCTGACCTGCCCAGATGGTGCCCTATTGGCCGAGCCTATTGGTTGCCGAGGTTGCACTCTGCCGCCGGCTCCTACGGTTGGAATGGGCTGAGGATCCATGTCCACCAAAACCTAAAACAAATGAAAATTAAAATTGAGGAGGGGCCATTGGAAAATGAGCAGCAGTTTCAAGAGGAATCTAAAAGACAAAGAAAGAGCAGAGAGATGACATACCTTAACATTCTGCTGCTGTTGCCAGGTCTGCTGCTGAAAAAGTTGTCCCGGAGGGACCTGTTTACCGAGGGGTGAATCATCGCGTCTGACTTCTGGTGCCCTAGGTTGTGACATGGGTCTGGGCTGCCCGGGCCCACTAGCCCACTGCTGCGGAGGAACCTGTCTAGGGAGGTTCTGCTGAGATTGAGCACTGTTATTCCTGTTGATGGAGGCTGTAAAACATAATGATGAAAGTTCATATTACTACAAATCGGTCAACATATACCTTTTTCAGATTTCCTACTTTTTCCTACTCCCGATCATGCAAACTGCTTACCAACCAAAAGGAGCTATGCACTAAATGCAAAAAATAGTTATGGCCTGACGTTTTTGACCCTAGCACAGTCTTTAAGACAACACAACACACTCAAACAGGTATACTAGTGTAACAGAAGCAGTCAAGTGGAAAGAAATAACAAGCGAGAGAGAGAGAGAGACAGAAGGCACACAGAAAAAGCAAAGGGATAAACAATGAAGAAGGAGACAAGAGGGAGGGGATAGAGGGAAGGGGGCTGGTTTAAAAATAATAATAATACAAAGGTTGTGTTGTCCTACCTGAAGGAATGGCTCGGTTGCCAGCCTGGTTTGGTGGTTGCTGTGTTGTTGTCGATTGCCTCGGACCTGGCATTCGAGCAGCACCCTGCGAGGGATTGGGCCGTTGCTGTTGCTGTTGCTGTTGATGCTGCTGCTGCTGCTGCGCTGGTGGTTGCTGTTCCCGGTTTGTCTTCTGGTAAAAATATAAAAATATATGAAAATATGTAAAGTTTATGAATCAGGCACCAGCTTTTTCAATTTCACAATTAGCAAGTAAATTATAAATAATAAAAAAAAACAGAAGCCAAGGGCAGCCATGAACAGTTTCAGTCGTTTAAGGCGTGATTTGCGTGCCGATTTGGAAGGCAAAGTGAGACCTACGAAAAAGTCCTGAAATCAGGAGAAATCCAGAGGTCTGCGATTAGTATAAGTCCACTTAATGGACAAAAACGGACCCACACCTCAAAGAAACAATTTCTGGGATAGCTTTGCCTAGAACCTGTCACTGGTGGTCAGGTTGGCATAGTGGTATCTTTCCTCGCCTTCCACCTCTAGGACCCCGGTTCGAATCCTGCCGAGGGCATTATGTGGATTGGGTTTTCAGTCGCTACCTGATTGTGTGGGTTTTCCCTGGAATAATTCTCTGGGGTTTTCCTCCCACATCTAAAACTGAAACTTCCTTCTTTGTCTTCTCTCCATGGGGTTCTTGGCTAGTACAGTGACCAAGTTCACTTTTCTGAAAGTCCTTTGCTTCACAACCAGAATTATTAAAAGAAATGAAATGAAACTAGATTGATCCAAGCATCAAGCTCTGCCTCTTTGCTCCTACTCCTACCTGAGTATCAGAAGTCTCTGCTGATGACTTAGCATTCTTGGCAGAGATACGCTTCTTGAGCTCGGCCTGCTTGGCGGTAGCCAGCTGCTGTCTCCTCGCCTCCTTCCTCTGGAGAATCATCTCCCGGAGTTTCTTCTGCTCCTCCAGCTGAATGCGAAGTTTCGTTGTCTCCGCGTCTTCGTCAATCTGGGAGTAGCAAGAGATAGTTCGGTTTTTTGTTTACCAATTTCAAAAAAGTCATCAAGAAAAAAACATGTTTAATGCTCCAGAATACACATTAGGGCATTCAAAACCAAGATAAACACTAAGTAGAAAACATTTTGAAGACCTAGTTTCACTTCAGCGTCCTGTGGCCAAACTTCTAAAATTTGGGTCCAGAATGCCCCAGTTTTGAAAAATCCTTGGGAGAATCTTTTGAGTGGAGGCCATTTTCTCTTTTCAAAGGGCACTTCCATTGGAAAATCTTTAAGTCTATGGAAGTCATTTGGGTCACCAAAGGCCAAGACCAGGGCAACCGAGGCATGGGCCTATGTGGCCTCCGTGTAATTCCAGGCCTTATACAATACGTTTTATAGAAGCATGATATGCATAGCACAGGTAACAATGTTAGACTTTACCTCTCCTTGTTTAGCTGCAGAGACTTTAGGAGCCTTTTTGGAGGCCTCTTCGATCAGACGCTTCGGAGACGGGAGGATCTTGCCTTTGTTAGCCTGATTTGGGGCCGAGGATTGGACGCCAGAGCTTTGAGGGCGGTTTTGCTGAGATGTGAACTGCCCTGGTTGCTGGTTATTAGGGGCGGGGAACCGCTGACCTGAACCTTGTCTGTTGGACAGGACGAAACAAATAGGTGACGTTTATTTTTACTTTGAAGGGCATGGGGAAACCTCAGTAGTAGTAAGAATAATTGGTTCTTTTATAGCGCACATATCCTAGCAGCTAAATTAGGAAGGTTTACAACATTATTATCCCTGTTCATCGGGCATACTTTTAGACCATTCCTCTAACTTCCTCAACTCCCTGGGGAGCATACAACCCCAAGCTGCTTTAAATTTTGTGCTACGTGGTTAATCCAAAACAAGACTGTCTCAGCCCTCACAGGTTCCCATTTATATACCTGGGTTAAGAGAAGCAATTATGGTTAAGTGCCTTGCTCAAGGACACAAGTGTCCTGACCAGGATTTGAACACACACTCTGACGATTCAACCATCAGAACTTGAGTTCGATGGAGATTGAGTTCGCTCAGCTAAGACAATCCACGTATGAATTGCAATAACTGCAACAGTCTTTATTTTACAACAATAACCCATCATAATCAGCTGATAACTTGGATTCATATCTGTAAAAAAAATACTTTAAAACAGAATACCGAACAGATACAGGCAACGACAATACTGTAAAATTTAAATATAGAAAAGTATAAGGGCATAAAAAAGTAACTTACAAATAAAGTAAATTATGAAGCACAAATCCTTACAAAGGCAACTTTTGTGTGCCACTACCCCGTTTTTTATAGAGATCAACTGTCCCAGAGGTGTGTTGAGAAACAGTTGTGACATAGAGGGACCAATTTTCTCCGGTCACGTGGTTGCTTGTACCATTTTCGGTCCAAATGCAGCACAACCCAATATACGGCTCTGAACTGTCTTAACATTTGTTGTTGATGCAAAGGTTGTTAAGATTTATAAGAGCAACATGTCACAACGTACCTGGCTGACTGAGGTCCTTGTCCATGGTAACTCGGTCCTTGTTGATGGGGTCGTGGTCCCCCCTGGTGTTGGGGCTCACTATGGGGGCGCATTTGGTTCGGCTAAAAGACAAGACATATTAAAAGATTCAAAATGAAGTATAAAATGAGCAGATTCTTGGCAGTGGCAAAGGCTGCTTACTTATTTATTTTGTCTTATTTAACCAGGGTAACCCCATCAGTTTTCAATGAACTGTTCTCCCCGGGGGCCCTGGATACATGCAATAGTATGATTTATTTATGCTGATTCTACGATTAGAATTGGACTTTTGACACAAGGTAGACTTGGGTAGCTAGTGGCTAAGATTTGCCGAAGAATGCCGAAGGTGGTGGGTTCGAGTCCACTCCAAGGTTCCTGCAGATTTGTATCAGCAGTACCGAGTATACAGTACTTCATCATATATTGATGCAGAGCAGAAACTATGACCCAATGTTTCCATTTCCCTTGTATAAGCATAGCAAAATGCTACACAAAATGTCTCAGTTGCCACTCAAAAGTCATCATTTGCTGCTAAATATTCAGAGTGCACAAAACATGTTCCAGTCTAAATATTTTGCTATGTAAAATTTGCTGAACGAATCCATTCCCTTAAGTATGACCCCAAGTGTTGGATGTCATTGGAAAGCTCTAATCCTACCGAATTCAAATTAAACAACCTCATTTCAATTTAAAAAAAATTTAAAAGTAGTTCTCATTTTTGAGGCTTCAACCGTTACAATACTTACTTGCATCCCCCTCGGTGCCTGGAATTGTTGGTGTGGCGGAATACGCTCTTGTGGAGTCTGGGCTCTGTTAAACTGCTGAGGGTGCTGATGCGGCTGATGGCCTTCAAACTCTCGCCCTATCGGTCGAGACGAAACAGAAAGAACTTGCTTATTTGACGAGATATGATAGTTACTTACGTGGCGTGTCGTGGCCAAGCGGTCTAGTTCAATGCACCCAAGCACTGGTGATGTCAGCAGCAGAGTGTGGGTTCGAGTCCCGGTCATGACACTTGTGCCCTTGAGCAAGGCACTTAACCTTAATTGCTTTGTAAAAGGAAAGGTAGTGCATTCTGCTCTACCAGCCAAGCTCCTAGTGGATGATACCCATGTCAACATCCTTACGGGCTGTGAAGGGGTTAACCCTCCCTGCTTTAGCCCCAGGAGTAGGTGGCAACTTACCCCTGGTGACAGTATATTTGGGTCGACAGCCAATCAGTTAAGTGAAGCCCTTGTGATGTTAGGTGATATCTCATTAAAAATAAAATGTTTAAATTACAGTAAGCACTGTTGGAAATTATACAGGGAGCTCCGTACCAAATCTCATGACTTTCCTAAATCTTCTTGTGAGCCTTTTCAACTTCCCCCCCCCAATAAAAACCCTCCTAAAAATACCGCTAAGAACATTTATTAGCTAAGCCAAAAATTGTGGATTTAAAAGCGACTGTTTGACCAAACTGAGTTATGACCTTCTTGTGTGAAGCAAATCGTGTGTTTACAAGGGTGAAAGATATGACCTTTTGACCAAACTGAGTTATGACCTAGTTGTGTGGAACAAATTGTGTGTTTACAAGTGTGCAAGATATGACCTTTTGACCAAACTGAGTTATGACCTTGTTGTGTGGAACAAATTGTGTGTTTACAAGTGTGCAAGATATGACCTTTTGACCAAACCGAGTTCTGACCTTGTTGTGTGGAGCATAAAGTGTGCAAGATATGACCTCTTGAACAAACTAAGTTAACGACCATGACAAGATGATATAAGAATGTAACATCTGAACTCTAAGCAGTTTTTTGGTCACACCCCTTCAATGTGGGTGTGGGATTGCTGAAGGGTTGGACTTACTTGGCGGACCCTGTTGGTGGCTCCACGTGACCGACACAAGGCTGGGGCGACCAGGCTGGGTCCAAGCTCCAGATGCTGGGTGCTGGCTGGATGGGGGCATCCATTGTTGGTCTCCATGGTGGTGGTTTTGGTCCTGGGATGTGGCAAAAATTACGGAGTGTTCAATCAAAAATGTTCAGCAAAATTTCATTGGTTTTAAAGGGATTGTATACGTTTGGTAATTTGAACCCAATTTTAATCCTATATATTTGTAGATATATACCATTAACTATCCTGTCAAAAATTTCATTTCAAAAGGCGGTAGCATTTTTGAGATATTGACGAAAATCTGGAGCGGTCATGTCCACGCAGGAAGAATAATCTGCAATTGGAATACACAATCTGAGAAACGTCTCAGATTCAAATATTGGTGGGATAAAAAGTGATATCTTTTTCCATAACCACAGTACTTCGAAGTGAAAAGTTTCTCAAAATGCATTATACTATCCAAAGCTGCTGTACTTCTTACCCTGTAAGTTTTTATTGCCATTAATTTTCAGAGTCGATACCAAGCGTATACAGACCCTTTAAGGCAGTAAGAGCTATGAAATCTTTATCACAGTGCAGCCCGTCTGGGTTTTCCCCCATACAAACCAGCTTAATCGCAATGAAAGATTGGTTACAAACAGGCCTGGATATTCATTATCTTTGAGTGGGCAAGGCAATTTCGTTTTTGCAAAGGGCAACACCACTGGAGTTTTTTTGAAAGGGGTACCAAGGCCAAGACCACGGCAACAATGGCCAAGGCCTCCATGTAATTCCAGGGCCCAATTTCATAGAGCTAGTCAAGCACAAAAAGTAGCTAAGCACAACAAAAATATGCTTACCAGAATAAGGTTACCAGCCAAAATACCATGTCACATGAACAATGTTTGACTGGTATCCTGCTCATTTCTGCTAAGCCAAAATGTGTAAGCAAAATAGTCTGCTTAAGCAGCTCTATGAAATTGGGCCCTGGCTGGTTACAATTTCATTCAAGCTTACCCTGTAACTGGCTGGATGTTGTTGCTCCATCAGTGGTCGTGGTCCCTGCGAATGCGAGGAGGGTTGCGTCTGCATGGGTTGTGGAGGGTGCCCCTGTGCTGTGCCATGCTGAGAGTAGGGCTGAGTCGGGTACTGGCTGGGGTAAGAGTCTGGGGCTTGATAGTGGGTGGAGGCAGTGGAAGGGGGCTGGTACTGGGAGTGGGTAGGAGCCGTGGAGTGGGCTGGTGGATGAGCTGTTTGAGGGGCGACTGCAGGACAGGAAAAACAGTGTTAGGAACTATTAAACATTAAATCTAATAGTTCTAGCCTTACGATATGTTCACCTTTTCAGATGCTCTTAAATTACCCTTAAATTCCAAATCAAAAATTTTAATTAATTTAAAATCTTTAAATACGTTTTCTCCGGTAAATGATGAATGAAATTTGCACAAAGCTCAGATCCGGTTATAATTTGGTTAATTTCTTAATTGAAGAAAACATATATACAGCTACTAAGAAAACCAAAAATTTGATTTGATTTTTACCTTGTTGAGATGGAACTTGTACCTGACCCTTAAAGTGAGGGTTAATGTGGATTTTCTTACTGACTGACGACGGTGGTTGAGAAGTCGTCACGGCACTAGGCTGACTGGACTGCTGTGCTGGAGGTGCCTGCGTATGGGGCGAGGATGACCTCTGACCTCCCTGCATTTATAACAAAATTAGTACTTATCAATCAGGGCCCATTTTCATAGAGCTGCTTAAGCAGAAAATACTGCTTGACATTTTTCTGCTAAGCACAACTCAGCAGGATATCAGTTACATTTTGTACATGTAAAATGGTATTTTAGCTGGTAACCTTATTCTGGTAAGCATAATTTTGTTGTGCTAAGAAACTTTTTATGCTTGAGCAGCTCTATGAAATTGGGCCTGCATTGATCGCCAAGTATTCTTAGGACCTGTCCGAATCAAGCGACTTCGGCTACGGCTATGGCAGCAGTGACAGCAGTGAAGAACAGCCATTTTCACTGATGTCGCCATAGCCTCACTGATCCAGCCATAGCCACAGAAGAAGCCGTCAATTCACACACAGTCTTAGCACCAGACTGACTGAGAGTGTTCAGAGGTACCAGACTAAAGACGAGTTCATGTTTCAACAAATGAAATGAAGAGCATATTAGGCTGTAAATAAATATATTTAGGCTCCGATGAAACTTGGGTGAAAGTTTGTTTGAAAACAACAGCCATCTGACTTGCTTGGTTGAGAAATAACTGGCCACAAAGGTCATCAACAGGTTACAGTTGCAGTCATTACCAACCCCCTCCAACACCCACCTGGTTTGACCCGGTCGGCTCCTGTCCAGATCCCTGTTGGGCCACTCGGTTGGGCGAACCCTTCCCTGGGCGATAGGGCTCAAAATCGAACCTCCCCCCTCGTAAATGTCCGGCCGGCGGCCCACGGATCACCTCCTGCTGCTGAAAAGCGGGTCTCGGCGGCATGTCACCCATGTAGTTGGGCATGTTTTCATGGAAAGGATGAGAGACATCACCCGGGAAACGATGCCGCATGTCCCCGGGGAAACGATGCTGCATGTCCCCCGGGAAACGGGGTCCCATGTGACCAGGGAAATGAGGTCCCATGTTGCCCGGACGCATTCCCATCATGGGCGGTGGGCCTTGGTGACGGTTGCCACGGTTGCCTCGAAAACCCCGCCCGCCACGCCCTCTATTCCGCTTGCTCCACTGTTGCTCTTCTTTTTGGCGGGCGTAGTCGTCCAGCGTTTGCTGAACTTGGGCGGTAATCTCTGAAACACAGAATAATTATCAAACAAGTTATAAACTATAGAGGGCGCTCCAGGGAGTTAAGGTCAATAAAGCGTCCATTGACACAGCTCACAAAGAGGGCAAATTAGTCTAGTTCCCTGTATACAGTATGTATACAGATTGATAAGTCTTACTATTATTTCTTGAAAGGGGCCAGGGCCCAATTTCATAAAGCTGCTTAAGCACAAAAAGTAGCTAAGCACAACATAATTATGTTTACCAGTACAGGGTTACCAGCCAAAATACCAATGTACAACTTGTGACTGGTATCCTGCTCATTTCTGCTTAGCAGGAACTTGTTAAGCAATATTTCCTGCTTAAGCAGCTCTATGAAATTGGGCCCAGATCTTTTTCCCTTTCCAGCCTCACTTTGGTGACACGGACTTGAATCGGAAAATCAAAATGAAAGCCTAAAATCCCGTCCATCATTTCATCAGTCTGTGCTCACCGAGTGTTTCTGGGATGTCTTTCCTCTTTGAGGCGCCACCGACTTTGACGGCGACCGGTCGCCGCTCGGATTTGAACCTTGATCTTTTGTTGTCGTCGTCGTCATCCTCGTCCGAGTCACTGGATGGGATGTCCTCCTTAGTGTCCGAGCCTTCCTCTTCCTCTTTGTCTTCTGCATGAACCGGCTGAGATGAAGCCTGGGTAGATGAATGAATAACGTTCTCAGAGAAATGTTTTACTAGTAATCTCCTTAGGGTTGGGGAAGGGGGAGGGGGTTACTGTAAACAACATATTGTCGTGTCAGTGCCAAAACGTTGTATCTCCTAAAATAGCACTTATGTTACGCACAAGTTGTCAAATGTTGTAGCTCACTTAAAATAGCCTGGATGTACACACAAAACAAATACGTGCCAAGATAAAACATTTTTTGCACAAAGCATTTTTAGTGCAAGATACAACTCTTTTTTTAAATCGAGATACAACGTTTTGGGAAAATCGAGATACAACAATTTTGAACTGACTTGACGATATTAACCGTAATCCTCCCAAATCTTCTTCAAGACGATGTCTGATTGCGGAATATTGAGGACTGTAGGTTGATTTGCTTGTCACATACCAATCCTTAAAGTCCAAACATTTTGGTGTTGGTTTACCAAAGAGTGGAGGATAGTTGAGGATTGAAGTTGCCTACGGACTTGCCCTCTTTAGGACCTCAAAAATGTTTAAGATTTGGCGAAATTCACAATGATTATTTTAAGTTCATTTTTTTTATTTGGGCTCACCTGTTCTTTAGGTTTGGAAGCTTCTTCAACTTGGGCCGGTTTTTCTCTCACCGGTGCCTTGGGTGTTGAGGAGGCAAGTTTTGTTGTTCTGCCACTCACTGTAAAAAAAGGAAATCAGAAAATATTTACTTTCACAGATCAGGCGACTATTTCTAAAAGCTGCTTAAAGGCATCGTACACGTTTGGTAATTGTCAAAGACCAGTGTTCTCACTTGGTGTATCCCAACATATGCATAAAATAACAAGCCTGTGAAAACTTGGGCTCAATTGGTCATCGAAGTTGCAAGAAAATGATGAAAGAAACAAGAATGGTGTGTTAACAAACACAAATGCCCCGCTGAGATTACCTCATTCTTGAGTTATCGCTTAGACAACATTTCTTTTGTTTTAGCCACAATTACCTTGACATTTGACAAGGGGATCCAAAAACAATAAGCTTCTGAAGGATCCCATAACCAATCCACACACCAAGTTTGGAGTTTATATAGCAAGTCCTTCTTGAGTTATCACTTGCACAACATTTCTTTTGTTTTAGCCATAATGACCTTTACATTTAACTTAGAGAGTCCAAAAACAATAGGCTTCTGGAGGATCTCGAGACCAATCCAAACACCAAGTTTGGAGTTAATATGCCAAGGCTTTCTTGAGTTATCACTCGGACAACATTTCTTTTGTTTTAGCCATAATGACCTTTACATTTTTTGTATGGGATCCAAAAACAATAGGCTTCTGTGGGATCCCAAGACCAATCCACACACCAAGTTTGGAGTTGATATGCCAAGTCCTTCTTGAGTTATCGCTCGGACAATGATTGCACACACACACACACACGCACGTGTGTAAACACCAGCAATCGTGGACCCTCCTTTGTTCAACTCTTTGTGTTAGCAACCGTGGACCACAATGATTTCCTTTGTGATAGCAACCGTGGACCTATTATCCCTTTTGTTATAGGTCCACGGTTTGAATGTGGATACCTACCCACACACACACACACGCACACACACCACACACACACGGAAGGACAAGGCAAACACTATATGCCCCTTCGGCTTGCTTCGCCGGCGGGGCATAAAAACACCCTTGTTGTACAAATTTGTGTGCTTTCCGTTAGGAATAAAAACTTCTTGCAAGAAGTTTTATTATTTTAGTGAGAAATTACCTCTTTCTCAAAAACTACGTTACTTCAGAGGGAGTCGTTTCTCACAATGTTTTATACTATCAACAGCTCTCCGTTGCTCGTTACAAAGTAAATTTTTATGCTTATAGATATTTTGAGTAATTACCAAACGTGTATGATGCCTTTAAGCACAAAAATGAGCGAAAACAAAAAACTTCGCCTAACATTAAATAATACAAGAATTTGTATTTATACGATGCCTTTTCAAGACAAGTGAAGTAGGCCGCTGAAAGCACCTTAACTGTCAATACCTTACACTGAAACCAAATCGGCTCCTTCCGAGTATGCAGCACCGGCAGCCAAATGGGCTCATAGATTGCTAAATCATTCAAACTGATAATCTCTGTCGTCACAGGTTACCCATTTACTCCTGGGTGACAAGAAGCGATTATAGTTAGGTGTCTTAATCTGGGACACGGGCATCTTGACCGGGATTCAAACCCACGACTCAGCCACCAGAACTTGAGTTTAATGCGCTAGACCACTCGGCAATCAAACACTACTCAGGTACTCACTTAAAAAGGTTACCAGCCAAAATTCAACTTCTTGCTTATTATTTGTGACTGTTTCCTGCTCAGCAATATTTTCTGCTTAAGCAACTCCACAAAGGTAGGCCCTGCTCATTAATCTTACATCTGAAATTAGCTTAGCAATAGTGTTAGATTTGGACACCCTATTTTAAATTAGGACACCCTGTTTTATCTGTCATTTACATGTTTATTATGAACATTTTGGACACCCAGTTTTTAAACTTGCAGCAAATTTGGACGCCCTTTTACAAAATTCTGCCTAAAACCTTGAGCTTAAGCACTGTCCAAATTTACTTACTGGTATTGTCTTCTGGGACATCTGCAATCAGACTGTCGTCAAAGTCCTCAATGTCCAAGATGTCATCCATGCCTGGCTCCAACTCAATTGCATCTTCCAGTATTGCGGCATCCTCGTCTTCTGCGGCAATCTCCTCCTCATCCTCGGCAGCTGCATCCTCGTTGTACCTGTGTCAATAAAAAGGATTGTCAATTTAAACGTTCAGTCAACGAGGGAACAGCTTGTAACTCCCAAGTCAAACATTTTTGATTTTGCAAAAACGTTGTATCTTGCACGAAAAATCCTCCATGCAAAATTGTTATATAGCTCGGAGTGTACTTGTTTTGAGTGTACATCCAGGCTATTTTAAGCAAGATACGAAGTTTGGACAATAGGAAATACGTTTTTTGCACAGACACAACAATTTCTTTCTGAAATGTGGTCCCAGAAGAAGAAACATTGTCAGTCTTCACACTGTCCTTTAAATATTATTTGCAAATGGGAACATGATCACGGCTAAAAATACCTGCTGGACCCGCCAGCCAATGTCTACTTGCACTAGGCCAGTCCTGCAGTCTACCATTTTGTATTCAAATATCGTCGGCTCAGAGCTTACCAGTCCTGGAAAGACCCAAGTGGCTCAGAGCAGAAAGGACTTATACCACACTGTGTATACTGTATGTCTTATAAGTCCTTTCGACTGGGTCTTTCTAAGTCTATGTCCTTTCTGCTCTGAGCCGACTGGGTCTTTCTAGGTCTATGTCCTTTCTGCTCTGAGCCAACTGGGTCTTTCTAGGTCTTATAAGTCCTTTCTGCTCTTGAGCCAACTGGTTCTTTCTAGGTCTTATAAGTCCTTTCTGCTCTGAGCCAACTGGGTCTTCTAGGTCTATGTCCTTTCTGCTCTGAGCCAACTGGGTCTTTCTAGGTCTATGTCCTTTCTGCTCTGAGCCAACTGGGTCTTTTTAGGTCTTATAAGTCCTTTCTGCTCTGAGCCGACTGGGTCTTCTAGGTCTATGTCCTTTCTGCTCTGAGCCAACTGGGTCTTTCTAGGTCTTCCTTGCTGCTCTTGAGCCAACTGGGTCTTTCTAGGTCTTATAAGTCCTTTCTGCTCTGAGCCGACTGGGTCTTCTAGGTCTATGTCCTTTCTGCTCTGAGCCGACTGGGTCTTTCTAGGTCTTATAAGTCCTTTCTGCTCTGAGCCGACTGGGTCTTCTAGGTCTATGTCCTTTCTGCTCTGAGCCAACTGGGTCTTCTAGGTCTATGTCCTTTCTGCTCTGAGCCAACTGGGTCTTTCTAGGTCTTATAAGTCCTTTCTGCTCTGAGCCGACTGGGTCTTCTAGGTCTATGTCCTTTCTGCTCTGAGCCAACTGGGTCTTTCTAGGTCTTATAAGTCCTTTCTGCTCTGAGCCAACTGGGTCTTCTAGGTCTATGTCCTTTCTGCTCTGAGCCAACTGGGTCTTTCTAGGTCTATGTCCTTTCTGCTCTGAGCCAACTGGGTCTTTCTAGGTCTTATAAGTCCTTTCTGCTCTGAGCCAACTGGGTCTTTCTAGGTCTTATAAGTCCTTTCTGCTCTTGAGCCAACTGGTTCTTTCTAGGTCTTATAAGTCCTTTCTGCTCTGAGCCAACTGGGTCTTTCTAGGTCTATGTCCTTTCTGCTCTGAGCCGACTGGGTCTTTCTAGGTCTATGTCCTTTCTGCTCTGAGCCAACTGGGTCTTTCTAGGTCTTCCTTGCTGCTCTTGAGCCAACTGGGTCTTTCTAGGTCTTATAAGTCCTTTCTGCTCTGAGCCAACTGGGTCTTTCTAGGTCTTATAAGTCCTTTCTGCTCTGAGCCAACTGGGTCTTTCTAGGTCTATGTCCTTTCTGCTCTGAGCCAACTGGGTCTTTCTGGATCTTGTAAGTCCTTTCTGCTCTGAACCGATCATACACTTTTAAAAAAAATTCTAATGCATATTTTAGCTTTTCAATTCTAAAACTTAAATGTTCAGTAAACATCAGCGAAAGATATAAGATATCAGATATAGAGAGAAGGAAATCATTTGGTCATGTAAAAATATTTCTGGTCCAGTAAAATTTCTGAACTATATGACCTGAATTGTAGTGGATATTTTCCTAAAATTCATAGGATGATGATAGTTCAAAGGTCATTTGCTTGTTACAACTCACCCTTCCTCAAAATCGTCTCCGCCCTCTCCCTGGTATTCTTCTTCCCCCACCTCCTCCTCATAGTCCCCACCCACATCAGCTTCCCCGTCCCCGCCACCCCATTCCTCCGACTCTGTATTGCCAGAGTATTCCACTGAGATTTCACCGGTCTTAACCCCGGTTTGGTCACCCGTCTGATCATCATCTCCCTGGTATTCCTCAATCTGGTCATCTAACTGTTCCTCATAGTCCCCGTCATCCCCACCACCGACATAATCCTCTAGTATATTATCAGTCTGCTCGCCGGTCTGGTCATCGACCCCATACTCATATGACTCATCATTAGTCTCCACATTAGCGGCTTCAACCAGCTCAGAACCCTCATTCAGATGTCTCAGCCCCCGGCTTTCCGCTCTATCGTCATATGTTGAGAAATCCTCATTGTCACTGTCGCCAAGGAGTGCATCTTCGTCCAAGTCATCGTCTGATAATGCTGTTTTTGTCTGCAGAACAAAACAAATATTTAGACATTAATTTCAAGTTTATACTGGCAAAGTGCGTACAGGTCGAGCTGTCAGTAGGTTTTGTATGTCATTGGCAGTTGTCAGTATTTATTTGGACCTGGACATCATATTTACATCCAATGCAAGGATTTTGTTTCCTTCACATGTCAGGGTAATATGGGAATGCAAGACTCCCATCAATGTTCGAATACACACAAAACTTACACGGTCTAAATGTTGGGCGCTTTCTGTCGATTTGCGTGAGAGCCCGATCACGCAGCGCTATTGGATGATCTATATCGTACATGCAGCCATTGGTCGATCGCGCAGCCATGGGATGATCGCGGAGTCATCGGGCGATCACGCAAGGAAATATTTGCGCCATTGATAGATTGTGCAATGCAAGACTTGTGCTATCGAGCGATCGTTCAGCAAAGGGTTTGCATGAATGGTGGATTAGGAGGAAGGGCGTTATCGGTTAACAATTGGGAAGAAATTAGCTGCAATTGGGCTATTACGAGAAATCCATCGGGCGCGCCTAACAAATGTACCCAAGTCTTTCTTATGTAGGTCAGATTTAACATTAAAAAGTTCTAACCTTTTTGACTGGAATATGGTCCTCTTGTAACAGTTCATCGTCGCTATCCCATGATGCCCCCGTAGGACGCTTTCTTTTGAAAGAGCTATCGCTTTCATCTAACTTTTCAAATTCCAGATCATCTGCGAATACATACAAATAAAACAGAATTCCATCATGTTTTTAAACACTCTTTGTCATGTGCAACTCAGCATGCGGACTTCATGCATGCGTCTGGAAGGTGCGTGAAAGTTCGAGCGCCGAGTTGCAAATAGATGGCATAATTGTTCGGAATAAACAAAACTGCACCTTGAATAAGAAGACGCATATATGACTCTAGAGTTATAAACCTCAATTTCAAGCCTAAAAATTATAGTTTATAAAAAATGGCAGTGGATATTTGGGTGGCATTGGTGGCTATAGACCAAGTAACTGGGGCACTGTGCTCCTTTTTCGAAATTTTGACATCATCGGTTGTACTAGCGCCCCAGCTTACGGTCGTATTTTGCACGAGAGATCTTCATCCAACTATTGATTGGATTTTAGACGTGTGTTCTGCCTCAACCGTGACGACTACGCGGTTTGAGGTAGGGCACCCGTCGATTAGAGGGGTGCCTTGCCTCAACCGTGATAACAGCGCGGTTGAGGCAGCACACCTGTCCAATTTTAGACGGCAGGGTTCTGCCCATGGTGGTTGGTGCCGGAAAACCCGACCGGCACTCATGATTCCCTGACCACCACGAGCAGAATTATTTCATTTTCCGACCACCACACATTTTCCTTTCTTTTTTTGCCCATTTCCTACAAAACATCGTGTAAAAAAAATTATTTACCAGTAAAAAGCTTCATCAAAAGTTTCAAGTAGCCTACTTCTTTGGTTTGAGTCTATTTTAATGATCCAGGATCGAGCATCCCTCCCGCCTGCCTGTACGTTGTACATTATATCCAACGAAAAAATTTCGCAATGGTTTCCAGTCACGCTGATTATAGCTTTACGCTTGGAATAACATGATACCAGTTTCATCATGTTGCGTACCCTATTCTATAGCGTTTAATACAACGGAAAATGAATTGCAGAGTAAGCACCATGCTATAGATGCTGTAAATTGTTTTCCCATGGCGGTAAAGGCGTGCGCGCACTATGGAGGCCTACATTCAAGGCACAGCTGCAGGGCGCACGTGTGTAACCACTCCGTGCACGATCGAAAGGAAATTGACTTGACCGTACCAGGAAAAGTTTTTTTCCGGCACTAAAGAAATCCTGGGCAGAACCCTGAGACGGGTATCCTGCCTCAACCGCCCTGTTATCACAGTTGAGGCAAGGCACCCGTCTAAATTGAAGATCCCTCGGGGAAAATACTTTGATACGCTGGGGCGCTAGTACGACCGATGATGTCAAAATTTCGAAAAAGGAGTACAGCGCCCCAGTTACTGGCTCTAGGGTGGCTATGAAGCAATCGCCTATCACCACTGCAGCCCTGGTTTGATTCCTGGCTGGGGCCATATGTGATTAGAGTTGTGCGTTGCCGTTCCGTTGGTTCTCTTCTAATCCATTCCTACCACAAAAGCACAACAGGGGTCTATCTCCAGGCCCTCTGGATCATGGATGGATATCCATCCTCTGGAATAGCCCCATAAATATTGCCAATCGCTGGACTCCCTCCGATTCTTTTGCCCTATGCCCACATACATAGCAAAGATGATGTTTAATTGAGTGATTGTCAGCTTGGAGATTTTTCATAAAATTATACCACAACATCGAGCTTGCACATTTTCGTTTTTTATGCACTTTCCACAATTGAGCAAGTGACAGCAACTGAAATCTCAGCGAAAAACACAGATTTCTACTTGAAAAATCATCTCACCTCCTGATTAGTTGTGATAACGTAACCCTCCCGACGGCGATAGCCGGAGGGTTACGAGCCAAGCTCGAGCGGCAAACGGCAATCTGGTCCAACACGTACAATTTCGACAGCTAGTCAGCAGATTTGCTCCATTTTTACCACTTTTGAAAATCATGACACAAATTCTAGGAACACGAACTTGATCCTCAATGTCTAATGGATCCTTCCATATCACTCAAAACACCATTGAGGAAATATTTTGAAGAAAAAGGACAAAAACTTACCCCGAGCGAAAAAGTAAAAAATGTCCCAGGTTGAGAATTTGAATCTGAGTGGGGCGCGCGGAGCTTCGGCTGTGTGTGCAGGTCAACAGGGTCAACGGTCTGAGCGCTGCGCGCGTGTGGTGACTCTTTCGCTCGGGGATCTGGTAAGTTTTTGTCCTTTTTCTTCAAAATATTTCCTCAATGGTGTTTTGAGTGATATGGAAGCATTCATTATTAGACATTGAGGATCAAGTTCGTGTTCCTAGAATTTGTGTCATGATTTTCAAAAGTGGTAGGCTAAAAATGGAGCAAATCTGCTGACTAGCTGGCGAAATTGTACGTGTTGGACCAGATTGCCGTTTTCGGCTCGAGCTTGGCTCGTAACCCTCCGGCTATCGCCGTCGGGAGGGTTACGTTACTGCAACTACTCCTGATGCCATGTTCCACAGTTCCAGAGGGCCAACCAAGAAGCGGAGGGAGTCCAGCGTATTGGCAATTGTTGGCCATGTTGGCACATTACTAAAAATTCTTTTACTAGTATTTAATTTATCATAATATATGGGCCGGGCCTAACAAAATTTCTAAAATTAGTAAAAATCATAAAATAAAATGATCATTCAGATTTAGCCTCACGTATTTAACTATTTTTACATATTTACTTAGCCAGAACCGGCTTTCTTTCATTAAACGATATGAAGTTGGAATGGCACTGAATATGTGCAGTGACTGTTTCAGTTAGGGACTTTTCCTGAGTTAAACTCTTTCTATTCCAACTATTTTATTATTATCGGTCGCACTAAATACCGACAACAAACGACGCCTGACGACAACTAACGACAACAAATTTTGGGTAAAATTCCGGAGGCGGCTGCCACTTTAATCCCCCCAAATTAAGAAAATTTTGGGTCTTACCTGTCCGGAAGGAGTGGAGAAAAATATCCTAAGTATGAATAGGCTGTTGGAAAAATTGGAAAGGCGTGAAAAAAGGGCCCAAAACCGGCCTGCGCGACATGAAAAAAATCGCCCTACGCCATTTTGTATCGTTTCTTTACTGTGTGTGTGTTCGCGCGTTATGCAATTTCTCCAATCAGTCGGTCATCGTTCATGCGCGTTGGAAATTCGATAGGACTATTCGATTTCTGGAATGGGTAAACGCAGATGATGTTTAGGGGGGAAATTAGGACAAGCTACAAAAGCACACGTGCGTTGATGAATGTCCGTAAATTAGGATATAAATTGCCCTGATGTTTTAATTTAATAATGCGCACATCTGTTAAGACCGCCATTTTATAGGGCCTTTTATAGACCCATTGCAAACGCGCCGCGCAATTGAACGCGCACCTCCTGGTTGCATTTTGGGTGTCAAAACGTGCGCGTTCTGCAATGGGTCTATGGAGCTGATGTACTTTGTGTACTTGTATGAGGCCACAAGTGTTTTTAAGAAGGGATCAGGAACACCGCTATTAATAAATAGAGCAAGTGTTTCAATAAATGGCAATAGTTGTTTGTTATTAATTATTCTATCTTCTGATTTATCGTGTGGCTTTCTGATGGAATCAGAGCCTTTGGTATGGAATTTTTCGGAGGGGGTTGCGGGGGTTGTCGGGGACGGTCCAGGTTCAAAAACGTTTACGTGGTTTATACAACAGCAAGATGTCACTGAGGATTTGCTCAAAATGATCCGTGGATGCATTTTGGCGGCGCCACAAGTACTCAGCTAGCCGGAAACCGAAGCCGTCGGTAGAGCTGGTAGCGTGGGTGCTCGGCAGACTCCTTTTGATCTGCCACCACTGGCACTCGATATTTTGAGTATGAGCGCCAGTGATGGGATCCACAAAATTCAAGGAGTGATTCACCGTGAGATGTTTGAAATTTTCATGACTGAGGTAGTCGTAAGCTTTCCAACAATCGGAAATGATTGTGGATCCAGCGGCAACATATTCCTTAATTAAAGGAATAAGTGTCGCTGAATCCCACTTAGCCACCTCAATCATGAAAATCTCCTTTGTCTCACGGCAAATGCCACCTAACACCCACCTACCCTCAACCAGACGACCTCGGTTGTACTTTCTCCGGCCGAACTTCGACTCGTCGATCTCGACAGTTTTCCCCGGGCCGCCAATCCCCTTGCTGCACTTCTCCTGGACGGCACGCAGACAAACTTCGCGGCAAAAGGTAAACCAGTCCACGACAGTTTCAGTACTTGTACTTTCACCGCCGTGAACTAATTTGTTGCTGGTCTCCTTGATTGCCGCGTCGGTTGTCGATCGTGCCGCCCAGTAATAAGTCAGCTTGAGGATTTTGTTCAGTGACATCTTGCTGTTGCTAAACCAGCTGCCATGGCGGATACTACAATTGCGGCCCCGCTTCCGACAACCCCGCTTGTTGCACCGCCATGTGTACCCGTCACCTCGGTCCGCTTTCACGGCCCAGGACAACGGGTGACGGCAGTACCGACAATCTGGGGCGTCGGAAATCAGTCCACGTTCTTTGCAGAACGCAATTGTAGAATCCGCCGATGCAACTGTCTCAAACAATCTCTCAGCATTCCACAACGTGGTCATTTTCAACGAGCACGGGGTGTCGTATAACACAGACACGGATTTAATGCGTGTCAAGATGGCTGCGACACTTCAAGAGATTCCTTATATACTTCCAAAGAACAATGCCATACTTTCCAAATGAATGACTTTGGGTGATTAGCTGCGTCTTCTGTTGAACTTACCTAGGACTCCTACTAATGGAATAATCCGAAATAACCTTTTGCGCGACTCACGTGTAAGGCAGGTTTTCATTCATAAATTTATGAATATTCAGTTTATGCTAACTATTGGACAATCACATCTAATTTTAATATTCATATAAATTACATATTCATTATGACCTTTAGTGACCCATGTAATGGGAGATTGAATTACAACCCACGAACACTTCTTGGTATCAAAGCCTCATAGCCGAGCGGTGTAGGCTACATGCTATGTATAATAATTTGTTCTCTCCCTCTCTTGATACAGGTTCAATCCCGAATCCGGTAAGTTCATTGCTTGATTTGATGGATTAATAATGTTTCCCCCTTTCCCCACAGCAATATACAGATAGGTACAGACATGGAGAGTAGGTGAGAGAGGAGACAGGACGGTGGAGAGGAGAAACAGAGTTGGAAAGCGCCATTTTTTTCCCCGGATTTTCGAGAAAATATATATAGGCCTATATATTTTTTTTTAAACCGTCCCCCTATGAAATCCATTTATCGTAGAATTTTGCTCCCTACCCCAGTCGATTGGAAACATCCTCATGAATAAATTTTTTTTTTTTAAATTTAAAAAAAAGCTTCAGAAAGTGGCAGCCGCCTCCGGAAATTTTTCCCAAATTTTTAAGGCCCTTTAAAACAACGTTTGAGCGTAAATAAACCATTACATATGTGTAGGAGAGTCATATGTATCTATATAACCTTCATTCTGTTGAAAAAATTGTATTTTTAACTGTTAAAAAAAGGGTTTTTTACCCTGAAGTTGTCGTCAGGCGTCGTTTGTTGTCGGTATTTAGTGCGACCCATTATTATAGTCTGAACAGGTCAACAAAGAAGGATGAGCCGTTTATTTCCGACACCTGAATTATTTGGGGGAAACCTGGTCAACATTTTTCTTCTAAAATACACCACCACAAACACTGCCCTCAAAAAAATTACATACCATCGTCTAGTAGATCATCCATTGAAGACGAAAGACCTCACAATTATGGTAATATATCAACAATATTTGTATAAAATATTTTTCAAAATACGAAATAAAATTGCTTGTGCTTGCGTCTAAACGCAATACCTGCAACGTTTCTCGCGTGGTTATCAACGAGTCTGGCGACAGACAACAATTGCTTATAAGAACACATGAGGAATTGTTCTGGAACCAGACTTTAATAATTGCCCCGCCAGATTGGTGGCGCTATAACAGTAAAGTTTAGGTCCAGGAAAGGTCAATCTTTAGGGAAAATACCGATAACTCTTCTATTCAATAAAAATGAAAAGAGCCAAAGAGAAATTTAAGATTTACCCGTAAGTCTGTGTGTTCATAAAAATGTATTTGTATTGTTTGTCTCGATGTTTTATCAAAAACACACTTTTGCAGGTGCTCTCTTGAGAGTAACTCCTCTTGAGGGCGCTATTGAAGTTTGCATTTGCACGGCGTTGCACGCAGCAGCTCGACCCTGGAGATCTTCCTTCCACCAATCAATGTATTTGTTTACTTTGTCAACAAACTCAAACATTAATGTGAGTTTATTAGTGCGGAACTACGCTGTGGTTGAAGAAAGCATTGCCTATTTTTTTTCCCCAAAATGGATGGAGCAGCAGTGATTGCAGAGGCACTCAAGGCTCAGGTGACTTTTGTTTTCAAATTGTTAGGCCCTATTTATTTTTGTAAATAATAATATTTTTAGGGAACCCCTGCCCCAGACAACAGAAGATAAGATCAGCTGGGCAAATAAAGTTAACGGTAGGGTCATTGTTTTTTGTCAGCATAATGCTGATTTATAATTATTGGCAAAATTACCAAGAAAGATAAAGGCACATTTGGGCAGGAGTGGTGGAGTCTGGAGGGCCAGGGAGGAGGTAGACTTGATTCAAGTCCCGTTCTCGTGCGAGAGGTCCCCAAGCATATCGCGCCAGGTAGCCTAGCAAACAAGCCGTACAGTGCGCGCTCGCCGTCAAAATGTGGTCCCGAGAATGGGACTTGACGAGGTCGTTTCTTACACTGCACGTTGTTGTTGGAAAATCTCCCCAAATGGGGAGATGCACAAAACCAATGGGAGCGTGGAAGCGCTGCCCCGCCGGTAAAATATTCATTACACTCTGTGACATCACAGTGCAAGACATTGTAAGTGCACGCGTCTAAACGCAGTGACACATGTGGGGGGCGGGCAAACTCATCAGCAGGCAAGTGGGTGTCGGTACCAAAGTCGTTGAATTGCACTTCCCAAAGTTCAAATTTTCCAAACAAAACCGACCCAAATGTATGTTACAACATATTAACTTAAATTTTAATGAACATTCAGTGCATTCTTGTTATAATTAATTGGTTAATCAAAAATGTATTTCAATCCTCATCTAAGTACTTAACCCCCACAAATAACAAATGAACGAGTCTTCTTTTTGAATGCGTTTGATTGGACAACACGTATAACGCAGCAAGTTTACATATTCATAAGTGAATACATTTACATATCAGGCGACTGCGGCATCGTCAAGTCCCTGTCCCGCGTGCGGAACAGGTTGGGGAATGCAGACCATCACAAAACAATAGTTTTCTGGCGATGGCACGGGATTGGGACTTGAGTCAAGTCTAGGGAGGAGGGGGCCAGGGGGCGAGTCCACAGTGACAGAGATAATCATAATGTTTTAATAGAAAGGTCGGAAGGAATGGGAGGGGCAAATTCTTGAGGAGGGTGTTTACTGAATGGATTTGGATGGATTTGTAGTTATTTGCCTTGAGTGATAATAATAATAATACGATGATAATAATAATACGAGACATTTATATAGCGTAAAAATGCAGGAGCCTCTATAATGTGCAAAAAAGACTAAAGAAAAAACTCTCTTGCACTTGCAGATGGTGGAAAAATCTTTCCTTTCTGAAGAGGAACGATTTTTATTTTTAAAACAAAGTAAAACTTTTACTTTGTTTGAAAAATGAAAAAATGCAAAACATTTAAATGATACACAAATTTTTTCCTGACATTAGGGAGTGGAGTATGTCTTTGGCATCGTTGGATTCCCAGTTATTGAGGTTGGAATGGCTGTCCAGGCAGCGGGCCTTCAGTATATTGGAATGAGGAACGAGCAAGCGGTGAGTGTCAAGACTATACAGAGGTCAAAGTTTGAGAAGCACTTTCACGTTTATGGTCCACTTGTTCAAGGGGCAGATTTGTTTATTTTGAACATTTGTTCATGCCCGCGACTCAGTCTCTAGGGAAAGTGGGGGAAGTTTAAGCGCGGAGTCGCAGGCGACAGCAACGCGTGTTCGAAGTAAACAAATCTGCCCCTTGAACAAGATGGCGCATAAATACCGGGAAGGTGCTTATTGGCAACCAAATCTAAACTTTCCCGTTTGGTCTTGAAAATGAGCTGCAGACAACGATAATTTATGTGATAATTATTTATACTTGTGGATAAAGGTATGTAGTAACATTTCAGCCAATTTCAAGTGTTTTTCCCCAAAACAATGGTTTTGTATAATGTAAGTCAGCAAACGTATTATGATCATGATTTGCAACTGTGAAATTAATTTACTTTCAGGCAGCATATGCAGCTGGTGCTATTGGATACCTAACTGGGAGGTAAGAGTTCAGTTTCCTTTTGTTAAGTGTTCGTGCAATATGAGCACGAACACCTCTTTGTTTTTGTTCTGTTTTTTTTTTTCTTCTCCATCTTCTTCTTCTTCTTCTTCCCTGGAACTCTTCTCTACAGCATAACTCAAGAATGAAATTTAATTGAACAATGAAACTCATCAGACAATTGAACCTTGATATGAAGACGGCACAAAGTTGATAACGTCATGATGACGTCATCAGGTGTCGAATTACAAGGTTTTTAAAGTTGAAAAATGACCATTTGGTAATTGCTGTATCTCATTGAATATAAAAGCTATGATGTTCATAGTTGGGCATGTGATAGATCAAGACTGGGGCAACATTTGAAAAGTTAACGTTAAAATCGTATGACCTGTTCTTTAAGGTCATGCCCCAAGGTCAAAGTTTGCCTTTGGGTTTTTTCTTGAAAAACATCATTTTCGAGCTTGTCTACAGCATAACTCAAGATTGAAATTGAATTTTACATTGAAACTCATCGGACATTTGAACCTAAATACCAAGACGACATAAACTTGATGATGTCATGATGACGTCATCAGGTATGAAATTACAATGAATCAAAGTTTAATATTTGTAAACAAATCATAACTGTTGAACCACATATTGGATTTTTACAATCTATACATCATCGGATAGGTCGTTAAACGATCAACAAAAGGTACACAAAGTATGACCCTGTTTGGCCTTGACTTCTGGTTCAAACCGGAAGTTGAAAATTTCACAAAATTCTTATCTCAAAAACCACGTATTTTTTTATCAAAGTTTTTGCACCAGGTGATAGATGATTGAGCCTGCTCAAACTTTTGCACAGACATGACAACATTTTGACTTTTACATCTGGTCAAAACCGGACGTTAAAGCCAACGTTGATTAAAGCGCACGTGTCTCTTGACATGACTCACGTTGACAACGCACGACGGCACAACAGTGTATTAACACATGTAGGCACTACGCACACACTGAACATGCACATAGCACGTGAGCACGTGTAGTTAGTTTACATTGTGTATAGTCTTGGTTCCAAGACGCTCCGGTTGAAGACTAATGTATGTACTGTACAGCTACATGTATGGATACATTTGGCGTGACTGTGCAATATACAAAGAAACAACGAGCGAAAACTTCAATATTTGAAAATGTTGTAACTCTTGAACCACACATTGGATATTTACAATCCATACATCATCTGAAAGGTCTTAATAAACCTAACACGCGCTACACAAAGTGTGACCCTGTTTGACCTTGAATTCTGGTTAAAACCGGAAGTTGAAATTTATTATTTAAAAATATCTTAACTTCTGAACAACTCATTCGATTTTTACAATCTATTCATCATTGGGAAAGTATGTAACAACTTTAGAAACGATATACAGAATGTAACCCCAATTGACCTTTACTTCCTGTTCAAAGCGGAAGATAAAATGTAAAATTTGAAAAAATCAGAACTCCTGAACCACACATTGGATTTTTATCATCTATACATCATCGGAAAGGGCTCCAAAGATTTAAGAAACGCTACACACTGTGACCTTATTTGATCTTGACTTCCGGTTCAAACCGGAAAGTGAAAGTTAATGTTTCAACAAATTGTAACTTCTAAACAACACATTGGATATTTACAATCTATACATTATTGGGAAAGTATGTATCAATTTAAGAAACAATACAAAATGTGACCTCATTTGACCTTGACTTCCTGTTCAAACCGGAAGATGAAATTTAATACTTGAAAAAATCATAAGTTGTCGACACCAAATCATTCACTCATAATTTGATGACATTACTCTCGAACACCTTGTTTTTGTAACCAACAAAAACTGAATCTCTAGTTTTTGCTTAAATTTGTTTATTTTTATTATTAACATTCTGCAGTGTATTTTAATACACTGCAGAATGTTAATAATAAAAAAACCTTAAAAGGTACAATCAAGGGACTCGTTCAGAGGTAAGGCCCACTGTAAATGGAATTTATCTATTGATCTTCTTGTTTTATATCTTTTGGGGAAGAGTGCCCCATGAGGGGGCCTTGGTCTTTCGTTGGTAATGAAAAGAGGTCTGTGGAGTGGTTTATCAGTAATTGGAACCCACTGTTTGTTTCAATCCTATATAGTTGTAGATATATACCATAAAACTAACCTGTGTTTTTTGAGATATTGCCGAAAATATGGTAATGTCGACGCAGGAAGAATAATCTGCAATTGGAATACACAATTTGAGAAACGTTACTGCAGTAATGCTTCTAAAATTCAAATTTTGGGGGATAAAAAGTGATATCTTTTTCCATAACCGCAGTACTTCGAAGTGAAAAGTTTCTCAAAATGCATTATACTATACAAAGCTGCTGTACTTATCACCAAGTAAGTTTGTATTGCCATTAATTTTCAGAGTCATTACCAAATGTATACAGACCCTTTAAAATGAAATTTTGAATTGTACCGTCCCTTCTAAACTTTGTTTTGAACTTCCCTTCTTTTGTGACGATCACATATTTCAGGCCTGGAGTGTGTCTAGTTGTATCTGGACCTGGGATGTTGAACACCATCTCTGGCTTGGCCAATGCAACAATAAACTGTTGGTAAGTAGATTGACTATACTAACCAAGCCCCAATTTGTGAATCTGTCCCAATCATAGTTGGGCCTGCCAAATTATAGTAGCAACAGGCCTAACAGTAGATGGCCGGTTAAATTACTTTGTTGCCTATTATCATTTCAGGCCCATGCTTGTCATAGGA
The DNA here is from genome assembly GCA_021014325.1 of Plazaster borealis. Lineage (NCBI taxonomy): Eukaryota > Metazoa > Echinodermata > Asteroidea > Forcipulatida > Labidiasteridae > Plazaster > Plazaster borealis. The sequence continues at coordinate 9,263,128 of CM037467.1, forward strand.
GGGGCCAATGATAGAGATCAAGACTCTATGGGAGCCTTTCAAGAATATCCCCAGGTAAGTTTTTGAATATTCAGTTTAAGTTATGAATATTCAATGGTTAGATTCAAATAAAAGAGGCCAGTGATAGGGATCAAGATACCATGACAGCCTTCAAGAATATCCCCAGATGTTTGAAAAGTTATAAATATAAATGAATACAATGAATATTCAAATTTACTATTCAAATTTGAGGCGGTCAATGATAGGGATCACAGAAACTATAGGAGACTTTTCAAGAATATCCCCAGGTAAGTTTGTGAATATTCAGTAAGTCATGAATATTCAATGGTAAGTTTCAAACAGGAGGGGCCAATGATAGGATTAAGATACAATAGAAGCCTTTTGCCAAGCACTCACAGGTAAGTAAAATGAATAAATGTAGTAGTTATATATTTAACATCAAATTGTTTTTGCTGTTGTTCTTTTTTTTCAGATTGAGAGTGCCAGACTCTGTGCTAAATACACAGCTCGGCCTGGTAGTGTCAGCCAGATCCCATTTTTCATTGAAAAGGTAAACAGTTCCAGAAATGCTCTTTGAAAAAGTGTAAATCATAGACCTAAATGTATTAACAAAATGTTACATGATGTATTTCTCTTGAGGATTGATACCGGTCTCAAGTTTATAATAAGTGAGCTTTGAAGGGAGGGTATAACTTTGGTAATTACCGGTACTCCAAAAATTAATGACCATAACAACTTACTTGGTAAGAAGCACTGCAGCTGTGGATAATGTATAACATTTTGAGAAACAATTTCCTTTAGAGGAATGTGGTTTTGGAGAGAAATTCAAAAAACATTTCAATCTTAAAAACGTTTCTCAGATTGTGTATTCCAATAAGGTATTATTCTTCCTGCGTGGAAATAACTGCCCCAGATTTTTGGCGATATCTCAAAAACGCTACCACCTTTTGAAATGAAATGTTTACAGGTTAGTTTAATTGTATATTTCTACATTTAAATGCGACTAAAACAACCGAACGGCTCAAAAAATCAAAGGTACAATTTAAACTAACCAATTATTTGTCTTGATAATTACACAGCCTGTTTTTTGTCTTAACAATTCTTGTGTCTGTAATAGGCTGTTCGTATCAGCATGTATGGTCGACCCGGAGCCACTTACATTGATATCAGTGGTGAGCTGGTCAACCAATCAGTCCCTGAGGAATCCATCAGGTATGAAGAAAAGCCTCTGCCATTTACTTTTTTCTTGCAAATTGAACGGAAATGCTCATGAAAGTAGGTATACCAGATGTATTTTCAGTGTGGCGTGTTGTGGCCGAGCAGTTAAGAGCACTGGGTTCAAGCTCTGGTGTTTCTGGTCAGCAAAGTGTGGGTTTGAGTCTCAGTTTGAGCAGTCTTTACCATAATTGCGTTGTCCTTCAAGTTGGACATTAAGCCGTAGGTCCCGTGGACTGAAAAACCAGTACACTTTATCGTGGAAGAGTAGTGGTTAACCCTGGTGTTTCTGGTTCACATAGCAAGCACCCTTGTTTACAGGTTTCCTCAGGCTCTTGCGAGCTACAGTGATTAAGTTCACTTATGAGGCATCCTTGGTTTCATTACCAGAAATAAATAATAAAAATAATAATGTTTTGATGGGGTCTGGAAAGTAGGAGTTCAAATCTGCTGTAAATTGAAAAATAGTGTTTCGAAATAGCCCATTAATAATTTTGTTAAATACAAATGACATGTTTTAATGTTGGGGCTGTTTGTAGTTATTGATTTTGTAATGATACTTTCCTGCAGCAAACTAACTGTGAATGAAAATAATATGATTCCAAAAACAGCATTTTCAGCATTAACCCTTACCATCCAAACCCCTCTGATTCAGTTGGACTGAGGACTGCACTAGTAAACTGATTATGCTTTACGTGGGATCAGGCATACCGCCATAATCAGAGTCCAACAGTTTTAGTGTTTAGTTACAATATAGTGCAAGATTCTGTTGGACTAAGGACTGCACTAGTAAACTGAATATGCTTTACATGGGATCAGGCATACCACCTTAATCAGAGTCCAACAGATTGAGTGTTGAGTAATAACCATATCTGTGTTTTGTTAAATTGAGGAAGGATCCAAGTAAATCATTCGAGGGAGAGTGAGGGTCATTGATCAGTTAGTTAAGTTTTTATTTTTTTGGTTAAGGATTATGCCCAAGGTGGGGCCACCTCCCCCAATGCTTGGTGACCCAGGGCTTGTTGAGAAGGCAGTTCGTCTCCTGACAACTGCCAAGAACCCTCTGATCATCATTGGCAAAGGTTTGTAAAAACAAAAACAACAACAAACAAACAATAGACCTTGTGCATTGACATCATCACGCCGCCATCTTGGAGGTACATGTATAGGCAATGATGAAACAATTCGAACAAACTATTATGTAAGGGAGCGTCTCAAAGGTCAGGTATGGTCCAGGCGCAAAAGAACATTCCTGTTGGCACACTCCCCAAAACCATCGGACAGCCGGAATGTTCCGCTGGACTGCATCATTGTGCCGAAGTACAAGAGTAATCCTACACGAGTGAATGCGCGCATTAGTATTATGAACGTTCCAATGAAACCAAGGTTTCAGCCAGGATTGGGTAAAAAGGGTGTCAAAATTTGCTGGAATTTAAAAACTGGGTGTCAAAATTCTTCACTTACAATACATTTACATGTAAATGACAGATAAAAAAGGGTGTTCAAATTTAAAACAGGTTATCCAAAAGACACCCCTCTTGCTAACACTATGAATGAAACGCTCCCATGGTCCAACGGAATGGTCCAGGAGCATGCGCTGGAACACTTATCCGGTCGAATTGGAACGTTCCTACCTACGATTTTTAGACGCTCTCCAAGCGCAGCGCACTGGATGGGCCAATGAGCAATCTTCCTTTGACCTCTAGCCAAAAGAGCACCCTACTTAAATGACGTCATATGTACAAGGTCTATTAATAAGTTTCTGTAAAGTACCTAATTTTTTTAAAGCATGCATATGAGTGCACAGACTAACCTTGACTTGAACAAGAATGTTTCAAAAAAAACTTGGACACTTTATTCTGATGATGTAAAGCTAAATTCCACAACTTTTTCTTCCACCCTGTCGTTAAAAATACATTGTATCAGCAAAACTAGCCTTTTACATGATGTAAATGTTTGAAACTGCAAAGAAACAGCGTTTCTCAACGGAAACTGCCACAAACCCAATGGTTGGAAGTTACAAATCATTTGCTCTGAGCCTTGCCAGTGTGAGATACGACCATATGGTAATAATATTAAGGTATGAGGGGTTTTTTTTTTGCCCTGACGTGACGACTCTTATTTGATCACGGAAGTAAATCGCTTCTCAAATAAATTGTAGGAGCGGCATATGCCAATGCAGAAGGAAGCATCCGTGAGTTGGTGACGAAGTATGGCTTTCCATTCATCCCTTCCCCAATGGGGAAAGGCGTTGTTGAAGATGACCATCCACTGTGTGTTATTGCAGCAAGGTCAAGGTAAGGTTTTATTTTTTGTCACCCTCCTAAAATGATGAAACACTTCCATCCTAAAAGAGCAGCAATACCTCTAAAATACTTCCCATGGTTTTTTGTCAAATTTTGAGGGTATGGTCCAGTACATTAAAACCACTCAATCTTTAGCCTTGGACCTCGTTGATGTTTAAGGAGGGTTTCAAGCAAAGGACACTGCGAAATAAAATAATTGTAAATCTATTTCTGAATTCAGAAGGGAAAGCGTTTTCAAACAAATCCAAAATTTTAAACCAAGTTTGAAAGTGGTTTCGGAGTTTGATGCTGTTTTGAACAGGACGTCTTCAATCATCCTGAAATTGTGTACTCAGACTCTGCGTTTTTGAGATTGTAAGGATGGGGTCTGGAACACCGCCGTTTCGATCAAAGCGGTACACCATTTTCTTCCTCTCATTCCGACACCTTTCATTGATCGCCGTGAACAGTCTCTTGGTGCCTTCTTTGGTGTTCCGACAGGAGGGAAATCTGGACTCCACCTCCATCAGGATGATGTCCACATAGCTAGGGTTGAGCTGTTTGTAGGTCTTGCCGCTCTTCTTGCTGGCATTTCCCGTGGTGTTGCTCACCAGCAACTCCTCGTTGGTGAAGATTTTACTGGTAAGGCGGTAGGCAAAAGAGGCCGGGGTGTTAGTCTTAAAGAGTATGTCGTCCATCTCATTTTTGGTGAGAGTCAGTGGGGAGTCTGTGTAGCCGACGAAGACCAGAGTTTGAGTGTCGTCTGTGTAGCGGAAGTTATAAGGGACTTGTGAGATGGAGAACAAGGGGCTGGCCTCGGCTGGGTATGGGGCCAGGGGATTTAAGCTGTCATCAGTGGGGTATATCGACAGGGAAGATTGGTTTTGGCTCGTTGGATTTGAGATCACAATCTGTGGCTGGCTGTCACTTGAGGACGGTGTGGATGGGCTCAGCTGTGGCTGTGATATCCCATGGCATGATATGTCCTCATTTGTGGGTTGATTTGAGCTCAATGTATTCTGCGAGAGGTAGAGAGAGATTGGTGTCGCCATCGCCGAGAGGTTGCTGGCGGCGCTGTAACCCGTTACTTTGTTAGCGTTCTCCTGGAGGTAGGAGACAGATTTCTGGACTGCCGTGACCTGGCTGCTTAAGGTACGTTGAGTTTGTTGTATGGTGTGCATCTCTGACATGACAAGGTCTTGACTGTGCTGGAGAGACTGGACGGCAGACAGGACTTTTTGGAGGAGGACGTCTGTGTGGCTGCTATCGGCCTGGATGGTGGGAAGTAGAAGGGAAAACACATCATATAAAGAGTTATGTTGTTGCTCAGTGATGGCGACAATAATGGGGGTACAGCAGTTTACCAATAGTTGTAGCCTCAGGGCTGTCAAGTGCCTTGTGGATGCCCCGTGTCGAATTTGGACACATTGGCCCAATTTCATTGAGCTGCTTCAGCAGAAAATATTGCTAACAAGCGAAACTAAGCAGGAAACAGTCAGAGATGGTACATGTGACAAGGTATTTCAGCTGGTTACCTTATTCTGGTAAGCAAGTAATTGTTTTGTACCCAAACAGCTGTATGAAATTGGGCTCCAATTTCGTACAGCTGCTTCAACAGAAAATATAGCATGACAAATTTCCGCTATTAAGAAAACAAAAACATATATTTTGAACCAATCACAAGCACAAAACATAACATGGCAGTTTTGGGCAAGTAATATTTTTCTGTAAGCAGACCTTTTGCTAAACGTTGTTCATTAGAGCTTAGAAGTATAGCTTCTTGGATCAGCCAAAACTATAAACGAGAAGTAATAAGTTTGAAGATCTTACCTTGTCTGATCGGCCTTGGGATGTTGTACATTCTCCCACACCGGGCTCAGCTTTAATCTATCAGGAAAAATAAACAAAAAATAATTATTTTCATCATGGCATAAAAACAGCAATTAGGCTTTGGAAAAATGTTGTTTTCAAAGTCGTGTTTTCTCCCCGTGCTCATGCTAGCATATCGGGCCATTACAAGCAAACTGCGGGCGATACAGAGGAGGGGGGGGTCTTTGTTATTTTGCTTTTGGGGGGGATATCAAATTCACAAAAATCATTAAAAAAATAACCATTTAACATTAAAATGCTCCAGATTGTAGCTTTTAAATCTTAACACAAACGTAAAGTAGAAAAACAATCTGAGGAATTTACTTGCACAATTAGGGCCAACTAGGAAAACCTACAGTTTTCACAAATCCTTGAGAGAACATTGAAAGTTTTACCATGCTCGATATGGGAGCAGAGGGTTCCCACCCCCATGTGTACTTTAACACACTATTTTCATCTTGTACAGAAGTATCTCCCCTCTAAAATCTTCTAAAGAATTCCTGAGATTCCAAGCACACAATGGAGATACAATAGAGGGGGGGGGGGACAGGGCTTGAATTTGGGATAAAGTTCCACAAGACCGCAGGGCCTGTAGCACAAATTTATTTTAAAAGACCAGAATCTAAATGACCGAGAAAGAACTTTCCACAAAGTTTAACAGTGTTTGTATTTGAACAAGCACTAAGAGAAGATTTATCTCATTTGTCTTATTGGTTAGCATTTTGATACCCAATCAGAATTGAAAGATATTCATCAGACTTGGTCAACATTTGGACCTTATTATATGGTATACAGTGAGGTATTATTATTCAATTGAAATACACAAGATCGCCGGACTTGTCCAGTCATGAGTTTACTGGCCCGGTGCTAAAATCACTGGCCTTGAGCCTGCGGTCCAGTGTAAAATTCGAGCCATACCACCATGCCCCATGCATTAAATGCTGAAAGTCATATATGAAGAACGATAGAGGAAATGGAAACACTCGTTGAAGGATAACCAACCTTTTTGGTAGCACGTTCATCATCATCTCTCCTTCGCTTCATCTAAATGTAGTGAAAATAATATTACTTGTGAGTGTGAAATATGGTATTGTTTTGATGGTTTATTAGAGAAATAAATGGAGGATTATCTTCATCGTATCTTACATACATCCACAATAAACCCATTGTTTCTTTGTTAAAACATCATGGCCGCTGTTCATACACCTTGGTGCAGAGGAGTAGTTAATGGTTCAGAGTCTTTTGAACATTCTAATCATTTATTCAAAAACATTAAAACTGCTGCCTCAGCTGACCAAAACACACTGCACAGTGACACTCCCCAAAGTGTCTGAATATGCCAACTTTTCCCAAGGAAGGGATTTGTCTGAAGAAGAGCAGAGATTTCAAAGTTCTGCACAAGATCATAAGCAGAAGGGAGATATCATTTAACACCTGGGCCCAATTTCATAAAGCTGTTAAGCAGATAATTCTGCTTAGCAAATATCTTTGCTGAGCAAAAATTGAGTGGGGCACCAGTCGCAGCAATGTAAACTGTCTGGTATTTTGGCTGGTAACCTATTTCTGCTAAGCAATATATTTCTGTGCTTAGCAAGTTTTATGCTTACACGCTTTATGCAATTGGGCCCAGGAATATTAGCAGGCAAATTTTGAAAAACCCTGCGGGCATGAACGTTTTCAAATAACACCAAGGCATGCATACAGTGTGGAATTCTATCCAAACATCTAAGTAGCATAATTAGCCCCCAATCATGCTCCTATATTATTCCACATGTCTGATATATCAATAGCAAATTAAAGGGGGGAGGGCCTGCATGATTATGGTTGCACCCACACCATGGTCATTTTATTTGATCCACATAATGACACCCAACAAAGTCACAATCTCATTGCACTGGTATTTTTGCATTTTCAAGCCTTCCCAAGGTGAACAAACTTTCCAAACTTACTACAAACTTAATTATGTCTTTCAACCAATGGCAACGGAAGAATATCTTGTTGGAGGTAATGTGGGACCATGTGAAAGGTAAAAAGATTATGAATATTCATTTTTGTGTGGAGGTTGTTCCACACATTCGTGCCATGCAAGGATTTATAAACAACATCCACAAATTTTTCTGAGATAATTATAAAAATACTGAGTTTACCTTTTGGTGACTGGCACTCCACGGACTCTTCCCAGATGGCTGATTTTTACATAAGTTCCGAAGGAGCGACATCACCATTTCGTCACCGAGGGCTATCGCGTCTTTCCATCGTCGGTCATCATCTTGGTCGCTGATGACCGTGACATCGTCATCGTCCTTGGCATCTAGGTCAATGTCATCTCCCATATCAACTTCAACATTATCACCTGAAAAAAATTATGTCGAACATTGTTAAGTGAATGGCATGTCGTGGCAGAGCGGTCATGCACTGGACTCAAGCTCTAGTGTTTCTGACCAGCAGAGTGAGGGTTCGATTCCCGGTCTTGACACTTGTGTCCTTAAGCAAGACACTTAACCATTATTGCTTCGTCCTTCAGATCAGACGTAAAGCCGTAGGTCCTGTGTGTTCTGTAAGGCATGCGCAAAAGAACCTAGTGCATTTATCGTTAAGAGACGAGGTTTGCCCTGGTGTTTTTTGGTTGGTTGGCTGCTGATTGCGCTACAGCACCTTGCAAACCATTACATGTTGCTCTGTAAATAATAATAATAAATAATACGCAGTTCTTATGTGGCGCTTTATACTCCCGATGGGTGTCTCAAAGCGCTCAGTATTTTTCCTACAAGGTAAGTGGAGTTACGTGTTGAAGTATGAGACCTTTTTTTTCCCTTTACATAGCACCATGTAATGGTTTACAAGGTGCTGTGGCGCAATATGCAGCCAATCAAACCAGGAACACCGGGGCGAACCCCTTCTCATTACGATAAGTGCACTGGGTTCTTTTACGTGCATTACACAACACACGGGACCTACGGCTTAATGTCCCATCCGAAGGACGAAGCATGTGGTTTAGTGTCTTGCTTAAGGACACAAGTGTCACGACTGGGATTCGAACCCACACTCTGCTGGTCAGAAACACCAGAGCTTGAGTTTGGTGTTCTTATCCGCTCGGCCACGACACGCCACAATTATTTTTATGGGTCTTAATTTTTTCCGACATAGTTCTGCATACCTTGTAGAACAAAATGAGCGCTTTGAGACTTTCTCGTTGTGATAAAGAGCTAGAAAGAACTGGGTATTATTATTATTAATTTAACTGCTCAGAGGAAAGTAATTTTGTGCAGTGTTTGGAGCTCTATGGAGTTTCAAACTGAGTAGTGTCCAAGAATTTAACACAAGAGGTTGTCTTATTATTACTATTACTGTGCGTGATTCTTTCATCATAATAAATAACGTTCTTATTCTTCTAAAACATCTTCCAGGTTTTATTGTTTTTAAGAGTTAGGTAATTTTTTTATGGACATAAAATGACCACCCCCAAAAAGATAAATGAAGAATAGAAAGCATGCATGATATTCCTCCTACTTTAGTCCGATTTCCGATTTGTTTGCCCTTGGAAAAATCAGAAATCTTTTGTTAAATAGCCTTAAAAGTCTATTAAAGCATACACCTTGTGTACGTGGAAGTCAGCCCTAGTATCGTAGGAGTTCCTGTTTTCAGGGCGTCCCTGAAATCGATGCAAATCTTTTACCTCTCTGCGCGCGATGTAAACAGTCCCTAGATACAATTTTTGTGGTTTGACTTGCCAAGCAAAGAGTCTCCTCTCCTTTGACCAAAACTTAGAATTATGTGAGGCTCCACTGGCAAGTTGCACTTGTATTGCAAAAATTTGTGGTATTTTAGGCATTTCTACAAGGTACAAAAATATGTCATACTGTCGGGGCCATAAAAAAAAATTTGCCCGCCGAAAAAGTTTCATCGAACAATTTTTCAATTCACAATTCACGATGATAAAATCATGTGACTTAAAATTCTGCTGAGCATTCTGGGGAAAAAATACAAAGGCTTAAAGAAGCCATGTGCCTTATATCATTTTCTAACAGTCTGGAGAATTTTTTTTTAAACCCTCATATCATTTATTATTAATAACATTAAAATTTAAACATTGGCTTGGTGATTCAAATATCACTGTTTATTGATATGCTTTATTATAAATGTTAAGAAACATAAAAAGATTCAAAACTTTTTTAAAAATCAGATTTGAAAGCCAAGACTTATTGACACTTTTTTATTTTTTTTATTTTTTTTTAGTTTTTGCAAATTACCATCGTAATTTTAAAAATTAAATAAAAAACATTTTGAATAAAACGAAGAAAACTGCTGGCTATAGAGTCATACACAACGTCTCACAGAACACTTGAAGTCACTGCAGATGTTTCTTCTGCGTATGGCTTCACCAGGACACCATACTTTCTTGTTTGCCTCGAAAACAGGTCAAACTCAAAACACGGGGACGCTATTGAAGTCATCGAAGATCGGTGCGTGGTGTGAAAGTTTCAATGTCTATCAAGTTTTAATATATTTTTACATACTTCTTATAAACAAAGGAAGGTAATTAGGGCATCAGTTGATATATGGCATCATTATTTTTTTTTCAATTCAAAGAAAAAGGCATAGTACATCGAAAACCGGACACGGGAGGATACTTGATAAAATGTTCCTACTTTTTTCCAAGAGCCAAATATCAAGCCTGGAAAGACGGGCAATGATACAATAATAGGACCCAAAATATTGCTAATATAATGCATTAAGTTTCACCGACACAAGATGAAAATTTTGGAAAATAATTGAATGTTACCTGGGTTAAAATCTCTCTGTCTTACTTGGTGACGGCACACCAGACGGTATGTGCCATCCAGTGCACTGTCGTTACCCTGGAACAGCACACAGATAGGGTGGTATCCTGGCAAGGACATTTTGTACTTTGTGTTTCAGTTGTCAGGGCTCCAGATCTGTAAATTTAATTTATAAAAAACCCCATCAATAAACCAATAAATGTTGATTGGCTGAATTAAATTTTCATCAACACTTTGTGCTTCAGTTGAAAATAATGTATTCTCATAGTGGTGTGTCTGTTTGTTTGTTTATTTGGTTGGTTGTTTGATTGTGTGGTTTTCGTTTGTCTGTTTGACTTTTTTTCTTCCTTTCATTCAAGCAAATGCACTAATGGCTTGGTTTTGAAAAATTTAAATTAACTAAATATGAAAATAACTTTTCAAAGGTGATAAAAGAAAAAAGTGGGTTATCTTATTTGTTTGGTCGGTTGTTTGGTTGGTTGTTCTTGTTTGTCTGTTTTTTCTTTCCCTTTTTCTTAGTTTTTGAAGACTTAGTGTCAATCAGGAAAATGCACAAATTGCCTGATTTTGAAATAGTACAGGTAGCTAAATATAAAAATTTCAAAAATAGTAAATAAAAGTATATACCTTAAAACATGTGTATCTTGGTTGGTTGGTTGTTGCTTGCTTGGTTTTTGTTTGTCTGTTTGTTTTTTCTTTTTTTTCTTTGAAGACGAGCGTCAGTCAGACAAATACGAATTGCTTGAATTTTAAATATACAAATATTTACCTAACATGAAAATCACACATTTCAAAGGTGTTTAATAAAAACACAAGCCTAAAACAAAATATAGCTTTCTTTGTTTGGTTAGTTGGTTGATTTAATTGTTGTTTTGGGGGGGTTTGTGTGTAGTTGGGGTGTTTGTTTGTTTTGTTGTTCGTTTGTGGTAATTTTTTTCTTTTCATTGTTTTTTCTCATTCAGGCCAATGCACAAATTACTTGAGTTTGAAATATTGAAGTTAATGTAAAAGTGATTACATTTTAAAGCTTTTTCGAGGCCGCTGCATGGTGTGGTTTCAATAATGGTGTTACCGCAAACCGAATAAACATTTCGAAGCTATGGTGCTGAAAAAGTAACAAGCCTCAATAACGGAAAAGGTTCACGCCCTTTCCCCCAGAACGTTTGACCGAGGTCCAGGTTTAGGTGATTTTAAACGCGTTCGTTCTGAATTAATATCCTCTTCGGGTACGTTTTAAAGGGATTGTATACGTTTGGTAATTGGAGCGCACTGTTTGTTTCAATCCTAGATATATACCATAAAACTAACCTGTGGAAATTTCATTTCAAAAGGTGGTAGCGTTTTTGAGATATTTCCGAAAATCTGGATCGGTTATGTCCACGCAGGAAGAATAATTCTGCAATTGGAATACACATCTCAGATTCAAATTTTGGGGGATAAAAAGTGATAGGCCTATTACCTCTTTGTTCATAACCGCAGTACTTATGTGAAAAGTTTCTCAAAATGCATTATACTAACTATCCAATGCTGCTGTACTTCTTACCAAGTAAGTTTTTATTGCCATTAATTTTCAGAGTCATTACCAAACGTATACAGACCCTTTGGGGGAACAACATTCATCACAATTACAATTTGTCAACATGCTTTTATTGCAAGTCAGGTCGGACGTGAAACAAAACATAGTTTGACAAGGCTTTACATCGATGTTTTAATTCCAGCGTTTCATCTTTGACGTGGAGCTAAGTTGCTGGTAGCTTCTTGCACACCTTAAATTATTTCTTTTTTTTTTGTTCAAACAAATAAAGAGTACCGGTACAAAAAAAGAACAATATTAAAGAATAATAATGGTCTGCGGAAAGAGTTTGAAGCTTGGTGGAAAGGCTTGTCAAAGAAGGAAATTACTTAAAGTTTTAAATCCATTCTCTTTGGTCAGACCACCGATCAGCCGGACTTTACTGTTAAATCTTTGTATTCTGCTGACTAATAAGAAGATGATATTTAAAGGTAGATTTAATAAACAAAGGCCGAATTTCTTTTCCCTTGTTTATTTAGTAAAATATAATTCTGAATTAGAAAAAATGATTGAGATTAACTCAAGTACATTGCATAAGTTTATTACAAAGTGGAGGTTTAAAGGGATCGTATACGTTTGGTAATTGGAACCCACTGTTTGTTTCAATCATTTATAGTTGTAGATATATATCATAAAACTAACCTGTGAAAATTTGATTTCAAAAGGTGTTATAGCTTTTTTGAGATAGGCCTATTGCCGAAAATCTGGAGCGGTTATGTCCACGCAGGAAGAACAATCTGCAATTTGGAATACACTATCTGAGAAACGTTACTGCAGTAACGCTTCTCAGAATCAAATATAGGGGGATAACAAGTAATATCTTTTTCCATAACCGCAGTACTTCGAAGTGAAAAGTTTCTCAAAATGCATTTTACTATCCAAATCTGCTGTACTTCTTATATACCAAGTACGTTTTTATTGCCATTAATTTTCAGAGTCATCACCAAACTTATACAGACCCTTTAAAGTTTAATTGTAGCTTGGTATTGTCCTGTTTTCCATGTTTTTCCCCCTTTTTTGTTATTTGTTTGTTTGTGAGTATACATATTTTGTATGAAATCAAAAAAGTGCTTGCACTTCAAAACAACTATAATGGTCTGCGCGCCGAAGGCACATTTTCTAACCAAGTATACCGGCTCCTAGTCCAACAGAACAGTGTTCCAATGATACTTTATATTTATTTATTGGAAACTAAATATGTTCACCTTGGAAGTTCAATCGGGTTTTGTTTGTTAAGAGTCATAAAACCTAGTTCAAATACAGTTTCGAAATAACAATTGAATGTCAAAGTGTATTTGTTTTTACAAGCTGCAAGCTGGTAGTTAAATCCCGTGAGAGTTCTGTAGGTTTATAAATAAGTATAAACATGTCATTCGCGCAAAGATGAAACCGAAATATTCTCCGAAGGATCGGTGAAAGGGCCTATACGTGAACTTTGTAAACAGTGAAGCTTATAAAACAATTTTTGTTTAAAGGCATCGTACACGTTTGGTAATTGTCAAAGACCAGTGTTCTCACTTGGTGTATCCCAACATTATGCATAAAATAACAAGCCTGTGAAAATTTGGGCTCAATATTGGTCATCGAAGTTGCAAGAAAATAATGAAAGAAAAAACACCCTTGTTGTACAAATTTGTGTGCTTTCAGATAGGAATAAAAACTTCTTGCAAGAAGTTTTTATTATTTTAGTGAGAAATTACCTCTTTCTTAAAAATTACGTTACTTCAGAGGGAGTCGTTTCTCACAATGTTTTATACTACCAACAGCTCTCTGATGCTCGTTACCAAGTCAGTTTTTATGCTAATATATTTTTAGTAATTACCAAACGTGTACAGTGCCTTTAATATCAATCCAGCAGTATACTTTTTATAAGATAGAAAAGGTTTGCATTGTAAAAGAAAGAAAAAACTACAATAGATCGAAATCAAAATTAAATGTACTTTAAGCCTGTGTGAACATACTACGGAATCGTTAAAGGGACATACATTGAGAGAGACAAAATAAAGTCATAATTGTGACTTATATCTTGTAACTATGACTTATCTCATAATTCTGACTTTTATGTACAAGTCATAAATATGACTACTTATGAATATGAGCACAAATGATTTGCATATGTACTAAATATGACTAAATTTGCTTAGTAATAATTATTAAGTAATAATTTCAACGCTGTGGCGTCCAACCTGACGACTTAGTGGGGGTTTATGTGATATAAGTTATTTTAGGCCATCTGTGGAATGTGCCAGCCCTGTCTTGCACAGTGCCTAATATGAACACTTATAGAAAGATTGCAAATAAAAACGCTCAGAACCATTCTCTCTATTGACCTGAGCAGTCATACCTCTTACCAGTTCATTTGTAATAAGTTAAAAATCGAATTACCTAAAATTAGACGAGATCAGCCCTCCCTTAAATTCGGTAAAAAACTTCTAGACCCAGAGTAGATCAAATGGCTTCCTCCCTAGTTCTAACAATCTTCGGAACTCCAACCAACTCGCTGTCCCTCTTTGCCGAACCGAAAGATATAAAAACAGCCCATCCCCTTTTTAATTAAAATGCTCAGTAACATTTCTTAATAATTATGTTTTGTGTGTATATCTTTTATTCGTTGTTTGAGGAATCTTATCATAATTGGTTTTACCTCTTTGTGAATTCAGATGTAACCCAGCACCCTTTGGGCCGCGAGATTTGAATGTTTTTAATAAACCAGTATAATAAAAATGAGCTATAAAGTTAAACATGTAGTTGCCTTATGCTAATTCATATTTATGAGATAACGGACGTACAAGTTTGAAAAAAATAATAATAATAATAGTAAATGGCCCTACTTATAATAAAACTAATTCCAATTTAGCTCCTTCATTGTGAGTCCATAAAGCATGACGACGCGTTCAACCGTGAAAAGTGCTAAATTTACCCTCAGTTCATAGTCCACCCGGCGTACCATTCGTTGCCGGAATTTACCGTATGCATACAATTTACAATTAAAATATAAAATAGCGCGCTGCTCGAAAACCATTACTAAACATTCGGAGCCAACGCAACAATTTAAAACACGTAATAATATACCTGTATAACTGCCGCTCCGAAATCCCCCCGTCAATTACCATGGGTAGGTTATACACATAGGCCTACCGTGTATATTGAAAGACCGTACACTGGTCACGGTAAAACGTAAAATCCACCGCAACTGCCTAAAGTTTCCCAAAATAAAAACAGCTCGAAAGTAACGGAAAATTACTCTTAACCTATATCAAAGAAACCTACAGTATTTCATATCAAAGGCAGTAAGTCTTACCGTGGTTTACATGAAGCAGAGCGAAAGCCTTGAGTGAAATTGATTGACCACTGTTCCGTTTTTAACTGTGGTTTACTGCATACATGCAGTAATGGCGACCGATGAACTGTACTGCTGGTTGGGGTTGTACTCAAACACCATGCGGTAAATGCAACACACACACATGAGCTTTTACCGCCTGGCTACTTACCATATGCAAATTGCACAGTCTAGTCACAGCTGCTGCTGATCCATGGTCGTCCAACCGGAACATAAAATTACGCAGTTAACCTTATCTTCTCGACGGTGCGGTGAAAACGATGACAACGAACTCGATCCCTGCGGTTTATTTTCTAATGACTGTGGCAGAGGGGAATTTTGCGTGGGTTATTGTTTGGGCTTTTCTTTGGGTGGAATTTTGTTAACTGGTCCCTTGAATGGGACGTAACAAAAAATCGCCGGAAGAAAAATGAGGGCAGGAGAATATATTAAGGCAAATAAGGAAATAAAGAATAATAAGTTAGTGCATCTTAATGATTATATAAAATTAACTTCATTACTTTTGCACTGTATTTATAAATTAGTAACAGAAAACAAATTGCTTCTTTTAAGAAAATTTATTTATTTATTTAATTTATTTTGTTTTATTTATTGTCAGGGAAACATTTTGAAGGGAATATGACAAGAAAATGTTCTTGCTTTAAAAAAAAGGGTTATTTTATAGCTGTTGTGGATAGAACCAACAAATAATGTGCAACTTGATACTTAATTGAATTTGCATTATACCTTTGGTCAAAATATAAAATTAACACAAAGAGCTTCTTTTTAAGTTAAAATTAAATGACATATTATTGTTATTAATATTCTTCTTTTCCCCAAAATAATTCACACCTTTCCCAGTTAACTTTAAGAGTAAATTTGTGACAAATTCCTCTAATTTATTTTGCTCTGAAATTAAAACATTTAAATTACAGCCAAAACGATTACAAATGATGAATAAATTAGTATGGTTTCTCTACTTCCAGGGCATTACTGCAGGCAGATGTCATACTACTTCTTGGTGCAAGACTCAACTGGATTCTTCACTTTGGTTTACCACCAAGATTCAACCCCACAGCTAGATTTATTCAGGTACAAAATGTACTTACACAAACTATCTTTATAAATTTATAATGCTTAAAGTTGCATGGCCTGATTTTTGCCAAAAGAAATTGCTTAAAAGATTTCTTTTTTCTGAATGAATTATAACAGATGATGCTGTTTTGAAGCAAACAAATAGAAACAAAAACTTTCACATATGCCACATACAATGCACAAAATATATTTAAAGGGAAGGTATACGTTTGGTAATACCTCTTAAAAATAATGGCAATAAAAACTTGCTTCGTTAGAAGTTCAGTAGCTTTCGATAGTATAAAGCATTTTTAGAAAATTTCAATTTGAAGTAATGTGGTTATGGAAAAAGATATCAGTTTTTATCCCCCAAAATTTGAATCTGACAAGCGTTACTGTCAGATACGTTTCTCAGATTGTGTATTCCAATTACGGATTATTTTTGTCTGCATGGACATATTCGCTCTGGATTTTCAAGGATATCTCAAAAACGTGACCACCTTTTGAATTGAAATTTTCACAGGTTAGTTTCATTATATATATCTAAATTTAAATCGATTAAAACAATCGAACGGTTAAAAAAAAAACAAAGGTATACTTTCCCTTTAAGATGCAGAATTGTTTGCACATGGCTGATGGATGTGAAATAATGTTGGGATCCTGACAATAATTAATTTTTAGTTTTTAATTAACTAACACTAAATCAGTAGTAGATTTTTTTTGTGCAATACCTTAAATGAAAGCTTATTACTTTCTTGATTCTACAAAAAATAGCTATTTAAAATTCAAATCAATTTTTTCAGTTCAAATTGGCTAATAACCCCCCCCCAAAAAAAAACTTCTTTTATATTTATGTTTAATATCAACTTTTAAAAAACAATTTGCTGCCATATCCAAAATATCAACAAAATTATTTGATATTAATTCATTTATTATCATTTATTGACTGAAAAAATATTTAATCCTTTCAAAGAAAGAATTGAAACTGTACTTCACCATTAATTATATTTACTGCACTAAAATTAAACGTTACTTATTTATTTACATTCTTATCAACACTTTTGATGGCTTTCAAATTGTTAGAAAGGATGCACACAATTGATCACCATTTTTTCTCAAGATTATTGCTTCGAAGTAGACATTTAAATCAGTGAAACTTTAAAGGTATTATACAGGATTGGTAGAGCTGACAAAATAGTCGCAGACAGTGTTTTGTGATATACATAAAATAACAGACCTGTGAAAATTTGGGCTTAACCCAATGTGAGAGTCAGTTGAAAATAATGAAAAACCATGCACAATTTTCAGCATGTAAACACATTGTCCTTAGTTTTGGTTGTACAACCAAAATCAGCTGTTGTGTTTTTTAGGTTTTCAGATTGTTCTCAAATATGACTTCATTTTAGAGGGAAATATTTCACAGGAAAAATTCTCGAATGAATTTCATAATAAGGAAGCTTTCAGACTAAAACTTTAAACAAATTTTGTTTTTTATCCTTACCGTTACCAATCCTGTATCATACCTTTAACTGCACATTACTTAAGAGCTAAATGGCACAATTTAGGCACAAAACAAATCTTCAGGTTGCCAACTGCAAAAACAAGTCAAAATATTTGCCACGTGCCTATGTCGAAATAATCATTAACAAAATAATTTTCTTTTCAAGATTGATATATGCCCCGAGGAATTGGGCAACAACATCGGAACAGACAGACTACTAGGAGTGGCTGGGGACATCTTGTCAGTCACTAATCAGGTAAAAACACTGATAGATTTTCTCAAAATATGCTGAGAAATTGACACAAATTCTGGAATTATTGCTCAACAATTTTCTGCTAACCAAAAGGAGCATGATACTAGTCATAAATTGTACATGTGAATTGGTATTTTGGCTGGTAACCTTATTCTGGTAAGCATAATTGTTTTGTGCTTAGCAACTTTTTGTGCTTAAGCAGCTCTATGAAATTGGGCCCAGGTGAAGAATTTCGAAGATGAAATTAGTAAGACCTTTGTAGAGCAACGAAGTTTGATTTCACTGCTTAACTTTATTTAAATATATAAGAATGTCAAGGACATTAGGCCAAGCCATGTATGGAGAGAGGTGTGAGATGGAAGGATCCATTTTCTTTGGTCACGTGGTTGCTGGATGCCATTTTCGGGACAAATGTGCACAACCCAATGTACTGTTTAGTCTGGCACCTTGTGTACACACATGCTTTTTTGGGGGGGGGGGGGCAAATAGGGCTTTAAATTGCAAGTTCTGACCTCAGAATCATCAAAGCGCCCTCTATTTTTATTTGTGACCACAAGTATAGCAAGTTTTGTTGAGATTCATATAAACTAATAGTTAACACCAAATACATATTGTTAAAGGCAGTGGACACTATTGGTAATTACTCAAAATATTTATTAGCATAAAACATAACTTGGTAACAAGTATTGGGGAGAGGTTGATAGTATAAAACATTGTGAGAAACGGCTCCCTCTGAAGTGGAGTAGTTTTTGAGAAAGAAGTAATTTTCCACGAATTTGATTTCGAGACCTCAAAATTAGATGAGGTCTCGAAATCAACTTGCATCTGAAAGCACAGAACTCCGTGTGACAAGGTTGTTTTTTCTTTCATTGTTATCTCGCAACCTTGATGACCAATTGAGTTCAAGTTTTCACAGGCTTGTTATTTTATGCATATGTTGAGATACACCAAGTGAGAAGACTGGTCTTTGACAATTACCAATAGTGTTCACTGTCTTTAAAACCAGGGGCTGGTCACAGTGTACAATTGGATTATACAGTTACGCCGCTACATCAGTCGGAATTGTCTCTGGACGGGAAAGTTTTTGTATGCACATCCCAACCTATAATAAATCTATACTAAATTCTCTGATCTCTTCATAAGATGTTGGAGGTCTTTCAATCTCTCAATCCCAACTGGACGTATCCCAGGAACACCCCCTGGTGGCAGAATCTAAGGAGCAAGGTATCGGCCAATCAGAAAGCGAGTCAAGAATTATGCGCGGACGAGTCGGTGCCCATGAGCTTCTACCACGCCCTGGGGAAGGTTTGTTCCTCTCAATATAACTTATCCATTTGTTACTTAAAATATTGTTAGATTAGTATGAACATAATAAAGAAAATGTTAATACTAATAATAATATTGAAGAAAGATCCTGCTAGGGATGAAACCTCGGGCCATTAACAATTTTTTGGTAATAATAATAATAACTATTAAGCGGTCCCAACACTGTACTGGACTGAAACATGAAGACGAAAGAGAGTAGGAAGTAACTATTACCAGTAAACTTGTGTGAATCTCTTTTGGGAGGAGTGTTGGCTTTGGAAAGAGCTGCCATTATGGTGATCTTGACATTTCAAACACTACACTCATCTTCAGGAGTATAAGACGCGCATTTTATACATATTAATATAGAATTTGCACAATATAATTGAACAATTTATTTGATAATAGTTTAAGAAGAAACTATAACTGGTAAACGTGCAGGTACAACAATGTATAAATCTCTTTTGGGAGGAGTGTTGGCTCTGAAAAGAGCGAGTATGGTCTTGACGTTATAAACAGTATACTCTGCTCATCTTCAGGAGAATGAAGACGAGCAGACTATACTGTTCGAAACATCTGAGACCACACCATCACTTCCCACCAAAAAGAGATGCACGTGGTTGTACCCACAAGTTTACTAGTAATAAATACTTCCTATTGGAAATATTATCCACACCATGCAAAGCGACATACATCACAATACGGCAGAGAGTGCTGCCCAAAATCAAACTGAGGGTAGAAACAAAGACGAAGTACTGGAAAAACCTACGGTCACAAAGTCTTCAGAACACCAAGTTATTTTAATATCAGCAAGTATGGTGCGCATAAATTAACCTTCAAGATTTGCAATAAGTTTGATACCCTTGCTCATTTTTAAGACATAACCAAAAAACTGATCGCAGACAGAAAAAAACGACAATGATTTTCAACTTTGGTCGACAGGTGCAGCAGTTGATTCCAAGAGATTCAGTCATCGTTAGTGAAGGTTCAAGTACTATGGATATTGGTCGGACAGTTCTGCTCAATCACTCACCAAGACACAGGTAACAAGTTTCCAACCCTAAATCCAAACACCATAAAATGGTAACTCATAATGCAGGCAACTTTGGGAATTTTTCGTGGTGTCTGTTTGAATGCTGCCCTCAACACGACCAGAGATGCGGTTGGTACCCGCTGTCACCTCACTATACCTGGATTGGCGGTTTTCTCAATAAGTAGCCACGGAATTCAACTGAAATTTTCATAGCTGACGATAATTTTGCCTATTAAAGGCACTGAACACGTTTGGAAATTGTCAAAGACCAGTGTTCTCACTTGGTGTATCCCAACATATGCATAAAATAACAAGCCTGTGAAAATTTGGGCTCAATTGGTCATCGAAGTTGCAAGAAAATGATGAAAGAAAAAGCACCCATGTTGTACAAATTTGTGTGCTTTCAGATAGGAATAAAAACTTCTTGCAAGAAGTTTTTATTATTTTAGTGAGAAATTACCTCTTTCTCAAAAACTACGTTACTTCAGAGGGAGTCGTTTCCTACAATGTTTTATACTATCAACAGCTCTACGTTGCTTGTTACCAAGTAAGTTTTTATGCTAATATTTGTTTTGAGTCATAGCATGGAGGAAGAACAAACATCTACCATACCTTTAAACAGCATTATACGTAGACCAAAACCACACAATGACCCTACCTTTAATACTCTTCGGTGTATGGGTAAAACACAAATAATGAGTTGTTTTTTTCCCTCTCTTTAATTATCTTCAGATTGGATGCAGGGACATTTGGAACGATGGGAGTTGGTCTGGGGTTCTCAATCGCTGCTGCATTGCTTGCCAGGGACCGATGGCCTGGGAAAAGGGTTGTGTGTGTTGAAGGTGATAGCGCATTCGGATTCTCTGGGATGGAGGTTGAAACAATTTGCAGGTACAGAAATCAGGTTAATTACGTGAGGCCCAGTTAAAAATAATTTGAAGGTTTTTCCTGACCTGCCACCCCAATTTCTAGCCCTATTTTTAATGTATTGTTATTGGTTACAACACACCACATCACCTTAAAGTTACCTCTGTGACAGTTCCACTTGAGACCAAAATCAATTTGGGGAAGTCTACTTTGAACTTGTGTCTACCTTGATTGCAGTCGTTGTTTCTAGAAATTTGATTTACAATTTTGAAAAAATAAAAATTGGAATTAACAACTAGAACTTGATTGCATAAAATGAACGCCTGGCATTATACAAATTTAACTCTTTCAGTGCCGAGGTCGTACATGCATGATAAACGCCATTATCGTACATATGTACAATCTTTTATGTGTACTCAAAAAGTGTCATCAATCGTATATGTATGACCCATAATATTGGCTATAGGCCTACATGTTATCATGAGAGGGCAGTATCACTCAGGAAATACAATTAGCTTTGGGATGTACCATGGAAACACAAATCAGCAAGATACATTTTGTTTGGTGAGAAAGATTTTGTTTAATTTTTTTTTTACAGAACTTCAAAAAACCTTAAAAAGCTGGGCATTTTAGTTTCAAAACGCAAAAAAACGGGCACTGAAACACTTAATACAGGGTGCTGCTAGGGTTAGTTAATACCATTCCAGCCAACTGTGTATTGCATCAGGCTTTGCCTTTGACCTTGCTGACACCCTCAGCCAGGGTCTGTGGTTTCCAGCACCCCTACACCCGGCCTTACTACCATGGTCTGGAAAACCCTCGTGGCACAGCAGAGAACCAACGCACAACTCAACTCACTTATGGCCCTGGCCGGGTATCGAACCTGGGTCACCTTGGTAAGAGGCGAGCGCTTTACGCACAAGCCAACCATGCCACCCTTCAGTGTTTTAATAGCATAACAAAAATATCTCTGAATATAATTTGATTTGATTTTTTTATTTAAAGGTACAACCTACCTATCCTCATGATTATTGCAAATAATAATGGGATTGGTGTTGGCATCGAGGCAGAAATGTGGAATGACGTAGAGGTCAAAGATCGCACTGTAGAGTAAGTAGATGGAATTAAGGTACTCTCGGCTGAAACATTGTCATGTATGTCCTTTTAAATTGCTACTCCTTTTCAAACCCAGTGTTGGTAACATTTTTCAATCGAGTCGACCAACCATTTGAAACCATTCAACTGCAAGGGTTGTGTATTGTGAACTAACTGTGTGTATATATAGTGTTTTGAGTAGATGCATTCACCACATTATATCATATTATAAGTTGGCATAGTTTGTCTTTCGTTCAAAAACCACAGTAGATGATATTGACTGGTCAGACAGTAGGAGGGTTGACTGTGTAATGTATTCATCACATGATATCA
The DNA here is from genome assembly GCA_021014325.1 of Plazaster borealis. Lineage (NCBI taxonomy): Eukaryota > Metazoa > Echinodermata > Asteroidea > Forcipulatida > Labidiasteridae > Plazaster > Plazaster borealis. The sequence goes on from CM037467.1 coordinate 9,285,631, forward strand.
TACCGAGGCTGGCATGGTTTAGCATCCTTCAAAACCACAGTGGATGATATTGAATGGTCAGACAGTAGGATGGTTGACTGTGTACTGTATTCATCAGATGATATCATACCGAGGCTGGCATAGTTTAGCATCCTTTAAAACCACAGTGGATGATATTGACTGGTCAGACAGTAGGAGGGTTGACTGTGTACTGTATTCATCACATGATATCATACCGAGGCTGGCATAGTTTAGCATCCTTCAAAACCACAGTGGATGATATTGACTGGTCAGACAGTAGGAGGGTTGACTGTGTACAGTACTGTATTCATCACATGATATCATACCAAGGCTGGCATAGTTTAGCATCCTTTAAAACCACAGTGGATGATATTGAATGGTCAGACAGTAGGAGGGTTGACTGTGTACTGTATTCATCACATGATATCATACCAAGGCTGGCATAGTTTAGCATCCTTTAAAACCACAGTGGATGATATTGACTGGTCAGACAGTAGGAGGGTTGACTGTGTACAGTACTGTATTCATCACATGATATCATACCAAGGCTGGCATAGTTTAGCATCCTTTAAAACCACAGTGGATGATATTGACTGGTCAGACAGTAGGAGGGTTGACTGTGTACAGTACTGTATTCATCACATGATATCATACCAAGGCTGGCATAGTTTAGCATCCTTTAAAACCACAGTGGATGATATTGACTGGTCAGACAGTAGGAGGGTTGACTGTGTACAGTACTGTATTCATCACATGATATCATACCAAGGCTGGCATAGTTTAGCATCCTTTAAAACCACAGTGGATGATATTGACTGGTCAGACAGTAGGAGGGTTGACTGTGTACTGTATTCATCACATGATATCATACCAAGGCTGGCATAGTTTAGCATCCTTCAAAACCACAGTGGATGATATTGACTGGTCAGACAGTAGGAGGGTTGACTGTGTACAGTACTGTATTCATCACATGATATCATACCAAGGCTGGCATAGTTTAGCATCCTTTAAAACCACAGTGGATGATATTGAATGGTCAGACAGTAGGAGGGTTGACTGTGTACAGTACTGTATTCATCACATGATATCATACCAAGGCTGGCATAGTTTAGCATCCTTTAAAACCACAGTGGATGATATTGAATGGTCAGACAGTAGGAAGGTTGACTGTGTACAGTACTGTATTCATCACATGATATCATACCAAGGCTGGCATAGTTTAGCATCCTTTAAAACCACAGTGGATGATATTGACTGGTCAGACAGTAGGAGGGTTGACTGTGTACAGTACTGTATTCATCACATGATATCATACCAAGGCTGGCATAGTTTAGCATCCTTTAAAACCACAGTGGATGATATTGAATGGTCAGACAGTAGGAGGGTTGACTGTGTACAGTACTGTATTCATCACATGATATCATACCAAGGCTGGCATAGTTTAGCATCCTTTAAAACCACAGTGGATGATATTGAATGGTCAGACAGTAGGAGGGTTGACTGTGTACTGTATTCATCACATGATATCATACCAAGGCTGGCATAGTTTAGCATCCTTTAAAACCACAGTGGATGATATTGAATGGTCAGACAGTAGGAAGGTTGACTGTGTACAGTACTGTATTCATCACATGATATCATACCAAGGCTGGCATAGTTTAGCATCCTTTAAAACCACAGTGGATGATATTGACTGGTCAGACAGTAGGAGGGTTGACTGTGTACAGTACTGTATTCATCACATGATATCATACCAAGGCTGGCATAGTTTAGCATCCTTCAAAACCACAGTGGATGATATTGACTGGTCAGACAGTAGGAGGGTTGACTGTGTACAGTACTGTATTCATCACATGATATCATACCAAGGCTGGCATAGTTTAGCATCCTTTAAAACCACAGTGGATGATATTGACTGGTCAGACAGTAGGAGGGTTGACTGTGTACAGTACTGTATTCATCACATGATATCATACCAAGGCTGGCATAGTTTAGCATCCTTTAAAACCACAGTGGATGATATTGACTGGTCAGACAGTAGGAGGGTTGACTGTGTACAGTACTGTATTCATCACATGATATCATACCAAGGCTGGCATAGTTTAGCATCCTTCAAAACCACAGTGGATGATATTGACTGGTCAGACAGTAGGAGGGTTGACTGTGTACAGTACTGTATTCATCACATGATATCATACCAAGGCTGGCATAGTTTAGCATCCTTTAAAACCACAGTGGATGATATTGACTGGTCAGACAGTAGGAGGGTTGACTGTGTACAGTACTGTATTCATCACATGATATCATACCAAGGCTGGCATAGTTTAGCATCCTTTAAAACCACAGTGGATGATATTGACTGGTCAGACAGTAGGAGGGTTGACTGTGTACAGTACTGTATTCATCACATGATATCATACCAAGGCTGGCATAGTTTAGCATCCTTCAAAACCACAGTGGATGATATTGACTGGTCAGACAGTAGGAGGGTTGACTGTGTACAGTACTGTATTCATCACATGATATCATACCAAGGCTGGCATAGTTTAGCATCCTTTAAAACCACAGTGGATGATATTGACTGGTCAGACAGTAGGAGGGTTGACTGTGTACAGTACTGTATTCATCACATGATATCATACCAAGGCTGGCATAGTTTAGCATCCTTTAAAACCACAGTGGATGATATTGACTGGTCAGACAGTAGGAGGGTTGACTGTGTACAGTACTGTATTCATCACATGATATCATACCAAGGCTGGCATAGTTTAGCATCCTTTAAAACCACAGTGGATGATATTGACTGGTCAGACAGTAGGAGGGTTGACTGTGTACAGTACTGTATTCATCACATGATATCATACCAAGGCTGGCATAGTTTAGCATCCTTTAAAACCACAGTGGATGATATTGACTGGTCAGACAGTAGGAGGGTTGACTGTGTACAGTACTGTATTCATCACATGATATCATACCAAGGCTGGCATAGTTTAGCATCCTTTAAAACCACAGTGGATGATATTGACTGGTCAGACAGTAGGAGGGTTGACTGTGTACAGTACTGTATTCATCACATGATATCATACCGAGGCTGGCATAGTTTAGCATCCTTTAAAACCACAGTGGATGATATTGAATGGTCAGACAGTAGGAGGGTTGACTGTGTACAGTACTGTATTCATCACATGATATCATACCAAGGCTGGCATAGTTTAGCATCCTTTAAAACCACAGTGGATGATATTGACTGGTCAGACAGTAGGAGGGTTGACTGTGTACAGTACTGTATTCATCACATGATATCATACCAAGGCTGGCATAGTTTAGCATCCTTTAAAACCACAGTGGATGATATTGACTGGTCAGACAGTAGGAGGGTTGACTGTGTACAGTACTGTATTCATCACATGATATCATACCAAGGCTGGCATAGTTTAGCATCCTTTAAAACCGCAGTGGATGATATTGACTGGTCAGACAGTAGGAGGGTTGACTGTGTACAGTACTGTATTCATCACATGATATCATACCAAGGCTGGCATAGTTTAGCATCCTTTAAAACCGCAGTGGATGATATTGACTGGTCAACCAGTGAGGGTTAAAGTGTACTCTCAGGGCTTAAGCACAAAATATTGCTTAACAATTTTCTGCTAAGCAGAAATGAGCAGGATACCAGTCACAAATTGAACTTGTGACATGGTAGTTTGGCTGGTAACCTTATTCTGGTAAGCATATATTTGTTATACTTAGCTACTTTTTGTGCTTACACAGCTCTATGAAATTGAGCCCTGCAGCCGATTTCACGAAAGTAGTGCGTAACTTGCGCCATGTCGTAAAGTTACGCCATGTAAATGTTGCGCAGCTGCGCCACTTCCTTAAGTTGCATTTCACGAAACTTGACTTAGCTGCGCAACTTATATCTACCTTTTCAACGACTGTTGCCTGAATCCGATGGGAAAAATGCAACAGAGCGGCCATTTTAAATCGCGATCTTTTTTAGCACACGGCGACAACAACATGTTTCATGCAGTCTAGTGAAGTGTCAACGGAAGTGTTCGGATAAAGATGGCTCAACTTGGACCACTAACTACTTTTATTTGGACACGTAAGTTTGTAAGAATTTATAGAAATGACTAGTAAAGGGTTCAATGATTAATAGTATCAAACACTCGCTGCTTTTCACGTTATTTTTAACAGAAATTTACAAACACTGACGACGAAAGGACGATCTTGACTGTGTACGTGGGTGGGATCGTGTGATGATACGTCTGTGTATACACGAGTGCGGACATGTCGTATCTATTTCTACCTCCATGTTTGTATCAAACTCAACAATTTTACCTTGTGTAATACTGTGGCCTTCGTTGACTTTTAGCCGTTGATTTTGTTTGAAGTATAACGCAATGACACCATGTATAACGTGCATAAACATACACATTTTGGGGATTAATAAGGAGTAGAACTTTCACTACAATAGTTATGGTACAAAATACCAAGTGATAAAACACATTACAAACAAGTACACGTAGTACGTAGTACTAGATGTACTAGTAGCTAGCTAGCTAGCTCAAAATGGTACATTTTGGAACCCGGCAGCTCAATATTCTCATGTAGATGTCGACGATTGTTATTGCAAAATTTCAACCATGGTGGAGTTTTTTGTCAAATGGTTTAATAATTGAAAGTTATGTTGCTGTCACTTTGTGGCCAATTGTTTTCCCCCCTTATTTTATGTTTCCTTGCACTCGATAACTTTAATTAATTAATTAATTATTATTTTGTGTGTGTGTGAAATTGCTGGTTTGAAAATGGGGCTTAATTATAACAAACCCAATCACCATATCCCACACTAATTTTCCAACTATCCTAACCACTGACATCATCACCCTTTAACATATTTTTGTTTATCTTTTCATTTTGTATTTAGATTAAGCTATACTTCAAAAACGCAAGAGAGGGACCCATAGGAAACTGAATTCATGTCACCAACAGTACCCAAACATGAAGAGTATTCAAGTCGGATTTGATACCACAGGACCAGTGTCTTCTTGTTTGGTTTTCCTTCAAAATACTCCATGAAGAGTTTTGACTTCCATAATATCAGAGGAGAGGAACATTATTTATTCATGAGGTGTGAAGAGGAAATATTTCAATTTTTATATCTCAATACTTATATCATTGTTTATCTTCAGTACTAAATAATTGCATTTGTTTTAAACATTAAACCAATAAAAGGGTGATTAATGTTGTTGCCAAAAATAAACAAAACTTGTTAATACTCTTTTCTGCAAACTCAATATAAATAATAGGTTCAACTAATTGCAATTAGTATTTAAAAAAAACCTTTCATTTAACAAGAAAGTTATTTTCTTATGGGAAAATCAACAACACAAGTGGTTTGGTCCAACAAGTAGACCTCTTTTTGGTAGAATATATTATGCACAGTGAATTTAGACAACTCAATTAAAGTTTTTGTTTCCCTGTATTACTTCTCACTCAATATACAGCACAACATCCATTATTAGATGTCATGAGAGGATGGAGATGTCAAGGAGATGGAGAAGAAGATGAAGTCGTGTTCAAGGAGTTCCGTGTGTCATTCTCAGAGTCATCCAAAAATTATTTTCCCAGCAAACTGGAAGATTGTTTCAAAGACTTAGTTTAGTTAATGAAATCAAACTAAGGGCCCCAAAGTATGGGATTATATTCAAAGATGACTAATAAGCTTGTTAGTTTTAAATAATTCAGTTATAACTATAAGTTAGAAAACCCACACAATCCAAAATATGTTTACCAACATCACAAGCAAGTTTGACCATTTCCAGGGGCCTACACCCTTTTTACAACAGCAAATCCTGTCCATTTAATTGAACAAAATAAAAACCATTTTCTTCAAATATTTTGTAAAATTCTTTTGAAATGTTTTAAAGACAAACTTTGTGATTCCCATTACTTACATTTCATCTTCTGACAGCTAATTTTAGCTGATAGCGTCGTGTATTTTTAAACAATTCTTCATAATCTTTTTTTTTTTTTGGAGGACGTTGAATTTGTTTTTCTGTTGGTTTCTGAACAATAACAAGTATTAAACTATACTATATCTTGCTCCAATAAATATAATTTCATTTAAACAGTTTTCTTCAAACTTGTCTTTTTTGTGTAGTTGAATGTATTTATTTTATTTAGATGTGGAAGGAAAAATAAAATGTTTATAAGTGAAATGGAAAATTCATTAAAAATGAATTTAAATTAATTTATTTTAACTTGTCTTTTTTGTATGCAAGTATGGGAGGTAAAATAAAGTTTATGAGTGAAATGAAAAATTAGGATTGATTTCTTGAATCATAAGCACGGAGGGGGGGCTGTTTATCGGGACCGATGCATTCATGATTAGCAAATAAATAATGAGAGACTAAAGTGTTTTCTGAAAATGTATTATATGGTTGCAATTACAACCAACGAACGCCGGTTTTAATGACCCCAAAAATCGTGGCCGATTTAAACGTTTATTTTCTCCAAAATAACGTGTTTTTTTATTGTAAACTTACTTGTAAACCAATTGCTGATGAACGTGTTTTTTGTTTTGTTTCCGCTAAAGGAAATACAGAATGCAATATATTTCGATACACACTGAAATAACGTCCCTGCCAAAGGATAGTGCAGCTACCCGGGCAAAACACGTTGTGCCGTTGGCAGTTTATTAACTTGCGCAATAAAATACTGACTTACGCCATCAAAATCGAGTGCGTAAGTTGCGCCATTTTTGTGGCGCAACTTTCAGCCTTGCGCCACTTTCAGACGTGGCGTAACTTTCGTGAAATCGATCAAAACTTAGTGGCGCAACTTACGCACTAAACGTTGCGCAAGTGGACTTACGCAGTTGCGTAAAGTTTCGTGAAATCGGCTGCTGGTCATTATTTGGCAATAAAGATGAGTTACACAGTCAATAATCACCACAATAGACCAGTCAGTGAAATCATTTTAATCTAATGTTTTTTCCCCCAGGATCCCAGTTACTGGCCTTATGCCCGAAACTCGCTATGAAAAAATAATTGAAGCATTCGGCGGGAAGGGATACTTTGCTACGACCCCTACGGAGCTTGAGGGCGCTCTTCATGAAAGTCTCACCACATATGCCGATAAACCGGTCATTATTAACGTGGCAGTGAACCCCCAGTCGACCAGAAAAAGCCAGGTACAGTGTCAATAAATTTTAAAAATTCCTGTATACAAAACTATCTGTGTTCTGTGTAGATGCATTCACCACATGATATCATATTGCAGGCTGGCGTAGTTGATCTATCATTGAAAACCACATTGGATGATATTGAATGGTCAGACAGTAGCAGGGTTGACTGTGTACTGTGTGGATGCACCCACCACTTGATAGTATATTGCAGGCTGGATAGTTAATCTATAATTCAAAACCACAACTTGATAGTATATTGCAGGCTGGATAGTTAATCTATAATTCAAAACCACAATGAATGATATCGGATGGTCATACAGTAGGAGGGTTGACTGTGTACTCTCTAGAAATATTATTGCAGGCTGGCATACTTAAATATATCACTCAAAACCACAGTGGATGATATTGAATGGTCAGACAGCAGGATAATATATTTTCAACGTTTCTAGTAGATATTCACAGTTGTCTGCTCTTTAAACTGATCAAAACCTTGAGAAAGTCTCTTTCTTTATACAGCAAGAATATCCCTTCACCTCAAAATTTATTGTTTTTGTCTTCAGGATTTCAATTGGCTGACAAGAACAGAGAGCAAGTTGTAGGAGCAAGGGTTCCACAAGGCTTCATGTTTGGACCAGATGACAAATGCCTTTTCTACAACTCAAGCACCTTTTTTTTGGGGGGGGGGGGTTGTTAAAGGACAGCACTATTTAAAATTGAATAAAGGTATTGGCCTGGTGTGGAATCATACGTAAAGCCATGTTCAAATTGATCTTGAAAATCAAATTTGAAGTATAAAGTTTAATTTATGACACTCATGGTAGGTGAACATTATGAACCCCAGTCGTTGGGCCAGTTATTCAATCCATTAAACAATCTCAGCTCCTGTGAGAGCATACAGCCTTTGCTGCCAAGTACATTTATGTAGCGCATTGAGCTCAAACAATCACAAGAACCATCTCTGACCGTCGCAGGTACCCATTTACACCTGGGTGAAGAGAAGCAATTAAAATTCATTGTCTTGCTCAATAATAATAATAATAATAGTGGCTTCTTATATAGCGCACATATCCGTCACTCAGTGACGCTCAAGGCGCTTTTAACGTTCATTATTTTCCCTTAAGGTATTGTGGAGGGACGCAAGTGTCACGACCGGGATTCAAATCCACACCCCAATAATTTTCCTGCCAGAATTTGAATCTGGTGCACTGGATAACTCGGCCATGGCACGCCTCAAAGGTTCAAACTGAACGATAGGTGATTTTGTTATTATTTGTCGATATACATAATTGTTGAAATTTTGTCAGAAATATTTTTGAAAAAATGTACTTTTTGGTATACATAGTGAATTAGGTGCAATACATTTTGATTATTTTATTATTATTTAGTTTTTTTCCCTTTTTTGGGGGGGGGGACTTGCTTCAGATTTGAAAATGGCATTCTAAGCAATTGTTAAAAGAAATTGGATGGAGATTTAACAAACTGACTGTAAGTGAAAATCTCTCAAATTGTGTTTTCTTTTGTTAAAACAACCATATTTGAATTCCTTTAAATTTTGGGTTTTTTTCGTTCGTTTTTTTAAAATGGGACATCGGAATCTTCTAGTTTATTAATGGCTCATAAATAATTTTGGGGAATTTATAATCATTGATACTAATTACTTATTTCAAAATATAAAAGTTTTTTGAAATGGAAATTTCATTTGACTCTCAGTTGTGTTTGTCCAAGCCATATTAGTTCACAACCTCATTTCGGATTTTGCACAACTTTGAGAAAACTGCAAGAATTTGTGATTTGGGTTGATTAATGCCCTGATGTTAAGTTTAGTAAAAATGTCTAAAATATTTACTTCTGTAATAAATAAACTCACGTAAAAAGAATTGGCAATTGTTTATCATTTTTTCAAATTTAGTACATTCATTTGGTTAAGTTTTATTATATCTTAATATAATACATATGCAATATAAAAAAACAAATATTACAGGAACATGAATAATAAATTTCATATTTCGTGTCCTCCAAACATTTTCACCCTCAAAGTTATTCAGTAAAACTAAAACTAATCAGTTGCGTTTGGAAACAGCTGCAACCTCGCCGAACTGTCCCGTCTCTGAACAGTCAAGATTTAGCGCAGTTCTGCATTAGTGGTTAAAATCAAAGATTTGTAATGCGCCAGCCCCCCCTCTTAACCCCTTAGTGTCTTTGCCCAGAGACCCACCTGAATCCTCCAGATTCATCTTTAAGGTAGGGTCATAGATTGGTATGTACTCCAAAAATAAATGACCATAAAAACTTGATGAGAAGCACTGCATCTGTTGATAGTACAAACTATTTTGAGAAAGGAGTCCCTTCAAAGTAATATGGTTCAGATAACTTTCCAGTCAAAACATTTTCATCTGAGAAACAATTCCATGCAAGAATCGTTTTTTATCAGATTTCTGAGAGTTAAGAGTCCATTTGCGAATGCTGCGGCCAGAGATGCGGTTGGTACCCGCTGTCACCTTGCTAAAACGTGGATGGATTCGACGTTCGTGTAATAATACTGCGACAGTCTTTTGCTGTCTCCTCAGCAAGTAGACACTGTGTTCAGCTGAAACTTTCACACGTTACTTTTATTGCATCTTTCTTTATTACTGTGCCTATAAATCAGCATTACCTTGACAAAAACGAATTTATGACCCTACCTTTAAGATCGATCTTAGCTCCCTGTGAAATTGGCCCCTGCACGAAGAGCTAAGATTGATCTTAAGCTGTGTATCAATCTTAATTGCTAAGCAAAGTGTGATGTCATAATACAAATTACTAAAGTGATATTAGAAACTCATCTTAAAGATGAATCTTAGTGCTTTGTGAAATCCAGCCCTGACAACCCAAATGTTCGGATTCTGACTTAATACCTATGCCTGGCCCAACAGTAAAGCAGTTATATGGTCCTGAGGTATCACATCCTACAAAGTCGGACAACCTCCGGATTTGGGGGGATTTATGACCGTTGGGAGTTGATAATAAAAATACAGTATCAATGAAAAGCTGGCTCTCTCTCTTGGTTTAGAAGATGAAGCCCCCTGAACCTTCTAGGTGTAACATTACATTGCAGGGCGTTTACAGACTCAACACTGCCACAAATAACGATTCAAGGCAGAGGGCCTGGGTCTCACCTTGGTGTACTGTACTGGATGAATAGGGCTGGAAATACCCACTTGGCCAGAGTCCAGTTAACTTGAGCACTTGGCCAGTAACCCCACAACTAGACAAGTCCAGCCAGGGCTCCAAAAACCCACTTTCCAGTGTCCAGTAGTTTTAGCACTCGGCCAGTATACCCACAACTGAACAAGTCCAGCGAGCCAGGGCTCGAAAAACCCACTGGATCACTGGCCAAAGTCCAGCAATTTTAGCACTTGACCATTAACGCGCATCAAGTAAGTTCTGCAGTCTAGATTAACTAACGGACACAGAAGAGTTTCAATTTAAGATTTCCCAAAACTTTTGCAAATAAAGAAGAAATATTTTAGATTGTGTGCAAACATATTTCTGGGCCAGTGAAAGTTCTGAGCTAAATGACCTCTGGTCTACTGGCGATTTTCTTGAAATTCAAGCCCCGATGAAGTTACCCGAACCTCCTGGATGTTTAGTTGCAGAGAGTTCACTCTCTACTCATTAAAAATGGAGAACTCTCCTCTTCTATAATGTTCACCCCTTAATTATTCCAAAAAGTATGACAACAAATTGTTTACTTTTAGTCCATCAATGGATGCAAAATGTTGATGTTTAGTTATAAAGATCTTACGGATTGAAGTCATCCAGGCATGGGATGTTCGGTGGTTCTTTGTCCGTGTTGTCCGTCTATTTTGCCCCGCACTCGTCACACTCAAGACAAACTTGCCTTCTCTAAACTTCTCGTAGCATCTTTCAACTTTCCAACCAAGTCCTGCATTATTTTTTCAAGAGAAATTATATGGTGTTGTTTTGTTGTCAAAAGTGATGATGCTACAAGTACACTTTCTACGTAACTAACTCCCAGCAAGAGACTCCCTTGGAGGGTAACACACTAAGAACATTCCAGGGCATTTCCTGGCAGGCAAGATAACAAGCTAGCGTATCGGGCCGATACGCGAAATTTTCATGCAAATTTAGGCCGATACGCAAACAAGAAAGAAAAAGTTTTATTTTTTTATTTTTTTCACAAAAAACATCAAGAGAAAACCATTTAGAATGCTCCAAATTGCACAGTAGGGCTTTTAAAACCAAGGAAACACCAAGTAGAAAACATTCCGAAGACCTTGTTTCAATTCAGCGTGCTCCGGCCAAACATCCAAAAGTTTGGGTCCACAGTTTTGAAAAAACCTGGGAGAACCCTGAGATACTATGTTAAAATGGGAAGTGTTGCATTTTGTTCCATAATTTTCACAATAGACCAACTACTGTCAATTGTTGATGTCAAACTTTCTATTTAACTTATACTATTAACCCTCCTAATATTTGTATCATTTTTTCAGTGAGTAGACTAACCAATTGAAACCATTCAACTGCAAGAATTGTGTGTGTTGTCACAACCATGAACAGCACTAAACTATGTACTTGAAGTCAGCGAGATGCATTCACCACAAACTATCATATTGCAGGCTGGCATTTCAATGAAAACTTCAGTGGATGGTATTGATTGGGCGAACAGTAGGAGGGTTGACTGTGTACTGTGTGTAGATGCATTCACCACATAATATCATATTGCAGGCTGGCATAATTTATTCATCATTGAAAAACCACAGTGGACAATATTGAATGGTCAGACAGTAGGAGGGTTTGCTGAGTGCTATGCAGCATTCACCACATATCAAAATTTCAGACTGGCATAATTTTTCATCATTCGAAAACCACAGTGAAAGATAATGCATGGTTAATGAGCTCAAACTTTATCATACTGCCAAAGATTTTGGTGGCAGGTTCCCTGTGTGGATAGTTTACAATTACCAACTTCCATATATACTAAAAAAGGCACCAGACTATTTCCCCATCCAGCCTCAGTTTGGTTCCCATTGATTTGAATGTGAGGTAAACAAGATGGCTGCAAGTTCTGCTTTTGTGGGTGAGAGACTTACTTGGAGTTGCTCCAAGGAGCAGGAGAATTGGACTTCCTTTGTCGCATTCTGAAGCCCTTCTTCCGTCTTCAGTGTGATGAGGTAAGAAGCTTCGTTGATCTTGTCAACGTGATTGCTCTGTTGAGGGCGGAGCAAAAATGGTTTTAAAGATGATAAGAGGTTTAATAGATGTTAAATTTGCATCAGGGATAAAGAGTACACCGATGTCTGTAAACAGGACTTGGGAAAGTACTGAGTATACAGTCCTTTACAGACATCGGTGTACGGGTAAAACCAAATATAATATTCTTCATCCCCAATGCAAATTTAACATCTATTAAATTGTCGCGGTCCCCGCTGCTAAAATATAGGATTTGAACTGCCTCTAGCTACCGGGCAATCTCGTTGGTCTAGTTGGTAAGACATCTGCTCTAGAATGGCAAAGGTTGTGGGTTCGAATCCCACCTGAGTAATATGCCTGTGATTTTTTTTTCACAGGACTCGGGGAAAGTACCGAGTATACAGTGCTTTACAGAAATCGGTGTACACAAAACAGGTAAAACCAAATGTAATAGGCCAGAGTGGCCACTATGCCAGTTAATACTTCTAAGAACTAGTCTAAATTCTGTCCAAGCGGTCAACGCTGGCTAGTTCATTGCTTCCCATAGCTACATTGTAATCCACTCCAGGGCTTGAATTTTACACTGGACCACAGGCCTGAGGCCAGTAGTTTTGGTGTCAGGCCAGTAACCTTTTGACCGAACAAGTCCAGCGGTCTTGTGTTTTTTTAACAGAATATAATGAAGAATAATAGTAATACCCCACTGTGTAACATTTTGAACACAAAATATTATGTTCAAATGTTGACTTTCGGTCTGATAAAATACCTTTCAATTTTACCGAGTAATGACATAATAGGGTATACTGAGTACCCATAAAAAAAAATGAAATAAATCTTCTCAACATGTCTTAGCGCTCGTTCAAATAAAAGCAGTTTAACTTAGGCATATTAAACTGGGTCAGGAAGTTTTTTCTTATTTTGATTCTGGTCTTGTAAAAAGAATTCTGGTCCAGTAAACATTTTGAGCCACAAGCCCTGTGGTCTTGTGTACCTTCATATAGTAGTCCAGTCTCCAGTCAACATCAACAATGTGCGGATGAGACTGCCTGATGTTCCCAAGGAGGACTCGAACCTCCTCCTTCCTGTCGAGGAAGATGTTGATGAAGCTGTTTGTTCTATCGGTGTTCCATTTACTGTCTTCTAGCAGTGTGCTGAAAAGAGCGACAAGGAAGCAACAAATTCCATTTGGGGTGGAATTAATTTAACTATTTCTTAAGGATAAGGATGGGGTGTGGTAGTAGGCCTAACCGTTCAGGGAGGGGAAGGAAATATTTACCCTGGGGAGGGGGAGGCATTTCTTCAAATTTGTACAGGTACAGTGTTCTCACTTCACAGTGGCCTGCTGGCCAAATGCTAGCTACAACACTTGAGGACCAGTCAAAATTTTCTCCAAGTGGTCCAACTGGGTAGACTAGTTCAGTGCTGTTAGTGCATACCCATTTAAAGGCACTGTACACGTTTGGTAATTACTCAAAATATATATTAGCATAAAAACTGACTTGGTAACGAGCAACAGAGAGCTGTTGATAGTATAAAACATTGTGAGAAACGACTCCCTCTGAAGTAACATAGTTTTTGAGAAAGAGGTAATTTCTCACTAAAGTAATAAAAGACTTCTTGCAAGAAGCCTTTTATTCCTATCTGAAAGCACACAAATTTGTACAACAAGGGTGTTTTTTCTTTCATCATTTTCTTGCAACTTCGATGACCAATTGAGCCCAAAATTTCCACAGGCTTGTTATTTTATGCATATGTTGGGATACACCAAGTGAGAACACTGGTCTTTGACAATTACCAAACGTGTTCAGTGCCTTTAAGATGAAGTATGGACTGTGCAAATAAAAACCTGTTGTACAAGCAAATGATAAGCCAACAGATCATGTCGACTAGTCACTGGCAAAGTTAAGAGCAAACCCCTCAAATAGTAAGGCCTTCTTTTTCATAATTATATCTCATCTTACTACTTTTGCTTGTCGTCATACACGTAAACACAAACTGTTATTGTTACTTGATGTAGGTGCTATTTTGTTTATTTGTCTATAGTAAAGCTGTTGTTTTGTTTCGTTTTTGTAGGCTGTTCCTTGACAAGCCCCGCTTTTTGGAACGGGCCTCCACATTTATTTATACTGACTGTATATTTTGTTTCTTGATGACAATATGTGGAAATAAACGCTGCTTTGAATTGAAATGAATAATTCCTGTACACCTATAGTACTATTTTGAGCAAGGAAAAGGGGACAAGAAAATCTCCAAGCCTTGATTTGGCTTCACTGGTTTGAATTAAATGAAGACAAACGGTCATAGCCCACCATGATAAAATTAAAGATGTGTTATAAAATGTGTGTGACAAAGGACTTTACAAACCTAATACTTGATGAGTTGGCATCATGTTTGGCGCCCTCAAGTGCCAATGTGCAGAGAGCACCATAGGCTTGTTTCAGGACTGCAGCATCCAATGATTTCAGGTTTTCATCATCTGTTCGAGAACATACAAAATGGCAATATTTTTTTAAATGGGCATTAAATATTCTTTAGGGTTGGGACATTTAACCGGTTAACTATAAAAAAAAAGTGTTGAAATCCTTTCCAAATTTCCTTAACGGTTAAACGAAGCCCAGAGTTTAAAGGCACTGTACACGTTTGGTAATTGTCAAAGACAGTGTTCTCTCTTGGTGTATCCCAACATATGCATAAAATAACAAGCCTGTGAAAATTTGGGCTTAATTGGTCATCGGAGTTGCAAGAAAATTATGTTTTTATTATTTTAGTGAGAAATTACCTCTTTCTCAAAAACTACATTACTTCAGAGGGAGTCGTTTCCTACAATGTTTTATACTATCAACAGCTCCCTGTTGCTTGTTACCAAGTAAGTTTTTTTTATGTTAATATTTATTTGAGTAATTACCAAACGTGTACGATACCTTTAAAAACAAAGAAACAAATTTAAACATAGGCCTAGTGGGCAGTGAAAAAAAAGAGAAAAAAAGGTGACCTTCCTTTTCTTGAAAATGTTAGCCCCAGATGCTATCCAGTATGATTGACATCCTTTTTTTGATGGAACTGTCTTATCTTAATCCCCTACAATTTTTTTATGAATATTTTGCTTTGTACACGGCCACACCTGTGGTTTGTGGTTTTTTTGACTGTGGAGTTGTAATCCGATCCATCCTGGCATGTGGGTTGACATCTGCTCCTTGTACATGTGGGTTGATTGGAATCAGAAGAAACGGTCAATCAGTCAAACAGTTAACCAGAAGTCACAAGTTCCGTTTAACCGTTGTACAGCCCCAATAAAAATATTCTGTACAAAAAATTTACTAGCTAAAAATCTTGGGTCAGTAGAAAGCCAAAGGCTAATTTTACCCGTCTCATCAAAGACTTAAATGCAGACACTATAGAGGGGCATTAGCTGCAGACAATGAAGTTAAAAGCGAGGAGCACTACTTAATAACAAGATTAAATTTATATTCAAGGTTATTGCAGTTTTTGTTTAAGTTAGTTTTTAATTGGTTAATATTCTGTTTGTTTTGTCTTCATATTTAAGTTGATGATCATTCATGATTTTTTAATTTGCAGCCTGAATTTTTAGATTGGCTTTTTTGTAAAAAATGCTTTAAAAAAATTAAACATAACTTAGCGAATAGCAGTTTATTAACAACAATAACAAAAACCTAATACTAACTTAGTAACAGTAACACCATAACACAAAATCATTGACATTATTAAAATCTTATTATTTAATATTTTTGAGAAAGCAATGTCATGAAATTGAAAACTCCACTTTCTTAAAGGTAGCCTAGTTTTTGAGAAAGAGGTAATTTCTCACTAAAATAATAAAAACTTCTTGCAAGAAGTTTTTATTCCTATCTGAAAGCACACAAATTTGTACAAGGGTGTTTATCCTTTCATCATTTTCTTGCAACTTCGATGACCAATTGAGCCCAAATTTTCACAGGCTTGTTATTTTGTTGGGATACACCAAGTGAAGTGAGAACACTGCCACTGGTCTTTGACAATTTCCAAACGTGTTCAGTGCCTTTAATAAATGGCGCATTTCAAACAACAATTAAACGATCCCAAGCTTTAATTCAAAGACCGTCCAAACTTGAGATACACCCAACGTAAACAAAGAGGCACAAACAAGAAAGGGGAAAGCCCGACCAAAATCAGTTAATTTGTTGAAGATTGTTTGTGGTGTAGACTGTACTTAGTTAGTGAATGTCGCTGAGGGAGCTTGCTCTATGTATGTTATTGTTTGTGAATGAGTGAAACCGCCCACCTTGGAAAGACCTTGCTGTCGCTCTTTTAAAGATATCTTCGAAAACCTTCTCGACAAGATGCGTGTAGGCCTCGTTTGGAAGATGACCTGAGTCGCCTGCAAGCTGTAAACCTTCCTGAACTTCGGCAGAAACCTCCATTTTAGAGACTTATTCCGGTCTGCAACTCACCAGAAATTGTAGTTCTGTTCAGGTCTAGTTCCCCTTGTTCCACTTTGGAAAATGCTACGCATAATATGCATCAAGAAGGGGGACCATGCTCATCTAGTGGACGTCAACAACGCCCTCTTCTGTTCGGTTCAAAATAATGTGAAAAGGGTCGGCCGTGGACCCAAATTTACTAAGCGCTGCAAAACATAAGCACAAACAATGTTGTGCTTACCAGACGGGTTACCATCCCATGTCATCGTGAACAGTTGCGTTGGCAAATGGTGTCCTGCATATTGTTGCCAAATAATATAAGAACAAATATTCAGCACCACTGTCTGTTTAAGCAGCTCTATGAAATTGTGAGTCCAGTCGAGTCTAGGCTAGGTTTTCATTATTAAAGAGACCGCCAACATAGGGGGGGGGGGGGGGGTAGATCTCAGTCCGTAGAGCGTGTAGCATGCAGGAGACTCTGTCCGGTGTCCCAGGGAAATCTGTTCTCCCCCCCCCCCGGAGATTCTGTCCCCATACGGGAAATTAACATGGCCTGGAGGAGGAGGATTCAAAAGAGGGCGCTATCAAAAGAAGTTTGTACACAGTTCGCCGTATGGGGGGACAGAATCTCCGGGGGGACAGAATCTCCGGGGGGACAGAATCTCCGGGGGGACAGAATCTCCGGGGGGACAGAATCTCCTGCCACCCCGGCCCCTCGGGAAATCAGTCTGTCCTCCATAAAACTATGTAGAAACTTCTTCCGATAGCGCCCTCTTTTGAATCATCCTTTCTTAGCCCATTTCCCATTGTGGGGGACAGAATCTCGGGGAAATATTTCCCTGGGAGGGACACCGGTGTCGCATGCAATTATGTCCTCAATGCAATACTATCCGGCGGACATTATTGCATTATGCAATATTGTCCGCCGGACGGTTTTGCATATGCAATCGTGTTCGCCCGGACGCTGCTGCATAATGCAATTGTGTCCGCCCGGACACATTTGCATATGCAATCGTGTCCGCCCCCGTGCAAAACCGTCCTTGCAGTAAATTAAACGCCCTGATAATTGGCGGACACAAATTGCATCTGACACCGGCATGTTAATTTGGTCCAGTTCAAATCCCGTTCTAGTTTTTTTTTTTTTCTTTGTTCAACCCCAACTTATTCAATTGATTGATTGATGTCGCACCTGTTGGTTGCACTCTTCTAGAGCCCCTGCTCCACCATTATATTTATTTAGATTTTTGAGACAAAGTTTGAATATTCATAAACCATCGTGAAGGTAAATGCTCGTGGATCATAGAGGACCATTTTCAGAACTTCTGGCTCTCGTGTTTTGGAGAAAAAGGTGAGATTTGGACGTCATTTTTGGACCAGTTCCTGCTAACGCCTAACTTGGAGCCGGTGCTTTTTTTTTCGTTCTTATTGAGCGGCCCCGATTGAAACTTGGCTTATGGCTTATAACATTGTGATTTCGGCCACCACTCATTATCCTGTGGACAATGACACAACTGTTTGTTTGTTTGTTTGTTTGTTTGGTTTATTTCCATTTGCACAACTTGAATTTTTTTTTAACTAGGCCCTATTAAATAACAACAGATAACAGTAATGAAAAAGGAATTAATTAAGGTCCAAATTGAGGTCATACTCCAGGGAGGAGCTTTTGACCATCAGAGCCCAGTGTCCCCGAGCTAATGTGCCATTGAAGTGTACCATTCAATTGTGCGTTATGGAATAAACTGTGTCAAACCATGGTCAAACCCACAAGAAGGGGTATTCGTTCTATTGACAAAACTCACCATTCAATTCCAGTCATCAATGCAAAAGGATCCCACAAGGATCAATAGTCGAATCCGTCCTACTACTACGTCCCAAAATATACGCCCTTCATGTACAAGCAAACATGAACATGACACGCCTATCTCAGCGTCCTTACAGATTCCCATATTTTTTCCTAACTAATGCTCGCTCACTGAATAACAAGTTTGATGAATTTCACTCTTCCGTTTTGGACATGAAAGTTGATGTTGCGCGTAGTCACCGAGACTTGGTTCAGATCAGATCTCCCCCGGAATTTGTATCAATCCCGGTCTTCAGATTGTTTGAAAGGTCGAGGCGTGGTGGAGGTGTGGCAGCTAGTTTATGCCAATTGTACATTAAGGCCTCAACTTTTTACTGGCAGGAGTCGATGTCCCCGATGACTTAGAAATTATTTGGGTCAAAGTACATCCAACTAAGCTTCCAAGATCAATATCTTCTAAGTAGCATTGTACCAACCACCAAACAACGAGAAAGGGGAAAGCTAAAAGACCACTCCTACAAACAACTGATGCCATCTCATCTCGTCATCCTGACGTTGGGTTTGCAATTATGGGCGACTTCAATTACCTTGAAACAAACTATTTACTTACCGATAGGAACTTCGTGCAAGTCGTTGACAAGGCAACGAGGGGAGACAGAATCTTAGACAAAATCATAGCAACCTTCAGTACTCACTACAAGCCTCCATCTGTCATGTCACCATATAGGAGCAAGTGACCATTGCACAGTTCTGTGGTCCCCCATAGCTTCTCACGTGTGATTGGTCGAATGTCTTTGAAGCTGAAAATGTAGACAACAAGTGTGAACACTTCTACGGTATCCTGCTACCAATGATAGACACATACTGAATGGTGTGTCTCAGAAAAACATCTCTCGTCTTCAAAAAATCCAGAACAGGTGTGCTAGGCTTATTCTCAAGAAGCCCACATTTTGTCCATATTTCTCCTCTTCTTCGTGACATCCACTGGCTTCCAGTTGCTAAACGCATTCAATTCCGCACTCTTGTTCATACATACAAGTCTCTCAACAACCTGTCAGCGAGTTACCTCTCATCTCTACTTCATACCCGGAAGACTTCTTCGTACTGTCTTCGCTCCTCTGTAGGAGGATGTCTTCAAGTTCCCAAATCTCGCAAACAGGCTGGTGACCGTGCTTTTTCTGTCTCTGCCCCAAGGCTATGGAATAACCTTCCCACTCATGTTAGAAATTCAACTGGTCTCACCCCTTTTAAAAAGGCCCTCAAGACTCATCTTTTCTCTGCTCGCATGTAATCTGGGTTTCTCCATTGTGCCCCCCCCCACCCCGCCCTTCTGGCTCTCTGTGTTCTTTTCATTTCCAGCGCTTTGCTTCCTCTGGTAAAAGGCGCTATATAAATGTCATGTTTATTATTATTATTCCCTAAAAAGAGAATTCAACTCTATAGTCAAGACAAACCGTGGATGACGCCAGTGTCAAGGAGCGACAAACAGCATTCGCAGACGATACTGCCAGATGGCACCAACTTAAGAACATGGTGAAGCGACAGATTGAAACTGCTAAAGCTGACTATTATGTCAACCGCGTCAAGAGGTTCACAAAATCTAACCCAGCACAATGGTACAGGCATCAAGTCCATGACGAGCGGCCAGAAAGAGTCACCATCAGTGAGTATTCCTGGATTAGATCCATCAGACGCTGCTGGATGTGCCGATAAAAAAATGCGTTCTTTGCCAACATCGCAAAGGACATACCGAAGTTGGACACATCGACGCTTCCATCATACCTCCCTGCAGTTAAACTCTTACCCCTTCTACAACCATGGGAGGTTTTTTAGAGAGCTGACGGGCGTCAAGCACCGCAAAGCCCCAAGTCCAGATGGGATCCCAGCTCGACTGATTAATCAATTCGCATATGAGCTCTCCATACCATTGTGTAATATTCTGAATTCGTCATTTCAACAAGGGGTTGTGCCTATATGCTGGAAAAGTGCATACGTGGTGCCAGATCCCAAAACAGCACAGCCCGCCATTGAAAATCTCCGTCCTGTGTCACTAACGGATCACCTTTCAAAAGTAGCTGAAAAGTTTGTGGCCAAATGGACAATGGCTCACATGGAGGGCTCAATCGACGAATCACAGTTTGGCAACAGAAAGGGGATGTCAACTTCACATTATCTAATTGATGTTCTTAACACGATACACGCCAATGCCGATAAACCCAAGTCGACTTCAACGCTACTGACAACAGATTTCACCAAGGCCTTCGACCGAATGGACCACAACCTCGCTGTCTCCAAATTAATAGAGATGAACGTCCAACCAGCTGCCGTGGCATGGGTATGCGATTTCCTCAAGGACCGGGAGCAGTGTGTAAAGTACAGATTGGCGCTCTCTGATTGGAGGAAAGTGCATGCTGGTGCCCCCAGGGAACACGTCTGGGCCCGCTCGTCTTTCTGTGCTTGATCAACGATGCGTGCCGTGGGAGCGAGAACCAGCACTGGAAATATGTGGACGATCTGTTATACTATTTGAATGTATAGAAATTCGAGTGACACTGCAACCATTCAAAATGGTGCTGATGACCTTCAACAATGGACAAACAACAATACAATGAAACACAATCCAAGCAAATGTGTATAGTAATGCATGTTAACTTCATGCGGACCAGCCCACTATGTCCCAATGTAGAACTCAATGGTAAAAAATTGACTGAAGTTCAGGTTATGAAGTTGCTTGGAGTATTATGTGCGAAGCAATCTGAAATGGACATTGTCATGTTAATGAGATCGCCAAGCGCGCAAGCATGAGGCTGCATATGCTTCGAACCCTTAAAGGGTTCAAGTTACCTATTGATGACTTGAAGATCATCTTCTGTTCCTACGTCACAGACCATCATTGGAGTATTGCGCCCCTGTATGGCACTCTGATATTGACTCGTCAAACAGGAACCAAATTGAGAGGATTCAGAAGCGCGCATGCCGCCTCATGCTTGGGCCTGCATATCAGTCACGCCCTCCATGTACTCAGCCTCACTACTCCAATGAGAACCGTAAGGAAAGCCTGTGTTTAAAGTTAGCCAGAGAGTTAAGTCTACCTTCACCCCGGTTCCATAACTGGCTCCCTCCAACTCGAGCAGATTTTCACCAGAGATCACTGCGCAATAGTTGTAGATATACTGTAGTTCGATGCAGAACAGAGCGCTACAAGAAAAGCGCAGTTCTTTATTTAGTTCGACTTATTTAGTTTTGTATCCCTAGCAAATAAGAGCATAGCCTAATTGTTGCAGACATATCCACTCCTCTTTTTTCAGATTTTCTGTGTAACCATGCTGTTAATAGGCCTATTTCATGTTTATTTATTTGCATTCTTGTGTTGCTTTTGTATTTGCTATAGTTATTAATCATCTGTTTTTCATATTGTTAAATATTTCGCAATGCGGCCCTGGCCGCAATGGAATGTTTTCTAATAAACCGATTCAAATAACAAAATTAAAAAATCAAATTTAGAATTTACCCAGCCAGTTTCCCTTGTGGTTTATTAGTTGATAGATATGTA
Source organism: Plazaster borealis (assembly GCA_021014325.1). NCBI lineage: Eukaryota > Metazoa > Echinodermata > Asteroidea > Forcipulatida > Labidiasteridae > Plazaster > Plazaster borealis. Next base: position 9,307,785 of record CM037467.1, read on the forward strand.
AAGAAACATACATTAAAAAACATACAAAATTTAAAAACACCAGGTGTTCACTTTTTACATTCCAGTGTCCTATGAATGGGAATGGTGTTTGATGCACAATTTCGCATCTTCGTTTGTTTACAACGTATTTTTATGACACAGTGAGAAATCATACGCGAGTTCAATAATTACCATACATGTTTAAAGAAAAGTGTTGTGTTTATTTGAAAAAGACTCAACAGAACTAAACAGCAGTATTAAGTAGGTCTCTATACACAGTAAGCCTTGGCAAGCTGAGTTAAAAACACAATGGAATGAACAAAATGGACTCAACAGACACAGTAAGCCTTGGCAAGCTGAGTTAAAAACAAAATCCAAGATATTTTGTTAAATGGGGAGTGTTTTATCCACTCTACCAATTTACAACTGCCTCGCCTGTATCCACTTTTGTTTGGTCTGCATATTCGTTTTATGCCATATAAGTTCCCCGCCATTTCATAACACCTATGAATATTAGATACACATAAATAGTGTGTTTACTTTGCATTTACATTATAACGTACCTTCTATTGAAACTAATATTGCTCGTTTACTAAGAACTTATAATACTATTTTGCATCTTTAAAAAGCAGTACAGTGGCTATACATAAAATCAATGAATAAACAAAGAAGAAAAATGGGAATGGTCAATTCGTCCCCAATACCGGCAGATTACTGTTATATTTCGCGAACGATTTTCAGTCAAATAACCCGTAGTCCGTGATAGACAGTCATCAAAAACATGTTTGGTGGAGTCTGCCAAAATCTCCACTGCAATATTAAGTTCATAACTTGTAGTCAGACCGTGAACCGCAATTAACATACTTCACATTCTGAGAAAATAATATGATCCCTTTTTAAATATTAAACATCATCCGAGGGATGCCAACCCCGAAATTTGGTTGATGTTTCAAAAACGATATGCTTTGCAAACAACATAAATGTACGTGTTCATTATTGTGCCCCTTGCACTGACGTCACATGCCGCTTGTCTGCAACTGTTCAGTCTGCCATTTTGAGAGGTAATTTTTGCTTAACATACAATTGTATACCTCATTTTACGTGTGCGATTCTGTTTCTTCAAATACTTAAGTTTAACGTAGTTTATGGCTTAACAAATTATATTACATTGTTGGGAAAGTAAACTTTAGCCAGGAGTAATATGAAAGTAACATATACATTTAACTTTGGACAAATCAACAACAACAAAACGAGAATAAAACTTGACCTTCGGTCCCGGTTAGGCCTATTTGTAAACAATGAAGAAAGTTGCCAAACTGACGTTCATGTTATCATTAAACCAATAACAGGTTCATTTTTAACTACGATTTTTCATTTGTCACTTTTTCGTGAATTTGTTTTTAAAATGTTAAATCGTTCTGTTTTTTCTACATAAAATATTCCTTGAGGAACAAAGTAAGAATCGGGTGCAGTTTTAAAAATACGTTTAAGTCTTTTGATGTATACCTTTTTGTTAGCAAAACAATTTGCCACATTTTGTATTCCAAACTATTATTGGATCATAGTATCAAAAGACAAATACGCACACCTGTTTATTTACAACGTAGGCCTCTACTTCATTATGGAGAAAGCTGACAAAAAAGAGTCTATTATTTTGTGGTTCGAATGGTAATAATTTAAGTAAGGGGATAGATTCTTTTTATCCCTTGCTCCTCAAACCTAGCCGAAAAGAAGAGGGGATAGATTTTTGAATCCCTTGTTCCTCAAACCAAGCCGAACGAGGGGAGGGGGGGTCATAGATTTTTGTATCATTTGCTGATCAAACCCAGCCGAAAAAAGGAGGGGATAGATTTTGTTAACCCTTGAACCTCAAACATGACAAATGTGCGATATATTATTGCTAACAAATAACTTGAATTTGTCAATTTTTAGAATTGTTAGCCTGGAGAAATTAGATTGCTTCGTAAAATCTCGAGCATGTTTTTCACAATTTGAAGGGGAAAATGGTAAAAGAAAAATGTGTTGTTTTAAAAGCAATTTTTGGACTATAATGACTATAATAAGTTGTAAATTTGAAAAAATAACAAAAATGCAAAAATGCAGTTAAAAATGAACCTGTTCTATGTAACTGTCGCACAAATTCGGCCGTGATTGGCAAATGGGGTTTCAAAAAAATAAGCATTCTCGTCCCATGTTTTAATTTTGTTTCAATGTTAATTTTAACAATTCGTATTACAGTACATAAAAACTGAAAATGTATATGACAAACTGCTACGGGTATCTTTATTTATAAAAAGTAGATTTGATTTCATACACAAATAATTTTCGTTCGTTGGAGTTGTTTTCTCGTTTTCAATATTCCCGCGAGACAGTCTAGGGCCTACGCTTGTGGGTAAGGGATTTTCTATGTCATGCTATGTTTTGCTCTCGCCGAGCCATTTTTTCCCAGCACTTGCTCGCTCAATGATGAGCCAATCAGCATTGATTTTCAGTGCTTCCCTTCCAGGGGTAAGTGACAAGAGGTATCGATAAGGCGTAGATATATACCCCCAAAATAACCTTTGACATTTTTATTTCAAAAGGAGGTAGCGTTTTTGAGATATAACCAACAATTTGAAGCGGTTATGTCCACGCAGAAAGAATAATCTGCAATTGGAATACCCAATCTGCTCACATCCAAATTTTGGGGGACAACAAGTGATATCTTTTTCCATAACCGCAGTACTTCGTGAAAAATTTCTTAAAATGCATTATACTATCCAAAGCTGCTGTACTTCTTACCAAGTAAGTTTTTATTGCCATTAAATTTCAGAGTCATTACCAAACATAATATACAGATTAAAGGTATTATACAGGATAAGTAAGCACAACAGCATCATTATTTTAGTCTGCTAAATAATTATGGAGTTCATACTGGAACTATTTTTTTTTCTGTGAAATGAAGTAATACTCGAGAAAACTGTTTCTGGAAAACCTAAACAATGCAACAGCTAATTTCGGTTGTTAAAACCCAAATTAAGGACAATATGTTTACATGCTTAAAATTGTCCATGGTTTTTCACTATTTTCTCCTGACTCGCACAACGGATTATGCCCAAACTTTCACAGGTTTGTTATTTCAAAATGGTTGATCACACAAAACATGAACACTGCGTGCGAGTATTTGGTCAGATCTACCAATCCTGTATAATATAGGCCCTATACCTAAACTAAACATTACATTAATAAGTACAAACAGTTTAAAAATATAAAAATAATGTTTGGCAATTGGGGCCCTGTTCCCAATTGTATGCACAAAATAATTGCAGCTGGCATGTATCATGGAGATTTACCCCTTGAGCCGACGTCATAAGCTACCGCAATTAAAACTCCTGAAAAGGGTTACCATTCAAAGTTGCAGGTAACTACAGGTATTCATAAATTACCGCAATTAAAACTCTTGAAAAGGGTTACCATTCAAAGTGGCAGGTAACTACAGGTATTCATAAATTACCGCAACTCTCCTCGATCTTCGGGTAATCTTTTCCAGAGCTGTGTATTGAGAGAGTTTGCGAGATGGAGGGACCAGTTTTCCTTGGTCATGTTGTTAATACAGACGCAATTTTTCGGTCCAAATGTAACATGAACAACTCAGTGTGTAGTCTAATAAGGGCACCCTGTTCGTGCACGTATGCGCTTTTTTTGGACGGAAAATGGCTTCTCATTGTAACTTGTTGCAACTCTCTCAATACCCTGCTCAGCCATTTCCCTGAGAGTTGACATACCATTAAAACCATTCAACTGCACATTATTGTGTATGGTGGCACAACAGTACCATGCACGTATACAGAACCGTCTATCATTGTACATGGTTGTTGTATGGTTGTATGGTCTGGTAGTTTATTATTGCTGGCTGTCGTAGTTTATCTATCATTCAAAAGGCACAAAGGATGATATCGAATGTTCAGACAGTATAAGTTTACCATTGACACCTAACACCAGACTGACGTATTTGTTTGTGACTATTCCACAGCATGTACATTTCCGATGGTGGAACCATATGGGTTGTCACCAAATTGTGAAACCGGCAAGACGAAGAATCAAATTCCGTTCGCCAATTATTAAAATTCGTGTTGTGATAAGGACGAATATGCAATTTAGAAAGGCAGATTGCGACAAAGACGTCTTCGAGGTACAAAAATTTGGTGTCCAGTGATTGTCTGTACACTGCTATTGCCACATCTCGTGATAACACGTACCCCGTTCCGGACAGAAATGGCGGATAAGTGTTTGAACTGTACACACTTCTCGGCATGTACCATTTACTACTGGGGTCCCTTATTGGACTCCCGGTTATAAGGTACCCAAACGCAAGCCTTGAAGTTCGTGTGGTATCGCTAGCAAGGTACTTGACTAGGTTGTGGTATTCCACGTACATGTCGTCGTCCGTTTTCATGACGTATGACGTGTGGGGGCAGTGCGTGTCTATCCACTTCAACGCCATGACTGTCTTCAGGGTCAAGTTTTTGTAGGTATCTTTGAAATCTTCCTGGATAATATCGTGATGGATGCTACTTTCCTCCTCCACTCTTGCTTGTAAGTAGGTTGCTCTTGTCGACGCAAGCAAGAAGAGCGTGACTATGTTTTTCCCGAGGATCTCTTTCGGACTTCCCCAGGTCTCCCGAATCGCTTGCCTCTTGGCCGAGTTCTCGTGCGTTGTGGTTACGAGAACTACCAAGAAAACATCCTTAGGGGAGCCCATGTGGTCAAAGCAAGTCGATGGCTCGTCCAGTACGAGGTTGAAATCATGAGGATGTATACGCTTTTTAACTTCAATATGATGTTCAATACGTTGTTCAGTAGGTTTTGCAATGTATTTTGTTGCAATGTATTTTGTTACAAGTTCTACTTTTTTTATAACTGGGGGTTTACCATATCTTAGTAGGTGTTCAATGTAGCGATGACGTTGCTCATTCAAACTGTATTTCGCCATATCCCGAGTTCTAACAGAAATAGGGTACGGCTGTTGGGCTAAAATACCACTGACCTCACCAGTTAATATCACATAGAATACAAAAATAAGCATCTCCACTAGTATCAGAGACAATAAAAGCCTCAGGCGAGGGCGAACTTTTAAGATCCCTCGGAGAGAGTTGTCCATTGTCAGGGCAGCGATGTTGCAAAAGTCGGACAGAAAGTTTTGCAGCTTTCTGTAAGTGACGATCAGCAGGTATTCCATTGTTTCTGGATCTACTGACGTGCTCTGCAGATTAACAGTAACAAAATAGCTATTAGATCTAATGTATTATTTTGCTAATACAGTTATCTCTCGTTATAACAAGATTGCTGGGACTGGCAAAATTAACTCTTTATATTTGGAACGCTGTTGTAAGAGGACAGCAAAACAAAGAAACACAAAGCAGAAATGAGATTTGGGACTTCAAAATGTACTCTTCATAAAGCAGAACCTCTTTATAACAGTGCTCTTTATAACAAGAGTTGACTGTAGACTGTGAAAGTTTCCCACATATCGAAACGAGAAAAAAAAAACTCGAGCGAAGACTATATTTTTCTATGAAATCAATTCTTCTTTTTAAATTATATTTATAAAACAAAATTCTTGAAAATATAAATACCCATAGCAAGTTGTTGTAAATAAATTTTCAATTTTTGTAAACTTACAAATAATTTGTTCAAATTAATTGAAACAAAATTAAAACTTGGGATGAGGATGCTTATTGTTAGAAACCCCATTTGCCAATCACGGCCGAATGTGTGCGTCTACCACATAGGTTTAATGACAAAATGCCCGTCAGTTGGGCAGTATATTTATTTATTTACAAGTATTAACCACAAACGGAGATCAAGTCTTATAATATCAGGTTTTCTTCGTTATTTTGCTGAAGTGATTTTACTTTCATATTGTTTATCACTTCGTATTACATTCCCAACACCATATACAATTTATGGCCATAAACTACGTTAATTAAAACAATTGACGAAACAAAATCCAGCCCACGTAAAACTCCATAATTTATGGTTGGGACCACAACGGTACCGGAAGTTCGAATATGCGCGAGACTTGCACAGTCCATTGTGCAGGAGATACAATATCATTATTTGTTATAACAACAAATTGCCATACGTTTTGTTATTGGGTTTCAGAAAGTCGGTAAATAAAAAAAACACCCATTTGCCTTATAATGGCAATTTTCTTTCTCATGGCTTCCTCTGTCTACCTTAAAAATATACAGTGCCATGGAACCAGACAACAATTCCCCCAAAACCTCGCATTATGTTGAGCTTGGGAAATAAAGATGGCCGCCTTGTGATGAAGGTGTACTGTCGTGATTGCCAAAAGCCCAACTCGACCTAAGCAGAATAATCAACATACAGTACATGTCCAATCGAACAATGAGTCACCAATTGTTATGATTATCACGATCTATGGAGCAAGTAAGCTTGCCTTGATTTGCCCGATAGTCCACACGCACCGAGTCCGTATATACACAGCATAGGCTACATGGACGGAGGCCTACATACGCTACTACAAATACAATTACATCAATCAACCACAATAATTACATCAAACCATCTAGTTTATTGCTCCATTATCAAACCCATGTTATGTTAAAGACCAGTCCAGTCCTAACAATTTGCCGCTCGTCATAGCATCTTCCTCCATGGTCATAGGTGAATTTATCCTCTACGGTGGCTATGCTACCTCCAGACCATGCTACAACCGTGGAGGCAAAATTACTTTTACCCAAAGCTGTTATAGGCAGAAAATACTGCTTGACAAATTTCTTTGCTATGAAGCTTGTTTAGCTTTTTTGTGTTATCCTCGACAATTCCTCATCAGATTCAATGTATTTTCCCTTTTTGTCTTTTTTATCTGTTTTTGTCCACTTGTTGTATTTTAAAGAATTCTGTGGAGGTTGTCTAATAAACAAACAAACAAACAAAGCAAACATTAGTGAGGCACCACAGTCACAACAATGCAAACTTAATGTAATTTTGACTGGTAACCCGTTTCTGCTAAGCAATACTATTCTGTGCTTATATAGACAGTTTTTGTACTTACACTACAGTACAGGCTTTATGAAATTGGGCTCAGCTTATTATAGTAAACAACCTTAGCATCTACATGTAGATCATGTCTGGTGACGGGTAAAAAATTATCGTTACCTGTGTTGACTGAAAGTGCGATGGGTAAGGGCCATCCATTTCCCATCACTCGTGTTCAACTGTCCTTTCTCTAGTGGACGAACTCAAGTGCAATAGTTCACTGTGTACAGCATGTTTATTGTCCGTTTTTCACCCCACCATTGAACGTTTTCCCATGTGAAGGTTTGCTCACTTCCCGTTCCTTTTAGCACAGGTACCGCAATTTCGCCAGTACGGCAGTTCTGCTGGTTCGTTAACAAAGGTAAATTGCACGCTTTGGTGATCATCAATGAACTCGATCATTGTGGAGATCCAAGCCTCTTTTTTTGTATAGCTCCATGCTTATATAAACACACACAGCTGTTGTATCATACACTCTCAGTAGTCTTTCCGCTTCTGAACTGGTGTATAGAAGCAAAACAACATCCGAGGTGATGTTGCAAAATGTTCATGCTAGATTTTTTTAAATGGGTGCGAATCTTGTGTTGATGATCAATCTCTATTATTATTGTCTTGAGCATAGACGCCATTTTGAATCAGTACACATGGTCATGCGGCAAGTCTTGCTCGCAGTGGCATACTATGGAACGCCATAGACGCAAATAATCCGGGCTATCAGTATGGTGTGATATGAATGGTGATTACCGTTAGAATAGTGTTGCATCGAAATTGCTCCCGTCCATCTGTTCAGTGGATCGGTCGTCCTCGGTGCGGGGAAAAATCAATAGTTTTACTCATCGTTTTATTTTCTACTCCCAGTATGAATGCCATTTAGAGGTGTAACTCAATAATTATTTTGAAAAAAAATCGATGGTAATTGAGGAATGCACGGACGTGCACTTCCATCTCAGAATTTTAAAGGCATAATCATTTTATTTTTAGTTTGGGAGGGTAAAGGGAAGAACGAAATTGGATAATCAATAACCACACAGTATAAAACCATGGAGGTGATTATTGATAGTAACTATAGATTGAACTAACCTGACAATGTTTATTATTGAGTTAGTTTCGTAAAACAAACAATAATAAATTATTTCAAGAAATTGCTCAAATTTTCTGGATTGTTCAAGCATTAGTCGACATTACCACTTTTATTTTGGCTTAATTTTTAGTAACGATTGAAAATGTTCTGTAGAAAAATAAAGTCTAGGCCTAATCGTTGCTTGTTTGTAACAAGTTGAGGTTATGCCTTTGGAATCTGTGACCTCGGCATCACCAATGCAAAGGCCTATTCTTCAATTTGACATAGGCCTATGACCCAGCCAACAGCCATAGCCGTAGTAACCTTTTAAAGGTTTTTTTAAAAGTCTTTTTTAAAACAGTGAAAACACGCCATAGACTTGTTCGCAAAACGCGCTCATTTGCCGTGGAATGAGGTGCATGCTGGTCTAGTTAGCGACGCATTTGATCGCTAACTAGACAAGCATGCGCCTTATCCACGGCTATAACGCATGAGCACGGAGTATTTGCGAAGTAATTTACGGGGCGCCCTCACGCGCCTAAAAATGTTTGTCTTTCAATCTGTTTTACTCGCCGTCTTTTACATAGTGAAAACTGCGACCGCCTTGAGCAAGGCTACTCTTAATCTAGTACCTATCAGCTTGATTTCCCGCCCGTTTTATTATCATTATATATTTCTGATAATGAAACCAAGCATGCCTGATAAGTGTAACTTATTCACTGTGGCCGCGCAAGCCTGAGGTTAACCTGTAAACAAGGGTGCTTGCAGTTTGAACTAGAATCACCAGGGTTAAACCCTACTCTTCCACGATGTGTTCTGGTTACTTTAAAACCCTCCGATGGCCTACCGGTCTGCAGCCAGTAGACCGAAAACACATTTTAGTTAATTACTCATTAAGTTTTTAGAAAAAATTGTTGAAACCCTTTAAGTTCTATCCTCAGACAGGCCCGATTGACATAGTCTATGACCATATAGGCAGTGTGACTCATGGGCTCGGAATCTACAGTTTGAAAACACTTTCTACCTAGACTTGTGCATACAAAAATACGGCAGTTTTACAGTGTAAACACATACTAATTAACACAAAATTTTTGTTTTAATATTTGTAATTTCTTTTATAAAAACTGTCTCTACAACATCTGGAAAGGTTATTAGCTTTGAAAAAAGTATGAAATCAACATTACAAAGGAGTTATACACGTTTCCCGACGGTCTACTGGCTGCAGTACGTAGGCCTAATGGCAGTCGTGTAAATCTGACAGTGGTGGGGCATCGTGCACTGCCAACCCTGGGACCTACGACTTTGATTTATTTAACTTTGTTCAAAAGACCACATAATGACAATGAAAGGAATCGGCTGTAATCGCAGGTAATTCAAAAGATTCGATTCAAAACCGTGGGCGTGTGCATGTGGTGCTGAACATGAATGTGACAGTCAGAATTTCAAAATAATGACACAGGAACAGTCAGCATAATTTTGTTTATTAATTAAGGTAGATATATAGGGCCTTTGGGTTCAGCGTGTCGTAATGGTGGGCCACTACCAGAGTCGGATCCAGAATTTATTTGACGCGGGGGGGGGGGGGCACAACGGCGCACCCAAGATTTTGAATTAGGGGGGCTAAAAAAGGGGGGGGGGTTGTCCAGGGGCAGGCTAGGGATTAGCTGTCCCGGTCCCTCCTTTCGCTTTCGTTTTCCCACCCGGAATATTCACCAAACCCTTTTTGGGGAGAGACATGACGCAACCCAATCCATTACAGTGGCCAGCAGTACAAGTCATGTCCCTTTTGGTACGAGTAGGATTCGAACCGGGTCTCCCAGCTATGGACTGCACGCAATTGAACAATCCAGTGCACCACAGCGCCCGTTGGAGGTGATTTTAATTCACTGCGTCCAAGCAAAATAGACAAAGACACAAGTGGTATTGAACTCGGGTCTCGTGGGCTCCCATAGTCCAATACGTATTTCGTCTAGCTACGGCGCCACCCTCTTCTCCAAAAGAATAATTATAGTAAAACACGATGGATCCCAGTCCAATACGTATTTCGTCTAGCTACGGCGCCACCCGCTTCTCCAAAAGAATAATTATAGTGAAACACGATGGCTCCCAGTCCAATACGTATTTCGTCTAGCTACGGCGCCACCTGCTTCTCCAAAAGAATAATTATAGTAAAACACGATTTTTAAACAAATCCAATTTAACACGCCACTACAGACGGAATTATTAACATAATTGTTTCATTTATTTAAACTCGGAGGTTTATTTCCTCTAGGGGAAATAATATATTTATTAAAAATCATTTTTACTGATAACACATTTGGGGTCATAAATTTACCCATGATTTAAGCTAAATATGCGGAAATGTTGACATTTGAAAAAATCATAACGGGGTAAGCCCAGCGTTTTCATCGTTTGGGTGGGCCAAGTTTTTAAGCTGTGATTTTATGCCGTAAAATGGTGCAGTAGGCACTAATATTTTCAGCTAAATTTGCAGAAATATTGATATCTGAAAATTAGACAAGAAATGAAACAATCTAGCATTTTTATCAAATTTGGGCCAAATTTTAGGTTGCGATTTTATGCTCTATAATGATGGAGTATAGGCACTACTGATGCCTTTTTATTGAACTTGACCTATGCTTTCAGCTAAACTTGCGAAAATATTGACATTTGAAAATTAGGCCAAAAATTTAAAAATATCATAAGGAGTAAGTCCAGTATCTTTTTTTAAATTTGGACCAAATTTTAGGTTGCGACTTTTTGCTCTAAAATGCTGCAATAGGAACCACTGATGCCTTTTTATATAACTTGACCGACGATTTCAGCTAAATTTGCGGATATATTGACATTTGAAAATTAGGCCAAAAATAAAACAAATCATAAGGTGTGGGGCATAAGTCTAGCATTTGTTATCAAATTTGGACCACCTGGAGCTCTGGGAGTGCCATGTTGAGATCCTGAGATAACTTTACTGCAGGATGATGACATCATAAATGTAAGATGACGACATCCTGAGATGATTTATTCTTGGGATGATGACACCTTGAAGCAAGATGTTGACTTCCAGGGATAATTCATGTTGAAGATATCGAGATTCCGGGATAAACTATCCTGGAAAGACAACATCCTACAATCAGGATGTCAAGATGTCGTCATCCCGAGATGAAAAATATATCTGGAAGACGGCATTCTACTTTCAAGATGTCGTCATCCTGAGATAAGTCATCTCAGAACATGGACGTCAATCATGCGGGGGGACCGGACCACCAGAGGGACACGCGCCCCCAACACTTGTTGAAGGGCGGGGGACTGTTTATCAAATGTCCTCTGGAAGTTTTTAAACTCGTGTAACTCATACAGGGCAACATAATGTTCCATCTCAGACTAGTTCTAAACTCTTGTAGCTCCTCAAGTTGCAAGCAAGAGGACTTAAAATACTACTGTTTGTTTACTTACGGTGACGCGCTGTAAAGCTTTACTTAAGTCTAAGCGTAAGTCTGTAAAGCTTTACGCGCCAAAAAGGGTTGTTTTTATCATGCTGTTGATCAGTTAAAGGGACGTTACAGAACTGGTAAATAACATTTTCTTTAAGATCACAGATTTACATAAAACTTACACGGTCTAATGATGATGATAGTAGAAAACATCCCTAGAAACATTTCTGTCTGAAATGCCATATTTGATGAGAAATAAATAAAACTAATTTCCGATTGGAGTTTATCGCTCATGAGCGTTTTATTCATGCATTGTATAACACATGCAAATGTGTAATCGGTTTTTCACTATTTTCTCGTGACCCAGATGGCCGATCGATCTCAAACTTCTACAGGTTTGTCAGTTTATGTATATGGTGGATTATATAAAGTGCTTACACTGCCAGCAACTGTTTTGTTAGCAAAAACCAATTCTGTAATGTTCCTTTAAGTTTATCTATCAGCAGCGATGGCCCCAGCATCGAGGGCAGCTACGGTATAAGTATAAACCAACATAAGTCTCCAGAAGTCTCCTCCCGTCCACATTTTTGTTAAGGTATGTTGAAAGTTTGGCATTTCAACATTTTTGGTAACCCCATGAATTTAGTTTAGTTTAAAGTCTCTTCTGGGAACAGTATCCCTCAGTGATAGAAAAGTATATATAAACGAGAATGATTTCTTTGTATAAATGAAGAAAATAGCAGGGTTTTTTTTCAGCATTCAGATTGTAAAAAGTCTGAATTAAGATTTTTTGTTTTAATTGAATTGTTTGTTTATCCCTAATCTTTATCCTCATAAAATACACTGGGGGGGGGGGCAGCCCCAGTGATTATCTGCTTAAATCATGAAATCAGACATTGGAATAATTTTTCTATGAGAGGGGGATTAATGCCCTCTGCCCCTCCCCACATTTTACGATTCACCACTGAAGCATGTACAGACGCGTTAAGGAGCTGCCTCATCAAACATTCTCTGAAAATTTAGTTTGTCAAATTATAAACTTTGACCTTATTGGAATTAGTTGCATATAAACAATAAGATGTGCAAATGATACTGGTTACTAAATTCACAGGCACTGCTGCAATTGTCCAGTTTTTTGTTTGAATAACTTGGTCAACAGAGGTCAAAGGTAAGAATTTTGTAAAGCATCACAAGAGAGCCCCTCCCTTAACCAAAAGTTCATAACAATATTTTAAGATTACTTCGATTAAAAATCCTATTGTTTCAAATGGCATAAAGTGTACACTGATTTTTTTTATTGACATTTTAACGGTTCAAGTAAATACATTGTTTTAATACTCATTAAAGAAATAGTCTTTAATTCTAGCTCCTTTGGGAGAGTGTCTCAGACTCTTCTCACGTCCACTAAAATCCTTCAGCAAAACTCGAAAGCAAAACCAGGGCCGAATAAATTTCAGCATAAACTTGCTGAGCGAACGGAAAAGTGTTGCACCAGTGAGTTATGACAGTGTAAAAAACAAATGGCACAGCGCTGGTTGCTGGGTTTGGCTATACAGTGCTGAGTCCATCAAACTCGGTAAAGCAAGCTGGTGGATTTTGGAGGGGAAGGTAAAATGGTCACCTGTTTGTATCTGTAGCAGGCATGATATTTGGCCTTTGGACAAAAAGGAGGACAATTCTGTCCGAGTACAAGGGCCGACCTACATGTAGTAGGCCTACATGTATAGGCTTTTATAGACCTTTGTTCAGGCTACTTAATAAAACAGAACAGGGGTGGGATGGAGAGTCATTGCTGACAAAAAAGTCTGGAACTGAGATCCAGATCTTAGGAGGTACATTGAAATGATGGCATTTCCATCTTTTAGTAACCCCTGGAGTTATAGATTCCAAGGAGCTTTTGGGAACAGCATCCTCAGCACTAGAGAAGTAGATCAAAGAGCCCGACTTATTTTATTTGGAGAAAAATACATCATTTTTGCTACTTCTTTTTCCAGGGCCAAATATCAGCTTGGATACTTCCAGCCCAAATGTGCTTTCCTCAAGCTCTACTCAAGCTGCATTACCATCAGCCACTCCAGCATTCTCCTGGAAGAGCAGAGTATACTGTTCGAAACGTCGTCGAGACCACAACTGCTTTCAACACTCCTCCAAAAGAGATTTTACACATGGTTGTACCCACAAGTTTACTATTTCTAGTTTCTTCTTATACATCATTTTTTGCTTACCAGGCAGACTTCTGAATTCAGATAAAAGTCTGAAATTTCTCACCCCTTCGACAACAGTTTTGGAGGGCAAAAGCTTTTTGGAAATCAGTTAAAGTAGGAAGAATATCACGCTAAATAAAGACAGGCACTGGCCTCACAAACCAAATGATTTCATTGGATAGACATATTATACATGCAATGATGCACAACTACCAGACTGATGGTGATACTACACACATTAATGTGATACGATACACGCCCAGTATCATGGCACGCAAGGTCAAAGGTACATCTGGCATGCAACCAGCAGGTTCTGAAGGGCGGTATCTGGTGTTATTCACGCGCCTCGAAGTGTGACGTCAGTTGTTCGAGCTAGGTACGGACGAGGTTACAAATAATTATAGACCTGATACTTCATAAATTAAAGGAGATTGTCTCCATGCCCCTGGACATTGCCTTGGTGCCCCTTGAAATGTTCCAATACAAATCTTGTATTCCCTCATTGAGGTGCCCTTTACTAAGGAAAAACTGCCTTGCCCTTACAAGAATGAAAAATCAGACCAATAAACATAACTATTAGAATGTATATACCACACACACAGATCCTTGTCATTTGATTGGTGGAACACGCCTCACATGTCATCCATTATTTCCCCTTGTATTTACTGCTGCGACGCTCCAAAATTTAATATTGGACAGGTGTCCATCCAATATGGATAATTATTGGATGCCTCGCAGTGTTGTTCCCTGCCCGTTTGTCCAAACGAGGCAAAGTCATGTCATGGCAGACAAAGCTGGTGTCTACATAGAGTCGTCCACGTTGTATATAATAATAATAATAATAATAAGTTGGGAGGCTAATCATCCGTACTTGCAGCTGAGAACTGAATTGCGAAGGAGGCCGCTACAATGTGTTTGAGCTGCAGGCATTTAAGGGCACCCTTTGGCAGCCTACCACATCAACCCATATATGAACACAGAGCACAGCCAGAGATCAAAAGTCTTTGATTTTTCTGGAGGGACAAAAACCGGAGGGTCCAGGGAAAAACCCTCATGCCATGGGAGAGATTTAACGCACAACTCTACTCACATAATGGCCTTAGCCAGGTATCGAACTAGGGCCACATTGGTGAGAGGTGAGCACTTTACCCACTAGCCACCCATGCCACCCAAATTATTATTTGTTTTTAGAATTGTCAGAGTGTGGGGTGGATGTACGTGTGAGTTATATAAAACCAATACTGCATGCATTTTGATCAGGCATTGCAGCAGAATATAATCATTCAATGAAATCTGGCTTTTCCATTTCACCTCATTAAATGGAATATTCCAGATTTCACCTGTGACTATATTCTGCGACAATGCACTCATATGCAACCAATTTATAACAATTTCTTATACAAAACAAACACATATTTCTTTGTTAATTTATAAAAGTTATTTTAGTAAAATTAGTGATACTATTATTACTTATCTTGATTTCATATGCTGTTATAAAAATTTTGGCAGTAAACTATTTAGAAAGCTTGGAGAGAAGGATTTCGTTCTTGCGGCACTCCTGCGAAAAAATAAATAAATAAATAAACAGAACATTTGTTTGTAAAAGTTTTTCTCCATCAATAATAGTACAAGGAACCTTGTGTTAATAATCCATAGCTATAAAAGACACATTAACCCTTTCCTCACCAAAGGCAACTTTAGTAGACTAAGACCAAGCCAAAAAAACCCCACTAAAGCCTGAGCACAAAGGCCAATATTTTATAACGCAGTAGTTTTGTCCATGTTCAATCTCCTTGGTAGGAAAGAGAAAGTTCCCATCCTTCAAAATATTAAGTAATAAACCACAAGGGAAATGGACTGGGTAAATTTTAAATAATTCAGGGTTTAAAAAAGAAACATTTATAATAATGATTATATATTTTGCCATGCTCTACCAACTGAGCTATTAGCCCATGTTGGCGGTCTCCTTATTCCCAGGATGCATCATAAAAACTTGGGTGTGATCGATAGTATAAAGCAATTAAAGAATCATTTCACTTCGAAGTAATGTGGTCAGTTTTTATCCCCAAAAATTTGAATCTGAGAAACGCTACTGTCAGATACGATTCTCAGATTATGTATTCCAATTACGGATTATTCTTCCTGCGTGGACATACTCGCTCCGTATTTTCGGCGATATCTCAAAAACGCGACCACTGGCTAGCGACCAACTTTTGAAATGAAATTTTCACAGGTTAGTTTTATTGTATGTCAAAATTTATATATAGGATTCAAACAATCGAACAGTTCCAAAAACCAAAAACCAAATGTATACTTTCCCTTTAAGCAGCTCTATGAAAGTGGGCCCAGGTAGTGAGAGAGTTTGAAATGTCTTACACACTCCGTAAACCTACCTCTTTGAAATCTCGGACAGTCTTAAAGTACAGTCTCTGTTTCTCAACCAGATCTAGGTAGTTGTCGTTCAGCTGGTCTCGCCTCATCTTTTCCTCCTGTTTCTTCTTTTCAACCTAAAAAACCACAAATAAGAAAACAAACAAAACATATTTGTTTAATGGGTTTTTTTTTAAAGAGTGATCGCCTAACATAACAAGGCTGGACGGCCACTTCAAGGTGAGGGCAACACTAAACTGATTTGGGCTATCGACCAAAAGAACCGTCACCAGGGGCACGTTGCCACCTACTTCTGGGGCTGAAATAGGGTTACCCCCTTCACAGTCCACAAGGATGTAGGCATGGGTATCATCCACTAGGAGCCTGGCTGGTAGAGCAGAATGTACTACCTTCCCAACTTAATGATAAAACGAAAACAAAAATGCATTTTATAGTTGAAAAGAAATATATCTTTAAAGACATTATTAGGACGCAGGGACGATCTAGGTGCAAGGGAACATTCCCGTAGGCAAATGCCCCGCAATCCAGTCACCGCCAGAACTACCAGAACTACAGGAACAATCCTACATCAGCAAATACGCATGTTTGCATTTTCAAATGGAACGTTCCACAAGTCCAACAGACCAGTCCATAAATGCCCGCTAGAATACTAAACCGACAACTAGAAAGTTATAATAGATGTTAATATAGAAAGTTCCTACCAAAAACAGACATTTTGAGCTTTTAAGAGACCACCCCTCCCCCTACTTTGGGTTAGTAAATTTGTTTACCACATTTATTATTTTGCTGGTTTTTTATCGTTACACTGATGCGCGATAAGCACTTCTCACTCTCAGACTCCTGCAGGCTATTTGGGTGGGATTTGGGCGTTCTCAGTGACCAGAGGTCGGTTTGAATCCCCTAAGAAGCTGTAGGTCCAATAACGATTTTATGGTACCGAATTTTTTAAAATAAAGAAGCATACAGAGACCCACCTTTGAAAACGGCGACTTGTTTAGATTTTTTCTTTCCATTTGTAAAGTTAGATTACTTGTATATTTCAATACTTGATTGACAGATACCTTTGTTTTGTTCTGTTTGACGCCGCCGACAATCTGCTCCAGCTGTTTCAAGAACTGCTCCTTATTGGCTGAAGAATTCATCGCCCTGGAAACGAAAACAAACAAAATAAAATGCCCGATTATCAAGGAGTGATTGTCCTCATTATTACACCTACTGGGAGTAGTGACTTATTTGTAAATGTGAACTTCTTGGGTCACAGGCAGGTCAAAGGTGAGTGTGAAATGCATAAAATATTTTCTGAGAAACTGCGACTCAAAGGCACCCTAAACAGTCTCCCTCTAAAGTATTCTAGGAGTTGAAATAAAGAACCTGCGTTCATATATAGGATTTGAGGCATTGCATGGTGGGGTATCAATGTATATTTGGCTTGCGGTAACACCATGTGTATATCTACTTTGCTGTGTAGATTTTTTTGTTCTTTGAGAACTTGTCTTGCTATGTATTCTACTGCCGCGGAGTAGGTTTCGGAATTCTGGAGACTTTTCTACTGCCGCAGAGTAGATTTTCGGAACCTGCGTTCATGCTTTCATCATGTTTGTATCTAGAGGACATGGAATGGGATGATGACTTACTGTCCGAAGTTATCATGGATGGAGTTGAGTAGGGTAATCTCTTTCTCTAGGTAGAGCTTGGTGTCGTCCAGTGTGTTGTACAAAGTGTAGAACTGCTTGGTCTCCTTGTGTGTGTTGGCGACTGCAAATGGACAAAACAAAACAAAATATACACAACATGATAACTTAGAATCTGCATCCAATTTCATAGAGCTGCTTAAACAAGATTAAGATTACCAGCCGAAATACCATTTCCCACCTACTGTCCGCGACTGGTTTCCCTGCTCAGTTTTGCCACATGATAAATGGTTAAAGGCACTGGACACTTTTGGTAATTGTCAAAGACCAGTATTCTCACTTGGTGTATCCCAACATATGCATAAAATAATAAACCTGTGAAAATTTGGGCTCAATTGGTCATCGAAGTTGCAAGAAAATGATGAAAGAAAAAACATCCTTGTTGAACAAATTGTGTGCTTTCAGATGCCTGAAAAAGGCTCCAGGCCTGAAGTCTTTTTCAGATTCAAATATTTTAGTGAGAAATTACCCCTTTCTCAAAAACTACGTTACTTCAGAGGGAGTCACTTCTCACAATCTTTTATACTATCAACAGCTCTCCGTTGCTCGCTACCAAGTAGATTTTTATGCTAATATATATCTTGAGTAATTACCAAATGTGCCTTTAGGCAACATTTTCTGCTTAAAGGTATTACACAGGATTGGTAGAGCTGACAAAACAGTCCCAAACAAAGTTCATGTTTTGTGTGATTAACCATATACATGAAATAACAAACCTGTGAAAACTTGAGCTCAATTGGTCATCGAGGTCACAAGAAAATAGTGAAAAGAGACCTTATGTGTTTTTCTGTTTTTCAAACATCGAGTTTATTATCACGCGTGATAAAAACAATTGTTTTACTCATTTCTCAGAAACGATAGCATTTTAGGCAGAAATATTTTAAGGAACCCTTTCTACCATTACTTACTTTAAATCATGTAAGTTATGTGTGAATCTGTGAACATTTGTGTTTTTCGATCTTACCAATAGTGTACAGGGCCTTTAAGCAGCTCCAGGAAACAGGGCTCTGCAGTCCTCAAATCTTTCCCATTTTTCAGACTTAAATTTTTTGCTATTTGGGGTTGTCCTCCCACATCTTTGGGTTTCTTCCCTGGCTTTCACCTCCAAGGACCCGGTTCGAATCCCACTTTTTCCTTCCATATCTAAACATGAGCAATACTTCGTTGTCTTCTCTACACAGGTGTCTTCAGGCATACTGGTCACAGTGCTGGTCACTTTTGAGGGTCCCTTGAATTCATTACCAAAAAGATATCATTAAACTAATCTTGTATTTAGTTTACCTTGGTTGTAGAGCTCCACAAATCGTCTCTGGTACTGGGATAATTCTGCTCTGGATGGAACGTCGTCAATCTTCCTTTGCAATGCTGCAATTTCTCTTGTCTTCCGTGCCTTGACATCCCAAAACAAACAAACAAACAAACAAATAAAATAACTTCACATTTGATTTCAAGCAAAGGACATTTTGAAAATAATTCCCTTAAAGGGTGTGTACAACATTGGTAAGAATGAAAACATAAATGCTCACAGATTTGCACATAACTTACATGGTATAAAGATGGTCATGGTAGAAAACTTCCTTTGAAATAATTTTGCTTGAAATGCCATAGTTTTTACGAAATGAGTAAAATAATTGTATTTATCCTGTAGGATAAATTCCGATGTTTAAAAAAAGTTAAAACACATAACTTTTTTTTTACTGTTTTCTCATGACTCCGAAGACTGATTTAGCTGAAACTTTCACAGGTTTGTTATTTCATGTATATGTTGGGTCACATCGAGTTTGGATGCAGGTCTTTGGCAATTACCAATGTTTTAACTAATGCATGGTTAATAAGATTTAAAAATTTCGTTTTCAAAATGAAATTCTTTAGAGAGAGAAAACGGGAACTTACCAAGAGGAGACGGAATTTCTGTAGTTTTTCCTGGCCGGCTTCGTACCGTTTCAGAATCATCTGGTCCCGTTCGGATAACTCCGTCTCGCCCCCTTCATTCTTCAACTCCGAGATGCTCTTCTGGAGCCGTGCCATTTCCTCCTAGTTACCCAAAACAGAACATGTTTTTCAATCAACAACAACAACAACCACAACAACAACAACAAAACAACTGATGACTTTGGTAAGAGCTCATTGTTATTATATTTTTCTGGTAATGAAACCAAATTTCATTTCAAAAGGTGGTAGCGTTTTTGAGATATTGCCGAAAATCTGGAGCGGTTTGTCCACGCAGGAAGAATAATCTGCAATTGGAATACACAATCTGAGAAACATCTGCAAGAACGCTTCTCAGATTTTTGGGGATAAAAAGTGAAATCTTTTTCCATAACCGTGTACTTCGAAGTAAAAAGTTTCTCAAAATGCATTATACTATCCAAAGCTACTGTTCTTACCAAGTAAGTTTTTATGCCATTAGTTTGCAGAGTCATTACCAAAGGTATGGTAAAAGCCCTGCAATCAGGTAGGGACTGAAAACCCAATCCACGCACAAGCTCAAGTCCGGAGCGGGGATTCAAACAGAAGTGCCCTTTGCAAAATGAGAATTGCCTTGCCCTCTCAAACATACAAACTCCAGGCCTGTAGCACTAGAGAACAAAACCAATGCTCTGTTTTTGTTTTCTATTTCTGAGGAAACCAGCAGGTTTCCACAGAAAAGCACACACAAAATTCTGGATTCAGATAAAGGTCTGAAATGTCTCCTCTCTGTTTTTAGGGCCCTTTTCGAAACAACAGATCTTAATCATGGTCCAACCAACTTGTTCCTCTCCAAGTCTCTTTTCGAGACCATTGCTTGGGCTTGCACTCCGTCAGTTATTTTGAAAATGTGTGCTTTCGGACAGAGCCTCGGCCCTGAAGCCCAAGTTGTGGTTTCCAAAGGGGCCAAGGAGAGGAACAAAGTTTGCTGGTGTTGCACTTTCCGTTAAGACAATAAGGGAGACAGGGACCCAGATGTGTTTACCTTGCAGTGTGCTCTAAACTCTTGTTCCTGCTTCTTCAGGCCTTCATTCATGGCAACCAGGGAGCGGAGTTTCTGCAAGACACTTTTCAAAGAAAAACAACAGAAAGGTATTAATTGCAAATAAAATGAATCAAGAAAACTTTATCGTTAATCTTGTTGGTGAAGGGTTGGGATCAACGTTACAACCTCTTTCCCACTGTAGGTCTGTAGCCAGCCTCTGTCTTTTCTACAGATATTTTCATGGTAAATTCTCCACCAGTGTGTCTGACTTGGTTCCTCCTATCAGGGTGTTTAAGCGTGAAACCAGGCTTTCTGCTTGTTCTTACCCTTACACTCTAGCTTTGCTGAGATGTAGAACAAAGAGCCATTGCAACAGCTTTCATTTCCACAGAACTCCTTGCCTGGTGGTGCATGTTTCCCTACATCCTACAATCTAGACTGTTTTCAAGGAATATCAATTCCTACCTTCAGCTCCTCAGAGTTATTTTCTTAGAAAGAGTGGCTTTTAGCCTTGTTAGGAGCAAACTTGCATGAAGAACAAAAAAGAAATGGAGTTTAATAGGCTAGATGGGGGAAGACTGGACACACTGCCCGAAGAACAGACAGTATGGACAGTATGGACAAGTACAGCAAGGAAACGATATACTTGGCATTTTCATGAGGAGGGCTACACCATACACTGGATGACTACAGCCTATTAAATGATGAATGATGATAAAATAATCGGACTCGATTTGTAGATCTGTTTGACCCTACATCGATGTGTGTTAAGCACTGTATACTCGGTGCTTCCCCAAGTCATGCGAAGAAAAAAAAAAACACAGGCAGGTGGGATTCGAGAACCAAGGGCCCTATCCCCATTTTATCCCCCGTATAATTGTTACATCCATTAAGTTATAAATCAAGTAATAAAGAAAAACCGACCGGGTAAATATTTAATAATATTGGGTTGAACAAAGAAAAATTTAAAAGAGCGGGATATGAACCTGTGACCTCCGGATTGATGTGCTGGTGCTCTACCAACTGAGCTATCTAGCCCTAACATTACAGTCTCCCTATTTTTCAATATCTTTGTTCAGGGGTGCCAGTCAGAAGCTGACTATTAAAAACAACATTTGAAGAACCCTCAAATCCAGCACTGCTTATATTGATTTAATAAATTTACTCTTCTCAAAACCAATGCTTTATTATTCCTCCACAATTATAAATTTTGTTTTGTTTTACATTACGTGGATTTCACCTTTTGTTCTCAACCGTCTCGATGGTTTCCATCTCCTCCATTTCTTTATTGATCTTCTTTGAGTGTTCTTGGATGACCTCTAGTTTGCTCTGAGTTTCAGCGTGAGATTCTTTCAGCTCGGAATGACGAGAGTTTAACTGAGAAGACAAAATTTCGGACGACTCAAATTTGTTGAAAAACAATGTAAGGGGCCCATTCAGAGTAATCAATATTTAAAAAAATGCATTCTTTAAAAAAAATTGTTTTGACCAACCCACCCTCACTAGAATGCTCCAGATTGCACAGTAGGACTTGTAAAACCAAGATAAACAACAAGTAGAAAACATTCCGAAGACCTTGTTTCATTTCAGCGTGCTTCGGCCAAACATCAAACAACTTGGCTCAAGAATGCCCCACAGTTTTGAAAAAACCTAGGGAGAACCCTGTATTGATTGGTCAGACAGTAGGAGGGTTGACAGTGTACTGTGTGGATGCATTCAATACATGATATCATGCTGCGGGCTGGCATAGTTTATCTATCATTCAAAAACCACAGAGGACGATATTGATTGGTCAGACAGTAGGAGGGTTGACTGTGTCCTGAGTGGATGCATTCAATACATGATATCATGCTGCGGGCTGGCATAGTTTATCTATCATTCAAAAACCACAGAGGACGATATTGATTGGTCAGACAGTAGGAGGGTTGACTGTGTCCTGAGTGGATGCATTCAATACATGATATCATGCTGCGGGCTGGCATAGTTTATCTATCATTCAAAACCACAGTTAATGATATTGATTGGTCAAACAACAGAAGGAGGGTTGACTGTGTACTGAGTTGATGCATTCAATACATGATATCATGCTACAGACTGGCATAGTTTTTCTATCATTCAAAACCACAGTGGGTGATATTGATTGGTCAGACAGTAGGAGGGTTGACTGTGTACTGTGTGGGTGCATTCAATACATGATATCATACTGCAGGCTGACATAGTCTATCTATCATTCAAAACCACAGTTATTAATGATATTGATTTGTCATACAGTAGGAGGGTTGACTGTATTCTGTGTAGATGCACCACATGATATTACAGGCTGGAATATATTAAGCACATGCAGTTACATATTTGTGTATGAAATAAAGTTAAATAAAACATTGCTCTGCACATTGACTTTATAACAAAATATATATTTTTTTAAATTAATTTAAAATTTAACAGATCTTTATGTGAAATAAATTTTGAGGGTTTTTGTGTAAATGTCATCCAATCATAGAAGAGCTGTTTAATTAAATGCAAGATGGCCCCCAGTATTTGTTAACTGTTTTGATTGGACAATAACCCCTAAGTTGCTGTGGCAATGTCCTCTCACCTCTGTCAGCTTCTTCTCCTGATTGGTTATCTGCTTGGTGAGTGAAGCGACTATTCTCTGATGCTGCTGTGCACCGCTCATTCTCTCTGGCTTGTCATCCATTTGGAGCTCAGATTTCTTAAAAAAACAAAACAATATGTGTGGAAATTTCCTCAGCACCATTTGGGGATGATGATGGATAACTCTTATGTACAACAATGTGTCGAAATATTTAGAAAAAATAAGATAAATAATAATAGGCAGTATTTAGGTGCTTTCCAGCAATCCATAAAACCAACTCAACTCCTTAGGAGTATGCAGCACCAGCAACCAAATGGGCACACAGGTTGCAAATTTTTCACATCAACAATCTCTACCTTCACATGCACCAATCTACTCCTAGGCGATGAAAAGCAATTATGTTGAACTGTCTTGCCTAATGAAGTGTCATGACCGGGAGTGGAACCCACACTCAGAACTTGAGTCTGAGGAGCTGGACCACCTGGCCAAGGCAAACTAATGAGAAGTGTCTTACCTTATCTGCGTACTCGGATGCTATTTGTTCAATCTCTTCTGACTGGAGACCGACGATGGAACCAACAGTACTGGCCGTCACTTTACCCTGAAGGAAGAGAAGGAAAAAATATTTAAAAGTATTGCTTTGTCAGTATAAAGGAATGCTCTGCCATTGGTAGACCTTCTTTCGAAATTCTCAAATACCTTTTTCAAACTACAAATTGTGAAATGCATTTATCCGAAGGTAACTTTATAAAACTTCTACCATCCAACAATTTCTAAACGCATCTACAGTGGTTTGATATAATTGTGCAGGCAACTTATTACCCTTAAAAGAAAGTAAAGTCTTGAAAATTGGTATCAGTACATTCTTGGTCAAGAGATAAAATTCCTGACTGCACAAGCTTTCTTTCATATGGATTTACAGACTCTGTGCATCACCAAGAAGTAATTCTAGAGGCTTGTACAAAAGAGGGTTATTAAAAAATTAATAAGTAATGTTGTCAAGCTCTGGTGTTTCTGATCAGAAGAGTGTGGGTTCAAGTACCGCTCTTGACACTTAACAATCATAGCTTTGTGCTTCGGATTCAACGTAAAGCCGTTGGTCCCATGTGTTGTGTAATGCACATAAAAGAACTCAGTTACGCTTATGGCTAAGAGAAGGGGTTTGCCACGGTGATCTGGTAATGGCTGCTGAATGCGCTGCAGTACCATGTGAACCTTTATGAGGCACTACATACATGGGTCTCATAACTCAAAAACTTCAAAAGCCTGTCTTTAAAAAAATTAAATAAGCGCTTTGAGACGCCCGTAGATAAAGTGCCATATAAAAACTAGTTGTTATTTTACTTATGTTATTATTTATTCTTCCAGTTATTAATTGCATAGTTACAGCCATCAAAACAGTTCTAAGGGAATGAAGAGTTCGGCAAAAATCCAAAAAATTTGGAAAAAGCCTGAAAAAACACAATCGTAATTAAAATCGTAATCAAACTCACCACTTCCGTGATGGACAAGCCCTTCATCAGAGCCTGGATTTTCTTCTCTTCCTGGGCCTGAGACTCTTCCGAGTCCATAGAGTCTGAGCGGGGCTTGGTGGCGGCAGTCAACCCAGCGGCTAGGGACTTCTTCTTAGCTTCTCGCTCTGCCTCCTTCTCGGATTTGGACGCCCGGCTCATGCCGTAGCGCCTGGGAAAAAGATTTGTTAAAATATTCATGTATAGCCTATTCGGTTTGCGGTAACACTATGTGTATATCTACTTTGCTGATATAGATTTGTTCTTCTTTGATAACTTGTCTAGTGGTGGAGACATCTGCTCCATATTATCATATTTGTTTGTTTGGTTTATGTTAAAAGAAAGTATTATGAAATGAATCAACGGCAATTAAATTCAGTAATAATAGGTCACAACATACAGAATTTTAAATATAAATTGATTGAAACAGGTTTTAAATTTGCAGGAAATCATTTTAAATAAAATGCCAATATTTAAAAGTTGCAATAATTGTATCAGGTGCTCCCTGCTAACTTGATTCAAAAATGGCCTCTTGTCACCAGCACGCTCGGTGGTCTAGTGGTGGAGACATCTGCTCTAGAATTTGGGAGTCATGGGTTCGAATCCCATCGAGTAGTATGCCGAGTGTGTATTAATTTCCACAGGACTGTGGGGGAAAGGACTGAGAATACAGTGCATATCACTCATCTGTACTTCTACCGTCTGCCCATTCAGTGTCATTCACTGTGGTTTTCAATGATAGATACAAACTGTGCCAGCCTGCAATATGATATCATGTGGTGAATGCATCTACACAGAACACACATGTACACAGTTTAGTTCTGTACACAGTTGTGCCACCCTACACAACCCGTGCAGCTGAATGGTTTCAAAATGGTTGGTCAATCCGCTGGAAAATATTACCGATAGTAGGAGTCGAACTGCCTCTAGCCATCGAGCTAGCTCGCTGGTCTAGTGGTAAGACATCTGCTCTAGCAAATGCAAAGGTCATGGGTTCGAATCCCACCCGAGTGATTTGCCTGTGGATTATTTTTTCACAGATCTCCGGAAAGTACCGAGTATACAGTGCTTAATACATATCGGTGTAAGGGTAAAACAAATGATATTCTTTATCCCTGATGCAAAATTAACATCTATTAAAGAGTAGCAGTGTTTAAAAGTGAACATTTTTTATAACTTTCACAGAGAAGAGAGACTTGGAAGTTGACTTTTTGGTGTACCTTCCGTATTCCAGAAGCGTGGACTGAACTTTAAGCTCCTCTTCTTTGAGCCGGTGGGCATCTTGTCGACGATACCTCCTCTGTGGTTTGTAGACATCCTTCACGTTGCTGATGGTGCCAACAGATTTGTCTTTTCTCGTCTCAAACTCAACATCCTGCATGGGAATATTGTGATCTTGTTGAGGTAAAAAGTACGTCTTTTAGGGTATAGACCCCTTGCACAACGCGCAGCGCACTCACACGCGCCTACCTGTCCGCCATTTTGGGAATCAAAATCGTATACAAACATGCACAAAAGAGAGTTGACTCCCAAATGACGTGTATTGTTCTGAGGTGCGTTCCGCGTTGTGTAAGGTGTCTATAGAAATCAATATACCCCCTTGCATAATGCGAAACGCTACAGGTACGCTGAGGTCATGCGCATGTTTTTACGAACAGAGATCAGCTATCGTCCAATGATCTGCCTCCTTTTGGCCTCAGGGATGGCACTTTTTGAAAGTGTAAAGTCATGCAAGGGGTCCAACACTGAGCTTTCATCACATTCTGGCTTAAAACTGAAACAAACTTTCCTCCAAGCCTCGGTTTGGTTACACTAATTCCGATGAAACAAAATAAGGTGACTGCACTTATACTGTCCCATCAGTGTGTCACAGCTAACCCTAGCCATGAGAGGAAGACTGCCAACAAACTCTTAAAGTTTTGATCAGAAAGTCATATCTTGCAAACTTGTAAATACACAATTTGCTCCACACAACAAGGGCCCAATTTCACATAGAGCTGCACAAAAAGCAGCTAAGCGCAACAAAATGTTGCTTACCAGAATAGGGTTACCAGCCAAACTACCATGTCACGTGTACAATTTGTGACTGGTTTCCTGCTCGCTCATTTCTGCTTAGCAGAAAATTGTTAAGCAATATTTTCTGCTTAGGCAGCTCTATGAAATTGGGCCCAGTTCATAACTCAGTTTGGTCAGAAGGTTGTATCTTGAACACTTGTAAATACACAATTTGCCTCCAAAAAAAAGGTTGTAATTCAGTTTGATCAAAAGACCACAGTTTGGTCAAAAGCTGACCGATCAGTAAAATGACAAGCTAACCATTCCCACTGGCTAGTCACTGAACAAGTTTAAGGACATGCACTACTATAGGCAAGCTAAGGTTAAGTCTCATACCTCTGGTGTCTGGTGGTGTTTGTTAAACTGGGAGATGGAGAATGCCCGGATCAGATCGCCCATCTCTTCCCTGGTCTCGATGGCACGTTTGACGAGCCACTGGACCACCGGGTAGATATGGATGAAGTCCAGACCTTGGATCTGGTGAGGTTCAATGCGGTGGGGACATTTCATTCTTGGAAGGACGGCGACGATCTTCTCCGTTAGAGCACTATTACATTAGAAAAATTTATCAAGAAACTATATTATAAAGTGATGTTTGAAGCTTTGCATGGTGTGGAAAAATAAGAAGTAACTAGTAAACTTGCGGGTACAAACTTTTTTTGTAAATCTCTTTTGGGAGGAGTATTGGTTCTGAAAAGTGCAGGGCCCAATTTTGCACTTACGGTGCCCTAAAAAGCGTATGTTTCTATGAGCCATAAGCGCAGAATTCCGTGGTAAGCAGAGCCATGAAATTGGGCCCTGGTGTGGTCTCAATGTTTCAAACAGTATAGTCTGCTCGACTTCAGTGAATATTTTGGCAAACTGTGATCGTCATCATCTTCCTATACTGTGCAGAAACCTCCTCCGGAGTAAACTCGCACATTGGTTGAAGTGCAAAGAAGCAGGTGCAGACAAACTCAGGGCAGGGTGATTAGCTGGGCGATTACTCTGTCCTTGAAGACATCCAGGGTTGGTGATTCAACAACTTGCTTGGGCAGTGAATTCCACAGGCGGATGGTGACTGGGAAGAAGGAGCCTTTCAGTAAGTTTGTGCCATGGATGGAACAAGAAGCTTCATGAATATTTCCTCTGGTGGATGAGTTGGCTGGGATTAGCTGGTTGTCAGGGATGACAGTGAGTTTGTTCATGACCCGGTACATCATTGTGACTTTGGAGATGGCTCTTTGATGTTGTAGAGACTCCCATCCCAAGTTACTTAGCATGGTGTTGACGCTACTATCTCTGGAGTAGTCGTTCATGATGATTTTACTAATAATTATAATGAACCATCGTATGATTCTGAACGTACATTCAATTAAGAGTTTCTTGGTATTGCCTAAAATTAATGCGCATCTGAAAGATAGGTCTAAGATAGTATTTCTTCTGAATGTATCTTACATGAATATAGATTTTAATTTTAATATCTTATTCTTAATTCTTAAAAATAATTATCTGAGTGACCTCAAAGGAAAAAGAAATTGAACAGTAGGGCTTTTAAAATTAAGGTAAACACCAAGTAGAAAACATTCCGAAGACCTGTTTCAGTTCAGCGTGCTTCGGCCAAACTTTCAAAATTTTGGTCCAGGATGCCCAAATGCTTTGAAAAAACCTGGGGAGAACCCTGCTAGCTTGTTGAGACACCTACACTGAAAAGGAATGCTTACATTTTCTGTCCGATTGTGGAATTTTCTTGGAAGAGGAGGTCTACATCGATGTCAAAGTTACAGGTTGTGATGCACCACGTCATACCACCAACAACCTGTCACAAAAAAAACAACAGAAAAATAAAAAATGGCCTGGTACTCCACGGAGGCAATGGGCGCATTTGCCTCCTTTCCCCAGGGCCCAATTTCATAGAGCTGCTAAAGCACACAAAGTAGCTAAGCACAACAAAATTATGCTTAGCAGAATAAGGTTACCAACCAAACTACCATGTCACATGTACAATTTGTGACTGGTATCCTGCTCATTTCTGCTTAGTAGACAATTGTTAAGCAATATTTTCTGCTTAAGCAGCTCTATGAAATTGGGCCTAGCTGGTCACTGCCTCGGTGCCCTTTGTAATGCTCAAACTGTAAATTTACCTTTATAGATGTGCCCTTTACCGAGAAAAATCACCTCACCTTTACAAGAACAAAGTATCAGCAGGGAACAATTTCATCCAGCATTTTTGCATCGCAAAATATTTAGACTAGACCCATGTTTTGGTGCACATTAAATGGTGATATTGAGCAGCAAATCCTCGGCTCAGTGCTATAAGGTCATTAATTGCAATTTCACATCCGTAATGATTAAAAGGTCATTAAATGAAAAATACAATACGTTTGAAAAAAAACAAACCCCAAAACAGCAAATAAATGGTTATTTGAATGTTTGTTTGTTTGCCATTGCCAAACAAATACGTTGAAGACCACTCTTGATCAATAAACTCTATTTACTAGGAGCTACAAAATGTACAGAAGCAATTTTATGAAATCCATACAAATTGCACTAATGACCTTATAGTCCTGAGCCGACGAAATTATGATTTTTGGAGTAGCAACGAATACATTTTCTTGAGCCCAGTTAAACAATTAAACAACAAACGTTTAGCCGACTCTGGATTCTCATAAATTTGATTTAATTCAATTTGGAAAACAGTGCATAATTTTCAAGTTTACAGTAAATTTGAGCCCGATAGTAACCTTGTCAAATGGCGTGAGACCCTTGATGCGAGCTCTGAAGTACCCGGCAGCCAGTAACAGTTCAATCGTCTCCTGTAACTTAACATTTTGTTCTTCATCTTCCCTTGTTTCAACCTGTAAATAAGGAGGTAAAAAATTAACATTTTTACATGAAAACAAATTTAATTTTTTAACAACTCAATGAATATTTTGGCAAACTATGATGAGGATTTTACTATTAATGAATGAACCATCCTATGATTCTGAATGTACATTCGATTAATAGTTTTTGGTAAATAGTTTTTGTTGCCTAAAATGAATGCGCATCTGTATGATAGGTCTAAGATAAGATAGTATTTACTCTGAAGGTATTATAATTATATGAATTTAGATTTTTTAAATTTTTTAAATCTTAATCTTAATTCTTACAATGAACTCAAAAGATTTTACTTTTCTCAAACTTTCATTGATATTTGTACTTCTAATAATCTTCAGAGTCCATCCTTAGGATAACGCTAGCCCAGGTTGGACTCCTCCGTTGCATACAACGCGACGGAGTCCAGGGTATAAAGGTCCTCAGGCATTGCAACAAAATTTATAACCATTTTTCATCATATTTTTACCTATTTGAGGAAGCTGAAACGTGACTCACATGTTCCTTGTGTCCTGAACCTTACGACTGCTCTATTCAATATTGCCAATTTTATCCTTGGATGACATTATTGTGAAAATAAAATGGAAATTGATGCATTAGTTGCGACAACCTCAACTGACATGGAACCAAGTCCACAAAAGAGGGCGCTGTCTAACCCGTAACACTGAACGCTTTTTCTTCCGGGCGGCAACACGACAGAGTCACAGCGCCAGTGCACAACTTGGACTTATTTTCGGAAATAATGTCATTCATGGATGTATTTGATAGGTTTTGAACTCAGTAAAAGTGTAATTAAAGGCACCAAGAATAAGTGAATGGAGTTTCAGCTTCTCAAATTAGGTACAAATATTTTAAAATGTTACTCAAAATTTTGTTCGCATTGTAAAGGATCTTTATACCCAGGACGTCAGTGCAGTGGCACTGACTGACGTCCTACCAGGGCTAGGATAACGCCAAAGACTATCTTGCACATCCACAAGGACTCATCCATCCAGTTAGAACTTGAATTCGGTGTGCTATACTGTTCAGCTCAGCCCTGTCACGCTCGCTACAGTTCTAAGTAAATGTACATTAAATTAATATTTGTTCGAATTGTGCAAAACTGAATGGATGCATATCTAAAAATGTGGATGGTATTTCTTCTTTCTAAAAAAGTTAACACAAATAACACCAACTTTCTGCCAGGCTTTGGTTGCAGTTGTAAATAAATAAAATGTTACCTGAAAAAATAATTTTATTTTTTTTTCCAACTAAATTAAATTTAAAAATTTGCATAATTACGATTACTAAATAAACAGGACCCTTGTTTGTAAGTTGTCAGCTGGTCAGGTCGACCAAAGGCGACGCTGCCTGCCTACAGGCTACAGTACGGAAGTGTCCGGGAACTAGGCATCAGTGAAATCCAGATCGAAATAGGAACAATATTTTGAACTCTTCCTTCGGTTTTTAAGACTAAAATTCAACACTAAACAGTTTAAGGGAAAGTTAAGGATATAATAAATAATTTACCTCCACTTCTCGACCATGAGTATCATAAATAACGCCTAATTTTGAGCTGGAAGACCGACCCAGCTGAAAGACACTTCCACTGGGCGCCGCCATTTTGCTCAAGGTACGTGTGGTCACGTGAACATCCACCCAAGCCAAAGGTCAACTTTTTCTTAGCACGTGACGAGTATTCCCACTTTCAACCAATCAGAGAGCAGTTTGGAGATGGGCATTTAAATCAGAAAACAACACTTTTGACAATATCGTCTGCTAATCTTCGCGACAAGAAGTTGCGTTTTTCCAGTCAACAAACTGATTGTATTTCAACGAAACTCTTGGTAAGTTCAGAAGTAGGCACTATAGCGTATAGGGAAATTAAATCACTGTCTGTACACACGTCAGGTGAAGAACACTGGCTCTTGCTTTATAAAGACACACAACTTCACAAGCACAAAAAACAAGTAAGGTAAGGTAAGCAGGTAAGGGCGGCCGGGGATCGACTCGAATCGAACCCACACTCCGCATCCCATCTGAAACACCGGAGGAGCCCAATTTCATAATCATATCATAAGAGCTGCTTAGGCAGAAAGTATTGCTGAATAATTTCCTGCTTAGCAAAAATTAGCAGGATACCACTCCAGTCACAAATGGTACATGTGACATGGTATTTTTGCTGGTAAACTTATTATTTGTAAAAGCATAATTTTGCTGTGCTTATTTATTTATAGCCACGGACAACAGTAAAATAAAAATTTAGGAGAGACGATTTAACCTAATTTAATTTAAGACTGAGACATTGTAGACTGTATGCTTATATAAATATGAAGTTCGGAAAAACTAGTATTGTACCCATGGGCCGAGCTGAGGTAATGAAACAAATTTGTTCAGTGCTAGCACAGCAGTTCTGTGATATTTTTTTTAATACAGATTTTTCCAATAACTTTTACTAAAGTGTTACCCTGTCTTGACATTTTTTTTCAGATCCAAAACTGTTCATATAGGCCCATTGGCCTATTATCTGATTATATAGGCAACCATAGGATTTACTCAAATCCAGCAGAAGTGGATCTTATGAAAGTAATGTCTGCTTTGGAAACCAATGTATGCGACGCTCAACTTCAGCCGTTTTTGTAACATGACACTTGGAATGATGGAATACACAGGCAGCATTATGGCACAGATTGTAGATGCTGGGGAGGTGTTGACTGCAGAAAGCAAATACATCGTCTCCAGGTTTTTCAACTGTAAGAACCGATAAGCTTAGTGTAATACTATTTTTTTTCTAAATGTAATTATTTGTTTGATTTTAAATACCCCCTTCTCGTTTGAAAACAAAACTTACCTTCAAGAAGTTGAACAGGAATAATAACCTCTTCGTTAATTTATTCAAGTATTCTTTAATTTAACCAATAGTGAGCAAGATTTTCAGCCCAACAACTACAGCTGTATGGTTTTGGATGTTGCCAGGGTTTGCCTTTTACTTTTTCAGTGACTCACCAGTTAGCTTGTCATTTCACTTCTGTCAGCTTTTGACTGGTCCTCATGTGTTTTAACTGGCATTTGGCCAGCGGACCACTATTAAAGGAGAACACGGTTTGCCATGTTATTATTAAAAGAAAAGCATAAGTGTCAATTTTGCTTAGTGTTTTTTGGGTCTCGTCTTGAGCAACTTTTTAAACATCAGTTTTGCTTTCCAAATCTTGAGCACAGTTGTTGAATGGATGTAAAGTGCTCTTAAAAAATGACTTAGGATGAGTCTTAGTTTTGTTACTTTTTTTTCACACCCAACAGCCTCTGAATGGTTGAAAAGATCTGCAGAGATATTTCTCGTAAGACATGAAATTCCTACAGAGATGTTGTATGCTGTAGCTCTATCTGTGCTGATACTGCTGATGTTCATGTGGTTTGTGATGAAGGGAAGAGACGAACTTGTCCATGGTAAGTACAACACAGATATATTCTGGAAACCAACAAACAAACCAACAAATAGACCAACCATAATCACCATCAACATCATCATCACAACCACCCAAACCACCTACAATTACAGTGATAAATAAAAACAAACTCGAACCTCTTTTGGGTAAATCTTTCTGAATAATCAACTTCTATGTCACTTTTTTCCCCAATGGTCTAGATACATGAATTTACAATTTTTAAAATTTAAACTAAACACTTAGGCCTAGGAGAATTATATTGTTTTCTTTGAAATGTTGTCTTATAGATCTTGGTTCCCTGCAGCAACCTGAAGTCATATCAATCTTTGATCTTGCAAAGGTAACAATGTATTCAATTTTCAATCAACAATTTATTTTCAGAAATTTGATCAAAGAAAGAAAGTGCAAAATGACAGGACTGGAATTACATGGAGGCCGCAGAGGCCATGGCCTCCGTTGCTCCTGGTATTGGCCTTGGTGCCCCTTCAAAAATTTCCAATTTCTAATGGAAGCGCCCTTTGCAAAATGAAAAATGGCCTTGTCATCTCAAAATGAAGTTCCAAGCCTGATATAATTGTACAAATTTAGTATACCATCTCGAATTTTAGGTTTCAATCAAATCATTTAAAAGAAAAAGGACTCATTTTTAAAAGGAAAACAAGTACTAAGTTGCCATCAAAAAAGATATTTTTCAGAGCAAGAAATTTGTGTAAAGCTAAAATTTTATTTTGTGTTGAACAATCACGCAATTCCATTTATATCCAATTGGATCAAACTGTTTCGCTTTATGGGTTTCCATTTTACAGACTGCCTATCTACCTGGTCACACAGAGAAAGTGATAAACTTAGTGACAAAGTTACAGTTTGATGTGAACTTCCCCATCCCAACAAATGGAATGACACTCTTTCTGGTAAGAAATACTTTTAGTTAGTAATATATGTCAATGTTTTTAAAAAGGTTGTCATCGAATTTCCATTATAGCATCATTTGTTTCTTCTTTGAAATAGTGTGCCTGCATCAGTGGCAGTACCGAACTTGTGAGTTTTCTTCTGAATCAAGGTAAATGTAACAATTATCAATAAAAGAAAGGGCCAGGGCCCAATTTTTCAATTTCATAAAGCTGTTTAGCAGAAAATTCTGCTCAGCAAATTTCTTTGCTAAGCAAGAAATGAGTGGGGTACCTGTCACAGCAATGGTAACTGTACGGTATTTTGGCTGGTAACCTATTTTTCATCAGCAAGAGTTTTCTGTGCTTAGCAAGTGTTTTGTGCTTTCCTCCTTTATGAAATTGGGCCCAGGGTACATTTGTATTTTCCCCTTCCAGCCCCACTTTGCATTGGTTTTTGAGTGAAAAATAAAACCAAATGACCACACCATAATAGAGAGTAAACTTTTCTTCGGTATTTCAAAAGGTGGCTTTGTTATGTACAAGAGTGAGAGAAATTGCTGACAAAAAGGTCTGAAACTAGGATCCAAATGTTATGGCTTTCCACACTTTCAGCGAATTCGCCTAAGCCACCATCACTTATAGATAAGGCTGTCAAGCATCACTGCCTCACTTATAGAATGCTCATGATACTATCATGGCATCATGATAGAGCATCCACTCTTATAAATGAGGCAGATTTAGAACAAGATATTAAGAAACTCTTGTGGTACCTGATACCGGTATCACAAGCGTTCTATAAGTCATGCAGTGATGCTTGACAACCTTACAAAGTGACGGTGGCTAGTCGAATCGGGTAAACTTTTGGTAACCTCTGAAGTTGTCGATTTCAAGGAGCTTCTGGGAACAGTACCCTCACTGCTTTAGAAGTAGATCAAAGAGCACGATTTCTTTATAAAAATGAAGAAAATAACAGCTACTTTTTTCTTCCCCGGACAGACATAACATGGTTTGAATTTAATATATATTAATTTTGCAATGGGGATAAAGAATATAATTTGTTTTTTTACCCTTACACCGATGTGTATTAAGCACTGTATACTCAGTACTTTCCAGAGTTCTGTAAACAAATATTAAACAGGAAAATCACTTGGGTTGTATTCGAACCCACAACCTTTACATTGCTAGAGCAGATGTCTTACCACTAGACCAGGGAGCTAGCCCCATGATAGTATCATAGTATTCATGGTTTGAATTCAGATAAAAGTTTGAAATTTCTCATCTCTCTGTAAGTATGCTGTTTGACGCCGACATGACTGGCAAACATGTCTACAAACCATTCTCATCTTTTGTACACATTTTAATACAATGAAGGGAGGATTTAAATTTAAACCAATGATAAATCTTCTTAATACAGGCGGGGATGTGACTATAACCAACAAGGATGGGGACTCTCCACTCTACCTCGCTACATTTACATGTGCAGGATCATCATGCAGTGACTTCAGCCTTATTCAGACGCTAATCTCTGCAGGTAAGACTACAAATACATGTAGAAGAAAAATGCTAACTTTGTTGCTTTGAGCCAACCTGCACTGGGCCCAGTTTCATGGAGCTGCTTTAAGCAGAAAACATTGCTTAACAAATTTCTGCTCAGCAAGAATGAGCAGCATACCAGGTACAAATGGTACACGTGACATGCTGTTTTGGCCGGTAACCTAAATCTGCTAAGCATAATTGATTTTAGGCCCTGATCAGGGGGATCAGTCCCTACCTGATTACCTGGGTTTTCCTAAATTGGTCCCAGGTTGGAAAAGTGGTACTTTCCTACCATTCCCTTCTGTGGTGCCCACTTCCAGTTCTACATCTCAGTCCGAATTGAGCTTTTCAATACGTTGGGTCTTCACTCCACAGATAGGTCACATTCCAAATCCAGGGTTTTCCTTCCAAATATAAAGCCGGGTATTTCTCCACTGATTTCCTCAGGTCTACAGTGGCTCTTTGAGGATACAAAAAAGAAAAGCTTCGCTGTCTCATAATTGTTGTTTGTTTTCTCCGGATTCCAGGATGTGATGTGAACGCCCAGAATCACAAGGGGAATACACCACTACACTGGGCTGCCTCTAAGGGGGATGTTGAGTTGATCAAGTTTCTCCTCAGCTATGGTAAAATAAAAGCATCTACAAACAAAAATGTTACACATTTCCCCAGTTCTAAGATCAAAATAGAAGTTGAATGGTGAGCAGATTTGAAGAAATACTGATCAAATTTGGTATTAAGTTGGTGGTGCATGAGTAGGGGGTAGAACTTGTTGCAGATAACATCAAACTGTGAAACAGTAACACACTGTAGTTTGCCAACTCTGAGGAGGCGGTGGAGGGCAGGAAGAGCTGGCTGGGAGGTTGCCAGTGGTTAAGGTCATCAAGGTAGTGTTTGGAGGGTGGGAACTTGATAGGAAGATGCCAGTATTGGAGAGATCGTTGTGGCACGTTCAGGAGGGCGGGAGCTTTTTAGGAAGATGACATTAGTAGTGAGGTCGTATGTTGCAAGGGGAAGAAACAAATGCACCATTTCATTATTGTTAAAATAAACGATTATTATGCTGCCACCCTCTTAGACATTGTTCCCTTTTCTGCAATCTAATAAGGAATAATGACTTAAATGTTCCAAAAAGGAACCAGGCTATATTTTTCCCTTTCAGCCTCAGTTTGGTTATGTGTATTCCAATACAAGATGGATGCTAATTGATTTGACTTAACATCACAAACCAGATTCTACAATTAATCCTGTGTAATTTCTGCATTTCCCTTGTGCATTTTTTTTGTCAATAGGAGCCAACCGTTATATCAAGAATAACATCGGCATGTATCCCATTGCAATGGCAACTAATAAAGGTAATTAATTAGGTTATCTTTATACTTTGTAATGAGACTTTAGGATGCTCTTCCTTGTTCAAGGTTTGTCGGCATACTGAAGCCTGCAGATTTAAGCCAAATATCATGGCTCTGCTTACCGGAAGCAAAGAATTGGCACTTACAGAAGCAGATAATTCCCTGCTTACGTCAAGCAGATTTCACAGATTAGCAGGGAATTACTGCTTAGGTGCAAGCGTGGTCCATGTTACTAGGCATTCTTCGCTTACACAGCTAGCGCAGAAATTCAGTGCTTGCCCTGTAAGCGTAGAATTCGGTAGTAAGCAGAGCCATGAAATTGGGCCCTGGTCTAATGCTTTGAAAACCTGATTACAAATTTGAAATTATTATTTGCAAAACCAAAGAAACAAAATTGGCTGCAAGACTGTAACCGATAAAGTCTTGCCTCTTTTCTTATTCATTTAGGGCACCTGAGAGCTGGCAAGCATCTAAAGATCAGCATTCCCAACGATCCAAGCCCGTGGGATATGTTTGAACCCAACACCCCTGTCAAGGTAAGACATGGGTCAATGCATCCCCACAAGGATCGCCTTGCAATGTCACCAAGACCAAGAATGAAACTAAACTTCTCTTAGATGGTATGTTCAGTTCAAGTTTTCAAATATCTCCTAGTTCTTTACCAACTCATTGAACCCTTGCACGACGTGGAACATACCTCCGCATAATGAGCAAGCATTTCCGACATTTTGGGAATCAATTCCTAAACCGACTCCCAAAATTGGGGACAGGATAGGCGCGTGTACGTGCGCTGCGCGTCGTGAAATGGGTCAATAGCCATAAAAAAAAATTTGGTTGATAGGATGATATCCAAGAAATAATACCCACAATATTTCTGACTGCATAATTATTTTGCAAATGTAAGTTTGAACATTTTTATTATTTAGTTATTTCAAATAATCCAATTGATTGCAGTTGATTGTTGGTGTCAAATGATAACTGAAAAGTTTGAAGATTTATATTTGTTTCATTTTATACAACTCGTATTTTACTAGTTTTGGAAGTTTAAAAAACTAGAGTAAATACGTCCAATAT
The DNA here is from genome assembly GCA_021014325.1 of Plazaster borealis. Taxonomy (NCBI): domain Eukaryota; kingdom Metazoa; phylum Echinodermata; class Asteroidea; order Forcipulatida; family Labidiasteridae; genus Plazaster; species Plazaster borealis. The sequence goes on from CM037467.1 coordinate 9,345,839, forward strand.
TCAGTGAAATGTTGGGAATACACTCTTTCTTTTTTCTTTCATGTTTAATTTGAAACATGTAAAACTGTATATTTTAAGCAATTGTTCAAAAACAATGAGTAATATATGAGAAAGTCTTGCCGAGACAGTTTAGAAAGTTGGTATTTTTGTCTCTGAAAAACATACGTATATGACAAAAGACTGTTTATTTTTAAATCAATATTTATTAACAAAATGCTTTATATTAATACTATTTATAAAGTTTTTCCACTGGAGAAAATACAACAAAGATTTTAAAAGTTTTATAGTAGAAGTTGTTGTGGTTTCCACACAAACAGTGCAAAAAGGCATCGGAAAAAGGAAAAAAATTGACAAAGTTAGAAAATTGTTTACAGCCATGATCCTCCTTAGTTTTTATCCTCTTTTTAAATTAGTTGCATAAAAGTTTTCTAACATAGACTCATGATACTTACGTTTTCAAAATCAAATTTTAACACAAAGTTTGAGAAACTTATTCTATAAAATCTTTAAAATGTGAATTGTTTTGGTAGCATAAAATATTTAAGAAGAGAACTAGTTTTTGTCAAGAGGTAAACAAAGTGAAAGGGACAAACTTAAAACAATATACAATGGAAAAATTTAAGTAAAAGTAATATAACAAAATTGATTCAAAATCAACATGAAAACATTAACATATTTTAAATTAAAGTTAATTGATGTTGTTATTGTCCAGACACAACAGCATGTTTATTTATTTAATATTTTATTTGTAAACAAATGTTTTCTTGTTTAACCCTTGAGAAACAGTAGTCAGATGAAACTTTGTAATTGCAAAACAAAAAGGAAATGGCCAACCACACTTAACTTTGTACAGTGTTTTAAAGTTTCCAGTCTTATTGTTATTTTAAAGGAAAACAAAAAAGGAAAACAGCTGATCAGCTGAAAAGTTGCATGCCTACTTGGTGGGCATAGCACAAAACACCAAAAGCAATGGCAACATTACTGCACTATTTGCCCAGCTCCCATTAAATTTGTGGAAGGTTGTGGGTTCGAATCCCACCAATAGTTATTCCCCCCACAAGACTAGGAAGCACCGAATATACCCTGCTTCTCATGCACTGGTGTAGGGCAAACCAAATTATATTCTTCTTAATGCCAAATGCAACAATAACGTCAGTTAAAATAGTTCCATTCAATGCACTGTTTTAGTCATGCCCTGAACTGTCGCATTTTTAAGTTTCCTTTGTTAAGCCGTGTCAAGTGACTTTGGCTAGGGCTATGGCTGTCGGTCACAATGACAGCCTTGACCATTAGGACTTTTTGGGCATTCCAGCCATAACCACTACCGAATTCATTAATCCAGGCATGGCCTTCCAGCATCTAAAACAAACTTGCTGTTTCACATTTTAATCCAGATATTTTCACCAGAAGAAAAAAATATGTTAAGAAATTGGC